>CM066036.1:160077183-160677183 GCA_033557465.1 Ichthyophis bannanicus | reverse complement strand
GTGAGAGTGACCTCCCAGCAGGACATGCTGTGGCCACGCTGTCTGTGCAGGTGGTGGCCAGGCACTACAATGTTGGAGCCATTGCCCTATGCCTTGTGCAGATGTGGCCAGGCCAGGCCACACTATCCAGGCTATTCCCACAGTACCTTGATCCTCATTATGCACATTGGCAGGCCAATACTGGCAACAGTGCTAGCAGTGTGGGCTGTGAAGGGTGTTGGCAGCCACCACACACTGGATAGACAGACACACACTCCACACACCTATGCCAGCATTCTGCAACTATAGAGGTGTTTGGCAGCCCTGGGCACCACACCAGTCCTGGGCACAGTGCAGGCATGGCTATGGTATGCAATAATGTTGGGGTCACTCTGTCAGACACCAGACCTGAGGCACACTCCACAGACATCAGAAAGGTTGCCATGATGCGGCTCAATCAGAAAATTGTACTTAACTTCAGAATTGCTATCTGCCAGTAATCATAGCAACCTTTTGATAGCTGTGTACAGTATTCCCAGGTTTAGGGTGGCATTGCTAAGGTATGCAAGTGCTAGTATTGGGAGATGCACGCAGGGCCCAATGTCCTGCCTCTCCAGGAGGCATTGGATAATGGAGCTTGTGGGTGCGGGTGTGTCTGCCCCTGTTGGCTGCTGCTTTACGGCAGAGGTTCCCAACTCCAGTCCTGCGGTGCCAAACACAGTTCGGGTTTTCATGCTGTCCCTCATGAATATGCATGAGATACATCTGCATACCATGGGGGCAGCGCATAGAAATGCAGCACAAGCATCTTTATTAGAGGCAGCATGGAACCTGAATGATGTTTGGCCCTCCAGGACTGCATTTGGGAGACTCTGCTCTAGGTAATGCCCATGTTTATGGTGTCTGTGCTCTGTAGGGTAAAATGTAGGTGTTTTGGGCATGTTTATGTCATCTGCAATAAAGATTATGTCTGTATTAGCACGTTTTAGTAGTGGGTGAAATATGGGGACTGGATTGGCAGGAACTACAGCTGGGACTTGAACCTGTGACCTTCTGCTTCTGAACACACTGGTTGTGTGCACTGCACCACCATGTTGCTACAGAGATAGGGCATTCCCTGGTGATACCATGACTGTTCGTCCGGCAGGGCCTGTCTGTTGCAGTGCATGGCACTCACCTACACAGGGCTAGGTCATGGTCTGCTCTGGGCAGCTGCCACTGCCCCCCTCCACCACCAGTACCCCTCTGCCACCATGCTGACATGCCCTTCTGCTGGTGGTGCTGGTGGTGCGCAGTCTCAGGCCATCCAGTGTTCAGGTAGGCGACTGCCTATGGTATGTGTTCTGGGGTAGGGGTGCCTGCATAGACGTCCACGCTTCCCCCGAACACTGCCTGCCAATGTTCTGTGCCCTTGGAGGTACCTGCTGGGTACTATCCCCTCTGACACTGTGCTAAACACACTCATGCCCATGTTGGGCCCTCATCAGTTGCTGTCTGGCTGCTGTAAAGTTTCACCATTCCTAAGTGCCACCTAGGCATCTGCCTAGTCCGCACTGTGCCCCAGCTGCACCACAGCATGTGCCGCCTGCAGCCCTCTGTATCCCATTTTCAAGCATCTGTCCAGTTGGCCATTCCGATATGCCCACCCTGCTGTTGCCGCACATGTGCACGCCATAGGAAACCTGTCCAATGGAGAGGAAAACCCTGCACAGCGCAATTTCACTGTGGTCTCATTCACCTTGTATGGGGACGGAGCATGGACTCTTCCAGAATTCATATCCTTTTTTTGGTGCTTTCTTGGGAGAGTTTTTTGATGTTTCCCATTGAGATCACTATTGCCCAACTTGGTTATTTTATTTTTCCATTTTCTTCTGTTCATTTTCACTGTTTATTTGCCCTTTTGTTCTGTGCACATGTATCACACTTACCACTTTTTTGTAGGTTTCCCTGGTTTTGCTGTACATTGCTGACAGAAATGATTTCTCTTCCCTTTAAATTAGCTCTAACGCCAGGGTTTCACTGGCGTTAGTTTTGAGCCTCGAATTTCACATCGTTAGTGTGCGGGGAGCCTCTCCCCTCCCACTCTCCACCCATTGACCCCTTCTCTCCACCCCTGGGGAGCCTTCCTCCGCCCTCCGGGAGCCTTTCTCTGCCTTCAGCACTTGTTTGCGCCTCTGCACGCGTTAGCGCGCACTAAGGTACCTCTGTGCCCGCTAAAGCACCATTAACGCGCGTTAAGGTACCTTAACGCGCAGTAACGTCACAGAGCGCACATTAAGAAGGTTTAGTAAACATGCCCCTAAATAATGGATTTTGACAGCCAAAGGTTGAGGTTATCCTAGGGCTCCAACACTTTGGACCAACTCTAGAGCTGACCCTGGAGGTACCCTAGATGAATCTTATCCCTTCCCTTCCCCTCTTCACAGCCAGCCCCCATTGCTGCCACTACTGTTCCTCTCTGGGACCTACAGTGTTGACAATAGCCTAAAACAGCCCTGTGGTACTTAACTTAAAATTTCAGCACATTGGGAATGTCTGCTTCTTCCCCAACTGATGCCAATTTCCTTTTGTGTGGGGCAGAAACTGCTTCTGCTCCCATGCAAACAGGAAGTCGGCATTGGGCATTAATGGGGGTAGAAGCAAACAGCCTCATGGTGCTGAGGTTTTAAGGTCTGTTTTAGGCCATTACTGCCATTGAAGGTCCCAGTGGGTGCTCCAGAGGAATGCACACTAGGAAACTGCATAATTTACCCAATGTTAGCGATGCCCTGCTGACAAGTACTTATGACTTGGTTTGCCCACTAGGTATCTGCATTTTGGGTTCATTTGGCCATTGGTTTGCACGTCTTAATTTTAAGCATACACACAAATTGCTTCTGCATGTGTATATCAATGGTGTGTATGCAAATTCAGAGCTATATGTGAGGACAAGCAATTTGTGCCTGCAGTAAGTATGTAATCCCAATGGATTGGGGCCGTATGTGACCAATGTGACAAAAGTGGTTGTCGTACACTTTCATTTCGGTCACCGTTGTAACAGGATACTGGGCCTGTTAGGCTTTTGCTCTGCCTCAGTAGACAATGTAGTACAGAAGAAATATGTTATATTAACCATCAGGGGGGCTATATGGATACTGGCACTGGAGATCCAGATTTATTTAACAACAATGGTTGCCGTGGCTGAATAATTTCCCATAAAAGATTTTACATAAAGAAAACAAACAAACAAACATATGAGGCCTGTGACGCTGCAGCATTGCCAGAAGCCATGGAAACAGATGGTGACCCGGTGGAAGGTCCGGGTACTGCAGCTAAAGGCAAGATTTTCCCTTCTCAGCACAAGATGCACATGGCTAATCAGCTAACACAGCTCACCTCGGGGGAGGGGAGAAGCAGAGTTGCTGATTGGGCACGCCCTAGCAGGAGGCTGGCTCCCCAGAGCAGAGGCAGCTTGTTAAAAAGGAAGAAGGAAGAAGGAAGACAGAATGAGAAAGGGAACGAGAACCAACCGAGGAGGTGGAAGGAAACACAAGACACAGACGAAGCAGATGTTTGCTTTAGAGAAGGAGCAGAGCAAAGACAAAGGAAGCTACCTGGAAGGCAGGGAGTAGCCTTGGATGACAGAGCCTTTGACTTTGAAGGAGAAACGCTCCCCAGCTGCAATTCCAGGAGAACGCTTGCCAAGCCAAGAAGCAGGTACCAGGGAGACTCAGTGCATAGAAGAACCTTCTGGGAGCAAGAGAAGGGCGAGGCACTGAGAGACCCAGGGGTAAAGCCTATGCTTTTGGAACAGAGAGCTGACCCGTGGAAAGAATGGCAGACTGCTAAAGAACATTCAGGCATTCCTCAACACAAGGTACAAGGTGTCTTTAATTCTGATAACAGCTTTTATGAGAAGCCAGACTGTGTGAGTGCTTATTTTAAAACCCAGGGCAAACCCAGGTTTTATGAGGGCAGTTGGCTGCAACCAGAAGCTCATTCAGATAAACCCTGCTTTTCTCCTCAAATTGCTGACAGAGTTAGCAAGCAAGCTAGCTACAAGGACGTAGCAAATATATTTGCTAGAGATATATGCCAGAAGGCTTTAGGAGGTCATAAGTTTGAATTGCTGTCTAAAAATCCTTCACCTGCAAATGAACTGACTTACCCAGCACTTGCTGACAGAGACAAGTGGGGGAGGGGTAACTCCAGTGCAGTGAATGAGCATAGTAAGAGAGACGGCATTGTTTGTTTGCCTGAAGCAAAACCCACAAGCTATCACTCACCCCAGGAAGGAGTTAATTCCCCGCCTAGCCCATATAGTAAGCAGGCTGAAGAACTCCTGAAAGAGTTTAGAGATTTCCTAGAGAAACGAACTGTTCCTTGACAGAAAGTAATTGAATCAGTACAGAGCCCAGAAGCACAAGTGCCATTGGTTCATCCCTTACCAATGGTGGATTTGAATCAGCCAATGGACTGCTCGACCTGTCTCATAGACAAAGAATAGTCAAGCAAAGCTTGTGTGGTCATTCGTTATAATATGCTGAAATGCATGCTGTTTAAGTTCCTTACCTGAAGAGCTTATGAAGAGATAAGAATAAGCTGAAGCATAACTTAGTTACAGTGCCTGAACTTTATTGTTTGCTCTTTGTTTAAGTGATTTCAAAGTAAAGCTCACATGACAGGAATGTGAACTCCTGTGTTGAAGCACAGTTTTGAACACAGTGTTGGAAAAAGCCTGTTTTCCTTTTGTTCTTGTTTTGGCTACAAAAGTATATTCCTTTACACCTGTTCCATTCCACCACGGAGCGGGAGAAATAAATCCTTATGTAAAAAAATATTCTTTATACCTGCCTTGTCATTCGACCTTCACAACTACAACTTAACCTCAAGGCACACCCCTCCACAAACCCTCAAGGTTAGGGAGCGGGTGCTGGCTATAGGCCATAATAGTAGTCAATATTTCACTCTCGGTCATATTAAATTTAAATAAATTAATCCTCATTCACGGCTTTGAGACATGTCACCGAATTAGCCATGACCAGATCATGAAAACCACCCAAGGGTACATGCAACCGCAAGTCATCAGCATACATAAAATAATAAACTGAAACAGTGTAAAAATGTGAGTGTACTCCACACATGTATTTGCATATTTCATAACATCATGGATACATTGCAACTCTACCTGTGCTCCTCCCAAACTATACTCCTAGGAAAGGGGGAGATAGGCGCAAGGGATGAGGTCCATCTAGGGCACGCATCATCTCCTTGTTCTAGTCCTGGGAGTGGACAATATGAGGAAAGATCTACAAAACTATGAGTGTGTACATGTGGTGTTCTTAATGGCATGTTTTTCTTATTTACACATGAACTGATGCACAGATTTATAAAGGACTTTCAATGTATAAAACTGGCTTGGCACCCAGAAACAACCTCAATAAAATTATTTCCCAAATGTCAAAGATATAAATCTGGAAAGATTTAAGTATCAAAAGCCTTTACAAATGGAACAAGCAACAGAAAATGAGAATTACATTTGTTTGCTTAATAAGTGGAGATAGTATCAGGACAGTATTCAAGGAATTTTATCAAACAGTAAATGCTTATTCTTGCCTTTAGAAACTCTGTGACCCAGCAGTTCAAAAGTAGTACCACAGGAACAGAGAAATGTTCCAGTGGCTGCTTTCTTTTTTGAAGGACGAATCGGAGCAGACACGGGGAGGGGGGGGGGGGGCAGGGGCTGAAAGGCAGAAGATACACAGGGAGGGAGCTGGAAGGGAGCAGGCACGGGGGGAGGCTACGAGGGAGCAGGCACAGGTGGGGGAGCTGGAAGGGAGCAGACATAGGGGGGAGCTGAAAAGGAACTGATACTGGGGAGCTGAAAGGTAGCAGTCACTCTGGAGCTGGAAGGGAGCAGACACAGGGGCTGAAAGGGAGCAGACATGGGGAGTAGGAAGGAAGCAGACAGAGCAGGGTGGTGCTGGAAGGGAGCAGACACTTGAGGATGGGGCTGGAAGGTGGCTGGGTAATAAAGAAGGGTTGGATGAGAACTGACAAGGGGGAAGGTGGGGGCTAGAAAGGAACTCACATGGGGGGTTGGAAGGGAGTGGAAAAGAGGTGAAAGAGGAGGCTGGAGAGAAGGCGGGAGCTTGAAGGAAGCTAACACCCAGGGATGGCACTGGAAGGCAGACAGATAGAGGGGAGGGTGACTGGACGGGAACTGACATGGAAGGGGGCACTGGGAATGGAAGTTTGCTGATACCCAGGATGGTATTTGGACTAGAAAGGGCTGGATGATGGAGAAGGAAGGGGACTAAAATGGAATAGATACTAGTGGTGCTGGTGGGAATGCAAGGCGGTTGACACTAGAAGGTACTGGGAGGGGAGGCTGTAAAGGAGGCTGATACTGGGGAGGGTTACTGGGACTGGAAAAAGGCTGATGGAAGAAAATGAAAAAAAGCAAAATGAAAGACAATAAATGACAGATTGACTATAGATCATAGAAAAAGAGCTAAGAGAAGACAGAGGAAAACAGAAACCTCAGATTGGGACCAGCATGATCAAAAATCATCAGACAACAAAGGTAGACAAATAATTGTATTTTCAGTATAGTGATTGGACTTTGTGCTATCTTTATATTTCAAATAGCATGTGGAACTGCTTCTCTTATCTGGTGTGGCACCACATGCGGAGTCTGGCTTCTTGGGATTTCATTTTAATTTTTGTCTACATATTTTTATTTTCACTTTAGGTTGTGGTCACTTATTCTGTACTTGGTGAGGGTCTGGGTTCTGAGTGTGTGACCAAGGCCAGGTGTTCTATTAACATGGAGTTTGTATGTAGGGATCTGTACTGTAGTAATTTGACTTGTACAGCTTTTCAAACAGGTGTATGGAGGTTTTGGAGCCCGTTGCAGTATTTGAAGTGCTGCTTTTTTATGGGTAGGCCCCTTATTGTATGAGTTTTGGACGTGTATGCTGGTATGGTATGGTAGAGTTGACTTTGTAGATTTTCAGTGACTTTTGCAGTTTTATATTAGTTCATAATATGCCTGGCACTGGAGAATGTTTATGTTGTTGTTAGTGAAATGACCAGAATCATATTTTATTTTATTTTTTTTGGACTATCATAGCCTGTTTGTATGATGCTAAGTATTTACTGCTAAGTATTTTTATTTTGGCTATGCATTTGCTCTTTTGCTACAAATTTCTTACAACACTGGATTTGAAGGCGAAATACTAATATTGCTTGAAAAGAGTCCACAAAGCAGTTTTGGGAAAAAGGAGGGTAGGGAGGGCAGCCAACATTAATAATAATGAGGGAGGGACACAAATTTTTAGGTTGCGGGGGTGGGGGGGGGGTGGGGGCGCTAGAAACCCTACCACCAGCCCTACCCATGGACACAGAAAGGAAAAAACCTTAGTAAGTCAGGCTCAGAATCTCTTAGTCAATTCCTGACTAGAGAATATGAGTATATTTCTCTTTTCTCCTCTCAGACTCCCCGCTCTGTGTGCTCTGAGAGTTGTGTGCCTGGATTCTGGAAAGTTCTTCAGAGAGAGAAGCCGGTCTGCTGCTATGACTGTGTCCCTTGCGCTGATGGAGAATACTCCAACATAACAGGTAGACAAACTGTGTCATTTCATTTTATAAATAGTGTTTACCAAGTGCAAGCCAGAAGTCTCTGCTTTGTTTAGTTTGTCATGTTGTATGCAGGATGACAGAGAGTGGTAATAAATGGAAATAACTCAGAAGAAAGGAAAGTTAGTAGTGGAATGCCTCAGGGATTAATCCTGGGACTGGTACTGTTCAATGTCTTTGTGAGTGAAATTACTGAAAGACTGAAGGGCAAGACAAAGAAACAGTGGACTCCTTGGAGGGAGTGGACAGGGCAGCACTACCATTTGGGGAGCTAGGTGGTCATTTACAGAGGCACCATTCACCACTGTTGTCGTCCCTCCATGATTACAAACAGTCCCTTGATGCTTACCTTTAAACTCGGAGCTGTTTTCTTCCACCCCGTCCTCAACACTCAATGACAATTTCCTGTTTGCAGCAGGAGGTCAGCATCAGGCATCAGAGGGGCAGAAGAAAACATCTCAGTGGGCTAAATTTTAAAGTATGTACCATGGGGCTGTGTGTGACATTGCCACTGCTGCACATCTCAGAGAGGGCACCAGAGGGGGCAATGGACATGGAAAGAGGGAGTTAGGCGCAAGGGATGAGGTTCATCTAGGGCCTGGGTCTCAAACACACGGCCCGCGGGCCGCATGTGGCCCACGAGAGAAGTTTCTGCAGCCCGCGATGGAGAGGAAACAAAAAAAAACCCCAAAGCCCTGGCTTCTGCTGCTGCCGCTGCCGCCGTGGCAGCGCCAGAATCAGCTGTCCCGCGGCCCCTTACCGTGTGCCTGGCAGAGCCCTCAGCTTCAGCAACATCAGCGGCAGCTTTCAGGGCCACGAAGAGAGTAGTATTTCCCTCTCGCGGCTCTGTTAAGCCTGCCGGGGCTGATGGGAAGTCCCATCAGCCCCGGCGGGCTTAACAGAGCCGCGAGAGGGACATCACTCTTCTCTTCGCAGCTTGAAAAGCCCGCCGCTGATGTTGCTGAAGCTGAGGGCTCTGCCGGGCACATGGTAAGGGGCCGCGGGACAGCTGATTCTGGCACTGCCACGGCGGCGGCAGCGGCAGCAGCAGAAGCCAGGGCTTTGTTTTGTTTTTAATTTTTAAATTTACTTGGGCGGGGGTGGGGGGCTAGGACTGGAAATGGGCAGATGGGGGTTAGGACTGGAGGTGGTCTGATTGTGGGGGGCTAAGACTGAAAATGGGGTTATGGGGGGGCTAAGAATGAAAATGGGGTGATGGGAGGGTTAGGACTGGAAATGGGCAGATGGGGTTAGGACTGGAGGTGGTCTGATTGGGGGGGGCTAAGACTGAAAATGGGGTTATGGGGGGGGCTAAGAATGAAAATGGGGTGATGGAAGGATTAGGACTGGAAGTGGGCTGTTGGGGGGCTTAGGACTGGTAATGGGCTATGGGGGGGCTAGAACTGGTAATGGACTGGGGGGGTTGCTAGGACTGGAAATGGGCTGAGTAGAAGGGGGGGCTTGAACTGCAAATAACTGATGGGGACGGGGTTTTGGAATGGAAATGGGCTGAGTGGAAGGGGGCTTGGAATGGAAATGGGCTGATGGGGAGGGGGGCTTGGAATGGAATTGGGCTGTGAGGGAAGGGAGCTAGGACTGGAAATGGGCTTAGTTGGGGGGGAGCAAGGACAGGAAATGGGCTGATGGTGGGGCTAGAATAGGACTGGAATGGGCTGATGATGCGGGGACTAGAAGGGAGCGGATGCTGGGTGGGGCTGAAACTACAAGGGAGCTGATGTTGGGGGAGGATTAGAATGGGATAGGGCTGGGAGAGTAAAATGGAGAGGGGAAAAATATTTTGTGTGGGAGGGAAGAAAAATCTACAATTGGCCAGGTATTGGGTGAGTAAGTGTGGATTGAGGATGGAGGGGTAAAATTTGAGTGGATGAAATAGGAATGAGGAAAGAGCAAAAGGAAAATGATTAGTATGTTAAAGCAGATGTAGAGAGAGAAAAGAAAAAAAACTAGAAGAGAGAAGAAAGGACAAATGGACAGCAGACCATGGAGAGTTAGCAGAAGACACCAAGAAACCAGAAGAAAGTGGCTGGCACAATTGCAACTGAAAAAAAAATGCACAAAAGGTAGAAAAATATCTCTTTATTTTGAATTAACTGGAATATGTCAGCTCTGGGAAATGTGCATCATTAACGTCTGTGCTTTATTTAATACAAGAGGAAATTAATTTATAGTTTTATTTCTACAGTGTTGTTGTACATTCCAAGTTTGGCTTTTGGGGTTCCCAGTTTAATTATTGTCTTCCTGTTTCTAAATTGTGATTCCTTGTTTGGTGATGGTGTATGTTCTGCATGTGTAACTGAGCTGAGGTATTCTGTTTATGTAATTCCTATTTGACATTGCCACTTGTTCTCTTTCCCCAGTAGGTCATGTATTGTTATTCTCTGAAATGTATTGGTTTAATATTTGCAGTGTTGCCTTTTGATAGTTAGGGTATGGTGCTTTGTGAGTCCTGGTAGTGCTGTTACGATACGGTGGGTTTGCTATGGGTTCTAAATGGGTAGTGTTTGTAGTAGTTCCTAATGTGCCTGGCGGTTGGCAATGGATTATAGTAATGTAGAAATCTTTTAGTCTTTCTTTATCCATACACTCATTAAGAGGCATGTTTACTAAAAGTTAGTTTATGGTAACATTATGCAAATATTTATGCAAATGAGGTCCCTTATACAAATTAGGTCCGCGTCTTGTGCGGCCCCCGGGTTACTTTACAAGTCCTCATTTGGCCCTCAAAGCAATTTGAATTTGAGACCCCTGATCTAGGGCATGCATCATCTCCTTGTCCTGGCCCTGGGAGTGGACAATATGAGGAAAGATCTACAAAACTAGAAGAATGTTCTAATGCTTGGAAGTTAAGAATGAATGTAAAGAACCAGAGTCATTACTTGGGATGCAGAACTCCAAAGGCGTTATATGCGATAGGGGATGAGAGGTTGGTGTGCAGGGACCAGAATAGGGACCTCAGAGTTACAGTGTCTGAGGATGTTGAGGTAATAAAACAATGAGACAAGGTGGTAGCCAAAGCCAGGAGGATGCTTGGTTACACAGAGAGAGAGGAATGAGCAGCCAAAATAACAAGGTACTAATGCTTCTGTTCAAGTCATTGGCGAAGCCTCACTTGGAATATTGTGCTCTGTTTTGGGGACTGTATCTCATAAAGAATATAAAAAAACTTTAAACCATTCAGAAGAAGGCGATCAAAATAATTTGGAGATAGAGTCAGAAGACATGTGAGAAGAGACTTGACGACCTAAATATGTATGCTCTAGAGGAGAGGAGAGACAGGGGAGATGTGAAACAGACATTTAAATATTTAAAAAGAGTATTAATGAATTTTATTTATTTATTTGCTTACTTACAACACCTTGTTATACAATTATTTGTCAATTTACATTGTTATTACTGCAGGTATAGGCCAAACAACAGGATAGCTGAACAGAAAAGACCAAAATGGAGACAAGACAAAATGCCCACACAAGGGAAGGAAAGTGAGTAGACGACAGTTCCAGCAGGAGACCATCAGATATTGAAAATAGAAGGAAAGGATCCAAATCCACTAAACATCAATAAAGGAGGGCACTCAGCCAGCTCTAGAACAACCAGACCTAAACTTCCCATAAGAGCAAATTCCGCAGGTGGGGAGGGCACATTTCCAAAGGCTTATCCGTGGGACACCTACAACCGTATTTGTGAGAGGGGAGGGACCACCAACAAATTAGTCTTAGAATACCTCATAACCCAGTCCAGACAATATGGCACAGGGAGATCATGCAAATAAATAGGCACACCAAGATAAAAGGCCCCAAAAAACAGAATACAAATCTTAAACCTGATATGGTACAAAATGCTCGGAGAACAAAAGAGAAGATGCGTCTTCTATGCTGTGTTCATGATATTCACAGGCACACAGCCATGTTCTGAATAAGCCAACTTAAAACTTAAAAGCAATGTCAGGAAATACTGAAAGGATGGTGGATGTCCTCCCCATGGAGGTGGTAGGAGAAAAAACAGTGACAGAATTCAAAAGTATATGAGACAGACACCAATGATCCCTATATATGTTTTCCCTCTAGGTGGAAGCACGCCATCGTTCGGCCCCTCCTTAAAAAGTCCACACTAGACCCAGCCGTCCTGGGTAACTGGCGTCCAGTTGCTAATCTATCATTTCTTTCCAAGGTTCTCGAGAAATTGTTTTTTACCCAGCTCTCCACCCACCTTGATGCCACATTTTCTCTTAACCCCCGCCAATCAGGATTTCGCCCCCGTCACAGCACCGAGACTATTCTTCTGGCACTTCTCTCCGAGATACATCGCTCTCATGATCGTGGTGATCTTTCCCTTGTTGTTTCTCTGGACCTTTCCGCTGCCTTTGATGTTGTTGACCACCGTACACTCCTATCACGTTTGTCTGATTTGGGTATTTATGGTACAGTCCTGCAATGGTTCCGTTCTTTTCTTTCCTCCCACTCCTTCACTGTTCACATGGGCCCTGACGTCTTCCCATCCTTCCCATTACATTGTTTGGTTCCCCAGGGCTCTATCCTTGCCCCCCTTCTTTTCAATGTCTTTCTTTCCCCCCTCGCCTTACTCATTCAGCAAACCGGTATTTCTTCCTATATTTACGCTGACGATATTCTTTTGGTCTACCATGTTTCCCCCTTAGCGCTTGACCTTGCCCCTCTCAACAATTGCCTTAATCTCATCGCTTCCTGGTTCAGTCAGAATTTCCTGCACATCAACCCGTCCAAGTCCTGCGCCATTTGGTTCTCCTTTCGAAACCCTCCCCCTGACCTGTTCCCCACCATGTCCTCTCTTCCTATTCCTTTGGTCTCCTCCCTCCGTTATCTGGGTGTTACCCTGGACTCTTTCTTTCCACCAGCACATTTCCTCTGTGGTACGCTCTTGCTTTTTCCATCTCCGCCGAATCAGATCAATCCACCCTTTCCTCTTATCTTCTGCTGTCACCACTCTTGTTATGTCCCTTGTAATCACCCGGTTGGACTATTGCAACTCTATCCTCGCGGGTCTCCCCTGTCACCAGTTACGTCATCTCCAGTTAGTTCAGAACACCGCTGCCCGCCTGATCACCTTTTCCCCTGTTTTCGCCCACATCACTCCTTCTCTTCTCTCTCTTCATTGGATTCCAATCAAAGTCCGGTTCATCTATAAACTCCTCACTATCACCCATAAGGTCCTCTTTACCAGCACCCCCCAATACCTGGCCGACACCATTCATCTTCAGCCTGCCCCCCGTCTTCTCTGCTCCGCACACGGTAACCGTCTTTTCCTTCCCTCTCCCTCCCAGGCCCACCTTGAAAGCACCCGACACTCTGCCTTCTTCTTTCTTGGCCCTGCCTTATGGAACTCCCTCCCTCACTCCCTCCGCATTGAACTCTCCTTTTCGCGTTTCAAAGCTCTCCTAAAAACGCACCTTTTCTGTCAGGCTTTTGACCTCCCTCTCCCCACCAATGGCTCTGGTCTCCCCTCGTCTGCCCCCCCCCATCTGCCACTTAGCAACTCCCACTCTCAGAACACTCTCTTCTCCACTATTCTCCACTCTTTCTCTATCTCTCTTCTTTCCTATCCTCCACTGGCGTTCCTTTCCTCTCTGTGTCCTTGTAGCCAACTCATTGTTTTATTGTACACCGCCCTGACGGCTTGCCATGGGCGGTATATCAAACTCTGCCAATAAAGTATAAAGTACAAAGTACATAGCAACAGGATGAGATTAAAACAAACTTAAATATGTTTTATATTTCAACAAATAGAGGGGATGACCTGCACAGAACAGTAGATACAACCACTCTGGCCACCTTACTGGGAAGATAAAATGGATCATACTGACCTTTTCTTCCATCATATGCTATGTTACTATAGTGCATGCTATTAAGCGATCATGCAGGTGCTTTTTCTTTATAAAATACTAGCATAAATGGCAGGAATGATACCTATAGTGTAGACACAATCTCTTACACTTGCTGTCTACCAAACGTAAATGTTCATGGTGTCTTCACACATGTATAAACATAGATTAAGGCATTTCACAATCTACATTTGGGAATGACTTTTTAAATTATCCCCTCTGTGCTAATACAGAGGAATTCTTGAACTGCACAGTCTTCTACACAGATCACATTCAAGTAAACAACAGGATGGATGCACAGCTGTTTTGAGACACCAACATATTACCATCAATGCTGGGATATGACTCTGTTTGAACTGATTCACAAATGCGTGGCGACTTTGATGCCACTGTTTTCTGTCTTCTGCCCCTGAGTGGGGGTCCTCCAAGCCAAATGCCATCACATTTATTTATTAATATATTTATAAACACCCTTCCCAAGTGAAGGGGACACCTAAAACATTGAACAACAAAATAATCAAAAATGTAAAACATAGGGAGGATAATTTTATAACATACTGTCTAATTTTGAAAATTACTCCTTGGGAAGTAAGCATTTTTTATTTCATTTATTATTATGCTAGGAATCATAAAGAAAGGAATGGAGAATAAAACCAGGAATTATAATGTCTTTGTATCAATCCATGGTACGACCGCACACTGAATATTGTGTGCTATTCTGATCGCCATATCTTAAAAAGGATATAGCAGGAGGCGGAGCCAGCCGTGGACAAAATGGCCGCGTGAAAGCGCTTCTCCCGCTAACCTGTCTTAAATCAACATTGCTACCAATACAAAAGTAGAGCCCGGCTCGTGTGGTGGTCGCTAAGAGGTGCCTGGTATGGCCAACTCCAAACAGACACGTCTGGATTTTGCGGGAACGCCAAATACAGGGTCTAAGAGAGCAAAATCTGACCCTCTTTCCCCGCTTAAAATGGCGCCGCTGAAAGAGGCTCCGGAGGGCTTTCAAGAGCTCTTGAAGGAGATCAGGTCCGTGCGGGCACTCGTGGAAAACAGTGGGGAAACCCTATCTATGGTTCAGGCGGATCTTAAAGAGGTACGATGCTCTTTGGAGGCTCTAACTTCCCGAATGGGGAAAATAGAAGTCACAGTCGCTGCACAGGAGAAAAGTGTGCGGGAGGTGAAGCAGGCCGCCAGACGGGTTGAAAAGTTAGAGCGTGTGATGGAGGACATGAACAACAGGGCCCGCCGGAACAATATCCGGATAACTGGTATCCCCGAAGGAGCGGAGGGGAACGATCCGGTGGCTTTTTTAGAATCCTGGCTACCCAAGCTACTTAAAATTGATTTTCAATGATCATTTGAGATCGAAAGAGCTCATAGAGTTCCTTCTCACAGGGAGGTGCATGAGGGCAAGCCGAGGCCCATGATTCTCTGTGTGCTGAGATTTCAACAAGTATCCCAAATTATGGCGGCTGCGAGAGCCAACACTCCGTTGCAGTTTGAAGGGCATCGGCTTTCTTTTTACCCGGACTACAGCAAAAGCACGGTTGAGAGGAGGATGCAATTTCTTGCCCTGCGGCCCAGACTGCAAAAGTTGCAAGCCCGATATGGGCTGTTCTACCCTGCGCGCTTTAAGGTGACTATAAACAACTCATCGAAGACCTTCGAGGATCCTAAGTCCCTGACAGTATTTATAGAAGATCAGGAGGCACTCCAGATGAGTTGACTGCAATTGTCACGTTTACTAACTTTGCAAGTGAACTGACAGTCGACGCCTGGCGACTGTAACTATTTGCTTGAGGCACGGGAGCCTTTTCTTGGGTTCTCCCGGAGGCGTCATTTGTATCAGCATATTCTCTTCTTTTTCATCTTTTTTTTCTTCTTTTTGCCTTCATGCACAATTTACTAATATATTGATCTGTATTTTGGTGTGAACGCTGAGGGGAATGTGGTTGTCTCCCCTGCTGGTACTTGAGAGATGGGAGGGTTCTGTAAGCGAGCAGCTTAATCATTGGGGGCAGTCTAGGTATCAGATCATGGCCTGCGGGCGCTCCTCTCCCTTGGTGGGGGTGTTTTGATGTGAACGATTGGTAGCCTTAATATCTTGTGCTGTGTTCAGGTTGATGGGGGCCATGTGTACCACACTGTCTCACCTGGGGGTGGGTTGTGGTCCTCTTTGGGGATGGGGTCAGCTCCTTGCAAGTTGGGCAGAGGTAATGTGGGCTTACTATTATGTTGAGAGGGAATCTGGCAGATATATGGTAACAATGAGTGCGCTCTGATGGCGTCTGGGTTGAGTGGGCTGAAAGTGATGTCCCTGAATGTTAAGGGTATTCAGAACCCTATTAAAAGGAAAAAGATCCTAAGTTATGGCAAAAAACATCGTATAGATATCCTTTTGTTGCAAGAAACACATTTAAATACCTTTGAATCCAGGAAATTGGGTGGGGGCTATTACGAGTTGGCGGGGCATGCCCCGGCAGTGCGGAAAAAAAATGGCGTAGCCATTCTAGTGCGCAGCTCGCTTGGAGCGGAAATCGTGGGCACACAGAATGGTGTAGAGGGTAGATGGGCACTGGTAAGGCTGCTAGCCAATGGCCTGAAGCTGGCAGTATTCAACGTTTATGCCCCTAATATAGATGACCCCAGTTTTTTTCAAATGTTCACCGCTAAAGTGCAAGAAGAAGCGCAGGCTTTTCTGGTGGTGGGTGGAGACTTTAATATGACGCTAGATCCTCTTTTGGATTGTAGTCCCTGTAAAAAAGAGAGCCATTCTAGGGCTAGCATGACACTTAAAGCGTGTATGGAGTCTGTCGGTTTAGTGGATGCTTGGAGAATGTTTCACCCCACGGAAAGAGATTTCACTTTTTTTTCACCTCCCCATAATTCCCTCTCTCGTATTGATTACTTTCTCGTATCCAAAACTTTAGTAGAGAAAATAGATTCAGTAACTATAGAGGCCAGACATATTTCAGATCATTCTGCTATTACCTTAGCTCTCCACCCCTTGGCCGGATCAAAGGGTCCGGAGGTATGGTCCTTCAGAAGATCCCTCTTAGCAGAGGATGATTTCTGTCATATTATTAGAACGTCAATAGCAGATTATTTTAAGGCCAATGTGCTATCGGATACAGCGGGATGGGCATGGTGGGAGGCCTTTAAAGCATCCATGAGGGCCACGATTTCTAGCTACTCCATTAAGGAAGCTAAACAGAGGAAATTGCAACTCAAGTCTTTAGACGAGCAAATTAAGGCTGGGGAGCGGCTTTGGTATAAAAAGCCAGAGGGATTTATGTTAACGAGACTGCAGAAGTTGCATTACCAATATAACGAAATACTGAGCTCCGAAGTGGAACAAGTCATGCGTCAGCAGCAGTCGCGATATTATATTGAACAAAATAAAGCTAGCAGAACATTAGCTTCAATGTTGCAAGGCAAAAGGCACAGAACTCATATAGCACGTATTGTGGATGATAAACAGCACAGCTTAAATAATAGTGAGCAAATTTTGGAAGCCTTTTCTAAGTTTTATGCTGTATTGTATGATTCAGAGACGGCTGCTTCTCAAGAACAGATGGCTGGGTTTCTGAACCAAATAATTCACCCAGTGTTAAGTGTTAGCCAGATTGAGGAGCTGGACGCTCCTTTGGAAGAAGAGGAGCTACTGTTGGCTATTCGGTCTTTAGCTATGGGAAAGGCCGCATGGCCGGATGGTATCCTCAATGAGTTTTATAGAGCCTTTAGTCAGGAGTTAGTTCCTTGGATGTCACAGTACTTTTATTCCCTGCAAGAGGCCTAGGCGGACACCGGTCGCTTGTCAGAAGCAACCATAGTGGTTCTTGAGAAGCCGGGCAGAGATCCTACAGTAGTTGGTAATTACCGTCCCATCTCCCTCTTGAATGCAGACTATAAGATTTATGCAACAGTCTTAGCACGGCGTTTATCGCGTGTGCTCCAAGGTTTAATCCATCCTGATCAGTGTGGCTTTATTCCAGGACGTTCCACTGCAGATAATGCCAGATTATTCTGTAACCTGATCCTAAAGGCCAATTCTTTAGAGCTACCGCTGGTTGGCTTAGCGCTTGATGCCGAAAAGGCCTTTGATAGATTGGAGTGGTCCTTTTTGTTTAAAGTTCTGGAATGGTTTGGATTCGGCCCGTCTTTCATTCGCATGTTGAGAGTCTTGTATATTAAACCGATTGCCCGTATCTTCGCGAATGGCCTGCTCTCTCAAGCATTTTCATTACGCAGGGGCACCCGACAGGGCTGTCCCTTATCTCCTCTCCTCTTTAATCTGGCACTGGAACCATTAAACTTGGCTATCAGACAATCTCATTTTATTAAAGGCGTGGATATAGGGGACATGTCTGTCAAACTTTCGGCGTATGCTGATGACCTTCTGCTTTTTACTCAGCCTACATCAGTTGTCAAAATTTTGAAATTGATTGAGCTTTATTCAGCGGTCTCTGGTTATAAGATCAATTGGAGTAAGTCGGTAGCCTTCCCCTTAAACAGTTTGGCTATGGCAGCCTCTATGGCAGCTTTCCCTTTTCAGTGGGAATCCGGCCCCATTAAGTACTTAGGAGTTCAATATTGTGCTTCTATTGAGCAGTCCATTCAGGTTAACTACAAGCTGTTATATGACAAGGTAAAAAAGTTGGTTTTGAGTTGGTCTCTCCTTCACCTCTCATGGTGGGGAAGGCTCGAAACAATAAAAATGACAATTATGCCCAAGATTAATTATGTCTTGGGCATGCTCCCATTACTACTGCCTCAGACGATGTATAAATCTTTGGAGCGGGTTTTGCTTAGTTTTTTGTGGAGAGGGAAGCCCCCCAGAATTGCGCTTTATAAATTAAAACCTTTTAAGGACAAGTGTGGAGTATCCTTTCCAGACTTTTATCATTACCATATGGCAGCTATTTTGCGACAAGGAGCGTTATGGTGTAAACCAGAGGAAATGACACAAAAACCCACATGGTTGAAACCCGTTTGGTATCCCCCTACCCACTACAGGCGCTCCTTGGCGCAAAAAATTGTGGATCCTACTGGTGAATTGGGGGTAACAGTAAACACTCAGGAGGCATACTTGGTGGTGGCAAATTGGGTAAGGCAGGACAATCCTCCCTCTAGAGCCTCACCGCTATGGAGGAACCCAATGTTCAAGATTAATAGGCGTACCTTTCCTTGGAGGGCTTGGCAGGAATGTGGCATTTGGACGCTGGGTCAGTTATTATTTGAGGGTCGGTGGAAAGAGTTTGCCATGTTGAGAAGAGAATTCTCCCTGCCGAAAGTTTGCTTTTATCAATGGCAACAACTGAAGCATTGCATTCTGTCTTCGGTTGCTGACATTGTTACCCTGCCAGATTCTTGTTACTTGTTAACTAAAGTCAGTGAAGTTTCAGACCAACCTAAGGCAATTTCTACTCTGTATGCCTTTATTAAAGGCTGTTCTGCAAGGTCACTGATAGGTCTTGTTAAAGTCTGGGAGAAAGATCTGGGGTCTGCGATTGCCCCAGTTACGTGGATGAAATTATGCGGGTCTATTACTAGAGTTTCTAGATCAGCAGCGCTCACGCAATCTGCTTTTTTCTTTCTGCACCGAGCTTATATCACCCCTGTCAAACTGTCTAAGTGGGACAAACAGTCTCTGGGGCGGTGCTGGACATGCAATGAGAAGCCTGGCACCTTGTCTCATATGGTACTGGAATGTCCTGGAATTTGTAAGTTCTGGGTCTCGGTGTGGAATAGAATTCAGACAATATTGCAGTTCTCTGCCCCGTTGACATGGAATATTATATGCCTGCGTGCGGCAGCAAACTCCCTGTCACTTCCCAAGAAGAAATGTTTTCTACTAAATTTTATGCTAGCAATTGCTTTACAAGCCATTTTTAGAAATTGGAAGAGTCTAAATGTCTTGGATTGGAAGGTGTGGTGGAATTCCTTATGTTTATATGCTAGTTATGAGAAAACATATAACAAGGTGCATCATAATGGGAGTAGGCTGCCTGCTGTAGAGAAATGGGCGCCGTTGGACGAATATCTAGCTAGGTCCAGGATTTAAGATGTTATTGCCCATCATCATTTCTTGGTGTTATGTGTTTTGCCCACTTGCAAGGAGCTGGGGAGGGTGGGAGGGTGGGGTGGGTTGCTTTGTGTTTGTATATGTTTTGATTTTGTTGTTACTGTTTGCTGTGTTGGTTGTAAAAGCAAAATAAATAAATAAATAAAAAAAAAAGGATATAGCAGAATTAGAAAAGGTACAGAGAAGAGCCACAAAAATGGTAAAGGGGATGAAAGGATGTAGTGAAGGCTGTTAGTGTAACTGGGCTTTAAAAAGTTCGGACAAGTTCCTGGAGTAAAGGTCCAGAAAACATAAAGTGGACCTGGGAAATCCACTGCTTCCCCAGGACAAGCATTGTCAAAACCTATGCACCTTTTTTGGAACCTGCCTTGTGACCTGGATTGACCACTGTTGGAAACAGGATACTGGGCTTGATGGACTTTGGTCTGACCAGTTTGGCATTTCTTATGCTCTTATATACAAAACATGGAAACATCAATGTGGTTTACATTAACCCAGGCATTCGCACTCCCATCTATTCGCCTGAATACATTATTACAAATAACATCATATAGACAGTGCAGTGGCAAACAGCTCGGCTGCAGCTTTATTGCTATTGTGATGAGGAGAGAATGGTTGAACCCATGGAATTGGGAGAAAATCAGACATTTACCTTTAAAGAAAGAGACAGGCAAGGAATCAGTAGCTCTCAAACTGCAGGCAGAGGAAATAAACACGCAGCTACTGAGGTAAGGACACACCCAAGCTCTGCTAATCTGAGGGCAGGCTTGGAAACTAATGAGAGACACCTGGGGGAAGGGCAGTGCACGGTAGTTCAGAGACACTCTTATAAACCCAGGGAAACAGAAGGAAGTCAGACTCAGCCTGAGAAGGGCAGCACCATGGGAAGACAGTCTCAGACTCAGCTTGAGAGGGGCAGCACTACGAGAAGGAAGCACATGAAGCAACACCCTGGAATGGGAGAGACAGGGAAGCAGCACGCTGGAGAATTCAGTGGTGAGAGAAGCACCGGAGAATGGCTCAGAGAGTTCACTGTGGAGGAGAACGGTGGAGACTTCCGGGGGAATCTCAGAGGTGAAAGCCCTAGTCAGAAAGGAAGCCAGGACTGCAAGGAAACTGCAATTGGTTTTAAAACTAGGAGAGCTGTGCCATAGAGAAGTGCTGACAAGGGTCAGGCTGCAGTGCCATCCGTTCCTGAACTAGCTAAAGAGCTGCAACTTCCAAAAAGGTGCGTGAATAAAAAGGTAGCCAAAAGTGCTGTAAGCCAGTTAGAGGCATTGTGTCATTTGATGCAAGAAAAGAATCTCCACGTTCCTGGTGGAAACCCTGTGCATAGGGGAAAAGCCTCAGTGGAGAAAGGTTCTGGAACTTTTAGGGAATATTAAGCCTGAAGTTTTGCATGTTGACTTAAAGCCAGATTTATCGGACACGGGTCCTGAGGAAATGCAGATAGACTATTATGAATCTGATGAGGGGTCTGAAGATTCAGTAATGGATTGTTCTCTGTGCCAGAAGGCAGAATAAAAAGTTCTTGGATAAAAGAAGGGGAAAGCCTATAACCTGAATGTCCTAGAAGGCAGTGTGAAAACAGGGAGAAAATGTGTTTAGCCAGGAATGCTAAAGAACCTTGTTGCTGAAGAAAGGATATTTCTTTTGGGTTTGAAGAAAAGAGAAACCTTGCTGATTGCTGAATGGTTTTGGAAAAACAGCGACACATGTTAAAAAGCTACATAAAGCAGTTTCATTGTTTGTTTGGGATAAAGCCCTATGGTTTATTGTTAGGAGAGAGAATCCTGTTTGTTTTGCGTTGAGCCTTAATGCTCTTTAGAAAAATAAATAAATTCCTGTGTTTGCCTTGTAAACCCTCGGTCTCCACATATACTTATTTTTTTCTAAACAACACAACTACAAATCCCAGCAGCCCCGGCTGCCATCTCGGCTCAAGCATGCCACTGTAAGTCCCTACTGAGCCTGTGATAACTGAACCCTTTTCCCGCCAACCTCTACGTCTCCCCCCTCCCCCCCCCAGGTGAATGGATGGCTAAGCTCAGCCTGGTTATCAGCTCTGCTCCTATTCACCTAGAGGGTGGGAGCTGGGGTCCCTTTAACCCAGGAATTCACACTCACATCCATTCGCCCCAATAATTTATTACAAATATCATCATATAGACAGGTGCAGTGACAAACAACTCGGCTGCAGCTTTATTGATATACGAAACCATTAACAGCAACATTTCAGGAAATTTGATATCACATTCCACAAAGGTTAGGCCATACGGTGTCGTCCTTCCCCATCTCTAATCCATATTCCTGTAATCTCTCCACCTGCCAATTGATCCCCCCACCTCTTACCAGCCTGCAGTGACGTCAGGTTGATACTTCTTTCACCCTCTGCATCCCTCCAAAACATCCTATATGGAACTGAGGAATATATCGTACCCAATATCAGACAAATGCACCCCATCTGGGTGGAAGAAGCCCAGACAATCTCCAGAACTTAATTCATGGGCTAACACCAAACCCTGCATTAACTGGACAAACCTGGAGACATCTGCATTCACCTGCCACCACAACTGCTCAATTGCTTGTGGCCATAATGCATCATGCCATAAGCACTGCACTGCGGAATTATCTGTGACCAAATGACAGTTGTCTTAGGAAAATAACAATGTATGAGGAACATATCCCACTTCATCTGCCTTATCAGGTCCACCTCTTTCACTGCACACAGATCATTCCCCCCTAACTGGACAAAGATACAATGAGGCTGATTATACTGCCAAGCCTCCAACTGCACCAACAGCAGTTGTGACCACTGCATACCATGCAGGCTCATCCACTGCAGTAGCACTCAATGGCCTGCAAGGTCTAGATTCAAGCCCCACTGGGACTCAGCTGCTCTCTTCCATGCTCAGAACACAAAGGTGTGTTCACACATCCAAACCAGGAACTCCCATCTTGGCGGACCTGGAGAAAGAACTGAAAGAAAAAAGGAAGTTGAAACTATGGGCACCAGTGGCACAAAAGCCAAGAGCCCAACCACACTAATGCAAATAGCACTTATAAACATTAGAGCGCCACCGACTGATGCAACAGATCGATGGCACAGAAAGCCCCTGAGCCACTGCCAAAGTGGTCACTCCAATATGGAATGAATGTGTTCCAAATGCCTGAGAGTTGAAACCTGCAACACTCAATCCCTGCCGTAGGATAGTAGCAAATTGGAAATGCATCAGCAGATCACATTGAGAGTGGCACAGCCAAAATAAACTCCAATCCAGGTAAACCCACAAGAAACTGTGGGCACACTGGACCAGGCAGGACATCAGGCCCGGAACACTCTGCAAACACACCCAACGAGCCCCGATTCAGCTCATTGGTCTTACTCTGACGTATCTGCAATCTCACCTCCTTCTCAAAGAGCAAGACATCCTCCACCAGGAGCCCTCTCTCACCCCAGGAGTGCTTGGAGAAGGCCACTAACTCTCCTACTCAGTGCCACAAAAAATGGGAATACAAAAGCAATATGAAAAAGCTACACCTCAAAAGTGGAAGAGCAAACTCATGGCAAGACCGCCAAGAGAGCTAATAAGGTCTCATGCTGAATGGACTGCCAAAGAGGCCACCACACCAAGTCAGACTGAGCTCTGGCATAACCCGTTAAGGACCACAAAGGATGCCATAGGGTCCGGCAACCCACGGGCTTCACCACAAAAGCCACTGCTGCTAATGCCGCCAAAAGTGCATGCGGCAACAAACAGTGCTCCACCGCCAACTCCAGGAAGTACAGCACGTCATCTTGCGTTATCCTCCCACCTCCAACATACACCATGGTCAGGAAACACTGCTATCCAGCTGCATATGCTCTCCACATGTCGTTGTGAACACCGCCTTCAGCAAGCCTCCAAGTGCGACTGAAGGACATCCCACCAAGTCCTCGGGATCAGGGAAGGGGCTGCGTCTGCAGCTGGTGCCAAGGCACGGAACAGAGCCCACTGTAAACAAGAAAGAGCATCTTCAATTGAATTATTGACTCCCGGCACATGCTTTGCCCCCAGGAAAACATTAACCTGTAAGCTTACAAGTACCAGCTGATGCAGCAGACCCACCACCAACAGGGAACGTGATGACTGCTGGTTGATCACCATCACCACTCCCATATTTTCGGAATGCAAGAGCAAACACTGATTACCGAAGTGCTCACCTCGAAGCCACAATGCCACCCAAACAGGGAACAGCTCCAAAAAGGTAATGTTCCGACACCATCCCTGCTCCTTCCATGCCACAAGCCAGGTCTTTGCACACCACGCTCCGCCCAAATAGATTCCGAAACCAATTCCCCTGGAGGCATCTGCATAGAACTCAAGATCATGATTGGACACCATTGGTGACTGCCACACATTGAAAGTCTGCAAAAATTCCACCCAAATGTCCAAGTCAGCCTGTGCCCCGCTACTTAGATGCAAGAAGTGATGCTTCTTCCATACCCCTAGTGTCAAAAAGGCCAGCCAGCACATGAACACACGGCCCATCACTATCACACAAACAGCAAAATTTAAATGTCCTAACAGCTCCTGCACCTGCTCCAATGTCAGCTTAGACCTGGACAGGGCCTATTGAATCAGCTGTAAACCGCACTGATGCAGAATAGCGCGGTATATAAGAGAATGTAAATAAATAAATAAACTGCCCTAGCTTCGAGATCTTCTCTGCTGGCAATTGATATTCCATGGTGATGGAATCCAATTCAATACCAAGGAACATAAGGGATGTCACCAGCCCCTCCGTTTTTGCCTCTGCCAGTGGCATGTCCAAGCTCTCCACCACCTGCCAGAAAATCTTCAAGAGCCACCCACAATTTAGTGATCCTGCCGATGCCACCACCAAAAAAGTCATCCAAATAATGCACCTTGGAGTCAGACCATGCCACCCGCTGGAAAACCCAATGGAGAAAGGAGGAACAGGCTCAAAACAGGCACAGGCCACCAAACAACCGATAGGCATACACTTGTCAATAAAATATTGCCACTGAAAATGAAAGCCCAGCAAATAAAAGGAACTGGGATGAATGGGGAGCTACCAGAACACAGACTCCACATCTGTCTTCGCCATCAGTGTCCCCTGATGGTGAAGACGGATGTGGAGTCTGCGTTTTGGTTGCTCCCCATTTGTAACTGGTTGGCTATAGTCTGCGTTCCAGTTCCCATTCTATGCAACAGGTGGACTACAGAATCAAAAGAAGCATATTGCACTGAACAAAGATCTGGATCAATGAGGTCATTCATGCTATGCCCCTCAGGATATGACATATTGTGAATGAAGCGGTACTTGCCCAGTTCCTTCTTTGGCATGACTGCCAATGGAGACACCACCAAATTGCTGAATTGAGGGAGCTTAAAAGGATCCACATCTCCCAGCATTGAATTGGAAACAAGCACCCTCTCCCCTGAAGTTCCGAAGCCCACCTGCCGTGAGCATATTATCTCCCGCTGCTCAAAATCCCCACTCCCCCGCCCCCCCCCCCACTCCCCACCACCCATTCCCCCTTCCCTTGCAACCCAGGCACCCTGGGAGCAGGTCCAGGAAATCTCTCACTCCCTGGCTTTCAAAACAGGGGCTGAGAAGGGGTCATCTCAGCCAAGCAAATGTCCATGTCTCAACTTCCCCACACTTCGCTCTTTTGTTTCACCGAACTCTTCCAAAACTGTTCATCATAATTTAGCCACCACCAGCCCTCATAAGTTCTATGTGCATGGAGGATCACATCCAAGTAATGCAACAGACCAGGGTAAAGATCTGCTTTTGCGCTGCCCAATAGAGATGAAAAAACATGAAAGGTCAACAACCAGTTGTGAATAGTTTTGGGCACTCTCACTCTGCCCCTCTTCCCCTCCTCTTTAGCCCCATCCCCTTTCTTCCTATCCCCAAAATCCTGATCATGTGCCAATACGTTTGCCCTCAATTTCCGAGACATGTGACAGTCCATCAGAGCAATCCTGCTCAACATGTGACTGCTCTTCCATACCTGCGGGACAGACCCCACCTCTGCCACCTGCCCTGTGGCACAAGGTCCCCAACAGTCAACATCGCAAAGCCCCTCCCTTCATCCTCTGAGTCAGAGTCATCAGTTGATGACGAATCAGACGAGTCCCAAGAATCAGACGTCACCCACACCTGCACTGTTGACTCACCACCAAAGTGACATAGGTGCTTCTTGCAACGCATACGACTCACCACCCACTGCAAACTCTAAAAAAACTTCTTATCCCATAACGTCCAACAAACCACCTAGTCCCGACATTTTGACCTCCCCGATCGGCACACACTCACACACTCCAACCCTTCCCCTTGCACGATATACAGACCTGGATCCTCCACTGCCACAGACATCCTACGCTACTGATCGGCACTGGAACCAGGCTGCTCACCAACCACAGACAGGTCTGTCACCATGGTGGCTTTATCCTCCTTCTCCCCTCCACTCAGGCCCCCCTTCATCCCACCACCCCACTCTGCTTAACCCACTACTCCGACCTCACCCCACACAACACCCTGTGCCCCTCCCCCTACCAAATCCCCTTGCAACTACCCTCTTCCCCCCCTTTCCTACGTGCCATACTAGGACCAACACTCCCACCACCCTCCTCACCAAAACAAGCCGGCGGCTTCACCTGCCACTTACTCCACCTGCTCCGAGGCCTTGACCCTGTTTGGCCTGCCAGGAACCATGTGTACTGCAGTAACAGCACCACCACCTAACCCCCACTGGCCGAACACACACTTCACTCCACCCACCTAACCACTCCACTGCCATCTCGGCTCAATCCCACCACTATAAGTCCCTATTGGGCCTGCGCTAATCGTACCCCTTTCCCACCAACCTCTATGCCTCTCCCCTCCCCCCTGGGTGAAAGGATGACTGGGCTCAGCCCGATTATCAGCCCCACTCCCCATTAACCTAGAGGGCGGGAGCCGGGGCTCATTAAAACATCCATAATACATTAAAACATACAACTCCCCCCCCCCCTTCTTTTACATGAGTGTACATGCAGATGTTACAAAATGTTTATGAAAATGCTTACTGCATCCCTGGCCTCGCTTTAGGTAGTACCTCTGCTCATGTCAATAAGTTTATATACATTCAGGGTATTTCATATACTGCTAATCATTAGGGACATGCACACATTTGAAATGGCATAAGAAATGTCCGATCCATCTAGGACTTCTCTTATTGTTGGTCACTCACTAATACTTCAGCTTGTTCTCCATATATTAGACTGTTTTCTTGACTCTCACTTGACTTTCACCCAACAAGTTTCTTTAGTAACTAAAGCCTGTTTCTACTCATTGCGTCTAATTAGATCTATTATACCATTTCTGGATAGAAAGGCTTTGTTGATCTTATAGGTAGACTGGACTATTGCGATTCATTGTACTGTATAATAGGATCTCTCAACATAATCTGAAACATTTGCTCCCAAATGTCTATTCCAAATACGGCAATAAAACTGTTCTCCAATGACACTACTTATAAACAAACGATGATCGCTTCTTGCTTATAGAGTTAAATTTAAGATAGTATTGCTGACTTTTAAGAAACTTTGCTCTAGTCATTCTTATTAATGTACTCCTTCCTTATATTCAGATAGGTGCACTAAGATCCCAGAACAACAAAAACACTTATTCTTCTCAAGCCTAACCAAGCCAGACTTGAATCCACTAGTCACTCTGCATTCTATTTCTTGGACCCATATAATTTTAGTTCTTTAAGATAACACATCCATTTCAATAGCTAAAAGAACCCTTAAAACCTATTATTTCTCCATGGTCTTCCATGATATTTAGTCATTTATCAGTTCATGGAGCCATGGCATTGTACTGGTACATGGATTGTTATTATTTTAGTATTTATTTTATTCTATGTTTTATATTTCTTTATTGTATTTTATTTTTTCTCTTGTTTTCTTCTGATTAGATTAATTATAATATATCAGTATTGCTATTTATAATGTTTTATATAACTTTGCTGTTTTTTAAAAATTATTTTAAACTACCCTGATGCCTTGCTGAAGGCGGTATAGAATGTTTAAAATGAAACACAAACATAAATTAATTCATGTCATTTTCAAATGAGAACAGATGAAAAAAGCCTGCAAATCTCATCATATGCTGTCTGTTGTTAACCGTGCACAGTATTGCACGCTATCACTCAAGAGTGTGCACTATTAAGCAATACTGCTTTCTATTGGGTGATTGCATGCTTTTCCCCTCGAATGAAATTTAAAAAGAATAGAAAAGAAAAATCCTGCAAACATGGGAAACTTAACAAAATGAAAATATTTTTGGCCTGCACATCACTACTAAGGGGCATGTTTACTAAACATTCCTATCGTGCGGGGCCGCGATAGTGTGCCTGTGCCATATAAGGAGTGGGCGGTTCAGGCAGAAAATAGAAAAAAAATGGGATTAAGCAACCGGACGTGTGCGCGTCGCGCTAATGTGCGGGGGTCGACATTAGCGCGTGGAAAGGCAAAGTGGCGCGCTGCTGGGTATACAAAACAACAGAGCCGTAGTACAATGGTGAAGACACTGACCAATGGTGCAGGGGCCATGGGTTCAAACCCCCATTGTGCACAACGAAAAAGGCCAGCTGAGGCAGCAACTGTAATGGGTCAAAGTGGTTCAGGAGGCAAATTAATTTTGAACGGCAAAAGGCGGCGCACAGTTATTTTTGGGCGGCATAAGGCGGCGCACTGTACATTTTGGGCGGCATAAGGCGGCGCACAGTTCCTTTTGGCAGCATAAGGCAGCGCATAGTTCTTTATGGGCGGCATAAGGCGGCGCACTGGTCCTCTTGGGCGGCAGAAGGCGGCGCGCTGATGGGCACAAGGCGGCGCGCTGATGCACAAGCACAGGGACAGAGCCACAGCACAATGGCTAAAACACTGACCAATGGTGCAGGGATCAGGGGTTCAATCCCTCACAATGCCCAGTGTAAAATGCTAGCTGAGGCAGTATGTATTATGTTGTGGAGTGCTATAGGAGGCTTTTTAATTTTATTTTGTTATCACTACTAGCAAACACACTCTCCCAGCAGGTTAACTTATGGCGGCCCATAAGGCACATGTAACAGTGCACTGTTCGCCAAGGCACCCTTGAAGGTCCCCTATAGGGCACCATGTATGTTGCGACACAGGATAATGTATAGTGCACCCTATATGGATGGCAACCATAAGGTGGCCTATAGGGCGCCCTATAAAGCACCCTCAGAGGCACCTAATGGGTATAGTAAGCTGTGGGTGGTTCTGCCGGCATAGACATATGTACTGTAAATAAAAAGAAAGCTGTGGACAGCCCTATCAAAGGGCCCCACTGTGGGTTTGAACCCATGACCTCTGGCTGTACAAGCATTGACGTAACCATTGGGCTACAGCTCTATAGCTGACAGCAAGCCCCTGGCTGGCTGCAGAGAGCCTGCACGTCACCCCACAGACAGTCTGCTGTTGTAGACAGGATAGGGTTAGGCCACCCGTACCCATGATGCACTGCACATGCAAATCAGCTGTCCACAGATGCACACAAGATGGGGAATGCACCTCAACAGGCAGGAGGAAGTGTCCATGTGCACCCACACAGCACCCCGGCCTGGTAGGGTGTACTGAGCGGGTGTTCCACTGGCACAGAGTAGCTACACCCCGTCGCATTGTGCGGGTACTGTGCTCACCCTGAGGGTGCAATGAGGCACCCAGGACCAGGTCCACAACACCCTCCATGGCTGAGAGAGGCCATGTCAGAGCTCCAAAGCAGTGTTAAGCTGTGAGATAGGTTGTTTCTGCAGAAACATCCAGGATATATCTGTCTGCCTGCAGTCAGGGGAACCCCCAGGTGGGCCATGCACCACCAAGCAAACAGGGTCACCCATCAAGGGATCCACATTCTACCCCCCTGCAATGATGGCAGTAGAGTGGACCATCAACCCCAGCCCCACTGGGGAACAGACACCCCACAGGGCAGTCACAGCTCTATACACCCCAGAACACCATATCAGATAGACATTAAGCCTGGATATGCTAAGCTACACCCCACCACTGTCACATATTCTCCTGCAGCAAGCCACCAGCCACTGCACAACACAGACCAGCTGAATACAGTCTGCTAGCTAGTCCTGGTGGAAATGCATGCACCCAGAACTGGGATGGCAGCACACACAAGCAGCTACATCAGAGACTGGGCCCCAGAAGAACACCCACATATATCACATGAGAGGAATACTATATAGCACTATGGGGGTGCCTAGCCATGCTGTGGTCACTGTACAGTCAGGGTGAGAGTGATCTCTCAGCAGGACATACTGAGGTCACCCTGTCTGTGTAGGTGGTGGCCGGACACCAAACTGTGCCTGTCACTGCCCAATGCCCTGTGCAGATGCACCCTGGCCAGGCCACCCTGTCCGGCCTACACCCATGGTACCTTGCTGCTCATTATGCCATTGGCAGGCCAATACTGGCAACATTGCTGGCAGTGTGGGCTGTGTAAGGCAGAGGTGTTCAAACCTGTCCTGGAGGGCCACAATCCTGCCAGGTTTTTGGGATAGCCCTAATGAGTATTCATGAGATATATATGCATTAGAGATATCCTGCCAACCTAACTGGTTTGTGGCCCTCCAGGACTGGATTTGGAGACCCCTGCCTTACACCTCTGTCATTTAAGATTGTGAGTGGACAAGGTGCAGATGTCCAAGACATCAAAAAGGTTAGATAGAATTTGTCACAGTCCTCCTCACTTCTCACCACCACCAAAAAATTGTCTATTAGACAACTTTTTGGTGGTGGTGAGAATCGAGGAGGAATGTGACACATTCTATATACCCTTTCGATGTCTAGGACATTTGTACCTTGCCCACTCACGATCTTAAATGACAGAGGTGTAAGGCAGGGGTCTCCAAATCCAGTCCTGGAGGGCCACAAACCAGTTAGGTTGGCAGGATATCTCTAATGCATATATATCTCATGAATACTCATTAGGGCTATCCCAAAAACCTGGCAGGATTGTGGCCCTCCAGGACAGGTTTGGACACCTCTGGTATAGACAGACACACACCCCCACACCTATGCCAGCAATGTGCTACTATAGAGGAGGTTAGTAGACCTGCCCACCACACCAGTCCTGGGCACGGTACAGCCATGGATATGGTACACAGTACTGCTGGGGGTCACTCCCCAGGGTGGTAAACACTGTCAGGGGCCAGACCTGGAGCACGCACTGCAGGCATCAGACAGCTTGTTCTGATGGAGCTCAAGAAGCAAACAGTGCTGAACGTAGTACTGTCTATCTGCCAGTACCCACATCAAACGTTTGAGGGCTGTGTACCGTGTACCCAGGTATAGGGTGGCATTGCGAAGGTACGTAGGTGCTAGATCTGGGAGATGCACGCAGGGCCCAATGTCCTGCCTCTCCAGGAGGCATTGGCCAATGGGGCCTGTGGGTGTGGGTGTGAGTGTGTCTGGCCCTGTTGTCTGCTGCTTTACGGCAGAGTTACCCTACTCCAGTCCTGGTGTTCCAGACACTGTTTGGGTCTTCATGCTGTCCCCTGGGGGTAATTTTTTGGATTGGTCCCCTATGAATATGCATGAATATGCATGAGCTACATCTGCATACCATGGGGGTGGTGCAGACATATGCAGCACAGGCATCTTTCTTAGGGGAAGCATGGAACCTGCATGGTGTTTGGCCCTCCAGGACTGCATTTGGGGGACTTAGCTGTGGGTGATGCCCATTGTTCTGGTGTGTGTGCGGTGTAGGGTAAAATATGGGTGTTTGCACCATTCTTATGTTCTCTGCAATAAAGGGGTGTCTTTAATATGTCTGTTTTGTGGTGGGAAAAATATGTGGACTGGCCTGGCATGAGTCCCAGCTGGGATTTGAACCTGTGACCCTCTGGTCTTAGAGGTACTGGCTCTGTCCACTGCACCAAACTGTGGCCACAGAGACAGTGCAGTCCCTGGAGATGGTAAACCTGGCAGGATGGGGTCGCAATCCCTGCTCTGCACATGTTTACTGTGGGCTCATTCACCTTGTCTGGTGACATACGTGCAGATAAACCCAAGAAATGACCACGAAAACCAGGGGCTATACTTTTAACCAAGCTGGGCAACAGTGCTATTAATGGGCAACCATAGGGAACACTCCCAGGAAAGCTCCACAGATGGCAATTCTTTTTGATGGAGTCTCTGCTCCGTAGACCCTTCAGAAATTACTTTCTTTTTTCTGGAGCTTTCCTGGGTGTGGTTTTTATATTTGCCCATTACTATACCTGTTCCCCAGCTGAATTACTATTTTTAATATTTTTGTTGTGGTCATTTTCTATTTTTATTTTCACTTTTGTGCTGTGCACATGTATCACACTGCTTACGTTTTGCAGGTTTCCCCGGTTTTCCTGTACATTGCTGACGGAAATGGTTTCTCTTCCCTTTGAATGCCCTCTACCTCGAGTGTTTCACTCGCGCTATTTTTTCCTTGTATATTCGGGCCCGATAATGTGCGGGGAGCCTCTCCCCTCCCCTTCCCCGCCCATTGACCCTGTCTCTCCGCCCCTCGGGAGCCTTCCTCCACCCTCTGTTAGCCATTCCACGCCTCTATCGTACATTTGCGGGCACGTACTTGTGCGGGGCCCGTTACTGTGTCGCGCACATGCGCGGGGGTTCATCGCACATGTGCAGGGCGTTTAAATGCATTTCTGAGCGTTTGAGTGCCACTTTTCCGTGCGCTATTTTGCGGCGCGCACTTTTGCGGTTTTTAGTAAACATCCCCCTAAATGTTTATAGAAACACTATTTGCTTTAATTACATTCTATTATATCTGACTAATTTACTGTAATATGTCTTTCTAGTCATTTATTATTTCATTTATTATCACTACAAAATACTGCAGAAGTCCTCAGTGCACCAGGTGGATGCCTTGATGTCCTATACTTCAAATAAGTCCTCTGTGGACTAACTGTATTCTGATAATGATGTTGCAGAATTTTTTAAAAATCGCACACAAGAGAAGATTTAAGCAATAGAGGTTGTAGAAGAGAGTCTTTTAACTCAAAAATTAAAAAAAAAAATCCTGAGTATTTCGGTGAGCAATGATTGAAAACATATAAGGCAAAGGAGTTCAATCTATAATCACTGGTGATTTGAACTCACCCTTATCCAGTTTAATTTATTAGGTGGTACTTACGCCACCTGCTTGGAAGGTAAGTGGTTGTATCTTGAGCTTCTAGAAGAAAACAAATGAAATAAGAAATTAGTCATCATGTAGGTGCATAAGATGAATCGTTAGAGGAGACCTCATTGCAGGCCTGCTTTTATAGTCCATCTCAGATGATGTCATGGGGGAAGGAGGAAGAACCGTCACCAGTCAGTAATAGGACCACAGCTGGGAACAACTACTTGCAAGGAAGGACCAGCTAGAAGGAAGAAATGAAGTTGTAATTCCTCCACCAGCTTTGTATTGTGAATCACTGGCAAAGGGACATAAAGAAATAAAGCAAAACTCTACAGAACCCCTTAAAACATGAATAAACACAAATGTTGATGAACAGATTATGAAGAATAAGTATATCTGAAATTTCCTTCAATTTCCATATATCTACATGATTGTAAATGTGAACTATGGGGTATGTTTAATAAACCACGGTAGCAGATCCGATATCTCAGAGTCCGCTACTGCAGTTTAGTAAACATACCTTTATGTTTTTACTTGTCTTAACATGTCTGAATTGTTTGTATGAACATGCCTACAAAAATAATTCTTGAGATTACTTATTTTCCATAGATGCAGATAACTGTATGAAGTGTCCTGAAGATCAGTGGCCCAGTGAGAAGAAGGATAGGTGTCTCCCCAGGGTCATAGAATTCCTGTCCTATGAAGATCCCTTGGGTGCAGCTTTGGCTTCCATTGCTATTCTCTTATCCATCATCACAGTTATAGTGCTGAGAATCTTTATTACAAACCAGGACACCCCTGTGGTGAAAGCCAATAACCGGAATCTCAGCTACATCCTCCTCATTTCCCTCATGCTGTCTTTTCTCTGCTCCTTGGTGTTCATCGGTCAGGTTGGAAGAGTGACCTGTCTGCTACGACAAGTGACCTTTGGAATTATTTTTACCATTGCTGTTTCTTCTGTACTGGCAAAAACCATCACAGTTCTCATCGCCTTCAGTGCTACCAAACCTAGTAGCAAATTGAGCAAGTGGGTAGGGACAAGAGTCTCCAGCTATCTAGTTCTTCTGTGTTCCTCAGGGGAAGTTGTGATTTGCACTGCGTGGCTACTCATCTCCCCTCCATTCCCTGAATATGACACACAGTCTAGAGATGGGACAATGATACTACAGTGTAACGAGGGGTCCACCATTGCATTTTATAGTGTGATTGGGTACGTGGGCTTTTTGGCTCTTCTGAGCTTCATTGTGGCTTTTCTAGTAAGAAAGCTGCCTGACAGTTTCAATGAAGCCCAGTATATTACTTTCAGCATGCTGGTGTTCTGCAGCGTTTGGGTGTCCTTCATTCCAGCCTACCTAAGCACTAAAGGCAAATACATGATGGCTGTGGAGATATTTGCCATCCTGGCTTCCAGTGGTGGACTGCTCAGCTGTATATTTATACCCAAGTGCTACATTATTTTGCTTAGGCCTGACCTGAACATGAGGGGGAATTTAGTTATTAAACAAAACCCTAAAAAGATCAAAAGAGAGAGGATTTCTATCTGATTTTTCCAGTCCTCTATGAACAAACCAGTATTGCTTTTAGAATTTTTTAAAGGAACTGAATTCCACAGTCCGTGCATCTGTATGATTTGCTGCATGGGCAATAGTCTTATGGGTTGAGAGAAACTGGAGAATTGAGTGAGTGTAGAATATTCAGTAAAGATGGTGATTTGAGCAAAGGGTTATTTACATGTTCATTGTAGCCCAGTAAAGCCAATCCAGATCAATTGTTAGAAAAAATGTCCAATTTCCTGTCCTTGGATGACTAGTGGGGTTATAGAGTCCAGGGAGACTGAAACTAGAAGATGGGACTGTAAATCTCTACTAATTGTTGACTATTTGAAAGTTAACTGGTTTACTTTAGATTTAAGTTTTTATTTAATTTTAAGCATTATGTATTTTGCCAATTTATGCATTATCTCTATTCCCCTGCATTGACTTTGAATCCCTCAGATTAATCCTCTGTATCCCCATATAAAATATTTTTCATTTTTCTTGCCTATTCTATTTTTTTATGTTGAGTGATCCATGCATGTATTTCTTTAAATGTTTGGTAATATTTTTTGACTCTTTTCAAACACATCAATGTAGAAAACTCATGAAAGACAAGAAACTTTCAATAAAGTAAATTAAAAAACAATGTTAGTCCTGGATTTGAAATCATTACTAATTTATGTGAAGGGGAATTTTAGAAAGAACTTGGGCAATTTCTCCAAATGGCAAGTGAAGAGGGAAGAGCCCAGCACCAAATCCCCATTTATGCAGCGGTTGCGGGCAGTCTTAGGCTAGATGGTCTTGTAAGTGGATGGTGGACACTAGAAAGATAAGTGCAATATGCTGGTTTAATAATTTGCTTATTGCTCTTGGGATTACCCTATTGCTCTGTTTCGTTTTTAAGACAATGCAGTATGGTTTGTGCTGGCTCTTTGTGAGCAGCTTTTGGCTTGGACAGTGGAGAGTGAAGATTTCCATATACCTTATGTGGTGGTTGAAATTAAAGAAGGATGAAGCCTGTATTATACCACATGCGGTTGTTTGAATTAAAAACGAATTGACACATTTTATAAATTCAGTTTAATGAATAGATTTATATTCTATATAAAAAATATTTTAAAAGTACTTTTTTGATGTTGTGGGTTGAGATAAAAAAAATCTGTTAATTTAATTAATTAGCAGAGTATTTTGAAAACCAGTGATGTGTGAGATAAGATTTCCCCTATGGTAATTTGTTTTGCCACATAGAGGGAGGACTGGTCATACCGAGGTCTTTTTTCCCCTTTTAATGAGTGTATTTGGTATTTGGCGTGACCATTGGTTTCCGTGAGTGTTACGATATATTTTGTATCCACTTAGTGTTAACCGAAGGTGTACGAAGAGACTGTCTATCTATTAACTAAGGTTTTTTTTTGGGAAGGGGGTTGATTGTTATAGTATCCCTTAGTACAGTGATGTCAGTGTGCTTGTTTTGCACAGACCATGGCAGTCATGAACCCCACTTCTAAGCCAGAGTATGGGAAGTATGATCTCAGTCTCTCAAATTTACTACTAATGCTTGATACAGTATTTGCATCATGCCAAAGAGAGATGTCTTTTATAATTCATAAGATGAAACATGTAAGAGTAGTTTGCTAAGATGTGCTTAGAAATTCTTTTATATCAAGGCCTGTAGCTCCCAGTACAATGGGAATTGTTTTTACACATTTTCTTGGTACTGACTGTATTTCTTGGTACTTCAGGATCTTTTGCCTCTCCACATAATTCATAGAATAATCACTCAGAACCGATACCTCAATTATCAATGTTGTTCTGGTGTTTTTCTCATTTACCACTATGTCTGGTTTCCTTATATCCAGTTTCTTATCCATCAGAATGGAAATGCCCCAGGTGTTCATAACCTCTTCATTCTCTGTAATTCTCTTAGGGTCATGATCGCAGTGTTCTTCAGGTATAGTGATGTTGTAGTGTTTACAGAGTTTCCAATGGATAATGCATGCTACTTTGTTGTGTCTTTTTATATATGTGCAATCTGGGATGTCCAAGCTAAAATATCCTCAAGCTATGGCCACAAATCCAAGTTCAGACACAATTTTTGAAACATATGTGTTTGCCATGGACATTTTAACAGACATCCCTGAAATGGTATTCTAGATCAAGGATGTGTCCCAGTCTGCAATTTCACAATCAGTGACAGTCAGCAGCATGGCAACCACCAACATGTTTTCCTTTTTTCTATCAATTATCTTTATGAATGTGATGTGAAAGGAACTGGGATTATTAGAGTACCATCTTCTCTACACTCTCCAGATGCTTCATTGGCAAAACAAATAATTTTTTCTGATTCTATGCATTCCCTACAACAGGTGTAGACATGGATGGGGGTAGAGATGTGTGGGACAGTTCTGAAATAAGGTGCACACATCTAAATTCTAAAGTCATAACAGAAACATTGCCATCGTAACAATGGGCAAGGTCAAGTACTTGGCACTGTATCCACCTGTCTAGCACAGTTGCCAACTGTCTGCTTGGTTACAATGTTGTGTGTGGTGGGGGGGATATATGCAAGCTCAGCTACATGTCAACAGTGCTCCATCTTCAGCGTCAGCATCCCAAGGGAAGGTGGGGTGGCTTGTGTCCCATGCCAAGGTACAAGCGTGATATTCTGCCCACTGTTGGCCTAAATGGTGAGAGCACCAAGAGCATTGCCTGTGCCCCTGAGAAACCTTTGTATTGTGCTACCTTGGAAGATGCTGTGGTATAATAATTTTTTTGTTTCTGGTGGTCTGGTACGAGCTCAGGGTTTATACCTGCAACTGGTAAGTATACGTCCCCTGAAGAAGGCGTCAGTCGAAATAAATATATATATTGCAGTAGGCAGCTTGTTAGATTTCTTCGAATACCCTGAACCGGGCTGCATATACACTCCTATTATAGTCCCGTATAACAAAATGATGGCAGTAAGGTAAGTGGAGCAGATGAAGACCACCTTGCTTTTCCCCTCTCTAGAATGAATTTTCAGGATAGTGGAGATGATAAACATGTAGGATGTCAGAGTTAAAAGAAATGGGATGAAGACTGCAAACACCCTGTCTGCAAATGTCATAATGTCAAGGACTGAGGTGTCGGTACAGGAAGGTTTTATCAGAGCTAAATAATCACAAAATAAGTGATTGATTACATTGGAATCACAAAAAGAAAACTGGAATATAATAACAGTGTGTGGCAATATCACTAAGAATCCTGTTACCCAGGATGCAGCTGCCAGAAGAGCACAGACCCTCGTATTCATGATGATGGTGTAACGCAGAGGGTTGCATATTGCAACATAACGATCATACGCCATGGCTGTGAAAAGTGTAAATTCCATCTCCAGAGAAATCATATAACAATAAATCTGTATAATACACTCATTGAAAGATACAGTATTACTCTGCAACAGGAGGACTGCCAGTAAGTTTGGCACAGTAACTGTCATGGAAGAGACGTCTAGGATAGACAAGTTGGCAAGGAAGAACATGGGGGTGTGCAAGTTTCCATTGGCATATACTATGCAGATAACGAGGAGGTTCGCCAGGAGAGGCGTAGAGAAAGTGAGGTCAGGTAGAGGAGCGAGAAAAGAGTGAAGAGGGGGAGTTGCAGTTCTGGGAATTTTGAAAATGCTAAAGAATTCAGTCACGTCACTGTGATTTCCCTTTGCCCTGTATTTGTGCTCCAAGGTGCTCTGACAAATAAGGAAGAAAAGAGAGAATAAGTGAAAAGAAGAAAAAAAATAGGACCTCATCAAAAGCAAAGAGAAATAAAAGTAAGATTTGTCCTAGAGAGCAAATATGTTACTTAGCATTTGCAAGGAAATAAGTAAAACCTTCTAGGTTATTCCTTTAGGAACTGTGGGACTTGTCTGTTTTTTATCTTTTTTATTTTATTTTTATTTATTTATTTATTTATAGACTCTTATATACTGCACTATTAAGCATCAGCGCGGTTCACTGCGGTTTTTACTGCCTATGATCTTTTTGTTTCTCCTGACCACCAGTATAAACTTTTGAGATTAAACGCTTGTGTGAGTGCGATTCTGCATTCACAGGTTTATTCAAATAGCTAGTCGCTGGTATGAGACTGAATTTATTATATATTTATTTAGCTGGATTTATATATCACCTTTCATGGGGTCAACGCAGTTTACATAGAACAAGGGTTTAGATACATAGAAGAAGCCAACTTAATAACTCCATGAACCCCAGTGCAAGGATGCTCAAGTGTTATACTGTATGCCTGGCAAAGTCATTCATGGTCAACAGGTCTGTGGTCAGGATTCAGCTGAAAGATACTGTCACCTTCCAGTTTCTTTTCACCTCCTCTTTCATTATTCCCTTGCCCCGTCCCCTTATATTTCAATTCTGTTTTTATTTCATATTGGAATTTGCTATAATGTCTTCAATGGGATATTGGAATTTGCTATCATGTCTTCAATGGCAGCAGGGCAAAGGTTTGGGATGGAAAGGCTGGAAGAATCTTAAAATGCAGAAATGATTTTCAGAGTCCATCCTGGAGAGCCACAGACGTCCCAAGGCTAATTGGCATGTTTACATAATTTGTGTAGGGTTTTGCACCTATCACATGCTTAGAGTAAAAGGTAGCACACGGTACATGCAACAGAAGTCCGCTACCTGTTGGAAGCATGTACTGCATGGCCCCAGTAAATAGTGCACTGATTGGGCCCTGACATGTACTAGCAGCAATTGTGCTTAATGCAACATGGCTTAACACCACCCACTAAGGCTTTAAGTGCACCCACACCATCTGCAGCAATGTCAACCCCCACACTAATCATGCTCTGCAAACATGCCCATGTTCTGCCCCTTCCTCACCCATTTCCCTTCCAATAAAGTGCTAAACAGATAGTGTGGAATTAATCCTATGCTGGCTGTTCAGCACATGCTCAAACAGCTTAGTAAACATCCCCCTAACAGGGTTATTCTGAGCCAGGAATAGTGGGGATGACGCCCATCCCCACTATCCGTGCCTTCTCCTGCACGTGCATAACTTCCCCACCGGTTGTGCGGGAAAGTTAGATAGGGCGGGGAAGGGGCAGCCCAGGGGTGGAGTCTGGGTGAGCAGTGGGCGGTTGGCAGCCCTGGACATACAGGGCCTATTCTAATGCCGGCCTTGTACATCCGGGGCCGGCGACATATGTGAGGAGGGTTATTCCACCTCCGAGGTGGAATAACTTCCCTGGACATGTTTTTTTTAAATGCCTGGGGCACGGATGGGGCGGGGGGGGGGCAAGGGACATTCACCACAGCCCAACCCTAGCCTTAGGAGGCCAGATTGGCGATCGGGCAGCAGGGAATAAACACTTTTTTCAGGCGGCCGGCAGCGCAGCTTTTAAATGGAACCACGGTGCCATGACAACTGGACACCATTGCACCATAGCTCCATTTAAAAGCCCCGACCGTGTTAGCTGGGCTGTGTATGTGCATGCAGGCCGGACTGAATCACAGTCCCAGCCTGCACGTAAATGCCTGATCATGTTTCTGATCCCATGGGGCTAGACATGCCCCTCGGGATCAGAATCGCGATCCTCTCTGTACATCAAGCTCAGATCAGACGTACAGAGGAGATTGACATCGGGGATGGAATCAGGCCTTAAGTGAATAGGCACTGTATGGATGACATGGCACCTGTTTGATATCATGCTTTGTATCCTAAATAATAAGCCATTTTCATAGCAATACTGGTTAAACTGGTTGTCTGAAAAATGTCCTCTATTAATTTTCCTGAAGAGATATATATGGCATTCATAATGTGCTTGTATTTTAGGAACTTAAATCAGTGGCAGAAAGCAACAACATAAACGTTCTATGTGGTTTATTTTGACTATGTATTAAAAACAAACAAAAATAAAATATTTTAAAAAGCATAGTAACATAGTAACATAGTAAATGATGGCAGATAAAGACCATTATGGTCCATCTAGTCTGCCCAGTAAGATGGCAAGAGTAGGTGCACCTGCCGCTCCGTGCAGGCCACCCCTCCCCATGTCTTTGTTTTAGGGGTGAACCCTCCCCATGTCTTTGCATGTATGTTATTTAATTACTCTCCTTCACCCATACAAAAAAGCAGGTAAAAAAATATCCATTAAAAGCTACCTCACCCTTTGCAAGAAGATGGGCTGTTTGGATAGTGCTGCATTTATTTACGCAGTGCTGAGTTCCTCGTTTGCACCTGCCACTGAGGGAAAGAACCTTAACCCTCAGCTCAGGGTGCAGCAGCAGTGAAAACGAGAACAAATATTAGGGAATTTTTCAAAAAGAATGGAGATGACAACTGTAGAAATATGATAATGCTCTGGTTGGGTCTATGGAGAGACTACAGCATAAGTACTGTGTGCATCTGTGGTCATCCCATCTCAAAGGAGATATAGCAGAACTAGCAAAAGTGTACAGAAGGAAAACAAAGATATTAAAAGGGAAGGGATCTCTCCTTTATGAAGAAGGATAAACAGGTTTGAGTTTTTCAGCTTGGAGAAGATAAAACTAAAGGGGAAAACAATCCAAGGCAATATAGTCATGAACGTTCTGCAAAGCATTTTTTTAGGGAATTGTTTTATAATTTCACAAGGTAGCAGACTAAGAACACTCCCTGATACTAACTTGCAGAAGATTTAATACAAATTCTTGTTTCTTCTGCCAGACTTAAGCTGTGAGATTTCAAGTAGAAAGACGTGGTCAGTGTCAGGCACATTCCAGCAAATTTGTGTCCCTTTTTTTTATAACTGGTACAAAGACTGGATTTTCAGGTATTGACAAACCCCTTTTATTGACCCCTAGGTGTTTTGGCCATAGGCCTTCTTCAGGGAGATTGTAGGAGGCAAACCTTGTAAAATCCTGTCAGTAGAAAAAAGCTATTGCCACGCTTCAAACACCGTTGTAGGTTTTGTGGTCCAATGACCGGTGATACTGCCGGCTCTACATCTCCCGCAGCTGCTAAAGGGGCACATTGCGCAATGCTGTTACTGCGGGAGAACAGAGATATGAAAATCCACCATGACATATTTTCATCACATGTTGGAGAGCTCACACTCAGTGGTGTCCAGGAGGAATATGTTCTACGGCAGGCAGACTGTGGCTTTCTGGAAGGGAAAAGACACAAAACACATATAAACATTCCACCAAAATGAAGAGTCAACTCTACACAAACAACCAGACCAGGTAAACAAGCTACTGCTGGTCAAGTGTTGGATGTGTCCATAATGTTGAAGATTGTTACCACACAAGAGAAGGTTACAGAGAACAGGTATTTTTGGCTTCTTCCATGCAAAGACTGTATGACTGGCTTACAACAACTGCTACAATGTATGATTCCACCTAACATGTCCTTCTATATGTGGACTCGCAGACACATGAGGAATGCCTTCTTCTTCACAGTAAGTCAAGGTGACAATTGCCAACTATATTGCAAGCAGTCATCACAAAGGACATTGCAGTATGCTTATAATATTAGCTGTGTGTTTGGTTGCCATCTGCCTACTTTCAGGGTTCAGTTTAGACTAACAGACTGTCTGTGTTCTTTGCAGGAGGATCTGCAAAATGTCAGAGAGCAACACATTCACACCACTAGCAATGGTTAGGCTCCCTCATACAACTTCTCTGTGAACAAATGGAACCAGCGTGAATGTGATTAGCTTTGCTAGACTGTCTGCTGCCACAGGCAATGGTTTATACTGCTCTGGAAATTATGCAGATCTCAGATCTAAGGTGGTGACATATACACTTTCTCTAAATGCTGTATTGCGCATTGTGAGAGCCAGTGGGAAAGGGTTAACACAGAACATCTAAAATGTTGTCCAAATGGCTGAATTTGGCATTTGATGTGCTCTGTGAGTTGTTAGAGGAATTAGGTGACATCAGATGGAAGAAATGTGAGAAAAAAAACACATCGGAGCACAAAGAGAGAAGGCTTCAGAAGCACAAATATGCCAGTTTAGTATGAGGCCTCCTGGAGCCTAGTATAAAAACTGTCAGAAGATATCAGAGAACTAACAAGATATATTTTCTATATTCTTGAAAATAAGGGATGGGAAAAACAAACCAGGTGAAGAATTGCATAAGTGGGAAAAAGGTCAGATAATCCTCACAGCAATGAGAAGTAAACTTCATCATGTCATATATATAAAACATCTGACTAGTGAGGTGCTGTATTACACTGCAGCACAAACCCTCCTATTCACTCACAGGGCTGCCTTCCAGAGGCATAGAGACAGCAGACCAGCAGCAAATGATAACTAACACACAGATGTATGAACACCCATGTTTGTAGTATCTGACATGATTGTACGTTATTGCCATTAGAAATGATGTGTGCACATGAATGAGAATAGATCATTTCATGATCAGGAACCAATCCATTAGACACCATCAACACAGTAATGACCATTGCTTCAGGGATCCTCTATTGAGAGTGCGTTGAGGACAACCAACAGTGATGTTCATCTTTCTTCATAAATGATATACCAACATAGCAAGATTACTTGTTGGAGAACATGATAATATCACTGACTGCCATTTCGGTCAGCAAACAATTCCAAAATCCCTACAACCAGACATATTTGATCTTTGTATGCATTGTCGCGCCCCGTGCCCAGGCGGTCGCCTACAGGCCAGGACGTGCATTTGTATTGTCCTTAAATAAGGAATCCAGAGCCGAGGCTTCTGGGAGTTGTAGTTGTGAGGTCTCAAACAATAAAGTTGTGACTCGAGGGTTTTAGGCAAACACAGGAATTTTTATTTTTCCTTTCCAACAGAGCATTTATAAGCTCAACGCATGGCAAAATAAATGGGGTTCTTCTCCCACAAAATTCTAACAAAAAGAACCCTTTTTACCGGAACAGAACACTACAACTGCTTCTATCAGTTTTAAGCACAAATAGCTGTTTCCTTTTAAACTTTCAGCATTCAAAAATAAAGCTTTAACTGCTTCTGCCCGCTTTAAGCACATGTAGTTGTCTATTTCAAACTTTCAGCCTTCAAAAATAAAGCTTTAAGTGCTTCTGTCAGCTTTAAGCATATGTAGCTGTTTCTTTCAAAGCTTTCAGCATTCAAAATAAAACTTTAACTGTTTCTGTCAGTTTTACCAGGACAATTTGTTTCTAGGTTTTTCTCCTTTCAAAACCTAGCACTTTTACGCTGTTTTCTTGCATAGAGAGCAATCCATTAATGATTCTACAGACTCCTGGTCAGAATCATAATCCTCTGTTTGCATTTCTTCATAACCTATGTCTGTTATATCTGGGTTTAAATCAGCTTGCACAAACTCATACTTAGGGGTATGTTTACTAAACCGCAGTAATCGTGAATAACGTGCGTAATGTACGATTAACGATCGTTCGCACGTCTGAATGCGCGTTCTGACGTGCGAACGATCGTTAACCGTACATTACGCGCGTTAACCGCATTTAACGATCGTAAACCCCCGCGGCACATTAAAACAGCGCAGAAGGCGGAGAGTGGGCAGAGAGAAGGGATCAATGGGTGGAGAGTGGGCGGGGAGAGGCTCCCCTCACACTAACGCGCTGAATTTCAGAGCTCAGTTCCAACGCGAATGAAAACCTGTCGGTAAAGGCATATTGAAAAACACTCCCAGGAAAGCTCCAAAAAAAAGAAATGATGTTTGGAAGGGTCTACGCTCTGTAGACCCTTTCAAAAATCATTTCATTTTATTGGAGCTTTCCTGGGAGTGTTTTTCAATGTTGCCCAATGATATCATTGTTGCCCAGCTTGGTTATGGGTGTTTGCCCCTTTTTCCGAGGTTGTTTGTGAGGTTTCCTTGCACGTTTGTCTCCATACAAGGTAAATGAGCCCACAGTACAATTTTTCAGAGCAGGGTCTCTGACTCGTCAGGCCAGTTTTCCTATCTCCAGACTGCATTGTGGCCACTGTGCACTGTGCACTGTGCAGTTTTCCTATCTCTGGCCTGTCTCTGTGGCCACAGTGTGGTGCAACGGACACAGCCAGTGCCTGTAAAACCAGAGGGTCACAAGTTCAAATCCCAGCTGGGGCTCCTGCCAACCCACTCCCCATAGTTTTACCCACCACTAAACAGTGATAGTAATGACACTCCTTTATTGCAGAGAACATACGCATGGTTAATACGCCTATATTTTACCACACCAAACACAGACACCATAAACAGGTGCATTACCTAGAGCAGAGTCTCGCAAATGCAGTCCTGGAGGGCCCCACACCATTCAGGTTCCATGTTGCCTCTAATAAAGATGCCTTTGCTGCATATCTATGCACCACCCCCCTGGTATGCAGATATAGCTCATGCATATCTATGAGGGACAGCATGAAAACCCGAACAGTGTTTGGAACACCAGGACTGGAGTTGGGAAACTCTGCCGTAAAGCAGCAGCCAACAGGGCCAGACACACCCACACCCACACCCACAGGCCCCATTGGCCAATGCCTCCTGGAGAGGCAGGACATTGGGCCCTTGCCTGTATCTCCAAATACTAGCAGTTGCATACCTTAGCAATGCCACCCTACACCTGGGTATATGGTACACAGCTATCAAACGTTTCCTCTGATAACTGGCAGATATCAATTCCTACGTTAAGCACATTTTGCTCATTGAGCTCCACCATAACAATCATTCTGATGTCTGTGGTGTGTGCTGCAGGTCTGGTCTCTGATAGTGTTTACCACCCTGGGGAGTGACCCCCAACAGTATTGCGTACCATATCCATGCCTGTACTGTGTCCAGGACTGGTGTGGTGAGTATGGCTGCTGAACATCTCTATAGTAGCACAATGCTGGCATAGGTGTGGGGGTGGCTGTCTGTCTATCCAGTGTGTGGTGGCTGCAAACACCTTCCACAGCCCACACTGCCAGCAATGTTGCCAGTATTGGGCTGCCAATGTGTGTAATGAGGAGCAAGGTACCATGGGTATAGGCCGGACAGGGTGGCCTGGCCAGGGTGCATCTGCACAGGGCATAGGGTACTGACTGGGACATTTTAGTGCCTGGCCACCACCTACACAGACAGGGTGACCTCAGTATGTCCTGCTGAGAGATCACTCTCACCCTGACTGTGCAGTGACCACAGCATGGCTAGGCACCCCCATAGTGCTATATAGTATTTCTCTCATGTGATAGATATGGGTTTCCTTTTGGGGCCCAGTCACTGATTTATCTGCTTGCTGTGTATGCTGACATCCCAGTTGTGTGTGCATGCATCTCCACTGGGCACATGCACTATTGACTAAGTAGCAGAGTGTTTGCAGCTGGTATGTGTCTTGGTGGAGTGGCTTGCAGGGTGCAGCGGCTGATGGCTTGCAGCAGGAGAATATCAGATAGTGGTGGGGTGCAGCTTGCCATATCAAGGCCTAATGTCAGTCTGCTATTGTGTTATGGATGTGTACAGAGCTGCATTGACTGCCCTGTGGGGGGGTCTGTTGCAGGGAGGTAGAATGTGGATCTTGTGATGGGAGACCCTGTTTGCTGCCCTGGGGGGGGGGGGTGGTGGTGGTGGTGCATGGGCCACCTAGGGGTCCATACCTGACTGAAACAGACAGAGATGTCCAAGGTGTTTCTGCAGAAACTACCTATCTCACACATTAACACTGCTTTGGACCTGCGCCATGGCCTCTTTCAGCCATGGACATTGCTGTGGACCTGGTGCTGGGCGCCTCACTGCACCCTCAGGGTGAGCACAGTACCCGCACAATGTGACAGTGTGTAGCTACTCTGTGCCGGTACAACACACGGTCAGTACCCCCTACCAGGCCGAGGTGCTGTGGGGTGCATTCCCCATCTTGTGTTTATCTGTGGACAACTGATTTGCATGTGCAGTGCATCATGGGTATGACTGGCACAATCCAACCCTGGGAAAATCCAGCGCCTGCTCACAGGCTCTGATAACCCATAGGCCATCACACGTACATCTGTTAGCATAATACATAGGTGCAAGACACCCTAAAGTGTCTGTAATATAAGGTGCCCACGCTGGTAAAAACACACGTACCCACGCACGATGGTACGCACGCACCAACGGACGGGGCTACGCCCGTACCAACGGACGCAGCCACGCACGCACCAACGTACATTGCTACGCACACTGCGAGGGTGTGTTTCTGTAACCACTACTCAACGTAAAGAAAAACATGCCTCCTCATTCCCTATGTAATGTACAGGGTGATGCCTGGGCCAGCCTTCTGCGTTAGGCACACTGGGGACTCGAACCCATGCTGCTTGTAACAGCGGTCAGTACACTAACCATTGTGCTACAGCTCTGTTTCAGTGATTTGTGTCTGTACGCCTTCATACGATTAATGCGCAGTAACGCGCCATGGTGCCCTGTAACGCTCGTTAGTTTTTGGAACGCGCGTTAGTGGTTACGCTGTCCCGCCCATGTCCTTTTTTGGCTTTCCTTTCACTAACGCGGCTCCTAACGCGATTTGCACTAACGCGGTTTAGTAAACATACCCCTTAATCTCTTCTAACAGCTCTAGGACCCTTCTCCAGTGAGACTTCTCTTTGTACTCAGGGTTCTTAGCAGGCACATGGAGATTCTTTTCTTTCATTAACTGTCACAGAGCCTCTAACTGGCTCACATTACTTTTATTTACAGTTCTATTCACACACCTTTTGGGGGTTGGCAGTTTTCCAGCAGGTTCTTGAGCTGCTGCTATCGTACCTTGCTCCTTGTCAGTAGCTCTCCCAGGCAAAACCCTCCTGCCTCCAGAATCAGCTGCAGTTCCCCTGCAGTACTGACTTCCTTCGGGAATGTGGCTCCCTGTGTGCTGGTTTCCTTTGGAATCCTCTCTGGTGCTGACCCTGGTAACTCTTTGTCCTTCAGCTCCCCTGAAGTTTCTTTCTCCTTCTGCACCCCTGGTGGTCCTCTCTCCTTCCGTTTCCCTGGTGGTCTCTCTCCACTCTTCTAGTCCCCTGGACTTATATGAGTGTGCCTGAACTATCGGGCCATGCTCCTCCCCCAGGTGCCTCTCATTAACTTCACAGCTTGCCTCAGAGCTTGGGCGTGGTCTGTACTCAGCAACTACGTGTGTTTTTTTCTCTTTGCCTGCAGCCTGAAAACCACTGCTTTCTGGCCTGTCTCTTTCCTGAAAGGTAAAGGCCTGTTTTTCTTCCAGTTCCATAGGCTCAGATACACTTTTCCCATCACAGCATATAATTCCCTACGACTGTACACACCAAGTACAAAAACATAATAATAATCTTTAAACACTAAACAACCTTGCACCTACAACTCTGCAACCACTGATCAAGAAAACACCACCTACCAGAACAAGGAGAGGAACAGCCTAGAGACCCTGCAAAACTTCAGGAAAGCAAATCAATCCACCTGCAACAGAGCCTTCTCCCTATTTGCACCCAAGCTGTGGAATGATCTCCCCACATCAACACGTGAGATCAAAGACCTAACAGACTTTAGGAAGGCAATAAAAACCCATCTGTTCCTGGAATACTTTGGAACTACCCCGGATGATAATGTTTAACAATAACAGCAAATAGACCATGAAAACATAGCTAGAGTTCTGGTATATATAATTAGCAACTGACAATTGCTTGTTTTACACCAATATAACCATCCAAGTTAAATAACCCTGTTCAATGTAAAGCTTGTTGCTATAACTGTTCATTGTAAACCACTTTGAATGTAAATGATAAGGCGATATAGAAGACCTGTTAAATAAATAAATAAAATAATTCATAGATACATTATTTGGATTAGCCTTTTGTTTATGGCATAGGCTAATTAAACAGAGAAACACAGGGTGGATTCCAAATAGCACTCCTGGTGTGCAAGGACAAAACTATTAACCCTCCATTGCCTTTGAACACAGGAAAGATGATTATGTAACATTTCCACTATCTATAGAGGGCAGGTACTTCGGGCCGGAAGGTCAGGGGTTCAAATCCCACTGGAGGACAGCAACCTTGGGCCGGAAGGACTGGGGTTTCTAGTCCCACAGGTGCTCCTAGTGGTCTTGGGCAAGCCACTTAACCCTCCATAGCCCATGTTCTCTGTGTGCTGTGCTTTCCTGTCTAATCAAAGTGTTTATACCTCAAAAATTTCCTGTCATGATTTGACAATTTCCAATCTGTAATCAAACCGCTGCTGATCGCTGGAAGTAGCGGTATACAAATGTATACTAAATAAAATAAATAAATAAATAAATAACTAAATAAATAAATAATACTGCGGTGATATGAACAAGATGTTGGTCCCAACTTTTACTGTGTATTACCACATCGTCCATGTAAGCTAGAGCATATTGGCGATGTGGGCGTAGGACGATGTCTACCAGCCTCTGACACGTGGCCGCCGCCCCGTGTAGGCCAAAGGGCATCCGACGGAACTGGTACAGTCCTATAGGTGTACTGAAGGCGGTTTTCTGGCGAGACTCCCGGGTAAGGGGAATCTGCCAGTACCCTTTGGACATGTCAAGGGTGGTGAGATAAGCAGCTTGCCCCAGCTGGTCCAACAATTCCTCTATCCTGGGCATGGGATAGGTATCAAATTTAGAAATAGCGTTGACCTTTCGGAAGTCGATACAAAACCGTATCGTTCCGTCAGGCTTCGGGACCATAACTATTGGACTATTCCATGGGCTAATCGACTCCTCGATTACGCCCATGTCCAACATTTCCCTTACCTGCCGTACAACTTCTTGCTGTTTGGCTTCAGGAAGCCTGTACGGCCTTTGCCGTACCACCTCACCTGGTGGGGTTACCACCTCGTGGGCCACGAGCCTTGTCTCTCCTGGTACCGGGGTTAAGACGTCTGGGAACCTTCGCAACAACCTAAACAGGTCCTGTTGTTGGTTCCATGCCAGTTCGTCTCCCATCCTCGGAGTGGGCTTGGCTTTACAGTCAGCCAATTGAGGACCAAGGTCTACATCGGCCTTATCCTCCTCCCTAGTGGCTGCTAGCCCCTTTATTTCCGCCCGCCCCGTAGAACCAAACCCCGCTGACCCCCGTACCGTAGGGTTTAATTCCGGCACTTCTTCCACCGGAGAAAATCCAACCCTTTCCAGGATTAGCTGGGCTATCCGGTCTCCTGTGTTTACCCGAAAGTCTGTCTTAGAAAAGTTGAGTAATAAGACTTTGATGGGCCCCCGGTAATCAGGGTCCACTACCCCTGCTCCTACATCAATACAGCTCTTCACTGCTAGGCCGGAGCGGGGAGCAATCCGGCCGTAGCATCCGGGCGGTATCTCTACCTGTAACCCCATCTCCACCAAAGCCCTCCCCAGTCTTGGGATACTAATATCTTCCGCGCTGTGGAGATCTAACCCTGCGGCATGCTCGGTCGCTCGCTGGGGTATCCGAGCATTAGGAGTAGTGTGACAGCATTTTAACACGAACTTAGGCTTAATATCCTGATCTCTTCTTTGAGCTACCCCTCTATCCTGCTTCTTGTGAGCGGTCGCAAACAAGGGAGCAGGCAGTACCTGGGACCTTGCCTTGGGTTCCCGCGAGGATGTAAAGCCCCTCGCCTGTCCCAGCTTATCTTTTTCTCTAGGGGGTGTCAGCTCTTCACTTGAATCTTCCTCCCTAGCCTTGGTTTGGGCTCCATCAGACATTAACCCTGTCCTGGACTCTAAACCCTTGGCTAGCCCACGTTTGAACTGTGGCCAGTCTCTCCCCAAAACTATGGGATACGGGAGTTTTGGGACTACGGCTATAGTGACAGTTCTTTTCATGCCTAGGCCCTTCACTACAAGTTTCTGTAGGGGATAAGCGGATGCTGCGCCATGAACGCATCGGATCCTTATATTCCCCTCTGAATATTTTTCTATGGGGCCCCCTCTCCTGGCTTGTATCTCTGCCCACAGCTGTTGGGAGACCATCGACTGGTTGGCGCCTGAATCTAGGAGCGCCTGTACTGGGATGTTCTCCACTGACAGCAGAAAGCCCTCTCCTACTTCCTTGGAGGGGTTTGTTATCAACACTGTCCTAGTGTGACACTCTTTCTTTAAATGGCCCTTATTTCCACAGCCATAACACTTGCGCTGCTCGTACCCTGACCTGCCTAGGGGTTTTCCTTGTGTAACCTCTCCTAGCATGGTCTTGCTCACTCTTTCTGGCTCTCTTACATTTGCCTGGCTCAACCCTGCACTCTTCATTTGGCCTATTACTCGAGCTTCTAGGAACCGCTCTGCCAAAGAAGTTGCTTCTTTAGTGCTCCTGCAATCTTGTAAGACCAGAAAAGATCACATTTCCTGTGGCACAGCCTCTATAAACTGTTCTAGAGCAATTGTATCTAGAATAGAATCAACAGTTTTTCTGTCAGGCAAAAGCCACTTATGCATTAGTGCCTTGAGGCGCTGGCACAAAGCCCGAGGTGTTTCATCTGACCTCAATTTGCAAGCTCTAAAAAGACGGCAGTAGACCATTGGAGTCAATCCCAATCGGTCTCTCACGGCCTTTTTTACCTCTTCATAAGTGGAGGCGAGTTCAGCAGGCACGGCCCTATAAGCTGCAAGAGCTTCCCCTGTAAGGGAGCCTGCTATCCGTACAGCCCATTGCTCTGCTGGCCATCCACTTAGGACTGCCACTCGCTCGAACACTTCGAAGTAGTCATCTACATCATCACCTGGGGTTAAAGGCCCAAATGAAAAAGGTCCTTTACTGTATTGTCCCAGTCCCAACAATGTTCCTGAGGAACTAGACCCAGTCCTTATCTCATCCGTCGCTTTCTTCTGCTCCTTCATCCATGCAGTCATGAGGTCCAGGAGCGGCTGTTGCTGTTCCCTCATCATGGCAGCCATTTTCTCTTGCGCCATCGCAGCGTTCTCCTGCTGTTGGCGGAAGCAGTCTGTCATCCAGTTGATAAGGTCTGCAGGCTCCATCCTGGAATGCTGGAAAGAAACAAAAAAAAAGAAACACCAAGTGCAGCCCTTATCACAGCACTTCCTCTCTTCCACCTGCAGAACCTCCCCTCTTACAGCAATCCTCGATTAACCCCTTTAAATACAGGTTTACCTGCTGTAAGTGGTGAATCAGGCCTCTCAGCACCGTCGGTACCAGCTGGGCTCTCCAACTCCGCTCCGCTGAGTCTCCGGTCCTGGTTCTCTCTGCAGTATTCTTAGGAAGGCTTTCAGGATGTCACTCCGGCCACCTTGTAGATCCTGATGTTTTTCCAGTAGCTTCAATTGGTAGGCTTTCCTCAAATCCAATAACTACGCCACCTGTCGGCGCGCTCCCGTGTGGCCAGGCGGTTGCCTAGGGCTACAGGGGAGGTGCCGATTGTCCTTTGTTGAAATTAGCCCAGTAGCATGTAGTTGTGTCCCCGAAAGGATAAGAGCCAAGAGTAAAGGATGCAGGAAATATTTCTTTATTTTTAGAAACAAGGATTTCCTAACCGGTTCAATTCTTTGACATGAATTGATTGAAGTTGACCAAAACAAAATTCAGGATACTTCTCCAAATAACAGCACACAAGCCTATTATACAGTCCTTGGCTTGATACAGCTTTTAAACTTGCTTTCTGATAAAACTCTATTTTCAGCAGTATTCTATTTCCTGGTCTCCAGGAGGCGCTATACAACCCTCTGTTACTTCACAGTAGGTGTAGCAAAAACTTCCTGGCCCACCTAGATACTTTCACAAGCAATAGAATTATTTTCCAATTATAACACAAACATTCAGCACAGCTTCTTCCCAAGCAGCTTTAAACAAGACAGCTACTTTTAAAAGCACAGCTAAAAAGTAATGGGCTTTAAAATGTCCTTGCAAAAGAACTTCTGTGTTTCTTCCAGACAACACTTCCTTCAGTTCTTTTACTTATCACGAGGTAACACAGATGCATTCAGTAATCAAGACCAGCTGGGTTTCTTTCTGCTTTCAAACCCTATTCGGTTCCTTTATACTTCTTTAGCACAGATTGCACAGCTTATTTCCATGTCTGAGACATTGTCTAAATCCACAGTGTCTCCCAAGTCCATATCCTCCACACTAGACTCTTCTTGGTCACTGTTTCCCCTGGTATCTTCCTGAAAAGCCTCACTAGCTTGCACAGCCTTTAGGAGCTTCTCCCAGGTACCCTTAACATGTGTGAGCTTGTGGGGGAAGGGCAGGAAAAACCCTCTTTGTCTAATAAGCCTTTCAAACGTTGTAAAGGGCTCACCTTATTAGTGCTGCTTTTCCTCCTTACAGATTCCTTACTAGGAGAAGAGTTGAGCCATGAATTCTTGGAGAATATTTCCTCCTCTGAGGACTCCTCCCCTGAGCTTTCCACTTGCCTTGTCAGCTCTTTGCTCCTGGTTCTCCCTTGCTTCTGTGCAAGGGATTTCCATGGGTTTCTTGTCCTTCCTTCCTGGAACCCTCGTGTCCTCTGTGTCTGTGTCCTCTCTCTCTCTCATACGGGTCCTCCTCTCTCTCCTTCTCTCTCCCCTTCTCTGCTGTATAAGTGCAGCTTCCGTTCCTAAATGTTTGGGGCTGTCCTATCCCCTTTGACTCCTCCCCCAAACCACTCCCTTCTCCTCCCTCTATCTCCATGGGAACAGGGCGTGTGCTTAGGTCTGCACTTCTCTGTGAGAAATCTTTACCTTTAGTGTTGGTGTTAACCCTTTCAGTGCCTGCAGTTTTATGGGTAAAAGAAAAAAAAGGCAGTTTTCCCTTTTTTTTTTCTTCCCTCAGTGGCTGCTTCTCCACCACACTACATAGTATAAGGACACTTGGAAACAAGATTGCGGTCACCCTTGCTATAGAGCCATAGGCCCTAGGCAGGGGAAGCGTGACCGATTGGCGTAGTTGCTACGGATCAAGGCAAAGGCGCATGCACAAGAGAATTTAAAGGGCAAGAAGAAAAAAAGTTCTGAGAAATAAAGCTGAGGAAAAAAACTTCTAGCAAACTGATTCCAAAGAAGAAGACATGTCTGATACTGGAAAGACCATCGTATACACAAAGACCTGATGCACCGCAAGTATCAGGTAATTTGTGCATAGCAGGGTTACCTGTGGATACTTGTATGGGTATCAGCGTAGTAAGTGGGTAAAAGGTAGTAGTGCCTGCTGTCTTGTGGTACCGCACTTGGTGGTTGCGTTTTGTCTTTTGTCTTTTCAGCATGATGATGGAAGTAAAAGAAGTGCTTACCTGGATGGCAGCCCAGTTTGAGCGCCAACGCAAGCTGGCCATGGAAGCTCTAGAGAAAGCTACAGCACGGATGGAAGCGCAGCAGCGGCCGCTCATACAAATGCTGGAGGCCTGGATCCAAAGCACGAAGAAGGAGCCAGAGCCTGCTTCATCTTCACCAGGTTCTGAAAACTTGAACCAAGCTCATGCTTTGGGACTTTGGTCCAAAGAGGCATGGAACTTTGGAAAATTATCTGACAGAGACAATCTGGACGATTATTTAGAAACATTCGAGCGAGTTGCTCACCTGATGCATTGGCCTAAAGACCAATGGGCGGTCAGGCTAGCAATGTCTCTCACTGGGGAGGTATTGACGGCTTACCAGACCGTACCACCAAATTTAGCCAATAACTATGATGAAGTTAAAAAACTATTAAGGATAGAGTGGGTCTTACGTCCTCTGTATACCACCATTTGTTTAGAGAGGCTAAACTAATGCTTGGTGAGACGCCTAGAGCCCTAGACTATCGCCTTTAGGCTTTGCTTAACAAATGGTTAGAACATGAGGGTAAAAGCCTTGAAACAGTATTGGATACTATATTGTTGGAGCAGTATATGAATGCTGTCCATGAAAATGTCCGTACTTTCCTGACCTTGCAGGGTTGTAAAAACTCACAGGAAGCGATCATGCTCACTGAACGGTTCCTGGAAGCAGAGGGGAACGCTCAGGAGAAAAACATGGCTTCTAGGAGAGCAACCAGTGCACTCTCAGAAAAGAAGGAAAATGCTATGAAAGTAACTGCATTGTGTTTACCTGAATGTAAAGACAGATATGCAAGAAGAGCATGCTTTAAATGTGGCAGTAGTGACCATTTGCAGCGTAACTGTAGAGTGAAGGTAGCGCTTGTGACCACTAGCCCAGGACAGGTTAGGGAGGGTTTCTTCATAGCCGTGACCGTCCAAGGGGTAAGTGGCAATGCACTACTAGACTGGCTCTGATCAGAGTATGCTTTCACGTGGCTTCTGGAAAAAGATAGAAGCCCACGGTAAAGCCGTACCTGACCTACCCAGTGGCACTGTAAAAATCCGCTGTGTGCATGGCACATCATTCTCATACCCTATTCACAAACTCCTAGTAAAAAGATTTGGAATAGCAAAGGAGATTCCGCTGGCCATAGTTCCCCACCTGCCGCAGGAATTGGTATTAGGCCGGGATTGGCCGCAGTTTCAAAGAGGTATCCAGCAGAGTTTGCAGAAAAAGGAAAGCCTGGTAGCTGGAATTACTAAGCAAGAACACACGTCAAATGATGGCAGTTCTGAATCCCCTATTTGGGAAAGTGCAAAAATCTTCGCGACAGTTGCCAGAAAAAGAGGAAGCCAAGAAGCCTGTGTTCGTTCTAATGTATTGCCGCATGAGTCCAGACGTGCACCCACCCAAGAGAGCGTCCCCACAGGCCGCCGGATTCGACTTATATAGTGCAGAAGAGGTGACTGTTCCAAAGCATGGCAAGGCTTTGATAAATACAGCCCTTCAGTTGGAGTTACCGACTGGGTGTTATGGACGAATCGCCCCACGTTCCGCCCTGGCTGTAAAATATGCTATTGACATGGGAGCCGGCGTCGTGGACCCCGATTATAGAGGTGCCGTTAAGGTACTACTCTTCAACTTCGGGTCCGAAGATTTCAAAGTGCACATAGGCGATCGCATAGCACAGATTATATGTGAGAGGGTCGGGTTTCCACCTCTTGAAGAAGTACATGTGGTCTCCAGTACAGCCAGAGGAGCCCAAGGGTTTGGGTCAACAGGTAGAGTGGACCTCCAAGGATTGGCGGCCATAGTAGAGGAACAGCCAGAAGATGACTTGGGCCCCCAACTAAGTGACTGCCAGAAGACCCCGGAGCTAAGGATGGGAAAAGGACTATCATGGACTCAAAGGAAACAACTGGAATGGCTGATACAGAGTTTTCCAGATGTCCTAACGCCTCTTCCTGGGCATACTCAACTCGTCGCTCACGAGATTGTGACTCCCCCAGGAGAAGTAGTGCAACAGCGCCCATACTGGTTGCCGGAGGCTCGGCGGCAGGAGGTCATAAACCAAGTGAGGGAGATGTTGGACCTCAACATAATTGAGGAGTCCAAAAGCCCATGGAGCAGCCCTATTGTTCTTGTCCCTAAGCCCGATGGAACGCTTTGATTCTGTATCGATTTCAGGAAGGTCAATGCCCTGTCAAAGTTAGATGCATACCCTATGCCACGCATAGAGGAGCTCCTGGACCGCCTGGGGAGAGCCACATATTTAACAACATTAGACATGACCAAAGGCTATTGGCAGGTGCCATTAACCAGGGAATCCTGACCGAAGACGGCGTTCAGCACCCCAATAGGCCTCTATCAGTTTAAGAGTATGCCCTTCGGCCTACACGGAGCAGCGGCTACATGCCAGAGGCTAGTGGATTTGGTGCTCAGACCACATCAGGCTTATGCGACAGCCTATATGGATGATGTCATCGTCCACAGTACTAATTGGGAAGAGCATCTATCAAGACTGGGAGCGGTATTACAGGCTATGCGGGATGCAGTCCTAACATTAAACCCAAACAAGTGCATGTTCGCAAGCCCCGAAGTAAAATACTTCGGACATCGGGTTGGGCATGGCACCGTAAAACCGTTGATAGACAAGGTCGAAAGCGTGAAGACGTTCCCTCAACCCACCAATAAGAAACAGCTCAAAAGTTTCTTGAGGTTAGTAGGTTACTACAGGCGCTTTCTGTCACGATTTGTGGAGAAAAGTGCTCCATTGTCAGATATGTTAAAGAAGAGCCAGCCCAATCAGCTACGATGGACTACAGAGGCAGTCAAGGCGCTTAAATGCTTGAAGGCTGAACTATGCGCCCGCCCCAGTGCTGAAAGGGGTCGAGTTTGACCTGCCATTCATATTGCAAACTGATGCCTCGGACACCAGACTAGGGGCTGTCCTCTCGCAAAAACACAATGGTATAGAGCACCCGGTGTTATTTTTGAGTAGGAAGCTGTCTCCCGCGGAGAGGAATTATTCTACAATAGAGCGGGAGTGCCTCGCCATCAAGTGGGCCGTTGAGTCATTAAAGTTCTACCTGGCAGGTAGGAAGTTTCTCCTCATGATGGATTACGCTCCGTTAAAGTGGCTGGGGCAAATGAAGGACAATAACCCCAGGCTAACCCGCTGGTATATGGCGCTGCAAGCGTTTGATTTTAACATTGAACACAGAGCAGGAAGATTACACCAGAATGCGGATGCATTATCGCGGATTACAGGCTGTGAGGATGTCATCAACCCAGCCTGTAATATCTTAAGGGGGGGAACATGTGGTACCAAAAGCACTCCTGAACAGATGGAATGGAAAAATAGCGAGAACTTTACCTTTAAAAGTAAGAGCAAGCCAGGTTCCCATGGCAACAGGAAGCTTTCAGCCAGAACGGAGCTCAGCCATAGCCATGACGTAAGAACTGAAGGCAGCTCTAATGATTTGCACCTGAGTAACCAGAGGGGTGTGGCTGCAGGAGGAAGCCATCTTAAACCGGTTTCAGAGTCAGTCTTACAGAGGAAGAAGGAGAAAGAGGAGGAGGAGTTCAAGCACAGGAACAAGAAGGAGTTCAGGCACAGCCAGGAGTGGGAGAAGCCACACCGGCAGGAACACAGCCAGGAGAAAGAGAACTCTGGAACAGAAGGCAGAGAGAAGCCTCTGCAATTGTCCAAGTCACTTCAACAAGGAAGGCACTCAGGAAGGCAGCAACCAGGGAAACCTTGGAACCCAGCTCCAGGCAAAAGGGATACTGGAGGGTCCATTCCCTATACCTTTAAAGCAAAACCAGAGCCTCTGTGGAAGCTACCCGAGGACAAGGTCAAGCAGTTTGCCTGCACAAGGGGAGAAAGCTCTGAGCACAGACAAGGCATTGCTAATAAAGAAGGTACGTCAGAATTACTTCCTAGCCAGAGACTTGTTGAAGAAATTGTGCAACAATTGAAAGCTAGTGCTAATAAGTGCCGAGATAGCACGGCTGTAAAAGTAACTCCTAACAGAAACACTTTCAGTAAATGGTTTGAAGCTGATATAAAAGCCATAGGAAAGAGCTTACGTAATAACCAATCTCCTACACTAGAGAAGGTCACGGCTAATGAGAGAGGAAACTTTCTAGAGCAGCTGCAAGAGGTTATCCAGGGTTTGCAGTGGAAAAGTTCCCCTAAGCAGAGCTGTGATGAAGAGAGTGAGGATATGATTATCGACATAGCCAATATTCCTGAAACACCTGAATGCTATGAGATGGACTGTTCTCTGTGTAACATTGATCACTTAGATTTACGTTAAACAAGCTTTGTAGGAGAAGAATACAAAGTTGTTTTGGCTGTTTAAGTTGCTGTGAAGAAACAGTTTTTGTACTTTATTTCTACTTTTCATTTGCTCCTGTTTCCTATTATTTTGGAAAGAAATTCTATGCTTTGCCTAAGCCTGTTGAACCCTTGTGAAAGGAAAAAAACCCTAAATAAATGTATCTGTTCAAAAGACCCTCGTGCCACAACACATTTTGTTGAAGAGTGAAACTTAAAAACTACAAGTCCCAGCAACCCTTGCTGCTACATAGTATAAGGAGACTTGGAAACAAGATTGCGGTCACCCTTGCTATAGAGCCATAGGCCCTAGGCAGGGGAAGCGTGACAATACTCCTGTCACCTGCTCCACCATGGCCAACCCAATTTGATTCTTATCATTACAACATAATCACTCACAACTATCATGTGGTATCAGAGTACTTTACATGTTAACCGTCACTTATACAGTCCAATTGGTCCCCACATTATCCTCCCACTTATTGCGTAAGTATGAACCATATAGATCTGACATGTCTCTGAGCTGTTATTGTTCCTTCCATCCAACATCTAAAATGTGACTTTCTGAAAGACTTCCTTATCCTATGTTAGGGTAACTGGTCTTACCGGGTGTTAAGGTTCATGCTGGGCACCCTTAATGTCCAATGTACTGTTATTGTCTGATAAGTGGGCTCAAGGTCCCTTATCACTAGAACACCTACTCCATGCCCCAGCCTTTATCGCACAAAAACACCCCTAATCTTGCCATTTGCACTCAAAAATTGGTGCATCCTTACTGCTGCTTAGCAAACATGCCCCCTGGTTTGATTCAAAAGTGAATGCAGTTACTAAAGTTGTCCTCTGTGTCACAAACCTCTAAGGATGACTCTAAGAAGCTGGTTAGGTTCATACAACTCTCTTCCTGCCCTTCTGAATAAAGGGCCTTACATATCCCAGGGAGTGATATGTAATAGGCTCTGACAATGGGTGCAAGATTATCTGAAGGAAAGTTTTAAACCTCCCACAGGTATTTCCTAACCATGTCATCTGGAAAAATTAAAGGACACTTAGGAAAATGTAATAATCTCAGATTATTCTTGATTGATTTTCTAAAATCAATCCTTCAATGTAAAATCTTCTTCTCTTTAATCTGAGCCATAACCACTTCCTTGGTTTCTCTGCTGGATCATTCAGTGTCCTCTGACCAGCTTCCACATGACTCAAATGCTGATTCTGCACAGGAACTGTAGGAGATATTATCAGTAACAGATAAATACACATGCAAAAATGCTCGGTCTGTCTAGGAAAAACTGCTACCCTCCTTTTCCCAGGATTCCACAGGACTACCTAACAAATGACATCAAAGCAAGAACCAGTCCTGTATTTGTATATAAATTAGACTTTATTTCTGATAGCAAAAATAGTGTAAACATTAGCATAAATTAGTTTTCTGAGGTAGTATGTTATACAGTTCTATGTTACAATTACCAAGAGACCTAATCTCTGTTTTAGGAACCAATATCACCGATTCACTCTGCACTCAGACATGCAGTAAATTATCTGTCTTTCTATGCTAGCCCCAACCTCATGGAGGGGAGGTGGGAGAATTAAGGACTAGTACCTTAGCTATTTTTCTGAACACTTGTGGATGAGTCTGAGAAATTGTCTCTGGAATGGCATAAATTCAAAGTATGGCAGAAGTCCAACATCAACCAAGATGAACTGTGTGGTCATACTGAGCTGCAGATCTGTGGGAGAAAATCACTCTGTCCTGAGGTTTTGCCTTTGGACACTATCTGGCTTTCCAGTCAGAGATACAGGCAATCAAGCACATAAAGTGCAGGTTTGGTTGAGGAAAGCAGCAAACCAGTCTGTGTCAGAAGTGAAAGTTCCTAGGTGTTCTGCCAGCCTCTGTACATGTTTCAGAGTGCTGCAGGTGCTTTCTGGATTCTGTTTGTATTCTGCCTTGCTTCTCTGACTCTGTGTCCAGCATATAATTCCTTGTCCTGATGGGGTGATGATTGGCTGGTCTCAAAACCTGAATGTCATCTTCAGCAAATCCGGTAACAGCTAATGGGTGGTCCTTCTGCAAACAAAGATCTATCATGCTAAAAAGTTGCTGGAATGCCAGTCAATACATTATTGCAAATGCTAGTAGCACAGTGAAGATCTCAGCAATGTTCTTCTGCATGTAGACAGCTGGCGTATTACTTCCCCTGTGAGCACATAAAATTGCAGAATTGCTTGATCTGCAAGTTTTAATGCTGAGTTATAACAAAACAGGAATCCATCTTGTTTAATTCAGTCTTTGGTTCAGAGCAGGCCCCGTCTTGTGATAGAAAGCCAAACTATTGGTTCAGACATTAGTTTATGAACAGATTTTGGCCCTACAGAACCTCAGCTGAATACAATTCTGAATCAGTTTTCAATGTAGTGATGAAACCTGTTAGAGAAGACTCCAAGGCTCTCAGGACATCCCACAGAGTGTCCATAGCAACTTCAGTAGGACTTTCCACCAGCCCATCAATGTACGAGGGGGTACCCCAAAAAAACAGGAATAACATTGCCGTGGGCGGAGCTTGTGTAGTACGCACTTCTGCCACTAGGCGTGTATAGTGCAACTCATTGTCAGTTCAGTGCCGCCTGTGTTGTCGACCTGACTTGTTCTGTTCATCTGTAGTGATTGTTTTTGCTAGCGCTGTTTTGTTCTTGTTTCTTTTTTTATGATGACAAGTTTAAGTGAACAACGTGCAGCTGTGAAATTTTGTTTTCTACTCGGTAAAAATGCTGCTGAAACTCTTTTAATGTTGAAAACAGCTTATCAAGATGACGCTATGGGAAAAAGTCAAGTGTACCAGTGGTTTGCTCGGTTTAAAAATGGCGACATGTCGATTGATGACAAACCTCGTTCTGGGCGTCCATCAACTGCCCGAATCGACGAAAATATTGAAAAAAATAGAGAGCTTGTGCTCACAGACCGTCGACAGACAATTGATCAACTGTCAGAGATTAGTGGGTTATCTTGGAGCTTGGTTCAGCGAATTTTAACGGAAGATTTGGGAATGAAAAGGGTTGCTGCCAAGTTTGTTCCTCGGGTTCTGACTGACAATCAAAAGGAACATTGAGTTGAAACATGTTGTGTTTTGAAACAACAGCTTGAAACTGATCCAGATTTTCTGTCAAAGGTCATTAGAGGTGATGAGTCATGGTGCTATGGTTACGAACCAGAAACAAAGCAACAGTCAAGCCAATGGAAGACGTCATCGTCACCCCGTCCAAAAAAATGTCGTCAAGTCAAATCAAACATCAAAACAATGCTGATTTTCTTTTTTGATGCCAAGGGGGTAGTTCATTCAGAGTTTGTTCCCCCAGGTCAGACCGTCAATCAAACCTTGTATTTGGAAGTTTTAAGAAGATTGCGCAACAGTGTTTGTCAAAAAAGACCCGATTTGTGGCAGACAGGAGACTGGTTCTTCCACCACGACAACGCACCTGCACACACAGCCATCTCTGTTAGACAGTTTTTGGCTAAAAATGGCATGGTTCCGCTGCCCCACGCACCTTACTCGCCTGTCCTGGCTCCGTGCGACTTTTTCTTATTTCCACGCATGAAAAGGGGCAAGAAAGGACACCGATTTGACAACATTGAAGAAGTCAAGAAAAAAAGGAGGGAGGAGCTGTCAGCCGTTTCTAAAGATGACTACAAAAAATGTTTCGAACAGTGGAAGCACCGGTGGGACAAATGTATCAATTGTAATGGAGAGTATTTTGAAGGGGATAAGGTTGTTTTGTAAAGAATTTGAAATAAATAGCTTTTAAAAAATAATTCCTGTTTTTTTTGGGTACCCCCTCGTATCTGGATGTTTTATCCATTCCCCACTGACTCTGCAGCCCAGTATCTCTCTGGGATGCAGTGCCTATATCCAACAGTGTGGAGGTCATTGGGGGCTGTTCTTCTAGCCTGTGGTCTGCATTTTACTCTCTAGCACCATGCTAGACTGTGGTACACACACAACAAAAGTACTTCCAGGTCTTAGGGGGCTGCTCACTCCTCAGGGCTCAGTGAAACCCCATTAACACTTGTCTGTGCTCAAAGACACTTGACTGGCCAAAGCTTCTACTGCATTCAGTTGGGTGAAATCTGTACAACATTTCAGCATCATCTTCCCCTTCATGGAGTTTTCAATAATGTCAGGACCTCGCTTAGGTCTCCCCTTCTTCTTACCAGCCATTCTGCAGCTAAGAAAATACATGTCAACAAACTACCAATTGAAGTGCAGAGAACTCACTCCACACCACCTAAGCAAGCACCATCTTGCCATTCTCCCCCCCCCCCCATTTCTCTTTAAATTTCAGTTGAATGTATATCCCTATAAATTAGTGGCTGAGTCAATCTGGCAGGCACAACTAAAATCATAATAGAAATCCCATGCATACCAGCTCAGTCTCACAGGTTACACTCTTTTTCTTGGCTGGATCGTTATGATGGAGTAACAAACAAAAAACATGGATCTTTGGTCAATAGAAATAACGGTACTGCTGGCTGTTAGTGGTCAGACATGAGAAGGGAAGGATGCTAGAGTTGAGGTAATGGGAGATTTTGTTTCCTCATCTGTCCAAGAGATTGAATAAAGAAAGGTGGGAAAAGACAAACGCTGTTCATTTTTCAGCCAAGGCCGAGTGTTAATTTGGCTCACTAAGGGGCACTTTTATTAAAAAATGGTAGGCAGTTACCTCATGAATTAGTGTGCAGTAACTGCATATCCTGTAATGGGGAGGGAAATGGGTGTAGACTGCATCTTTCACAGTGCACAGTATCTTATAGTGCACAAATTTTCACTGTTACAGACAGCACAAATGCACTTACTGATACAGCACTTACTGCATGGATAAAGGTTTTTGAAATGATGAACTACTACTGCTACTATTAAACATGTATAAAGCACTACACGGCATGTGCAGCACTATACAAACGCATAAAGACAGTCCCTACTCCTTAGAGTTTACAATCTAATCAAGACGAAACTTAGAAATGAGAAGAGAATAGTGAAGGGTGAGGAGACTGTCATGAGGCTGGTGCCAATAAAGATACAGAGTTGAAAAGAAACTTTGGTTTTCACAGAGCTCTAGGTGTGCAATTACCTCAAAGCACAGCTAGAGGGGGCAGGATTGACTCTACAGAAGCTAATGAGGCTAGGAGAGCTAACCAGTTGCACCTGGAAATGAGCCCGGGAGGTTCAAAGGGAAGATCCCTTTATAAATGGAAGCTTAATGCTAGCAAAGCAGAAGGAGACACAGACACAGACGAAGAAGGAGCAGCAGGAAGAGAAGGAACAAGGATTATGGCTGAAGAAGGAAGGAGAGACCTGAAGGAAAGAATCCTCCTTGAGCAAGCCCAAAAGGACAGAATTCACAGAGGTTGAGTTCAGAGGGGCCAAGCTATGAGAGATGCTGTTCAGAGGGAGTCTGCTAAGGAAAGCAGTCAGGCTGGAGGGTATGCCACTCCCTGCTTAAGTAACGTTCCTGAGTCCGAAGCTGAGAGACATATACCGAGAACCAGAGAGCCAGGCTTGGAAGAAAGCCTGCAGGCATTGGAGTATGCTGAAAAGGTTTTACCAGGTACCCGAAGGGAAGAGGTTTCTAACAAAGCTACTGTGTCACTGAAGCATAGAGCTGGAGAATCCGCACCAGGTTTTACTAAGCTTTCAGGAAGTCCAGCACTGCCCAGAAGCTACCGACAGAAAACCTGTTGTCACAGAGACGTGCATGAGAGAGAAGGCTCCAGAGCTTCAAGCTACAGAAACTCAAGGTATGAAAGTTTTATTCCTGCTAAAGAAAGCTTAACTCCTAAAAGCACTGCTAAAGCTAAAACTCAGTTTGTGAGAAGAGGAAAGAAACCAGAGTGGTTTGAAGAACTACCAAAAGACTTTAAAACACAGTCTTATTGGAGGCAAGATACCAGAGACAGTCCATGTAAAGCTGTAACTGCCAGGGACAGCGTGTGCTCTGAGTGGGAAAGTAGTGAAGCAGAATTTATGGAAATAGAAAATGCAAACACTATTCCCATTCCTCAAGAAGAAGCTATGGATTGTAGTTTGTGTATGGCTTCTAGCCTAGAATCCATAGCCACCTTGTAAATAAGAATAAGGCTTGTTTAATTGCTTTGCCCTAGAATGAATTGAATTCCTCCCTTTAACCTTTCAACTAATTGTGAAGATAATAACAATTGGTTTTACCTGTTTATTACTGGAACCTTTATGAACAAAGGACATTCTTTGATTTCTAGTGTCTTAATGAACCCTTGCACAGAGGGGAAATAAAAGCCTTGTTTCCCTACACTCGTGGCTTACTTATTGAGTTCTCACAAGGAGCTGAAATACCTAAGACCAATCTCCATTTTGGCCTTAAAATACCCCACGCTCCTTAAAAATAAACATGTTGTACAGCATGCCCTTACCGCCATTGGCCACTAGGGGATGCCACCATGACAAGACACAAGGAACAACCGATCGGGATCTAAAAGCTGCCTCAAAGAGGTGAACTTTTAGCATAGATTTGAAATGGGGCAGATTGAAGCCTGACATACAGGCTCAAGAAGTTTGTTCCAGGCATAAGGAGCAGTGAGGTAAAAGGACCGAAGTGTGCGGGAATGTTGCCTGCACATGGCCCCGTACTTCAGGAGGCCCCACGCTGACCTGGCTGGCTTGATACCCAGCTTCTTGACTCACTTCTATACAGCTGCAAGAGTAAAGACCTGCCAAAGTGATTTATTTTTTTCCCGCAGCTATGTTGTTTGCAGTCGGCATGGGTCACTATGTAGAGATTAAACAGGGGCATTTCCAAAGGAAGAGCCATTTCTACACTCACAAACGATCAACTCTCAAAGCCTCCTCAGTGACTTGATCTATAGGACATTTACAATAGAGAGTTGTGCATAAACTCAAAAGATAAAAAAAGGACATGTTACAGATGTTGACCTATATTGATGCCATCTAGTGTCTCATTGCCACAGTTCACTGTTTTCCTATTTTTATTATAATAAATATAGTAATGGCTCTTGCGCTCTAGCTGTGTTCAGCATCTTTACTTCTAGCACCGTGAAACAATAACTGCACCCACCAACCAGTTATCTTTAGCCGGTTACTAGGTAACTGGATTTTGGCCCCATACTTTACCTTTAAAATGCCATATCCCTGCCGCATATCCTTCCATGGAGAGCTTCTCTTTTTTTTTATATTGTCAAAATACTCAGGTTATGAAAAAATATGGAAAACCTCATGTGGCTAAAATCCACTTACTCAGATATTTTAGGGCGCGGGCAGGGTCCCGGCGCCCGACCGTAACCTGGTGCTCGGCCCGGTGTGGGACCCTGCTCGTTCTTGTTCTGGGGGGGTGGAAGCGCGTGGGCGGCGAAGGCCACGCGCGACATTTAAAATTAATGGGCTCCACTCTTGATTGGGTGAGTGGAGCCAATCAGGGTCCAGGGGGCAGGCATGTGCTTCGGCGCTAGTGGCGTGGCCGAAGCACATGTGGCCAGGCTGTCGGAGTGGCAGGGTTTGCGGCGGCTGCTGGGGCCTTGTGTCCAGAGGCCTCGAGAGCGGCAGGATCAGGTGGCTGGTTTGGTCAGTGGCGGCGGGAGCAGAAGCGTCTTCAGTGGACCCCGCGGAGCGGGTGCCGGTTGGCGGCAGCTGGGCAGGCGAGTGTGTGATGGTGCAGGTTGTTTCCCCAAATAAGCGCCAATAAAATAATAGTCGGAGGAAGCATAAAGTCAAGGCCTGCAGCGTCGGTGGCAGGGTCAGTCTGTGGGGGGTGTTAGTTTTCAAAAAAAAAAAAAAAAAAAAACATGGCTGGGGGGGTGCGAGGGGCTAAGCGGGGGGCTGCAATGGGGCAGGGTAATGGAAAAGGGGGGCGTGGGTAGCGGTGAGGGGGAGGTCAGGGTCAGGGGGCCCTGGGAGGGGGAGGATGCCTGGGGGGGGGAGTAGGGGTCCGGTTAGTGGCAGTGGGGCCCCATCTGCAGTGAGAAGAACAGGGAGGGGGCTCAGCTGGTGGATCTAGGGGGGGAACACAGCGGGGGGCGGGGGGGCCGGCGGCTTCGACGCCAACACCTGTCGGGGGTCGGGATGGGGTCAGGGGTGGGGAGGCGGCTGGGGGGGGTAGCGGCGGGGGACGTGGGCGTGGGGGGGTGCGGGCCCGGATGGGGGCAGCCACGGGGGGGGGGTGTTTGGGTTATGGGCAGGCCTGGAGCGGGAGGAGCGGGCATGGGCACCCCTGGTGGTTTGGTGATGGTGCCGGGTGGTTGTGTGCCGCCAGGTTCACCAGGGGTCTGGGAGCAGTGGTTGGGAGGCGGGCAGGGGTCTTCCAGGGTGGAGTGGTTGGGGGCCTGGCAGCCTTGGTCTCCGGGGTTTTCTCCTCTCTGTTCCCCGTTTTTGTCCCACAGGTGCCGTTTTTGGTCACCCAGCAAGGGGCGCCTCCTGCAGTCGATTTTCCGGGAGTGGTGAGTATGGAGTCCGCGGCGGGTGTGCCTGGAGTGGTAACGAGCGAGGATGGCCAGGCTCACGGAGCCGGCGTGCACCAGCGGGCAGATGATCCTCGTGCTGGGCAACCGGCGTCATCCACGGAAGCAGCGGTTGGAGGCCGGGCCGGTGAGTATTCAGAGGCTGGGACTAGGGAGCTTGAGGTGCCGAGGTCACGTGCGGAGCGGTCATTGCAGGCGCGAAAGCGGAGGAAGCAGGCCTGTCGGCATAGACGTAGCTCCGACTCGACATCCTCATCTTCGTCGGATAGTTCAGAGTCTTCGGGGGAGGGTGCTACGGGGTTGGTGGCGGCGGAGGGCAGTGCGTCGGGTGCGGCAAGTGCAGCTTCAGCCTCGTTTGCGGCCTTATCTGAACTTTGGGAAGGCGTTTCAAAGAAATTGCGGCGAAAAATTAAGAAGAGGAAGTATATTGATATTTTTCGCTTGCTGGAGGGTAGGAAGCGTTCGAGGGATAGCAAAAAGAAGCGCAGGGAGGATAAAAAGGCAGGGCGGATTTGCAAGGTCTCACGCAACGTGGTAAATTGGATTAGAGCGTTCCTGCGGCTGGCAAGTGTGTGGGGGCATCAGTGGCCGGAGCATTATGGCAGTTTGCTTGCTTATGCCGATTCGATTCTGGAAGCGTCACAAGCGCACGACGGCTGGTCGTGGCTAAATTACAATGAAAAATTTCGGGACAAAATGGCGGAGAATCGGTTATTACATTGGGGGACACAGGACATTAATCTGTGGTTAACCCAGATGTCAGTCAAGCCGGGCGGGGGAGTAGGGGGGGGATAAGGCAGGGCAAGGGGCTGCCAGCGGGGCAGGGCGTCCCTTTCGGAGTGGGGCCTCTGCTGGGATGGCGACGTGTGTTGGAGATATAATAGGTCCACATGTCCCTTTCCGGACTGTAAGTTCCGGCACGCGTGTTCTGTGTGTGGGGGTCCCCACTCGGCGACAAAATGTGTTAAGAAAGGTGCTGGGTTGTCCTCGGGGCTCGGTCCCAAGTAGGGGCGTCAGCGTGGAGGTAGCTCCCTCTCCGATTCAGGTGCAGGTGTTGTGCCATTGGCTGCGGGGGTACCCTAGGAGGAGGGATAGGTTAACGTTGGAATTAGGTTTTCAGTTTGGTTTTCTGATTCCTGTTCAAGGCGTGGTAGCAGGTTCGGTGGTGCGGAATTCCCCGAGTGTGCGATGTTGGGCGGGGGTGGCCCGCGAGAAGTTGGCGGCCGAGCTAAAGCTGGGTCGGATAGCGGAGCCATTCTCGCAACCGCCTTTTCTGAATTTTAGGGTGTCCCCCCTGGGAGTCATACCCAAGAAGGAGGCCGGTAAGTTTCGGCTGATTCACAATTTGTCCTATCCGTTGGGGGCATCGGTGAACGAGCGTATCCCGAGGGAGTTTTGTACGGTGTGGTATGTCTCATTTGATAGGGCGGTGGAGCTCGTTTCCCGGGCTGGTCATGGGGCTTTGCTGGCTAAGGTGGATATAGAGTCGGCGTTTCGCTTGTTGCCGGTTCATCCGTCGGCGTTTAGGTGGCTGGGTTTCCAATTTGAGAGCGCTTATTATTATGAAAAACGTATGCCGATGGGTTGTTCGGTGTCGTGTGCTTATTTTGAGAAGTTCAGCACCTTTTTGCATTGGTTGGTCGTGCAGAGAGTGGGCAGCTCGGCTGTAGTACATTATCTGGATGACTTCCTGTTTGTTGGCGGGGCCGAGTCGGATAACTGTAGTGAATTGTTGGACGGTTTTCTTCACATGGCTGGCGAGTTGGGGGTGCCTCTGGCAGAGGTCAAGATGGTCAGCCGGACGACAAAGCTGGTTTTCTTGGGGGTTGAGTTGGACTCGACGGACATGGTTGCGAGGCTGTCGTGGGACAAGGTGGCGAAATTGAGGGTGTTGGTGGCCAATGCCTTGGCTTCGTCGAGGCTTACCTTGTGCAAGATGCAGGCACTGCTGGGATCGCTCAATTTTGCATGTAAGGTTAGTCCAATGGGGCGGGTCTTCAGTCGGTGGCTGTCGGCAGCGACGTCGGGGGTGCGGAAGCCTCATCACCGTGTCCAGGTGTCGCGGGGAATGTGGGATGATTTGCAGGTGTGGGATGTCTTCTTGAGAGAGTTCAACGGGATCACCGTATTGCGGGAGTTGGAGATATCTAGTGAAGACTTGCAGTTACATACTGATGCGGCCGGAGGGGTGGGGCTGGGTATCTATTTTGGCGGGTCATGGTGTGCCAAGAGGTGGCCACAGGCTTGGGTTGAGGAGGGGTTGGTCAATAATATTACATTCCTGGAACTGTTTCCAATTTTGATGGTACTGGAGTTGTGGCCGGATAGGGTGGTCAACCGTCGCGTGCGGTGGTGGTGTGACAACGAGGCGGTGGTCAATGTGGTTAATCGTTATTCACCACGCTGTGGTTGGGTGGCGTCTCTGATGCGGCAGGTGGTTCTGGCTTCTTTGCGTCTGAATGTCGATCTAAAAGCGCGGCATATCCCAGGGCATGCTAATGGAATTGCTGATGCTCTTTCCCGTTTGCAGTGGAAGCGGTTTCACCAGTTGGCGCCGGATGCCGACGAGGAGGGGCTTGGGGTCCCCTGGAGACTGTGGAGCACTGGCCTGCGGCAATGAGAAGCCTCCTGATGAGTTCAGTGGCGGGGAGTACCTGGGAAGTGTATCGGCGGGGTTGCGAGAGAGTACAGGCCTTTTTGCATATGCACGGGTGGGCGGGGGGGCCGGTGCCGGATCTGTTGCTGGGGGAGTATGTGGGCTGGGCTAAGGAGTGGGGGGTCACGCGATCAGCGGTGCAGATTCAGTTGGCGGGGTTCGGGTTTTTTGCCAAGGCAGCAGGCGTGGAGGTCGTGGGGCTGGGCTTCTTGATGAGGTGGTTACTTCATGGATGGGAGCGGTCCCAGCCGGTTTTGCGGGATCAGAGGCGCCCGATTACCCACGAATTATTGGGGAGGCTTTGGGGGGCACTGGCGTGGGTGGCGTCCTCGCAGTACGAGGTGGGGCTGTTTCGAGCTGTCTTCTGCCTGGCCTTTTTGGGGGCATTTCAGGTGGGTGAGTTGGCGTCGAGTTCGGCGGCGGCGGGTTTGGGGAATTGTTTGCGCCTGCGGCATCTTTGGATGGAAAGCGCGCAGATGCGTGTCTTGTTGGCAAGGTCAAAAACTGACCAGAAGGGACAAGGGTTGTGGGTTGTATTGAGGGAGACGGGCGGGCTTACGTGCCCGGTGGCCAACATGAGGGGCTATTTGAAGGAGCGCCCCATGAGCGAGGGGGGTCTTTTCATACACGAGGATTCCCGACCTCTGACGCGGTTTCAGGTTACTGCGGTATTGCGCCTGACGCTGCGGCGGCTTGGTGAGGATCCACGACAATTTTTGGCTCACTCCTTTCGTATCGGGGCGGCGACGAGCGTGGCTTCCGTGGGGTTGTCGGGTGAGCAGATACGGAGTATTGGCAGGTGGCGGTCTAGGGCGTTCGAGGGCTATGTGCGTCTTTGACGGGTCAGCAGTGGGGGTTGCTAATGTTGTTTTTTCTGTTGCAGATGGGGGTCTGTGTGAGCGGGGCTGTTGGATGTTGGGCCACTCCTTCGTTTTTTGGGCTGGACAGCGTGTGGAGGTGAGGCCTATCGGGCCGAATCTGGGCCTGGATCTGGCAGCGGTGATGATCTCATGGCTGGGCGAGCGTGGGCTGCGGTGGGCGCAGATGCTGCCTTTGCTTCGTCACCATGGACGCATCAGGAATCCGCCAGCAATTCTGCTAGTGCATCTGGGGGGCAATGATCTGGCTGCTTGGTCACGCAAGCGGTTGATTAGGGCGGCACAAAGGGATTTGGCTGTGGTGCTCCGCATGTGGGCGGGGGTAGTGTTGGTTTGGTCTGACATTATCCCACGGCCGGCGTGCTGGGATCAGAGGAGATGGTCCCGGGGTCTGACCAAGATTAACAGACAAATCGGGAGATGGGTTTGTGAGCACGGGGGATGCCAAGTTCAGCATCCCTGGGTGGAAGTTTCGTGTGCCGGGTTGTTTAGGGAAGACGGGGTGCACCTATCACCAGTGGGGACGGATCTTCTCCTAAACGACTGGCAGGAAGGGCTCGAGCAGGTGGTGATCGATAAGGTTCATTGGTTGCAGCTTCAGGTTGGGGGGGGGCGGCACAGGTAGTTGGTTTACCTGTGCCGGTGGTGGGATCCCGGAGGTTTCTGGGGTCTGGAGCCTTAGGCGACTTGGGGCGGGGGTGGGGTGCCCCTCAACCCGGACAGCCCCTGGAAGACTTTTGCTAGTAATATGGCGAAGTTGGATAGGGGCGGTAGAAACTTGGCCGTTGGTGGGACCATGGCCGGAGTGGAGGCGGGGTCGCTTTGCTAATGCATGGCTGGCGACACATCGCTCTGCTGGGGTTTGTTGGGATATGTATTATGGTTGGATGTTAATGAGTTTTTGTTGGAAATAAAGCTGCGACCAATTGTTATCCAAGAACCTTGTCAATGGATTCTGTTCGGAGGAAGGGGAGTCTGGAAAGGGTTGGGGGGTGCTGGGGGGGGGGGTTCTGAAGGGGAAGCGCCGGGTCCGTCTACCCGGTTAATGACAGATTAGCTTTATTTGTATCTAAGGCTTTGACAATTTACCTTGAAAATATGAAGCATGAGAGATGTGACTGAGGGACATGTTTACTAAACTGCACTATCGAGTGGCGTGGGGTTCAAACCACACCTAATGTGTTGCAATTAAGTTTACCATATGGAAAAAATGAGGTTGTACCAAACATCCCATGCTACCTGAGTAGCACATGTTGGGGCAGAGACTAGCCAGTTCTGCAGCTAAGCATGCACATAGCAGGTAACAGAGGTGGCTTCATTGCATGCTCACCGCTAATGTTGCACCTAGCACAGATACACTTACCTCACCTGAAGAAGTGGTGAGAAATCCACCTGTGCTGATCACACCAAAAAGAATGAGCATGGAGGTGCTACGAAACAAAATGGGATATGTCAAGCATGCCTCTATTTTGTAGCATTGGTCCCCATGCTTATTTTAGGGGCTGAATGCCTGCTACTGGTATGAACCCTAAAAGAGTGTGTCTGCGAGAGAATGGTGTGAAATAAGGGAATAGAAGAGAAATATTTTCCATTTCTGCAAAACCTGTAATTTAATTCAGTGATTCAATCCGGTACAATATTCTATCCTGACATGCTGACTTAGAAAGTTTCCTCCCATCTCAAGGTCACAATGTCCTTCATTACTTAAACAATATCTAGGGAAATGCAGATATCAAAACAGATTTTATTGAAAAACAAGTTTAGAAGTTGTTTTCTCTCCCAACAATTTGCTGAAATGATTATCATTTTATATAATAGGCACTTTGCGTTTCAGTTTACAAGTGAGCTGACGAAATGTATAATTATACCATAAAACGTATTTGTATCGGCCCTGCAATTAGAGTTCAGCAGGGACCAAGCTTGGAGCTACTTATATCACTTGCATGAAATATATTTCCATTCAAATCAAGAGAAGAATCTCTGGTTCTACAGCAGAGAGCAAATGGTATCGACATCTTCTATCTCATTCAAGCAATGATATGACAAAACAGTGACAGAGGTACAAAATTGTTTTTAAAGAGGAAATGATTCTATATCCCATCTTATTGGTATTGATTGGGGTCTTCATGTTGATACCTTTAACAATTACTGAAAATCAGGTACCCATGTCTATTTGTTCTCCAATCAATCGTCAGGGCAGGAGCTACTTTAAGGGAGGGGACCTGATCTTGGGTGGCATAATTCAGATGTCTGATATCACCCAAATTTTTTTTTATTTAATTGATAATTTTCTCTTCCTCAACCAAATCAACTTAATTGAAAGGTAAGTAGTTTTCTGACTTTATTTTTGTCTCAATGGTTCTAATTTAGGTGTTTATAAATAAAAACAAACATAAATCACAGTTTAAAAACAAACAGTGAGAGCAGAGGACAAAAACCTTGAAAAATGAATAACCTTGCACTGGAACCAGCTGTCCAGTAAGAAACAAATTCTAATCCTAAATTAAAAATAAGAATTATAAAAAAAAAAAAAAAAGCTATGAAGACATCTGCAGAACACTGTAAAGAAAAATAAGAGATATGTTAAATTGCCTTATTATTAAAGAATTTCAGATTTGCAGATATATTGATGCCTTCAACTGCATCCTAAAAGTTATTTTTGTAGAACCTGCAACTTGAAGTACACCTGATTCCATAGATATGGACCCAAAGCCCTGGTACAAGAAGATCTGAGTCTTGCTTATTGAAAATTTAATTTAATATTATTTTTTATATTCCGTCATTATCCAAAAACAAATTCAAAACAGATTACCTATGCAAATTTACAATATTAGATCAATAAAGTTCAAAAAGAAAACAACTTCCTCCTAGATAATGCAAAAATAAAAATTAAGAGCAATCATAAATGCACTTCATAATTTGAAACTAAAATCAAAAACTAAAAATTACCCACCCATTGCATATAAATATTTTGAAATAGTTTATCTTTCAGTGCTCACTGAAATGTCATGTAATTAGATAATGATTTAATATTTTGAGGTAACTGATTCCATTCATGACCAGCACTATATGAAAATAACTTTGCAAAAGATTGTTTGGAATGAAAACTTTCAACTGAACAAGACAAAGGGGCTTGTTTACAAAGCCGCGGTAGCGGCTTCCGCCTGATATCGGAGCCGCCCGATATGGGGCCGCGGCTCCGATAACGGGTGGAAGCCGCTACCGCGGCTTTGTAAACAAGCCCCAAAGACAAATTAATGACAGACAGTAGGATTCCCTAGTTAGCTGGAAACACCAGAAATTTAACCAAACAAACAAAACATATAGGGGTATGTTTATTAAAGTGTGTTAGTGCAATTCGCGTTAGGAGCCGCGTTAGAAACACAAACTCCAAATAAGGACATGGGCGGTACATCGTTACCAACAACGCGCATTCCCAAAACTAACGAGCGTTACAGGGCGCCGTGGCACATTACCGCGCGTTAAGCATAAGAAGGCGCATAGGCAGAAATCACGTAAACAGAAGTGTAGCATAATGGAACCTGCACTGACCGCTGATACAGGCATCATGGGATTGATTCCCCAGTGTGCCAAATGCAGGAGGCTGTCTGAGGCACCACCCTGTACATTACGTAGTGAATGAGTAGGCATTTTACTTTTTATTTCCAGTAGTGTTGCCAGCAAACACACCCTCACAGTGGCGTAACCAAAGGTGCCGCAGAAGGCACCCCATAACACACACCACTGACTGTATCAGTGCTGCGTAGCCACATGCGTTATTGAGGGCGTAGACACGTGCGTTGGTGGGGGCGTAGCCACATGCGTTGGTGAGAGCGTAGCTACGTGCATACCCACATGTTGTTATGGACGTGTCACCACACGTGGTAACGTGCGTTGCTGCAGGCGTGAATACGTGCGTTGGTTCCGGCGTGGGCGGGCGTTACTACGTGCATTGGTTCAGGTGTGGGCACTGTAGATTACATATCCTTGAGGGTGTATTGCACCTAACATTAATGCTAGCATCTCTGATTGTGCTGGCCTTTACAAACCCCACTTCTTAGTACTGCTACTACATATTGCAGCATCAGCATCACGTTTTATACCACCTTCTGCTGCACACATCTCACATTAGGATACATTCACATTCCTTTGGCTAGATATGTCCTCAATGTGGAGATATATCACACATTTTTAATGCCCCTTTTGTTTAGAGGGATTGAAGAGGGTGTGTGGTGGGAACGGCACAGAGGGAGTCCCTGATTGGTTATATGTCGGGGTGGCATTGGAAGCAATGGAGATCTTGTGTGTATTTGACAGAAGGGCTTCATTTCACCACGCAGTCCATCTGCAGGGGTTCACAGGGTTGGATTGGAGCAGTCACACCCATGATGCACTGCACATGCAAATCAGCAGTGTACAGATGGTCATATGTTGCGGTTTCCCCCCCCCCCCCATCACCTAGGGCTGATGGGGATCCTGACCATGTGCAGCCCCATAGCACCTCGGCATAGTAGGGGGAACAGACAATGTGTGGCACTGGTACAGAGTAACCACAGACAATCACATTGTGCGGGTACTGTGACCACCCTGAGGGGGGGGGGGAGGGATTATGATCCACCACACAACCCACCCTCCAGGGCTCAGGGTGCAGAACAGGTTCAGCCACCAATAGATCCACAGTCTACCTCACTGCAATGGTAGCAGTAGAGAGGACCATCATCCCCAGTCCTGTTGGGGGAACAGACAGAGCACTACACATCCATAGATCAATAGTCAACAATCAGCAGGCTTGGAAATGTGCAGCTGCCCCCCAACATTATCTATCATCAAAAACCAAAAACCAAACCCAAAAGTAATTATCCCCCTAATTTTTCAATAAACCTTTTGTCGGAGAAGACTGGAGGCGACTGAAATGAAGTTCAGTCACACCAGACAGCCTTATCCCTTTTAATCATTTTTATATACTAAAAACGGTTGTACTTAACTTGCAAAAGCATCTCAGTGAAGTGTCCCGAAACTTTGCGGGACACTTCACTGAGATGCTTTTGCAAGTTAAGTACAAACGTTTTTAGTATATAAAAATGATTAAAAGGGATAAGGCTGTCTGGTGTGACTGAACTTCATTTCAGTCGCCTCCAGTCTTCTCCGACAAAAAGTTTATTGAAAAATTAGGGGGATAATTACTTTTGGGTTTGGTTTTTGGTGATTGATTATATTTAACCAGACCAAGGATTGAATTTTTGGGTATTTATTTGAGGTATCCCCAACATTATCTGACATTCTCCAGCAGCACACCTCCAGCACCCTGCGAGGTGTTCCAGCAAGACACATACCAGCTGCAGACAGTCCACCAGCTAGTCCAGAGTACATGGTCTCGGATGAGATGCAGGCACCCAGAACAGGGGTGTCAGCATACACACCAAGCAGATAAATCAGTGATTGAGCCCCAAAAGGGGACCCATATATATTACATGAGCAAACTGCCATAGAGCACTATGGGGGAACCTAGCCATGCAGTGGTCACTGCTCAGTCAGGGTGAGAGTGACCTCCCAGCAGGACATGCTACGGCCACCCTGTTCATGAAGGTGGAGGCCGGGCACTACAATGTCCGAGCCATTGCCCTATGCCTTGAGATGATGCAGCCAGGTCAGGCCACCCTATACAGCCTATTCCCACAGTACCTTGCTCCTCATTATGCACATTGGCAGGCCACTACTGGCAACAGTGCTAGCACTGAGGGCTGTGGGGGGGTGTTTGCCGACACCGCACACTTGATAGACAGACACACACTCCCCACACCTATGCCAGCATTGTGCAGCTATGGAGGTGTTGAGCAGCCGTGCCCTCCCCAATGGTCCGGGGCACAGTGCAGGAATGGCTGTGGTACGCAAAACTGTAGGTGTCACTGCACAGGTTGGTAAACACTGTCAGACACAGGACCTGTAGCACACTCCACAGACGTCAGAAAGGTTGCTATGCTGCAGCTCACTCAGAGAAAACTTGTACTTGAGCTAGGAATTGCTATCTGCCAGTAATCATAGCAACCTTTTGATAGATGTGTACCATATTCCCAGGTTTAGGGTGGCATTACTATGGTATGCAGGTGCTCGTATTGGGAGATGCACGCAAAGCCCAAAGTCCTGCCTCTCCAGGTGGCTTTGGATGATGGGACCTGTAGGTGCGGGTGTGTCTGCCCCTGTTGTCTGCTGCTTTATGGCAGTGTTTCCCAAATCCAGTCCTGGTGTGCCAAACACTGTTCAGGTTTTCATGCTGTCCCTCATGGCTATGCAAGAGATACATCTGCATACCATGGGGGTGGTGCATAGATATGCAGCACAGGCATCTTTATTGGAGGCAGCATGGAACATGAATGGTGTTTGGCCCTCCAGGACTGCATTTGGGAGACTCTGCTGTAGGTAATGTGCCTGTTTATGGAGTCTGTGGTCTGTAGGGTAAAATGTAGGTGTTTTGGGCATATTTACGTCATCTGCAAATAAGGTTCTGTCTGTATTAGGACTTTGTAGTGGTGGGTAAAATATGCAGAGTGGGTTGGCAGAATCCACAGCTGGGACTTGAACCTGTGACCTTCTGTGTCTGATTACAGGGGTTTTGTGCACTGCACCACCATGTTATCATAGAGATGGTGTATTCCCTGGTGGTACCTTGACATGTGCCGCCTGCGGCCCTCTGTATCCCCTTCTCCAGCATCTGTCCAGTTGCCGTTCCAACATGCCCGCTCTGCTGTTGCGGGATATGTGCACACCATAGGCACCCTGTCTGGTGGTGGGGGAAACCCTGAGCGGCGCTATTTCACTGTGGGTCCATTCACCTTGTATGGGGACAGATTATAGACACTTCCACGATTTCTATCTGTTCTATGGTGCTTACTCGGGGGGGGGGGGGTGTTTCTCATTGATACCACTGTTGACCAACTTGGTTATTGTTTTTATCCAGTTTGTTGGGGTCATTATCAGTGTTTCTGTGCCCTTTTGCTATGTGCACATGTATCACACTTATCACTTTTTTGGGGTTTTCCTGCCTGGGCTGTACATTGCTGACACCAAAATGGTTTCTCTCCCCTTTAATGTGCCTTTAACGGCAGGTTTTCATTCGCGTTGGATTTGAGCTCTGAAATTCAGCGCGTTGGTGTGAGGGGAGCCTCTCCCCACCCACTCTCTGCCCATTGACCCCTTCTCTCCGCCCTCTCTCCACCTTCTGCGTTGTTTTACCGCGCCGCGGGACTTTACGATCGTTAACTACGGTTAACGCGCGTAGTATGACGTTAACAGTTGTTGGCGCGTGATTACGTGCGTTATACTGCACTTACGATCGTTAACATCGTACAACGCGCGTTATTCACATTTACCGCACTTTAGTAAACATACCCCATAGTAACATACAGTTTAAAAATAACTGTCTACTGGCTACCAGTGCAAATTTATCAACAATGGGGTGACACTACCTGTTTTCCAAGCAAATAAGATCACTTGCACTGTAGTATTTGCAACAGTTGCAGACTCCTTTTTTGTATAATAGGATTTCCAAATGTTATTAAGTGCCGTTGAGTTGGTGTCATCTTTTGGTGACCCTCTATATAGATGTCCTAAACTGTATTCAGTCTTCAGTCAGGTGGGTCATTGTTGATAGAGTGGCATCCACAGCTGCTGTCATTGAGTCGATCCATCTCATTGCTGGACTTCCTCTTTTGCATTGACCTTCTACTTTGCAAAGCATGATGTCTTTCATCCATGATCTCTCTCTTCGCATAATGTGTACAAAGTATGAAAGTCAAAGCATTGTCATATGAGCTTCTAAAGAAAGCTTTGGGTTGATCTCCACTAGTACTGACTGGTTTGTTCTTCAGGCAGTCCATGGAACACATGATATTCTTTGCTAGCGCCATAATTCAAAGGCATCAATTTTCTTCCTATCTTTTTCACTGTCCAACTTTTGCATCCATAAGATGTTATTGAAAATACCATTGGTTGGACGAGTCAAATCTTTGTATGGAGATCTTTGTATGGAAACACAGAGAGTGAGACGTAGAAAAGCAAGTCCTTTATCTGAATACAGCAACCCTGACACTGCCGCTTTGTGGCATAAGCCTTCATCAGGGGGGTGAACATCAAAATATAATGAATACATCAAAATCAATTTCATATACAAAGAACATATATATTGATAAAAATTAAGAAGAAGGAAAGCATATTTAAGAAATGTGATATCATAATGTTTACCTACTATGATTTTAACCTTTTAACAAAAACAAATAAATAATTTAAAAAAAAGTATATATATATTATATAGTATATATAAAGTATATATATATTATATATTAACTCAAAAGGGGACTCACAACTTAAATATATGAATGCAAAAGGGGACATATGAAACTTAAACAGTATTTGTGATTAAGAAACCGCCATTCCTCCAATCCAAACGAAGATCATGTATGGAATGGTGTTAAAATAACACCAGCACAGGCATAGGAAGGTTAAAATCATAGTTGGTAAACATTATACCACATCACAGTTCTTAAATATGTTTTTATTGTTATTATTAATTTTTATCAATGTATATGTTCTTTGTATATGAAAGTGATTTGGATGTATTCATTATGTTTTGAGGTTCACCCCCCTGATGAAGGATTATGCCAAAAACGCGACCATATCGGGGGTCGCTGGATTAAAAAAAGGACTTGCTTTTTTACATCTCGCTCTCTGTGTTTCTTGGTTTTCTGTGAGTACGGTGTGTTCCCCGAGGACCTGATCTTTATATGGAGAATCTTGTCTAGGTTCTTCATAGCAATGTGTCATCAGATTTCTTTTCTGCTTTTCTGCTTTATTGGTTTTTGATTCAAGCAGATTAAAGTTGTCCACATTTTCAATTTCTTCTCCATCAATGATATCAGGACCTTTGTCTTCTTTACATTAAGGTGCAGGCCCATTTTAAGACTATATTCCTTGGTCTTGAGAAGCAAATGTTTCAGATCATCTTCACTTAAAGCAAATATTGTGGTATCATCAGCACAGTGAAGGTTGTAGATGAGTCTTCCACCAATCTTCACACCTTGATTGTCTTCATGCAGTCCTGCTTCTCTGATGATTTGTTCTGCATAAAAATTAAATACATAGGGGGAAAGTATGCAGCCTTGTCATACAGCTTTGCTGATTTTAAACCATTCTGTTTCTCCTTGTTCAGGTCGAACTGTTGCTTCTTGATCAAAGTAAAGGGTGCACAAGTGAACTATTAGGTATTCTGGTACACACATGTGTCTTAATGTGGCCAAGAGTTTCACATGGTTTACACAGTCAAAAGCCTTGCTGTAACCAATAAAACACATATAGATATCCTTTGGCATTCTTGTATCTTTTCAAGGGTCCATCTCACATCTGCAATGATGTCTCATTTCTCGCCCTTTCCTGAACCCTGCTGCTTCAGGCAGTTCTTGTTCCAGGTGTGGTTGTAGTCTCTGCTGGATGATCTTGAGTAGAATCTTGCTAATGTGGGATTAGAGCAATTGTGTAATAATTTTCACAGTCATTCAGATAACATTTCTTCAATATTGGTATAAATACATATTCTTTCCAGTCAGTTGGCCATGATATTGTCTTCCAAATTTCCTGGCAGAGCCTTGTCGGTATGGCTAAACCCGAATGCTGTAATACTTCAGTGGGAATGCCGTCAACACCCAGTGCTTTGTTCTTTGATAATGCTTTCAATGCTGCTTCGACTACTTCTTTCACCCCCAATGGTTCTTGATCATAAGGTACAGGTTGAAACAGCTGTTGTTCCACTTGATCTGCCCAGTAGCATTTAACCAGGATCCTTGAACATCTTGTAGCATTACAATTCAGGCTGGAATTTTTTCTTTAAATCTTGTAGCTTAAGGAAAGCTGATTTTGTTCTTCCTCTAATAGTTTCTGATTCTATTTCATATATGGATCATTGTAGTATTTCTCCTTGTATTGGCTTGCTGCATGTTGGAAATCTCTGTTGAGTTCTGTAATTGCCTCTCTCCTCTGGCTTTAGATTCTCTGCATTTCTGGATAATTTTTAGAGATTATTCAGTCAGCCATGTTGGCCTTCTCTGCTTTTTCACTTTTTTGTAGAGACTTCTCACTTTCTTTGGGCACAACTTTCTTGATGTCATTTCCAAATAATATTATAATCTAATTGCTGTAGTATAACTCCTTGCACTAAAATACAAAAATGCTCTCCACGTAGTCCCAAACAAATTTGCATATGACATTGTAGTTTACAATAAATTTTCTACTTAACATAATAAATATGCAAATCCATGGTGAGACAGGAGTCTAATATACAGTAGCTATTAAAACCCTCAAGAAACAAAGAAATGCAATTTCTGAGCCAGATAACGCCAGAGGATCCTTACGGATACCTACTTCAGAAGTTCCCAACCACATCGTCTGTTTTTTAGCAAACCTTCGGGTCGGGACCCCAAATGGGGTCACATCATCAGTGGATGGGGTCACAGAAACATGCCATTTCCCCTTCTCTCTGGATTTTCACTGTGACCTGTGTCTAGTAGTGGCAGTCACTAGTCAGCATGTGGTCTGTGCAGGGGCAGCCCAAGGGTGGTGCGGGGCCATGTGCGGAGACTCGGTGCAGGACCTCATTTGCATAAGGGGCCTCATTTGCATTAATATTTGAATAATGTTAACATACTCTAACTTTTAATAAACATGCCTCTTAATGAGTGTATTTTCAGCTATTTTCAGTTTAAGTCCCCCTCCACTCAGCCCATTTTCAGTCCAAGCCCCCCTCCCCTCCCAAAGAGCCCTGTGGCTAGCTAACAGGCTTAAGAGGAACCAGAGAGGCCCCGGCTCACCTCTACAGCTGCCGAAGTGAAGTGCGTCTATTTCCTTCACTTCGGCAGCTATACTGAAGTTTAGAACTCTGCCGCGCTGAGTGCGGGAAACAGGAAGTCCCCTTTGACCTCAGCGCAGCAGCGTTCTAAACTTCAGTACAGCTGCCGAAGTGAAATAGACGCACTTCACTTCGGCAGCTGTTAGAGGCCTGAACGCGGGACCCTGTGTAAACAACATTCCTGCTCAATGTACGGGCCGGCCCTAGGCCTGTGAGTCAGTGAACATTCATAGCCCCCTGCAGCCTCCTGGGTAATCTTCTTGTTAGAATGGAAACCCATGCTGAATTCTAGAGTCTGTAAGTCCACATTTACATGAGGGACCCTGTGCTGACTGCTTTTGCTGTTGCCACTGCTATTCCTGTGCCTTCCTGCTTTAATTGAGTGCAGGGAGGAGAAGGAGGCTGGAGACCTGGGGTCATGTGAATTTTATGTTGTTAAAATGGGGTCATACAGGATAAAAATTTGAAAAGCACTGATCTAGGATGATTCATCCAACTTTAAGTTTGAGAATACTTTTAAGACACCATTTGTAATAAATTTGCTTCTGTGAATCTAAGTAGTTGTCCAACATATATGGAGCTATAAAGTCCTTGATGTATTTAAATTTTAAATCCAAGTAGAGAATGGGAGGTCACAGCTGAATATTCAAAAGCACTTATGGGATGCAAACGCCCTAAATGTTTTGCTTTTAAAATTGGCCACTTTGAAGTTTTCAGTATTGGAATAGCAAAGAGCGCTGAAGTTTGGGACTGAGAAGTTTCAGCAGATCTGTGGAGGTCTCGATACCCAAAAGGTGCAATATGCTGACCTAGAGAACTGAGGTACATTGACAAATTCTGAGGATATTTATGAACTGGAGGCTGGTATATGTGGAAAAGGAGACATTTATTTAAAGGAACAGTACACACGTACTATCTCTTATAAAATAGCCAATTGTACATACAGGCAGCAGCAAACACATAGCAGATATATTTGTATGGATTTAAGAACTTGGAAGAATGTACATGTGTATCAGTGCCAGTTATACATTCAGGGTGGCATATTCAATGGTGGTTTTAATTAATTATTTTGTTTATTTAACACTTTTTCTATACTGCTTTTCTGAGAATCATTGTGCTTTACAGTTAACTTGGCTTAAGTGAAAAGAATATGGTGCTTGTGAACAGTTTTACTGATAACTACAGCATGAACAATAACAATAGTTAGCATGGGATAAGAACAGGGTAATTGGCTCAATTATCTTACATATAATGATGCAGTTAATGACTCTTCTTTACAGTTTTATCCGTCCACCAGTATTGAATATTCTGGATGCCTGGGTTACCATTTTGCAATCTTGTCAAAGGCAATATTCAGCCATTTACCAGATTTCAGACCTGTCTAAAGTTAGGACAGTCATTCAGTTAACCTGGCAGCAGCGAAATATCACCGCTGCCCAGTTAACCTCCGGTGCCATCCCTGTTCCACCCCTGACTGCCCCAATGCTAGCCAGTTAGCATAAGGGAATTTAAACCAGACAGTGAGGGACACGCAATGGTAAAAAATGGTTTAGTGCCACTGAAAATCCCACTGGCTGCAGTTTAACCGGTTACCAGGTCTGCTAACCCTTTAAACCGCTTTGAATATGCCCCCTGCATTTAAATATGCAGAAAGGATTGCATAGGATTACTCCCTGTTTATGCCTGTTTATACAAATTCTATTTTACATCTGCAAGATCCAGTTTTATATGTGGGAAAACCTTTAAAAGTTACCTCCTTGGGATCTAGGTTTCAGTAGTGGAATGGGAGAGGGTGTTGGATGCAAAGATTATAATGAATTTGCATAGAAATATAATTCATTGTTTTCCTTAATTTGAATACATGTATGAGTCACATGGGTATGAACATTTTGCATATAAATTAAAGGCATGTTTACTTGGTCACAGATCAAACCTACGTTACTATCGACATCTCTTGGTCTTTTATTTTGCTATTGAGGAAATCAACCAAAATCCTGAGATATTGCCCAACATCACCCTGGGCTTCCATATAGTGGAGTCCGGCACTAATGAATTTATTTCACAATGTGATGCTCTAATTATCTTATCAGGGAAAGATAATCCTGTTCCTGGATACAAATGTCACCTACTGGGCCAGGTGGCTGGCTTCATTGGAAGTCTCTCTTCAGTGGCATCATATGCAATAGCCAAACTTACAGGAATCTTTAGCTATTCACAGGTATGGTAAGAATGACTCTCAGTTTATGATCTCTGCAGTTTGCTGCATCTTTGCCTGCTTTGCGTCTCCTTGATTTGCAAAACTGGATTGGTGCAACTGATATTTAATTTTCCTAGCTTGCTGACCTAGTACATTTCTTGCAAGATTCACCACTTAAGTTCACAACAATTTTAAATTCCCATAGAGCCCTCACAGGACATGTTTTGTGAAATAAGCCAGGATTCCTAGGATGAAACACAAAACATGATGGCAAATAAAGACTATTGATCTAGTAAGTTTACAAATCCAAGAAGCATCAGCCGAATCAGGGCATGACTAGGCAGAATTATTCCACATGGATACATCAAGAGTAGAATTTTATTTATTTATTTAAAAGGATTTATATACTGCTTTGTCCTGAAATCAAAGCAGTTTACACTTCAAACAATCAAAAATCAGAGTCAGTAGGCGTGCAGTGTTAACACGGAGTGGAGGTGATTATTTCTTGGTGTGCTATTTACAGAATGAGCTATGTACAAGTGGTTATATACAGGGAGGGTAGGGGGTACATTGGGGGGTCTTTTAAACAATAACTTAATATTAACTTATGCAAGGGCATCAATTTTAAACAATAACAATAACTTCTACAAAATACTTTCAATTGTAAACATTAACATCATATTTTAACAATTTAAACAGTCTTGTAACTTCATGCTCCTTTTACTAGGAGTGTTCAATTGTAAATTGTGACATTGCATTTCAAACGTAGACAGTCTTGTAACTTCTTACATTAAGACTGAGATTGGTGTGATTGTTGGTCTTCGTTATCATGTTCAATTAATAAGGTAGTCTTGAGTAACTTGTGGAAGTCTTTTAAATCAGTTGTGCATCATATCTTCTCTGGGAATGCATTCCAAATAGCAGGGGCAGCTAGGGAGAAAGTTCACATGGATGTGGATTTATTGGTATTTGTAAATAATCTAGGAATTGGTATTGTGTTTTTAGTGCTGTTTCTGTCTGGTCTTTCTTTTGCTTTGTTTCTGATGAGCTCTTGAAGTATTTCTGCTGACATATTGTTTTTGATCTTGAAGATTGTGAGCGCTGATTTATATTTTGCTCTTGAGGAGATTGGTAGCCAATGCAGATCTTGTATTATGGGAGTTATATGGTCTTGTAGTGATGCACCAGCAATAATGCAGGCAGCAGTGTTTTGGACTATTTGAAGGGGATGGGTGGATTGTTTGGGTAGGCCTTGGAAGAAGAGATTACAATAGTCCAGCACAGGTGTGATAATTGCCTGGCATACTGTATGGAAGTGTTCCTTGCTGAGTAGAGGTTTTAGTCTTCGGAGCATTGCTAGTTTGAAGAAGGCTGTTTTGGATGTTTTGTTAATGTGTGCCTGAAGAGTAAATTGTTTGTCTAGTATCACTCCAAGATACCGGACTTCCTCTTTTACAGTGACTGGTGTATTTGGTGGTAGGAGGAGTGAATGTGGAATCCCTTGTGATGATGATTGCTTCAGTTTTTTAATGTTGATTTTTAAATTGTTGTTATTCAGCCATGTTGTTATTTCATGAATGCAGGTTGATAAGTCTGTGTAGTCTGGGGCATCCAGGTGGATTGGAGTATATGTCATGATATCATCGGCATATATGGCATATTGAATCTTATATTTATTAAATATTTTGCAAATAGGTTGGATATATATGTTGAAGAGAAGTGCAGATAATGAGGAGCCTTGGGGAACTCCTTGTGTTGTTTGGAAGGGTGCTGAGGTGAGGTTATCGGATGTTACTTTTTGTTGTCTGTCTTCAAGGTATGATTGAAACCATTTTATGGTGGTGTCTTGGAGGCCAATTTCCATTAGGCGCTTCAGAAGGATGTGATGAGAAACTGTATCGAATGCGGATAATATGTCGATAAAGATAAGTAGGAAGCCTTTCTTTATCTTGTCTATTCATTTTACTTTGTTATCAAATAGATGAATAAGAAGTGTCTCAACACCGTGGTTTGGATGGAATCCATGCTGGTGAGGGTCCAGTGGGGCGTGTTGATCAATATGATCTTGGAGCGGTCTCTGTACGATTTTTTCAATTATTTTTGCTAGGAATGGAAGGTTTCATATTGGGCGGTAGTTTACTGGGTCAGTGTTAGGGTCAGTGTTACATAGTAACATAGTAAATGACGGCAGATAAAGACCAGTGTGGTCCATCTAGTCTGCCCAGTATGGTCCATCTAGTCTGCCCAGTAAGATGGCAAGAGTAGGTTCACCTGCCGCTCCATGCAGGCCACCCCTCCCCATGTCTTTGTTTAAGGGGTGAACCCATCGCTCGGTGTAGGACACCACTGTATGATGAGAAATTAGTTAGTTAGTTGCTAGTTGATGTGGTTTTACAAATAGGGAATATAGTAGATTGTTTGAGTGCTTTGGGCATGTAGCCCTTTTTGAGAGAGGTGCTTACTATTTTTTGAATATATGTGCTTAGATATTCTTTAGTGGATTTAATCTATGTCACCGGACATGAGTCCAATGGAGAAATGGTGGTGTTTAAAGCCATGATGGTTTGAGTTATTTGTTTCGATGATGGAATGCTGAAATTCTTCCATTGCTTGGTGATATTACAGTCAGTATCTGTAGTTGGTGTGCCCATAGGAGGAATGCTCGAAGGTGGTGTGCTGTGATTGTGGTTATTCTTAGCTATTAGAAAATCAGCAAAGGTTATAGGATGGATCTTGCTTTCATCCTTCGTGGTTGGGTCATTTGTAAGGTTGCGTACAATGTTGAAGAGCTCTTTAAGCTTGTTGCAGGCTTTTAGAACAAGGTTTGTATGGTATTCCTGTTTATGTTTGTTAATTATATTATTATATTCTTTTTGCTTCTCCTGATATTGTCTCAATGTAGTTTCTGATTTGTTATGTCTCCAGCGGTGTTCAAGTTGTCGTAGTTTCCTTTTGGACTCTCTTATGGTGTTTGAGTACCAAGGTGTCGATCTGGATCTGTTCTTGTTCTAGTGTGAGCTCTTTTGATTTGGGAGTTGAGATGCTGCCAGGATAGTGTTATTCCATGCATTGGTAGCTTCGTCTAGGTCAGTGAAGTCTTGGGGAAGGGATTTACAGGTGTCTTTGAGGAATTGTTCTTTGTTAAAAGTTTTGAAGCATCTGGTTGGATGTTCAGTTCTTCTAGATGAATGGTGGGTATAATGTTGGAGCTCGAATCCTATGGCGTGGTGGTCTGACCATGGTATTGGTGTGGTTTTAGGTGGTTTTATGAGGCCTTGATTCAGGGTGTTCTTTGGTACAAAAATGTGATCTGGTGTAGAGCCAGAGCGATGTGAGGAATCAGAGAGGATCTACTTTAGTTGAATGGATTCCATTGCTTTGTGAAAAGCTGTTTCAAGTTTTGTAGATGCAGATATGAAATTCAGGTCTCCTAGGATGATGAGGGTCTTGTGTAGGTGGTTGACTGCATATATCATGTCTAGGATATTGGACATGTCATCATTTGAGGTCTTGGGGGTCGGTAGATAAGGCAGATGGATAGATACTTGTTTTCTGTTGATGAAATCACAGTATTCAGAGGTTTTTGTGGTAGACGTTTTGAGTCTTAGATCTGATCTGGTGATTATTAGAACACCTCTTCCTTATTTGTGGGCTCTGGGACAGTTGTATGTTGTGAATGTTGGAGGTGTTATTTGATTCAGTATCACCTGGTCTAATATTTTGAGCCATGATTCTGTAATGCATAGGATATCAATGCTGTTTTCTTGGATGTGATCAATAATAGTGTTTGTTTTGTTACATGTTGATCTCGCGTTGATCAGTCCTATGGTTACGTGGGTGGTATATGATGGGTCTATTTATGTGTGGGAATATTTGGGGGTGTTTCTGTTTGTAGATATTTGGAGGGCTTCTTGCCTGGATGTTTGTAAGAGGAAGATATGTAGATGGATTGGTAGATGGTAGGAAGATATGATACATATATTGGGGAGGGTTGAATAAGTGCAATAGGGAGAATCTTCATTTTGAAATTGTTGGTCTCTCAACAGTTCTTTATGTCATTCACTACACCCCATTGTTTACCCTTTTTAAACATTTTTTCCCCTGGTTGGCACGATTCCCTGCACGAAGTATCATTTGCCTGTACAAATGATTTGATCTTGTCTCCTTGTGCCAGTTATACTATCTGTTCCATTATTTTTTAGGAATTTTCATGTATTGTATGATACATTTTTTAATTATGTATTTTATATTTGTTTATTGAGGTCCATTTATGTTGTGTTTCCTGGTCCTACTATCTGCTCGTTCTGGGTTTCCCGTTATTTAGAATGGTCATGTTTGAATGTTATCCTTGATGCTAATTATTATGTTATAACTTTTAGCTCGATTACAATAGGATTGAGTCATTTCTACGCAATTGTTCTCTTCTGTGCGCTTCATCATTTTAATGATATCTATAACCGTAAGTATTTTTACAAAGTGATGTACTTTGGGTTGATATCATTCTGCCTATTGCACTTATTCAGCCTATGTCTGTCCTTCTTCTTTTTTATCTTTATCATCTTTATTATCCTTTTATCTTTTAATTTTAACTTGTGTGCATTATCTTTTTTATATATTATTTATTATACTTTGTTATATAAATGCATTTTTAATTTCAATGTTTTAATATTTTTAAGGTTGTTCTTATATATGTTTGGGTATGTTGATGTTTTTATTCATTTATTGCTTGCAGTTCTCAGCCCCCTGATGAAGGCGTTGCCGAAACGCATTGGGGCGTTTATTAATAAAGTGCCTGTGACCACCATACCTCTTGCTTTCTGTGTCTCTAGGGATAGGAATGGCCAGCAGAAAAAAGCAGGTGATAATACCTCTGTATAAGTCTCTGGTGTAACCTCATTTGGAATATTGTGCGCAATTCTGGAAACCGCACCTTCAAAAGGATATAGACAGGTTGGAGTCAGTGCAAAGGGTGGCTACTAAAATGATTAGTGGTCTTTGTTATAAAACATATGAGGACAGACTCAAAGAACTTAATATATATACTTTAGAGGAAAGGTGGGATAGAGATGATATGATTGAGATATTTAAATACCTCCATGGCATAAATGCATAGGAGAGTCTCTCTCAATTGAAGGCAAGCTCTGCTACGAGGGGACATAGGATGAGAGTGAAAGAGGATAGACTCAGGAGGAATATACAGAAATATTTCTTCATGGAAAGAATGGTAGATGTTTGGAATAGTCTCCCAGTGGAGGTTGTGGACACGAGGGCAGTATCTGAATCAAAAAAGCATGGAACAAACAGAGGATCTAGATTAGATAGGCCATATGGTCTTTTTCTGCCACTGTGTTGCTATGTTTCTAACTATCAAAATGACTAAATTCACCATACAAGACCCCCTCTATAGAAAACCTATGCCTATGTTTTCATATTCTTTTTGTCAGAACGAGCCGGTGGAGGGCTGGTACGGAATAAGCAGCCCACACCTGACGGCAGGCTTCTTTTATTTGAATAGGTTCACCACCTGAAAAAACGTGTTTATATTAAACTTATTCCAAGTCTTCACTTATCTCCAATTCTGAAAAAGATGTTCAGTCACACCATTGCTCTCAACATTAAATCTTCACACGACGTGCACGTTTCAGGAAGGATCCCTGTTTCAAGTGCTTCACACAATCAGAAGAATTTGGCAACTGTGTCAAAAAACACCGTCAAGCGGCTCTGGGTCAATCATTATCTGATCAGGCTGAATAGATGCATTTTAAATGGAGAACCGGCCAATAGAAAACAGGAAACACCCCACTATCAGGGGAATCCCTACTACGATTGGCCATTAACGGCAGATGACCCTAAAATGTCATATCAAACTGATCCAATCAATCTCACGGTTCAACCCGCGAGGAGAAATGTTATCCAGTTGAAAAATCCATCGTTGCTCCAACCATTGAGGTCTTTTTATCCTATCCCCGCCACGCGGATCAAAAGGTATATGATCAATAACAGTCCACCGCAATTCCTCAAAAGTGAGGTTGTTATCTACCCAATGATCTACTACAGGGGCTGAGTGCAATTGCTGTCGTATCCTTGAAGCATGCTCAGCCAATCTTCTCTTTATAGGGCGCATGGTCCTGCCTACATATAATAAACCGCACGGGCATTGTAGGACATAAACCACATAAGATGACAGACAAGTAGTATTCCATCGGCACTCATATTCCCTAAGTGTACTTGGATGTCGCCACACCAGTCCCGAAATTGTCATAGAACAATAATCACAATTGTTGCAGGGACCATGGCCTACAATCCCAACCAGTAATACCGGTCTATCGATCATTGGAGTCGTTTTCACTAACCGATCACTTAAATTAAGGCCCCTTGAAAAAGCTATTCATAGTGGCTTGTTAAAACAATCATGAAGATGTAACACCGGCCAATGTGTATGTAAGATCCATAAGATCTCTGTGCTACGTTCTGTAAATGGTAAAACTCCCACTACTGCATCCTCAGACTGTGATGCTGATGTTACATATTGTGGATCCAGCAACCATTCCCTGTGTACATAATAAGCCCTACAATAAGTTTTTCGCACTACTTGAATTGGGTATCCTCTATGTAATAAGCGGCAACTTAGATCTGAAGCATGCTGTTTGAATTCACTTAAAGATTGACACAATCTACCTAACCTCAAAAATTGACCAATAGGTAAACCCCGACGTAAAGGGCCTGGGTGAAAACTCTGAAAGTGCAACAGACTGTTACGTTGAACTGGCTTTCGAAATAAGGTGGTAAATAGCTTACTCCCTTTGACGTAAACCCACATATCCAAAAATTCAATATGCTCAGAGTCTATGGGGTATGTTTACTAAACCGCGCACACGTGCGCGGCGCACAAGAGCGGATGCTAATGATGCATTTAAGAGCTCTTAAGCGCCGCGCATGCGTGCGCATCACATTAACGGGCCAGCGCACGTGTGCGGGGCGCTCATGTGCGATAGAGGCGGGGAAACGCTTACGGAGGGCGGAGGAAGGCTCCCGAGGGGCGGGGGGATGGGGTCAATGGGTGGAGAGTGGGAGGGGAGAGGCTCCCCGCACAGGAGCGGGGCTGAATTTCGGCATGAAAAACACCGCGAGTGAAACCCTCGCGTTAGAGCCGATTTAAAGGGAAGAGAAACCATTTCCGTCAGCAATGTACAGCAAAACCGGGGAAACCTGAAAAGGTGAGCAGTGTGATACATGTGCACAGAACAAAATAGCAAATATAAATTAAAAATGACCACAACAGAGCAGCAGCAGACGCTCCCACCGCGCTCCTATGGCCCGCAGAACTTATAGCCGCCTCAAGGGGGGGAGGGATGGTAAGCACAGCTGATCTTCCTCCACAGCACGGCACACAGGATTCCAATCAGAGCAGCAGCAGACGCTCCCACAGCGCTCCTATGGCCCGCAGAACTTATAGCCGCCTCAAGGGGGGAGGGATGGTAAGCACAGCTGATCCTCCTCCACAGCACGGCACACAGGATTCCAATCAGAGCAGCATTCTTGTTAAACAAAGACAAAGTATGAGAGTTGTTTTCCTTTTGGCCTAGTATTAAGGGTTTATATAAATTTGGGAATCCAATCTGGTTTCTTTTTAATAAGTGTTTAATATTTCCTAGTTTTCTTTCTTGATTTGTATTAGGGCAGCGCTCCTCATGATGTGGACTTGATTGTATATCTTTAACCATGTTTGTTACATGTTATAAAAATTTGAATAAAGATAAAAAAAAAAAATGACCACAACAAATGTCAAATAAATTATAATCCAGCTGGGCAACAGTGATATTAATGGGCAACCATAAAAAACACTCCCAGGAAAGCTCCAAAAAAAGAAATGATTTTTGGAAGGGTCTACGCTCTGTAGACCCTTTCAAATATCACTGCATGTCAATGGAGCTTTCCTGGGAGTGTTTTTCATGTTGCCCATTGATATCACTGTTGCCCAGCTTCACTTTGTTTTTTTTCCTCTTCTTTTAGAGGCCATTTATGAGGTTTAATTGCACCCCTGTCCCCATACAAGGTAAATGAGACCACAGAAAAATTGTGCAGAGCAGGGTGTCTGACTCGTGCGGCCAGGTGTCCCATCTCCAGAGACTGCACTGTCTCTGTGGCCACAGTGTGGTGCAGCAGACACAGCCAGTGCCTGTAGGACCAGAGGATCACAGGTTCAAACCCCAGCTGGGGCTCCTGCAACCCAGTCCCCATAGTTTTACCCACTACTAAACAGTGATAGTACAGACACTCCTGTATGGCAGAGAACATAAGCATGGTTCCAACACCTATATTTTACCCTACACCACACACAAACCATAACAACGGGCATTACCTACAGCCGAGTCCCCCAAATTCAGTCCTGGAGTGCCACAACTCAATCAGGTCATATGCTTTTTTCCAGATAGGGACATGTCTGCATGTTGGCGGAAGGGTACAGGTGGTGGAGGGGGCAGTGGCTGCAAACCACAACAGACAGTGGCCTAGGCCTATGCAGGCTGGCACCGTCCACCGTAACAGACAGGCTCTGTCGGATGTACAGTCATGGACTCCCCAGGGAGCACAGCACATCTGTGGCAACATGGTGTTGCAGTGCACACAAACAGCATATGCAGGAGCAGAAGGTCACAGGTTCAAAACCCAGCTGGGGCTACTGCCAATCCAGTCAACATATTTTTCCTACAACTAAACCGTGATAGGAAGGAGAAACCTTTATTGCTGAGAACATACGCATGGTTCACACGCCTATATTTTACCACACCACACACAGACACCATAAACAGCCGCATTACCCAGAGCAGAATCTCCCAAATGCAGTCCTGGAGGGCCCCACACCATTCAGGATCCATGCTGCCTCTACTAAAGATGCCTGTGCTGCATATCTATGGTATGCTGATGTAGCTCATGCATATTCATGAGGGACAGCATGAAAACCTGAACAGTGGTTGGAACACCAGGACTGGAGTTGGGACACTCTGCCGTAAAGCAGCAGCCAACAGGGCCAGACCCCCCCCCCCCCCGGCCCCATTGGCCAATGCCTCCTAGAGAGGCAGGACATTGGGCCCTGCCTGTATCCCCCAATACTAGCAGTTGCATACCTTAGCACTGCCACCCTACACCTGGGTATATGGTACACAGCTACCAAACGTTGCCCATGATAACTGGCAGATATCAATTCCTACGTTAAGCACATGTTGCTCATTGATCTCCACCATAGCAATCATTGTGATGTCTGTGGTGTGCGCTGCAGGTCTGGTCTCTGACAGTGTTTACCACCCTTGGGAGTGACCCCCAACAGTAGTGCGTACCATATCCATGCCTGTACTGTGCCCAGGACTGGTGTGGTGGGTATGGCTGCTGGACCCCTCTATAGTAGCATAATGCTGGCATAGGTGTGGGGGTGGCTGTCTGCCTATCCAGTGTGTGGTGGCTGCAAACACCTTCCACAGCCCACACTGCCAGCAATGTTGCCAGTATTGGGCTGCCAATGTGCATAATGAGGAGCAAGGTACCATGGGTATAGGCCAGACAGGGTGGCCTGGCCAGGGTGCATCTGCACAGGGCATAGGGCACTGACTGAGACATATTAGTGCCTGGCCACCACCTACACAGACAGGGTGACCTCAGTATGTCCTGCTGAGAGATCACTCTCACCCTGACTGTGCAGTGACCACAGCATGGCTAGGTACCCCCATAGTGCTATATAGTAATTTTCTCATGTGATAGATATGGGTTTCCTTTTGGTGCTCAGTCACTGATTTAACTGCTTGCTGTGTATGCATCTCCTCTGGGAACATGCACTGTGGACTAACTAGCACACTGTTTGCAGTTGGTATGTGTCTTGATGGAGCAGCTTGTGGGGTGCAGTGGCTGATAACCTGTTGCAGGAAAATATCAGATAGTGGTGGGGTGTGGCTTAGCATATCCAGGCTTAATGTCTGTCTGCTATTGTGTTATGGATGTGTACAGAGCTACATTGACTGTGCTGTAGGGTGTCTGTTGCCCAGCAGGACTTGGGTTGGTGGGTGGAATGTGGATCTATTGATAGGAGACCCTGTTTGCTGCCCTCAGCCCTGGAGAATGGGGGGTTGGTGGTGCATAGCCCACCTAGGGGTCCATCGGGGCTACACCTGATTGAAACAAACAGAGATATCAAAAGTGTTTGTGCAGAAACTAACTATCTCACACATTAACACTGCTTTGGACCTCCAGCATGGCCTTTTTTAGCTATGGAAGGTGTTGTGGACCTGGTCCTGGGCGCCTCATTGCATCGTCAGGGTGAGCACAGTACCCGCACAATGTGACGGTGTGTAGCTACTCTGTGCCAGTAAAACACACGGTCAGTACCCCCTACCAAGCCGAGGTGGTGTGTGGGTGCACATGGTCACTTCCCTCTACCGGGCAGAGGTGCTGTGGGGGTGCATTGCACATCTTGTGTTAATCTGTGGACAGCTGATTTGCATGTGCAGTGCATCATGGGTATGGGTAGGCTAACCCTATCCTGGTGACCACAGCAGACTGTCTGTGCGGTGACGTGCATGCCCTCTGCAGCCAGCCAGGGCCTGGCTAGCAGCTATATAGCTGTAGCCCAATGGTTATTGCACTGCCTCAGAGGTCATGGGTTCAAACCCACAGTGGGGTTGTTTGATAGGGTTGTCCAAAGCATTATCTTTTTTTAATGTACATATTTTGAGGCCAGCAAAAACACCCTCAGCGTACTGTACCCATAAGGTGCCTCTGAGGGTGCTTTATAGGGCGCCCTATAGGGCACCTTATGGTTCCCGTCCATATAAGGTGCACTATACATTCTCCTGTGACGCAACCTATAGGGTGCCCTATAGGGGACAATTTAGGGTGCTGTGGCGGACAGTGCAATTTATAATGTGCCCTTTGGAGTGCCTTATAGGGTGCCTTATACGGCACCTTCAATTACGGCACGTGAAGGCGTGTTTGCTGCCAGCAATTAATAACATAAATATAAAGTGCTGCAGGCCAAAATATGTACAATGCAAAGCTGATGCCACAGCCAGCTTTACGTATTAGGCACACTGGAGAGCAAACCCATGACCCCTGTATCAGCAGTCAGTGCCTTAACCATTGTGCTCCACTGCTGCTCCTCCTTGCCTGTCAGCGCACCTACGTATGCTTTTCATTCCTTAAACTGCACAGTGCTGCCATAAAAAACAGTACACTGACCTTGTGGTACCTCATATGGCACCCTCTAAAGCGCCCTATAAGCAACATTCTAGGGTGCCTTGGCTGACAGTGCACTTTAAAATGTGCCTTATAGGGCACTGGATGTTACCACGCTTTGGGAGTGCGTTTGCTAGTAGTGGCAATTAAAATATGACTAAAATGCCTCCTAAAGCAATCTGCCCCATAATCTGTTATGCCTCAGCCAGCCTTGTTCATTGGGCACTTTAACCCCTAATCTCTGCACCATTGGTCAGTGTCTTAACCATTGTGCTGTGGTTCTGTTCCTGTGATTACACATCAGCACGCCGCCTTATGCCACTCAATATTAACATGCCTACTAAAACATTGGCGCACCGCCTTGTGCCCATCATTTATATGCCTCCTAAAATAATGCCTCAGCTAACTGTCTCCATTGGGTACTGTGGGGGATTGAACCCCTGATCCCTGCACCCTTGGTCAGTGTTTTAACCATTGTGCTGTGGCTCTGTTCTTCTTCCTGCACATCAGCGCGCCACTTATACCGCCCAGTATTATACTGCCTCCATAGACATCAGCGCGCTGCCTTAGGCAGCCCAGTATTAATATGCCGCCAAAAACATCAGCACAGTATTTCTGTGACTCATAAATTAATGCCTCAGCCAGCCATCTTCATTGGGCACTGTGGGGAATTGAACCACTGACCTCTGTACTGTTGGTCAGTGTCTTAACCATTGTGCTGTGGCTCTGCTCTTCTGCTTGCCCATCAGTGTACCACATATGCCTCCCGCGCAGCCATCTGATGCGCTAAGGTGCGGGGCGTACAAGGGCGCCGCGCACCTTAGCGCATATTTAAATTCCGGCTTTTCTTTTTCAGGACGGAACGCCCACTCCTTTTATGGCATCCGCACTCTACCGCGGCCCGCACTTTAACGGGGTTTTAGTAAACATGCCCCTATATGTTCAGTGAATTGTATGTTCCTTTTCAATGAATTTAGCCAAATGATAAATTCTTGGAGTGATGTTAAATCAGACCTCCAAATAAAAAATATATCATCTAAAAACCTCTTCCAAAGAAGGACATTAGCGAAATGTGTGGATCCTCAATCAATTTCTCTTCCATATCCGCCATATATAATTTGAATTTTTGTGTACACAGGGAAAGGTTGCTGGATCCACAATATGTAACATCAGCATCACAGTCTGAGGATGCAGTAGTGGGAGTTTTACCATTTATTAAGATATTAAGATATTAAGATCCTTAAGTCTGTCCTCATTTGCTTTATAATGAAGACCACTAACCATTTTAGTAGCCACCCTCTGCACCGACTCCATCCTGTTCACATACTTTTGAAGGTGCGGTCTCCAGAATTGCACAGTATACTCCAAATGAGGTTGCACCAAAGACTTATACAGAGGCACTATCACCTCCTTTTTTCTGCTAGCCATTCCTCTCCCAGTGCATCCTAGCATCCTTCTAGCTTTTGCCGTAACCTTTTCTACCTGTTAAGCTATTTTAAGATCATCAGACACAACCACACCTAGGTCTCGCTCTTCTGTAGTGGACAAAAGTACTTCACCCCCTATACTATATTGCTCCCTTGGATTGCTGCAGCCCAAATGCATGACCTTACATTTTTTAACATTAAATCCCAGCTTCCAAATTCTAGACCATTCTTCAAGCTTAGCTAGATCCCTCCTCATGTTATCTACACCTTCCTGGGTGTCTACTCTATTGCAGATTTTGGTATCATTCACAAAAAGGCAAACCTTACCAGACAGCCCTACCGCTATATCACTAACAAAGATGTTAAAAAGAATCGGACCAAAGACCGATCCCTGCGGCACACCACTGGTAAGATCCTTATCCTCAGAGTGAGCTCCATTTAACTGTACTCTTTGTCGCCTCCCACCAAACCAATTTCTAACTTTAAGGTCCATCCCTAGGGTACTCAGTTTGTTTATAAGTCGCCTGTGAGGAACAGTGTCAAAGACTTTACTGAAATCTAAATACACTACATCTAGGGCTCTCCCTCGGTCCAACTCCCTGGTCACCCAGTCAAAGAAATCAATCAGATTTGTCTGAGAAGACCTGCCTCTGACTTGGATCCTAATCCGCTGGACTCCAGAAACCTCACTATTTTCACTTTCAGCAGCGTTTCCAATACTTTACTCACCACTGAAGTTAAACTAACCGGCCTGTAGTTTTTAACCACATCCTTACTTCCGCTTTTGTGTAAAGGCACCACATGAGCCTCTCTCCAGTCCTTTGGCACCACTCCTGACTCCAATGAGGCATTAAAAAGGTCAGTCAGTGGAGCTGTTAGAATGTCCCCCAGTTCCCTCAGTATTCTAGGGTGTATCACATCTGTTCCCATCTCTTTGTCAAGATGTGCCTCGCTTCTACTCCTGTTTGTGGGTGTTTTCTGAGGTCCTGCTCCTGGTTCTTTATCTGTGAACACAGAACAGAAATATTTGTTAAGCAATTTCTACATATTCCTCCCCTTCACCCTTGAGTCTGACAATACCACTCTTGCCCTTCCTCTTCTCACTAACATATCTGAAAAATGTTTTATCCCCCCATTTTATTGCATTCACTATTTCCTCCTCTTTTTGAATCTTTGCTTTCCTGACTACTTTGCTAGCTTCTCTAAGTTTTTTCAAATACATATGCCTGTCTTCCTCTCTCTGTGATCTCTTTATTTCATGAAGGCCTCCCTCTTTTTCTTCACTTTTTCAGCTACTTCTTTCGAAAGCCATAGCGGTCTCCTTTTACTTTTACCTTTATTTACCATTTTAACAAAAAGGTTTGTTGCTCTTAAAATACCCCCTTTCAGTTTTGCCCACTGTTTTTCTACGTCCCCCAGCTGTTCCCATCCCACTAACGACTCCCTGAGGGATTGGCCCACCCTGGCAAAGTTAGTCTTCCTAAAGTCTAAGACCCTCACCTTTGAATGAATTCTAACAGCCCTAGTCCCAATACTGAACCACACCATCTGGTGATCACTGGATGCAAAATGATCTCCCACTATAACATCAGAAACACTTTCACCATTGGTAAGCACCAAGTCCAATATGGTCCCTTCACATATGGGGTCGGTTACCAATTGCTTGAATAGTTCTCCCTGTAGAGAATCCAGGATCTCTTTACTTCTAGATGATACTGCAGCAGGAATGTGCCAATCAACATCTGGCATATTGAAATCCCCTATCAGTAGCACTTCCCCTTTCCTAGCAATGCTGCGTATGTCTTCAATTAACTCTCTGTCCACCTCTTCCTCTTCTGAGGGAGGTCTGTATATCACACCAATGCAAATAGATTTTTCTTTCCCTCTTTCTAGTTTAACCCACAATGCCTCCTCTCTCCCTTTTAAGCTCTGTAATTCCAAAGTTATAATAGCATTTTTTACATATAGTGCCACTCCTCCTCCCCTTCTTCCTACCCTGTCCTTTCTGAATAAAGTATAGCCAGGTATAGTTACATCCCAGTCATGGTTTTCTGTGAACCATGTTTCTGTAACTGCCACTAAATCCAAGTCGGCCACTCCCACCAAAGCTTCAACATCAGGGATCTTATTTCCCATGCTACGGGTATTTATACATACTGCTTTCCATATGTTACCCCTGTTACCCTTTTCCATAAAAGTATTTAATGTATCACTTACATGGGGGCTTTCTTCACCCATCCCCAAAAAATCTAGTTTAAAGCCCTCTTCAGTAGATTAGCTAGTCTGCTACTTAAGACGGGTCCACCTTTCTTGGACAGATGGATGCCAACTCTGCTCTGCAACCCTTGGAACAGCATCCCATGGTCTAGGAAACCAAAACACTCTTGATGACAACATTCACGCAGCCATGCATTTATCTCCAGGATGTGAGCCTCTCTGCCTTGGCCTTTACCCTTAACAGGGAGGATTGAAGAGAACACCACCTGTGCACCTAACTGCTTCACCCTCTGTCCCAGATCCATTAAGTCATTTTTGATATGCTCATAGGGATAACTGGCAGTATCATTTGTTCCAACATGGATTAGCAACATTGGGTAATAGTCGGTGGGCTTGATGAGTCTCGTCAAACACTCTGTAACATCTTGGATTTTGGCACCAGGCAGACAGCATACCTCTCTAGACATCAAGTCTGTTTGGCAGATGGATGCCTCAGTACCCCTCAGAAGAGAGTCACCAACCACCACTACCCTTCACTTCCTTGTGGTCACTGATTCTGCAACTTTGGAGTACTTGAGCTCTGGTTCTTCCCTTTCCAGGGATTCTTTCACCTCCTCCACTTCCAGGGCTGCATAGTGGTTCTCCAATTCAAGGGCTGGAGAAGTTGGATTGGTGATTCTGCAGGCCTTGGTGACTTGTATCCAACCTTCATTATTCTGTTGGCACCCATCTTCTCCACTGCTGGAGAGCTTGGCTGCTGCAAGAAGCATCTCATCAATGTACTTCTCACTGTCTTGAATGTTCCTCAGCTTCATCACCTCCTCTCTGAGTTCCTCCACTTGTTTCCTCAGAGCTTCAGCATGCAGGCACCCTGCACATGGAACCGGTCCTTCAACTGGCATTGCGACCTCTTTCTGGACAGAGGCAGAAGCTGTAATGGGGGCAAAAGCTTTAGCGATATGATTTTTCCCAGCCATCATTCTGTTTGTGGAGCTTAGGTATCTGTTAACCCTTTCCAGGCCGAGCCCAAAACTCTCAGGATCCAAAATTCTGACTAAATATTCCTATCAAATGGTATATAGTACATGACCATAGCAGAAGGAAAATCACTATTAGAACATATTGAATAAGATGGATACAATTTTCCTGAAATATACAAAAATTAACCTGGCTGCAGAATGTGGATTAAAAATTTAAAGTAGGCCTTCAAAGGGTTAAAGCAAAGAGAGAGATCTACCAAAGTACCAGCTGGTTTCCCAGCTGTCCTTTCAGAGAAACAGCAGTTAAATCTCCTTAATTATATTCAAAATGTGCTGTTACACGTCCCTATGCTTTTTTTTAAATGGGGAGGTGCCCTATAAAGCAAGACTGCCCTCTAGGGGTGGGTGGGAGTTGGGGTGGGTGGGGAGGGAACTAACACCTGATTAGGTATCAACCTTTTCAGCTTTTGTGAAACTGCTACTAGAGTTTAAAACCTAGTTCAGCAAACAAATTAGTTCTACTAAAGCACTACAAAGAATGTAACTTTGCTTTAAAAATATACCAAAACCCTTTTAAGAGCTCCCAGTCAGAGAGCTAGCAATTTAATAAAAATAAACCCTCAAATCCTTACCATTGTTTGACCTGTAGAGCCCCTGTTAGGACTATCTCAACAGGGTAGAGCTCTGAAAGCCTTTTATGCAGGCCTCAGCTGCTCTCGGGTAATCAGGCCCACTAACTCCTGATTTGGTGTCAGCAGTTTCACAAAAGCTGAAAAGGTTACTAGAGTTTAAAACCTAGTCCAGCAAAGAAAATAGTTCTACTAAAGCACTACAAAGAATGTAACTTTGCTTTAAAGATATACCAAAACCTTTTTAAAAGCTCTCAGTCAGAGAGCTGAAATGCATCGACTCTGAAAGGGACCAGTACAACTGCTGATTGAAATACAGCCTGACTCTTTATTTCAGGGCAGGGAAAGAACATCCTTGTTTTACCCCTCTGCTGATATTGGTAAATAACTTCTAGGAAATCGGTAGCATGTTTGCTGCAATAGTCAACTTAGAAACTTTTTAATTGGATAAACATGTTTGTTAGGAGTCTTTGAAGTCATAATTCAATTTAGCTTATTCATTGTAATTTCTTGGTTTTACCATTTTTCACCTCCCCAAAGATCCATCACAAAAATTGAAAAAAAAAAGTATTATCTTCCATTTTTGTGCCCTTGTCTATGTACAGTTCATTAATATGTCTCTGTTATTCTTTTATATTTTCCACAGATCAGTTATGGATCAATGGATCTGCTCTTCAATGACCGAGTCCAGTTCCCATACTTTTATCGCACCGTCCCGAATGATGATTCTCAGTTTCAAGGTCTGATTCAACTCCTGAACCTTTTTGGGTGGAACTGGGTGGCGATTCTCACCTCAGAAGCTGAGAGTGATCAGAGGGTTAGTGAGGAACTGAAGAATGAAATTATCAGGAGTGGTAGTTGTGTAGAATTTTTGGACATAATACGTTTGTCTGAATCTGAAGCAATTGGGCGTATTGCATGGGAAGGATTGAGTTTTTCTCTTGTTGACCGCATCAACAAATCATTGGCTAAGGTGATTATTATCTTCAGCACTTCCACTTATTTGGCACCACAATTCTGTGACCTCCTATTCCAGGGAAAAATTGTTGGTAAAGTGTGGATCATCTCTGCTGCTACCTCTTCCTTAGCAAACATGAACAGCCCAGACATGGTGTCAGCTTGTACCATATTCAATGGTTCTCTAGCATTTGCCATTGCTAAAAGAGAAATTCCGAGATTCAAGGATTTCCTCTTCAATATCCACCCATCCACATTCCCAGAATCCTCCCTGCTGCAGACTTTCTGGGAGAAGACATTCAAGTGTCATCTCCAGAAAAATGTTTCCAAATGCTCAGGGCAGGAGAGACTGTCTAAGCTTTCTCATATGGAGTTTGATGTGGACAATTTTCAGTTCACGTACAGTCTCTATACCTCAGTCTATGCTTTGGCTCATGCTTTGCACAGCATGTATGTAGCCAAGTCTCAACAAGGTGGGGATCTAAAACTGGAATTCCAGCCATGGCAGGTAAACTCATCTATTCTATTCTATTAAGGCATTTATATACCGCCCGTCTGTAAACTCATTCTAGGTAGTTAAACAGATGTGTCATTTTTTTTAAATTGCTGTTTTACTTTCAAGTTTTGTAGAAATGTAATTAAAAAATAAATTTGCCTTCCCAATAGGTTTAATTTAGACATTTCTAGACTAATAGCTCTGACAATTTTTATGTGCTTTTGGTCATGCTGAATGTTGTTCCTTGTTTCTTCATCTAGTGGCAAATAATTGACAGAAATGCTTACATTACTAGGAGATAGCTTCATAAAGCCATTTGGCCTGCATGTGATGACGTGCACATAAATTTAAAAATATTTTAACTTATGTGCATACATGTTTATGTTTATGTTTATTACATTTGATATACCGCTCAGGCCGAAGCATCAGAGCGGTTTACAATATTACATAAATGATACTGAAAATATGAAAAGAACGCCATTAATAAGAAAGGACAGAGTAAGAGATAGTGATAGTCAAAGAAATAGAAGAGACAAGAGGAAAGGTTCATTATAACACCAGAGAGGCAGAATATCATACCACCACAGCTCAGTCCTTCCAAACAGACTTGACCATAATCGTTACTCATCACAAATTCAAGCCAGGCAGGAATACACTACAGAAATGGCTCCTTATAAATCTCTGCTGCCTGGATATACTTGACAGAAGCAGGTGGTGAGGCAGAGCTCTCACTCACAGCCTGCGACGCCGGCATCATTCCTCCATCGTCCCGCTCGTCGTGGCATGCAAACCAAATACAGTATTTAATCAAGTAGCGCCTATGCTGGCTCTCCTATAGTCATCTCCCCATGCCACCCATCTCTCCCAGAGCACCACAAAGTGAAACAATCACGGTAGTTCATGACTCCAGTATCTGGAAGCCCAGGGTGATATTCAGCAATATCTCAGGATTTTGGTCTCTTTAAAGGCAAACTAATAGGTGAAGATAGAACCACTTGCCTTTGAGGAAAGGGTAACAAGATTAGCTCTCTCCATATTGGAGAAAAGACTCCCTAGGAGAGCTATGATAGAGGTCTGTAAAGTCCTGATGAATGGAATGGGTAAATGTGAATTGTTTCTTTACTCTTTCATAAAGTGCAATACAAGGGAATACTCCGTGAAGTTATTGAGTGGTACGTTGAAAAGAGAAGAAAATACATTTTCACTCAATGCACATTTAAGGTCTAGAATTCTTTGTCAGAGGATATAGCAAAGGCAGTTAATGTAGGAGGTTTGGACAGGTTCAAGATCAAAAGTCCATAAGCCATTATTAAGTAAATTTGGCGAAAACCACAGCTTATCCTTGGGAACAAGCAGCACAGAATTTTGCTTCTTTTATCGGATCCTTCTGGGTATTTTTGACCTGGATTTACCACTTTTGGAAACAGGATACTGAAGGACCTTTTGTTTCACCCAGTATAGAAATTTGACAGCAGAAAGAGGACCATACGGTCTATCCAGTTTGCCCTGGAACTCTGACACATTTTACCATGTATCTCACCTCCAAGAAATCTACAGAGACTTGTCTGAGTGTGAATGGAGGAAGAGAAAATACACCATCCTGTCATGCTGACAGTGCACACTTTTCAGCTTAATAAAAAAAAAACAAAAAAGATAAATCGGATTTAAATATGTTAACATCATTTTTCAGTAGCATGGTGATTATACAACTTTATATGAATGAGTCATTTGTGTAATTAGGTGGATTTTCAGCAGTCCTAAATAATTAGTTAGTTTATTTAACTCTTTTTCTATACCACCTTTCTCCAGATCAAAGCAGTGTACATTAAACTACGGTGGTGCATTGATACTTAGAACAGTATGAACTTGGGGGCGGAGCCTGATGTCCAGCGGGTAGGACGCTTTGCGTTGAAGCTCCCGAGAGGCCTACTCAGAATCCTGACTTAATACCTATATAAATTTACTATTTCGCTCCGAGCTGACCGGGGCACCTCGGGGGGGATGGCGGCCCATAAACCAGCGCGCTTGGACTTCGGGTCTCCTTCTTCTTCTCACGGAAAACGCTCCAAAACAGAGGTGTCCTCCTCCCCACAGAAGATGGTTCCATTTCGTGAAAACCCCGCAATGCACCTGGAGATTTTGGAGGAAATACGCGGCGTGAAGGAATTGGTGCAGTCCAATGGAGAAGCGCTTCAAGCCATGCGAGAAGACTTTGGAGTGCTCCAGGACCGACTTGAAGGTCTTTCATTACGGCAGGACAATATGGCGGGGGTCCTCGACTCGCACGAGGTGCGCTTGGGCAAACTGGACCAGGCTGAGCGCCAGATACAGAATCTTCAAAAGGAGTTGGAAGATAGCAATAATCGAGCCCGTTGCAACAATGTGAGGCTCCTCGGAATGCCGGAGGGGGTGGAAGCAGGAGATATAAGAGAATTCTTGCTCAAAACTCTTCCCTCCTTGCTGAAGATCACTTTTCACAGAGAACTGGAAATCGATCGAGCACACCGTGTTCCTGCCCGCATGGCGCTCAACCGCACGACCCCCCGGCCTATTATCTTTAGCTTGCTACGATATCAACAAGTGGAACAAATTTTACATGCTGCCCGAGCGAATCATCATTTGGAATTTGAAGGTCGTAAGGTCTCCTTCTTTCCTGATTTGGCAAAGCCTACCGTTGACCGTCGGAAGAAACTCCTTGCTCTTCGCCCTCGACTTCAACAGCTACAGGCTCGCTTTGGCCTGTTGTATCCAGCGAAGCTCCGAGTGACTCTCCACAACCAGACCAGGACGTTCGAGGATCCTGATCTACTATCAACATTTTTGGACTCCAAAGAAGCAGAGCAGATGCGCTAATCCCAAATCTTGGACTCTTATCTGCCGGCTCTGTCCGCCATTTTGAAGGGCCCGATGCGGCGGTCATAGCCCAGCACAGAAATAGCCTGGACTTTCTTTCTTTCTCTGTATGACTTTTGTCTTTGGTCTCCTATCCCTTCATGATGTGTGCCTCGGTCGGATTCGGAGCACGCACAGTCCTACAGGTTATATGTTTTTTCAATTTCGGCCTTCTCTGGGGTTTCTCCCCGCAGACACATGGTCGCCAGTAATTTTGGGGTTTTGCTTCTCCTCTACCGTACTGCGGTTTTCTTTGTTAATGTGGGGCGCTTCATTGTATTATATTAGCTTATTTTTCCTATGTTATGTGTACAGCCAGATACAGTCAGTTTGAGGGACACAGTGAAATTATGTGTGCTATCATGCTCAGAATTTTAACTTTTCTGAATGGCCTTATGTAAAATCTTATTATTCATCGTCAAAGGCATTACTGGTCCACTCAAAGGAAAGAAAATCCTTAGCTATCTTAGCCACGAGCATGTTGATTTGGTGTTTCTTCAGGAAACGCATTACACTCTGCTGAAACACTGAAACTCAATGCTAGGCCTCACATGGTAGCTGCCTATTCTCCCACCGTTTCCAAATGGTACGGGTTAGCCATTCTGGTTAAGAAGTCTTTGCACGCTACTGTACCTGATATTAGCGCTGACATGGAGGGTAGATGGGCCCGTGTACACCTTGAGGTTGGAGATAGTGAATTCACGTGTATTTGCACTATGCCCCGAATGTGGACAACCCTGCTTACTATGCAAGTTTTGCGCAGTTGGCCTCGGCCTCCGCCAATGCTCCATTAATACTTGGTGGCGATTTTACTCAAGTGTTCCCTCAATCTTTTCTTCTCAAACAAGGTGCTCGTTGGTTGGAAGATCCAGAACCGAGCAGACCTGTGTGGCTAGATATAGTAGCGGGCCTTTGCTCACCGATTCCTCTTACCTTACTCCCTGGTATGACTCTCCCATTAGATTCCCACTATCCACCAATGCTTTTCGACACTTTAGGTGCCTTTAATACTCTTATGCAACCTTTCGACTCCCGACTCTGGTCAGTGCAACTTCAGCATTGCATTCGGAGCACTAGAGTACTCCCGCCATTGGCACTCTCTGCATAAGGTTGATTGGAGACTTCCGATCTCTCGGTAGTTCACCGGGTGTAGCATCCAATTTTACTAAACCTTATGTACTGCTATCACTAGAGATACCTCTATAGCGCAGAAAGTATGGGAGAGAGATTTGCATGTGACTTTAACCTCGGAGCAATGGAGCCTTATCTGGAGCAGAGGGACACGGGTTCCTGACCCGCCTCACTCACTCAGACCCTCTTCTTTCTAGCCCACCGGTGTTTTTACACTCCTCACAGATTAGACAAATGGAACACTACTCAGGGTAATGGTTGCTGGACACGTCCTGCGGCCATTGGTTTATTACTTCATGTTATGCATGAATATCCCGCACTACAGTATAACTGGCGTCGGGTCTGGGGTCGTCTTTAGTCTATATCGCACTCTCCGGAGTCCCTTTCTTGGAGGATAGTGGGACTTCGCCCAGTTGCGGGGATCCCCTCTCTCCCAAAAAATGGCTTATCTCCTTTTGAACTTTATGCTTGGCATTGCTATTTCCCTAATTAAGTAATACTGGGAAATTAGTTCCCATCTGAGCCTCAATGAATGGTGGAATAATGCCTGTCTCTGCAGTAAATATGAACAAATACCTCGTCTGTTCGCTTCCTCCGTTCAGACTCCTTCTCATTGGTCTCAATGGAAGATGCTCAATGAATATGTACATTTTGCTAAATGCTCTCATCTGACTGTCTAACTTTGTATATATCTCTGTCTCATGATCATGCTGTATTGTGGATACTTTTTTGATCGTTTGATGTATAATCACTGTTAATTGGAAGCGCTCACATGCTGATACAAACGGGTAGAGAAGAAGCACCGGGGTGGGGGGTAATGGGTTTACTTTTCCTTATTGTATACTTGTTTTGTCTCTTTTGGTGTGTTGTTTCTTTTGTTTGTTGCAAAATGAAAATAAAAGTTTAAAAAAAAAAAGAACAGTATGAACTTAATTACAAAGAACTGTCTGATCCCATTTACATAGAGTAACACAGGCTTGTATATACTGTAGGTGTAGTAACATATTTACATTTGAAATGTGGTTATATGTGGCAGAGGTTATGGTGATGCGGGGGGGGGGGGGCAGGGAGAGGAGAGGGGGTTATGTTGTGGGACCGAAGTGTTCGGCAAACAAGTGTATCTTTAGTAATTTTCAGAAGGTGAGTATGTCGTTGGAATTTCAGATTATTGCTGGGAGTAAGTTCCACAGGCTTGGGGCGTAGAGCTCAAATGCTCTTAAGCATGCATATTTTCTGCTTTCTGTCTTTTCATGTGGGATGGTCAACATATTCTCTCTCTTTTGCTTCTGGTGGTATTATTTGTGTTTTAGTAGTGCTTGTAGGTAACATGAGAACTGTTTGTTGATAGTTTTGAAGGTGATTAGGAGTACTTTGTATTTGATGCTGCTTGTTAGGGAAAGCCAATGGAGTCGTCTCAGAATGGAGGATATGTGGTCAAGTCGTGTGGCTCCTTGTATGACTTGTGCCGCTATGTGTAGTGCTACTCTAGTCCAATCACAGCAAGCTCAATGTCCTAGACTTCAAAAACGCTGACTTCAGTAAAATGGTCAAGTGCCTGAAGGAGGAGTTGGCAGGATGGGGGAGGTAAAGGAAGTGGAATTGCAGTGGGCTAAAGGAGGCAACAAAAGGGGCAGCAGATACATATTTAAGGAAAGTAAATAAAAACAAGAGGAAAAGGAAACCTATTTGGTTCTCCAAAGAAATAACTGCACAAATAAAGACAAAAAACACAGTTTTCACAAAATTCAGACATTCACAAACAGAGGAACATAGAACAGAATACAGGATAAAGCTAAAAGAGACAAAAAGAGAAATAAGGATAGCAAAATCAAAGGCAGAAGAAAAGATGGCTAAAGATCTGAAGCATGGCGTCAAAACCTTTTTTAAGGTATATTCAGGAGAAGAGGAAGATCAGAGGTGGAATCGCAAGACTCAAAAGTGCCAAGAACGGATTTGTGGAAAGTGAAATTGAAAAAGCAAAAATGCTAAATAAATGCTGTTGTTTTTAGTAAAGAAAATCCTGGAAAAGAATCACCTTTGATTGACAAATATGCAAATGGGAAAGGAGTAGATACTACACCATTCACAGAAGATGAAGTGTTTGAACAGCTTGCAAAAAAGTGAACAAGGCCATGAGACTGAATGGGATGCATCCCAAGATACTGAAAGAGCTCAGAGAGGTTCTTGCAGGGCCTTTAAATGATGTTTTTAATAGATACTTGGAGACAGAAGAAGTTCCACAAGCCTGGAGAAGGACTGATGTGGTACCTCTTCACAAAAGTAGCAATAGGGAAGAACTGATAAAATACAGGCCAGTAAGCCTTCCGTCGGTGGCGGGGAAAGTAATGGAAGCTCTCCTGAAAGAGAGATTAGAGGATTTTCTCTAAACCAAGAGGTTGCATGATCTAAGGCAACATGGTTTTACCAAAGGACAATCATGCCAAAAAATCTCATAGAGTTCTTTGACTTGGTGATCAGAGAACTAGATCAAGGGCATGCGATGGATGTGATCTACCTAGATTTCAGCAAAGTCTTTGATACTTTTCCTCATAAGAGGTTTAACAATAAACTGAACAGCCTGGGGATGGGTCTCAAGGAGGTGAACTGGATCAAAAATTGGTTGACTGACAAATGACAGAAGGTGATGGTAAACGGAACTCACTCAGATGAAAGGAAGGTGATTAGTGGCATGCCCCAGGGATCGGTCCTGGGACTGGTATTGTTCAATGTATTTGTGAGTGATATTGCTGAAGGACTGAATGGAAAAAACTGTCTTTTTGCAGATGACATGAAAATTTGCAACAGAGTGGACTCCCCCTGAGGGAGTAGATAGCATGAGGAAAGATCTATAAAAGCTGGAAGAACTGTACAATGCTTGGCAGTTAAGATTTAATGTGAAGACTTGCAGTGTCATGCACTTGGGTTGCAGAAATCTAAGGGAACTGTATGTGATATGGGGCAAAAAGTTGGTGTGCACAGACCAGGAGAAGAATCTTGGAATAATCATTTCTGAGGATCTCAAGGTGGCAAAACAGTGTGACCACGCAGTGGCCAAAGCCAGAAGGATGCTGGGTTGCGTACAGAAAGGAATTACCAGCTGTGAGGCTGAGGGGGTCCAGTGGGCAATCAGATGTGAAGCAGTTGTGGTTAGCTGATGTTGAGGGTGGGTAAAAAGTGTTGATCCTTCTTGGTGGGATGCTTGCATGGTCTGTGGCTAAAGGTCATGCCAAAAGGCCCTCAGGTGTGGGCCCGCCAGGCATGGGTGAACCTGAGCACACTTTCAATTGAAAGTTCAGTGGCTGCTTGATTAGTTCCGGCGGTTGGGAGCAAGGAGCAGCTCACCTTCCCGTTCCCTTCTGCTGCTACCAATCAGGTCAGTGTGAATTTTCAGACCACTGAAAATTCATGTACATTATAACTTTTTGCTTATAACCTATCTTGCCATTTGTATGATCTCATTTATATGTATAACTGATACTTATTTATTTAAGTATACATTTGTATACCACTACTTCCAGTGATCAGCAGCAGTTTGATTACAGATTGGAAATTGTCAAATCATGACAGGAAATTTTTGAGGTATAAACACATTGATTAGACAGGAAAGCACGGCACACAGAGAACATGGGCTATGGAGGGTTAAGTGACTTGCCCAAGACCACAAGGAGCACCTGTGGGACTAGAAACCCCAGTCCTTCCAGCCCAAGGTTGCTGTCCTCTAGTGGGATTTGAACCTCCGACCTGCCAGCCCGAAGTACCTTGCCCCAACCACTAGGCCACTCCTCCACTACAAACAGCAGCTGAATATCATTGCTCTCTGTATAAGCTTTGGCCCTACCCCAGAATGCCACCCCTTTTCCCGAAAACACTTTAAAAAATTACCATATAAAGGCAAGTAAGAGCGATAATTCATCAGTCTGAACACATTTTGCCAGTATTAGACTCATTACATTGGCTTCCTGCTACGTCTCACATAAAATAGAAGGTTTTGATGATAGTAGAGAAGCAGCTGGGAATATATGTAGTCTGCTTAGGATTTATTGGCCCTTCTATCTCTAAGATAGCAAGAACAGGATCTGATAAATGTTGCACCCTTTCACACGATGAGCCTGGGTGAAGCTCGGACTCATAGCTAGGCCACATCTCTGTAATTCACTTCCAGATTATTGCAATATATACAAAGCACCTTAGTATTTAAATAAGTATGCTTTTAAATGCTTCTTAAGCGTTTCCTGGTCTGGAAATGGGCAATGTCCCCAAGGGGGTTAGTTTTGTGCATGCCATGACACTAGTGAAGCTTACTCCTAAGCTACACTGCGGAGTATGATATCAGTCATTCAACTTTGCAGCTACTACTACTAATCATTTGCATAGTGTTACAAGGCATACACAGCACTGTACATAGAGACGTAAGACACAGTCCCTGATCATCAGAACTTACAATCTAATGCAGTCATACTTGCATTGACCTAAAGAGAGACACTTTTTGAGTTTATGAAATGTCACACATACAGGTCATTTATCAAGGTGTGCTTTGAAATTCCTCTTAATCAAGCCTGTGACATCCAGCACAAAGGGAAATATTTCAGTATCTTTCTGCCACATTTCTTGGTCTCTGAATGCATTCTGTGGTACTTGAGGATCTTCTCTTTCTCCCCTCATGATTCACTGAATAAACACCTGCAACTGACACCTATATTATCATTGCCATTTTGGTGTTCTTCTCCCTTATCACCATGTCTGGTTTCTTTGCATCCAGTTTATCTGTTTGAATAAGAATGTCCCATGTGATCATGACTTTTTCATTCTCCATTATTCTCTCAGTGGTCCTAGGGCTTTTGTGGCACAATGATGTTATAGTGTTTAGAGTATCCAATGGATGAGATGTGCCGCTTTATTGCCTGTTTTTGTATAGACATTTTCTACTATCAGCACTTCACAGCCAGTAAAAGTCAAAGTTAGATGAGACAGGAGACAGTTGAAGGGGAAAGACAAACACGAAAAAGTGGTTAGAAAAGTCTAAGCCAGAATGTTTGTAAAAAAAAGGAGGTACATCCAAGCTCAGGTACCATTTCACAAATGTGGATATGCCCGATATGGATTTCTACAAGGATTCCAGACAGTGGACATCTAGGACTAGCCTAACAGTTAGGGTAGTGGGCTAGTTCCAGGGAAGCCAGGATTGACATCTCACTGCTATTATGATTATGCAGAGTATTGGGGATGGTAGAGGGCCATCTTCACTATACTCTAGATGTTTTATAGATAAAATGAGCACTTTTACCCCACATATTTAAGCTTGGAGCAAATATAACCTTAGGTGTGATTCTAGACATACAGGACAATTCCGAGATAATACAGTGACAACTGGATTCTTGGGAACACACTGGCCATGCTTCCATTTATGTCCTCATTCAGACTTGGATGTCCACAGACCCAGCTTCTAAAATGCCTCTGGAGATGTTTTTGTGCTTTGGATGTCTCTATGCCCATTTTCAGACATCCAAAGCATGAACAGGGCTTCTAAAATACCCCCCCCCCCTTGATATGGTTTCAGAGAGGTGTTCTATAAATAATCTGAGAGCCAAGGCATCTTCGGGAGTTGAGTTTTCAAAAGAAAATGTGCGTAGACATATATTAATGATTTCAACCCGCCATGAGCTACTTCTGAAAAAGGGAGCTAAATAAAAAATCCCTCCTCTATTAATCAAGCAGAACTGGAAAAGCCAACACCACACCCTGATTTGATTACATTTGATATTTCAACTTCAATAAGAAGTTGCATAAAAATTAGCCAAATACAAAGCAATAAAATACACAATATAATATAGGGCAACTAAAACAAACACTGATTAAATATAAATTTCAGTAAAAAGGAAAGCATTCTCCTTGTTCCAAAAATGAAGGCAATTTCTTTGTTCCCTAATCTCTAAATGGAATAGCATTCTATAAATGGGGACTAACTTATTGAAAGGCTTGTATCTGGTTGTGGTCAAACTAATTTCATATAACAGAGGTAACCATAAACGTCCCATCTGGATAGGAGTATCCAGAAATAAATCTATTCTATGGGGTCTCTCAAGTAGGAACATAAGAACATAAGATATGCCATACTGGGTCAGACCAGGGTCCATCAAGCACAGTATTCTGTTTCCAACAGTGGCCATTCTAGGTCATATGTACCTAGCAGTATCCCCAAGAGACACAAGTTCCACAATGCTTGTACTGGGTCAAGCATTGATATCTTCGGTCACTTCTTAATAATGGTTTATGGACCTTTCCTCCAGGAACTTGTTCAAACCTTTTTTAAACCCAGCTACACTAACAGCCTTTACTACATCCTCCGGTAACAAATTCCAGAGTTTGATTACACGTTAAGTGAAAAAATATTTTCTTTTATTAGTCTTAAATAGTTTACCCTGTAGCTTCATTGCATGTCCCCTAGTCTTTCTACATTCTGATAAGGTAAACAATCAATCTACGTTTACCCGTTCCACTCCGTTCATTAATTTATAGACTTCTATCATATCTCCCCTCAGCCGTCTCTTTTCCAGGTTAAAGAGCCCCAACCTTTTTAGCCTTTCTTCATAGGAGTATCCTTCCATCCCCTTTACCATTTTGGTGGCTCTTCTCTGAACCTTTTCTAAAATCGCTATATCCTTTTTAAGATACGGCGACCAGAATTGCACACAATATTCAAGGTGCGGTCTCACCATGGAACGGTATAGAGGCATTATAATATCTTTTGTTTTATTTTCCATTGCTTTCCTTATCATACCTAGCATTCTATTTGCTCTCTTGGCCGCCGCTGCACACTGGGTCGAGGGTTTTAACATGGTATCCACAATGACGCCTAAATCTTTTTCCTGGGTGGTGGTTCCTAATGTGGAACCTTGCATCGTGTAACCATAGTTTGGGTTGTTCTTCCCTAGGTGCATAACCTTGCACTTGTCCACATTAAATTTCATCTGCCATTTTGATGCCCAGTCTCCCAATTTATCAAGATCCTCTTGCAATTTTTCACAATCCTCTTGGGTTTTAACAACTTTAAATAGTTTTGTGTCATCTGCAAATTTGATAACCTCACTCGTTGACCTTTATTTAATGACCTTTATTTATTACTATCAGAGATGGGAGGTCAGCAGGGATGTGCCTTTTTTTTACATTTCAGTTCACTTCAGACTAGACCACCCCTGGAATGTGAACAAGCAAGAAAAATTCAGTTAGTTTTCATTTTTCATGAATTTTCCAGATTTTTGGATTAGTTTTTCACATTTGTTTTACTAGGTAATTTTAGGGGATGCTAAATTGATGTAACATGCAATATCTGATTAAATAAAGCATGTTGTTGTTGTTAATTGCTGTCGAGTCGGTGTGAACTCATGGCGATCCTCTGGATAGTTGTCCTAAATTGTATTTAGCACCACTACATTTTAAAGGCACATTGATAAACTGAGTACACGCTAAAGAATATACTGCTCCAGAGCTCATTATTTTGTTCAGGGGTTTATTTCTGAAGCATCCCCAGGTCTAAATAGTGGCATTTGAAAGTGAAGATTGCCTACACATGTGAATGATGATTTTGGAAATCTGTTGTTTAAACATGGAGATCTCCACTACATCTAGAGTGAAAAAAGACAAGGGGTCTTTTACTAAAGGGCGCTATGGTGTTGCACCTCTCATGCCAATAGTGCCAAAACTATGATGCATTGGGTGCTACACCATAACTTTAACTGTCAGTAGCATGAAAAGCATGTTTCTGTCATTTAACAAGGAGCACTGTGACCTAATGCAGGCCGTATCATCACAAGTGCACTTACCTCTTTGAGGTGGCGATTACACTCGTATACTCGTGCTGATTGGCCACCTTGCAGTCCACTCTGACTGAAAGGTACTTTTCCCACCCACTCTCTGCTCCATACTTGACCACTTGTTACCCTAACGCTAGCATGGAAATCTGGCCATGTTAATTATCATGACCCCATGTTAGCTGTCAACGCATGTCCCACCATGCCTTCAGCACTTGCCAGAACATGTGCTGACAGCTAGCGCCTTTTAGTAAAAGCCCCAATAATGAGGATATGGAGAGGGAGTGGGTTGGGAAGGCTAGAATATCAGGTGTATTCCCTATTTTAGAAGGAGAATCCATGTCACTATAAAAAATCTAGGACGTTGGCACTTATTGCCCCACGGCATTAATAAGGGACTGCTTGGAAGGTCAAGGTCAAACATCCTATATCATCCTCCAAACAGAAGCTGATCCAGCTGATCCCTCATGGCCTCAATGGTTCCAATCGTACCTAACTGACAGACATCAACTCATTCGAACCAACACCACTACCTCCCCTCCCTTTCAGCAAACCCAAGGAATACCACAAGGGTCCTCCCTTTCAGCCACACTCTTCAACATCTACCTTCAACCTATCTGTGCAATAATACGGTCTCACAATATCAACTTCCACCTGCATGCGGATGACATTATGCTGTATGGACCCATTACAACTACCAACCCAACAAACCCAAAACGAATGGACTGCTTCAATGATGTCTCCAGATGGCTACAAGAAAACAATCTTGTCATAAACCTCAAAAAAACGGAAGCGTTATTTGTAACCAAGGATCAAACCTTCACCCCCACCCTCCCACCATTCCTCACTCTAGGCGCAACTAAAATAAAAGTTCAATCACACGTAAAATATCTGGAAATCATCCTTGATCAAACACTTTCATTTAAACAGCAGGTTGCAGAAAAAATGCAAGATCAGTATTCTTCAAAGCAAAGATGGTACAAAGGCTCAGACCGCTAATAGACCCACAAGATTTCCATACTGTTATGCAAGCAATGACACTACCCCACTTAGACTATTGTAATGCAATCTACCAAGGACTCACGGCCACCACCACCAACCCACTATGGTCATCCCTCAACACAATGGCAAGGATCATACAGAGGGTAAAGAAACATGACCACATCACCCCAGTCCTAAGAGATCTCCATATTCTCCCACTAGAAGCACAAATAAAATATAAAACACTCGTTCTGATACATAAAGCACTTCACCAACAGTCAACATCTCATCTACAAACCCTGCTACCCCGGACGAGCTCTGGAAGACCAACACGACAGACCATGAACAATACACTCATTGTGCCACATGACAGAACACAATTTAATCAGCAAACATGTAACCGTGCATCCGATCTTTATGCACCCTCACTTTGGAACTCACTCCCAACCCAAGTCCGCAGCAACAAGAACCTCTCTGCATTTAGAAAGCAGAGAGATAAAAACCCTTTCCTTCCAGTAGCACTGATGCAGAACAGCACCCAATGAAGTTCTCTAAGGTGGATTGAGAGCGCAGAGAAAGCCAGAACTGTAAATATATCTGAACTATGAATGAGACTGGAGAGACAGAAATGTAACTATGGCTGATACCTCTCATACACACCAAATCAAGAATGTAAATATGCTATACCCGCCCCCTGGTGATGGTATACTCCTTTCCCTCCTGTAAATACAAATAGCCCTGTTCAATGTACCCCCCCCCCCTATTGTAAACCACTTTGACCCGGTGAAAAGTGGTATATAAGCACAGCTAAATAAATAAATAAATAAAAATCCCCTTCTGACTCTCTCTTGCATCAAGAAAACCCCTGATTGACCCCCCAGAAGAATCTGCACCCTCCAACCCTTGATCCCATCTCTGACTGTTACTAAGGTAACAGGTGCATAGTAGTGGCAGGAGTGATCCCCAGTCACTCCAGTTCTGCTGGACCTGGGTTCCAAAATGGCATCAGTGACTCCTAGCAGTAATCTCATGGCAATATCATTAGGGGTGATGCTACCAAATATTGACAGTGCAGGTGATAATTTATGTACTTGGAATAATCAGCTTTCAGAAAAAAACAAATCTGTTTTTCAAAGATTTATAACTTGCAGTGTGACACAATTTTTTTATTTATTTCTTACTTACATTTTTCTGTACCGCCTCTTCCAGAGATCAGGGGCGCTTTACAGTTACCCCAACAACATGTTACATAGAACAGGAAACAACTTTTGTACAGGATAACTTGACTTCTGAAGAAGTTTAGGAACAGTAACTTAGGAACATAACTATGTATAGGTTAGCTATGTACAATGGCATATCGCCTTCATTTTCAGAATAAGGCACTTGGGAGGCTTCATCTATGTATGTCATAGGAACTGTTAGGGGCTGTGTGTGGGTGTATGTGCGTGCATGTCATGCGTAGTGTCAGTTGTTGTGTGTATTTGTCACGAGGAGTGCCAGGGGCTGTGTGTGTGTGTATGTGTATGTGTGCGGCCTAGGGAGGGTCAAGGGCTGCTTGCATGCCTGTGTGTCATGGGAAGTGCCAGGGATTTGAGTGTGTATGTCAGAGAGAGTGTCAGTGGATGTGTGTATCTGTGTCTCTGTTTGTAAGGGGTGAGGTGGATGTGTGTGTGCGTGTGCACTTTCCCCTTTCCTCCTGCACCCACTTTATATCCCTCATCCACTGGCACTCATTCCTCCACCTGCCCATGCACTCTCTCAGGCTTTAAACTTCCTTCCCTTCTCTTTTCTCTTAATGTACTCACTGTCTCTTATTTTCTCCTCTAACCAAGACCCTTCCATTATGCTCCACCCTTGTCCTAATCGACTCTTCTAGCACAGCCCTTTCTTTCCTCAGCCCTGTCGATTTCTTTCCTCTTAATTTCACTTCCTCCTCTAGGCTTTGACCCTTTCTTTCTTCCTAATCCGGCTCCTCCCCTAGCCTTTGCCCATCAATGGCCCCTAGACTCTACCATGCTTCCCACCCACCTCCTAGGCTTCACCTGCCCCTTCTCCTGCAGATCTCCTCCCCTGATGCCAGAAGTACCAGGGACTCTGCTGGCTCTACCCCCTCATCCACCCACCTCCTAGACTCTACCCTCTCCCCCTCCCTTCTCTTACATCTCACTCCCTTGATTCCAGAGGTACTTGGGGACTCTGATAGCCAGCTAGCTCTTCTCACTCACTCTGCCTGGGCATTCATGTCCACAACCTCACCCTTTTCATGCTGGCAAGACCAGGGGCCCCATGGGTTGTTAACCCTGCTTCTTTGGTTTGGGGAGATTCTATAATATGCATTTTTGAGTGGCCTCCTGAACCCTCAACAATAGGCACTACACCAAGTGAAACATATGTAATTAGGAGACTAAAAGTGCATTGCCAGATTTCAGAGATGAAGTATCAAGGCTAGTGACATACAAAGAGCAGGATGGGAGACTTAAGCCAGGAAGAGAACAGCCACCCACAGCTTTGTTAAGTTTCTTGTACTGGCTCCACCATATGGACCAAGCAGGGAGGGGGTGCACCCCACCATGCCATGCCGCTAGGGGGGCCCATGTCACAAAGGTGCCCAAAGGCTTTGAATGACATGGCTCAAAAAATGTTATATTTAGGTGCAGAAGATATTTCTATGAATTTAAAAAAGTTTGAATCTATTGAGTATTATTGCCAGTCATCACAGTTTTATTCCTATGTTCAGAAAAAATTGTCTAACCTAGGGGTTATCAACCCAGTCCTTGATACACATCTAGCTAGTCATGTTGTGAGGATATCCACATTGAAAATGCCTGAGAAAGATCTGCATGCACTGCCTCCATTATATACAAATCCCTCTAATACATATTCATTGTGGTTTCCTGAAAACCAGAATGGCTAGATGTGTCCAAAGGACTGGGATGGGAATCCCAACTGTAACCATTTTCTCCCATTTTCAGCTCAACCAATACATTAAAAAGGTTCACTTCAAAACCCCTGAAGGACATGAGATCTTCTTTGATGACAAAGGGAATGTTCCAACTCACTATGACATCGTAAACTGGGTCCTGCTCCCTGATGGCTCCTTAGGCAGCATCAAAGTTGGAAGCTTCAATCAATCAGCTCCAAAGGGCCAGCAGCTCATTGTGAATCAAAGTGCCATCTTGTGGAGTCCATACTTTAATCAGGCTTGTCATTGTCTATGATATATTTTTTTTTTCAGTAGACTAAGTATTACAAATAATGAAATGTGTGCCTTCAAGTCAATGTTCATTCCTGGAGACCCAGAAACTCCTGTGTTTTTTTGACAGTATGACCAGAAGGAGATTGTCAGGCCTTTATTCCAAGGCAATGGCAAGTTAATTGACTTTCACAAGGCATGCCAGTGTGAATCAATCCCTAATCCTGCAGTTATTAATTCTGAGCACTAACCACTATGGGGTCTATTCTGTACTGCGAATAGTGGGGATGGACATTCCATTTGGACATCCATCCCCACTATTTGCCCCCTTCCATCCCTGGCAAAAGCCTCCCTGTGCGAACAAGGGGTTTGTATGGGGATGGGAGGGGGCATTGCGGAGGCGGAATAAGGGCAGGCGGTATGCGGACTTCAGAATCAGCCCTGTATGTCCAGGGCTTCTGATCTAGATGGGGGAGCTATTTCAACCTCATAGGTGGAATACATCCCCCTGGACGTTGGGGGATGGCATGCTTGGGCAGCAGCAGAGAGGTGAGGGGGTTCAGGGAGTTACCCGCAGCCCAACCCCAGCCATTGAAGGCCAGATTGGGGGTCTGGCTGCAGGGAAAAGATAGTGGTCAGTGACCAGGGATCGCGGCCCCTGAATGGAACCGCGATGCCATGGCAATGCGATGCCTTGGCACTGTGGCTCCATTGAGGAGCCTGACTGAGTTAGCAGGGCAGGGGGTCTGTATGTGCAGGTCAATCTTAATTGGGCCCCAGCCTGAATGGACAGGCTCAGACCCGATTCTGATCCCACAGGTCACGTCTAGCCCCCATGGGTCAGAATCGGGTCTGCTACTGTGCGTCCCGATTCCGATCAGATGCACAGGGGCCTACACACACTCAATGTTACTCCTCACTATATACTGTAGCCTGTCCGGTAAAAGCAGTAAGGAAGAAGAAGATTGTGCAAAACATATAACAGCATAGGACTTGCTGGAAAATGTTGGCAATAAAGTTAAATTCTCACAGGATAGGTAGCAAAATTCTAGATCTGAAAGGCTTAAAAGCTAAATCAAACCTAGACATTGTTGCTATCAGAGAGACATAGTTGGCAAAGGCCAATGAAATGTAGACATCTACACCAGACTGTAATCTCTTCAATAGAGATAGGGATGGCAGAAAAGAGATATAATTAGCTCTTTTTGAAAACTTCATACCAAGCACCTGAAATGTAGTTGGCATAGGAAAAGGATGCATCACTGTGATTATGACACTTTCATCCATACTACTCTAAAATACACAAGCAAAGATCTGATTGAAGACATCGGCGAGGTGAGAATGAAGGAAGGGGACGTCCATTTTTTTTTTTATCCTGACAGATGCAGATGTGAATTTTCGATCTGCTAATAAATATCCTATGTTAAGTGTTAATGCATAGAAATATGCAAGATTTGTGAATAAGTCCCACTGAAAAACTGAAGCCTGAAGTAAATACTGCTGCTACCATGGGGCTAACCCAGGATGGGGAGTGGGGTTGGCAAAAGGAGGCCCGAGCTTGAGTCTCATTAAATAATTGCAATGTGCAAATTGGTGAGGGGGAATAAGTACTTGTGATTGGGTACAGGGATACCCCCCTGAAATGGCCTGGAACATGTGTAGTTGGATCATAAAACTGATCTTCTATGACAATGGTAGCAAGTTGTGGTCAGTGAAGGATAGAACACTATGATCAGAATATATTTTTTCGTGTTCTGTATTTGTTGGAGTCTCCTTAGGGCTGCTTCTCTTATCCTATTACAAAGAGTATTACAGTAGTCTAATCGGGAAATAATTAGCACATGTACTGACTGACTAATAACATGTATTAAGGTATAGTAAGAGGTGGCACATGTTAGTAAATCAACCCGAGGGTGTATAATGTGCCTTTTGCAGAGTAACTGTATAGCAGGTTTTTTGATAGCTCAGTTTTACTTGGGAGACTTTCAGGATTAAGGGTCTGGAAGCAGAAAGAATAGACAGAGGGTATGATTTACTAAACTATTTACCCATAGACACATCATCGGGAGTAGAATTTCTTAAAGTCAATTTTTGACCAGAGAATATGACAATATTTCCCTTTTCTCCTCACCTCAGACTCCCCGCTCTGTGTGCTCTGAGAACTGTGCGCCTGGATTCAGGAAAGTTCTTCAGAGAGAGAAGCCAATCTGCTGCTATGACTGTGTCCCTTGCGCTGATGGAGAATACTCCAACATAACAGGTAGACAGACAAAGGATGTCATTTCATTTTATAAACAGGGATTATCTATCTGGCAGTAATTAAGGGTGTGCAGTCAAAAATATGCTTTGATTACTTTCCCATATTGTATGCAAGATTTTTCATTTTTCAGGCAAATGTTTTCAAATGTTGGATCAATAATGTGCAATATTCAGCAGTGGTCCATGCAATTAAATGATATTGCATGTTATGAATGCATTTATGTATATGCACAAATAGTGCATCTTATCACATAATAGTCCACCCTTCAAAGTGTAGCACTGCACAATAGCAGAAACTATTTCCCAAAGGCTGAACTATTGATGACATGCAAAAAGTGATGAAATTTTGTTATTTTTACTTTCCTTTTATTTATTTGTTATTATTTGAAATATCAATCTTTAGCAAGAGAACATCAGTATGATTTGCAAAACCAAAATAAATTAGGAGTAAACAGTAAAAAGTAGGACAAAATAAAATATATGTATAAAATAAGACAAAAAAACAGCAGGAAGGGGAGGTATAGAACAACAATATTAAATAGTGTACAAAAATTAATAAAGATGCACAGAAGGATTAAACATATAGAGCCTTAGTCCGATTGGGGCATGTCTGGCCGTCCAGATATCCAAAAGTTGGATGTCCTGAAGATGCACCCCATTCTGCACCTGTGGGAGCCAGACGTTCCCACGGGTACAGTATCGGGAACGTAGACTGGTCAGACATGCCCTGATTCTGCAGTGGGAGTCATCCAACCTGCTGCACGCACAACTGGGCCCATTCTCCTGCTGGAGCGTCAGTGCCATGGCATCCCGTCTCCATGGCATCAGGATGCCCAGCAGGAGCCCTCTCTCCCTGCAGCACTAGGGAAAATGCATTTGCCGCCTGGTGGAACCTTCCAGGACTGGGATCAGGTAGAGGGTTTTCCCTATTGCCACTCACCTCAGCGCTGTTGCCTGTAGGTCCAGCTAACTAGGCACTGCTTTCATCTTTATGCTCACATACTGGAGGAGAGGAGGGACAGGGGAGATATGATTCAGACCTTTAACTACTTAAAGAGTGTTAATGAACAAACAAACCTCTTCCAAAGATGGGGAAGCTATAAAACTAGAGGGTATAACATGAAGCTGCAAGGGGGTAAAAGCTGAAAGGCAATGTCAGGAAATACGTTTTCACTGAAAGGGTGGTGGATGCTTGGAATGCCCTCCCAATGGAGGTGGTGGGGCAAATACAGTGACAGAATTCAAAATGGCATGGGACAGACACAGTGGATCCCTTTACTGGAACAGGATAAAATCAAAATAAACATAACTATCTCTTATACCTGAACAAATAGGAGTGACCTACACGGAGTAGTGGGTACACACCTAAACAAAGGCATGGGGAGGGGTGATCGAATGGTAGATGCACCTACTCTGGCCGCCTTGCTGGGCAGACTAGATTGACCATACTGGTCTTTATTTGCTGTCACATACTATGTTACAATGCTAAATTTCCCTTTAAATCTTCTTTGTAAAAGTTCCACAAAAAATTTAAAAAATAAATTACTAAATTGCTTTAAAAAAAAAATCACATTGAGAGTGTTGGTCTGGGACCACTATGTGGGTCATTCTAAACAGTAAATAGCGGGGATACCAGATTGGACGTACGACCCCTGCTGTTTGCAAGTGGGGGGGATGTATTCCACCTCGGAGGTGGAATAAGTCCCCCGTCCATCTCCTGCAAGCTGGACTACAGAGCCATGACTTGAATCGTCCCTGTATGTCCGGGTTCTGTGGCCTGCCCCCAACTCCACCCACTCTCCTCCCCATCGCCACACCTTTCTGCCTCTGTCCGGAGTTCCCCACAGAAAGATCCTATACATGTGTGGAACTCATGGGCAGAATTGCATAACAGCAAATAGCAGGGATTGTATGTCCAATCCGGACATACAACCCCACTATTTGCTATTTAGAATGACCCCATAGTGGTTCCAGACCAACTCACTCAAAGTGATTTTTTTTTAAAATACAATTTAGTAATTTCTTTTTTTAATTTTGTGGTGGAATGTTTACAAAGAATATTTAAAGGGAAACTGTTTCACAGAGTGTGAGACATAAAGCTGAAAGTAGTGCCTAATTACTCCATTCTAAACCGAGATTATGGTGGTATAACCCAACAGAGTTTGCTTTCAGCATTGCAAAATTCAGGTGAGACATTAAGGAATTACCAATGAGTCAGGATACAGTGGGAATTCTGTATAATAAATTCTGTATTTGGCTGTCGGGATTTTACATTTTTTTCTTCTTGAAACTGGCAGCCATTTTTGTTCTATCAAGAGGCGTAACATGATCCCTTGACTTATCAAAATAGAGTCATTTTATGACTGGATTCAAGAATAACAGTACAATTCACAGGAACAGAAACAAGGCTGAAACCAGTCCGAAAATATCACAATGAAACAACGGTGGGGATACAGGAACTGACTTGGAAGTTATAGCCAGGGGACTTACACATGAGGATTCATGTGGAGAATCAAATAATCTAATTATTTATTTATTTTATTTATTTAAATTTTTAACTGTGCTTTTATGCAGTTTTTTGCTGGGTCAAAATGGTTTAGAAACAACTGAAGGATACAGTAAAACGTGCAGTGAACGAAACTTAACTATGTACAAATAACTTTGTATAAACTGGTATATACGAATACTTAACTGTATACTTTGGTCTATAGTTTAGTATTCATATTTTATTGGGATATGTGGGTGGGTAGGATCATGTTCCAGGTGCATAATGTTCCATGAAAAGATGATTAGTGTGAGAAGCTGGGAAACATCAGAAAAGCCTCATGGAACAGTCACATCACTTACACTTGTTCTTGATCAGTTGTAAAGGCTCATGGCGGCATATATATATAAGCATAGATTAAGGTATTTTATAATCTACAGTACATGTGTATGTATTAACTCTACTTACACTCTTTCCAGACCATGCCCCTGTTTATGCCTTCTGTCAAAGTATGTGCCCCCATGCCAAAGGTCGCTGTTTTATAAGAGGTCATGCACACGTGTATGTGGCTTTTTAAATTATCCCCACTTGAGCCGCACAGTCTTCCCCACAGATCATATTCCAATGGACAGAAGGATGGATGTACAACTGCTTTGAGGCGCTGACATATTACCATCAATGTCGAGCTATGACTTTGTTTCAACAGATTCACAAATGCAAGGTGACACTGTTTGCTATCTTCTGCCCTGAGTGGAGGTTCCACACGCCTAATGCCATCACATTTATTTATTAAACTATTTATAAACTTCCTTACGAAGCCAAAGGGACCACCAAAACCAGTAAATAATAAAAATAAAAAATGCAAAATGTCCTTCCACACACACCCAACACGCGACCTACACTCAAGACGCATACACCCAACCATTCAACCTATCCATTGATATGCTGTTATAAATTTCTGTTTTGAAGTTGCTGTGCCTTTCAAAAATAAAGTTAAAATAAAAAAATGCATAACGTAGGGAGGGTAATTTTATAACATGCTGACTATCTTCAAAAATTACTCCATGGGAAGTAAACACATACATTCATACCTCCTATTTTATACACACAACTTTCCCCTGTTCTTCTACAGATTTGCATAGAAACATAGAAACACGATGACAGAAGAAGACCACATGGCCTATCTAGTCTGTCCTTCCATATCAACCACTACAAGGTTCTCTTTTTCTCCTTTAAAGATCCTCTGTGTTTGTCCCGTGCTTTTTTGAATTCAGATACTGTCCTGGAAGTCTATTCAATGGATCCACCACTCTTTCCATAAAGAAATATTTCTGCATTTTGTGACTTCTCTCCCAGTCCCTATTAGGCAGCCACCTAGAGCCTGGAGGAGCAAGTTGCCTTATAGCACAATAACAGTCTACAGTCGAGTAATTAAGGCAAAATAAGAATAGGGCTTTATTTCCTCTCCCCTCAGGATCTCCTTTTATACAACAAAAATCAGGAACAAAAAAACAGCTTTTTCAAAGAAAAATATATTCTTTTCCTTTGGTATTTTAGCAAAGCTTCTGCCCACTTGTTCAGCACAATGATTCAATATCATCAGAGAAACATAATGTACAGTCCATTGGTATGTGTTCAAGATTACAGCTATTATTCTCCCACTGCATTAATTCACCATCCTCCGTAGCTGCAGGTGGGTTAAAATCCTCATAGCTGTTTTCAGAATAAAACTCTCTCAGTGAAGTACTGGTCAGCTTATCAGGGAACTGTTCTAGGCAAACAGGGTTTTGAATACCTGGTACTGTGGCAGTTACCCTCTGGCTTTCCTTTTCTCCCCAGTAGTGTGGAATTACGTCATAACTTCCAGCATTTACTTTACTTCTTATGCCATGCCCTGGACCTCCAGCCAAAACAGAGTTCTTAGCTTTCTCTCTCTTAAAGCTAAGTTCCCACCTTCTCTCTGTTGTCCTGGTTCCTCTCTCTGGGCTACGGACAGCTCCTTCCCGAAACCTCCAGCTACCGGCAGTCTCAGCAGTGCTAGGGCCACGTTCCTCAGAAGATTTTCCCCAGCTGCTTCCTGCTACCGGACCACGCCTACTGCTTCCTTTATTGAGCAGGCTTCCTTCTGTGTGACGTCTGCTCTCAGCCTGGTTGCTTACTCCTCCCAGGTCGCTGCCCCCTCTGGCCTCTCCTGGATTTTCCCAGCAGCTTTTATCCTCATGTCCCTTGCACGCTGCCTGTGCTTTCAGGGACAGGTGCTCCTGATTAGCTTTTTAGCTTCCTGCTACGTCAGGACTAGTGTGTGGTAGATTTATTCTATTGCTCTTTTGCCTCCTGTGAGCTGATTGTGTTTGCTGCCTACCAAACTCCAAGGTAAATTCCTCTTTTCCACCTATTATCATGGGCTCTACATCGGCTACTGTATCACAATATCAGTCCTGAATCTATCCTCTTTCACCCTCATCCCATGTCCCCTCGTAGCAGAGCTTGCTTTCAAACAAAAGGGGATCTCCTCCTGTGCATTTATGCCACAGAAGAATTTAAACGTCTCAATCATATCATCTCTATCCTGCCTTTCCTCTAAGGTGTACATATTAAGATCCTTAAGTCTGTCCTCATATGCTTTATAATGAAGACCACTAACCATTTTAGTAACCACCCTCTGTACGGGCTCCAGCCTGTTTATATTCTTTTGGGTGTGGTCTCCAGAATTGCACACAATACTCTAAATGAGGTGGCACCAAAGACTTATACAGAGGCACTATCACCTCTTTTGTTCTGCTGGCCATTCCTCTCCCTACGCACCCAAGCATCCTTCTAGCTTTTGCTGTTGCCTTTTCTACCCGTTTAGCTACTTTAAGATCAGACACAATCACACCTAGGTCCCGCTCTTCTTTAGTGGACAAAAGTACTTCACCCCCTATACTATATCGCTCCCTTGGATTGTTACAGTCCAAATGCATGACCTTGCATTTTTTAACATTAAATCTCAGCTGCCAAATTCTAGACCATTCTTTAAATTTAGCTATATCCCTCCTCATGTTATCTACACCTTCCTGGGTGCCTCCTCCATTGCAGATTTTGGTATCATCCGCAAAGAGGCAAACCTTACCCGACAGCCCTTCCGCTAAATCACTAACAAAGATGTTAAAAAGAATTGGACCATAGACAGATCCCTGGAGAACACCACTGGCAACCTCCTACTCCTCAGAGTGAGCTCCATTTACCTGTACCTTTTGTACCATTTGTTGCACCACTCAACCTATTTCTATCCCAAGCAGTAACTTTAGGACCCATCCCTAGGGTGCACAGTTTGTTTATAAGTCACTGTGAGGAACGGTGTCAAAGGCTTTACTGAATTCTAAATACACCACATCTAAGGCTCTCCCTCAGTCCAACTCCCTTGTCACCCAGTCAAAGAAATCAGATTTGCCTGACAAAACCTGCCTCTGGTGAATCCATGCTGCCTCTGGTCCTGTAACCTCACTATTTTCTCTTTCAGCAGCGCTTCTAATCTCACCACCGAAGTTAAACTGTAGTTTTCAACCAGATCCTTTCTTACGCTTTTGTATAAAAGGGACCAATGTGCCTCTCTCCAGTCCTTTGCCACCACTTCTGACTCCAATGAAGCATTGAAAAGGTCAGTCAGTGGAGCTGTTAGAATGTCCCAAGTTCCCTCAATATTTAGGGTGTATCCCATCTGGTCCCATCGCTTTTTTCTACTTTAAGTTTAGCTAGTTTCTCACAAACACAGTCTTCTGAAAATTGTTTAACATGCCCCTTGCTTCTATTCCTGTTTGTGGGTGTTTTCTGAGGTCCTGCTCCTGATTCTTCATCTGTGAAACATTTGTTAAGCAATTCCGCTTTATCCTCATCAGCTTCTACATATTCCTCCCCTTTACTCTTGAGTCTGACAATACTACTTTTACCCTTCCTCTTCTCACTAACATATCCGAAAAATGTCTTATCCTCCCATTTAACTGCATTGGCTATTTCCTCCTTTTTTGGAATCTTTGCTTTCCTGACTTCTTTGTAGCTTCTCTAAGTTTTTCCAAATATAGATGCCTGTCTTCTTCTCTCTGTGATATCTTGTATTTTATGAAGGCCTTCACTTTTTCAGCTACTTCTTTCCAAAACCATTGTAGTCTCCTTTTCCTTTTTCCTTTATTTAACAAAAAGGTTGGTTGCCCTTAAAACATCCCCTTTCAGTTTTGCCCACTGTTTTTCTACATCCCCCAGCTGTCCCTATCCTGCTAATGATTTCCCTGAGGTATTGGACCATCTTTTCAAAGTTAGTTTTCCTAAAATCCATTCAAAAGCAAGGGTCTTAGACTTTAACAGCCCTAGTCCTAATACTGAACCACACTATCTGGTGATTACTGGATGCAAAATGATCTCCCACTATAGCATCAGAAACACTTTCATTGGTAATCACCAAGTCCAGTATGGTGCCTTCACGTGTGGGTTCTATTACCAGTTGCCTGAATAGTTCTCCCTGTAGAGAGCCCAGAATCTCATTACTTCTAGGTGATACTGCAGCAGGAATGTGCCAATCAACATCTGGCTTATTGAAATTCCCTATCAGTAGCACTTCCCCTTTCCTAGCAATGCTGCATACTGTATGTCTTCAATTAACTCTCCGTCCACCTCTTCCTCCTGTGAGGGGGGTATGCATATCACACCAATGTAAATATATTTCTCTTTCCCTCTTTCTAGTTTAACCCACAGTGCCTCCTCTCTCCCTTTTAAGCTCTGTAGTTCCAAAGCTTTAATATTATTTTTTATATATAGTGCCACTCTTCCTCCCCTTCTTCCTACCCTGTCCTTTTTGAATAGAGTATAGCCTGGTATAGTTACATCCCAGTCATGGTTTTCTGTGAACCATGTTTCTGTAACTGCCACTAAATCCAAATCAGCCTCTCCCATTAAAGCTTCAACATATGGGATCTTATTTCCCATGCTATGGGCATTAATACACACTGCTTTCCATATGTTACCCCTGTTATCCATTTCCATAAAGGTATTTAATGTATCACCTACCTGGGGGCTTTCACTTACCTGGGGGCTTTCTTCAACTATCCCCAACTAATCTAGTTTTAAAGCCCTCTTCAGTAGATTAGCTAGTCTGCTACTGAAGACATGTCGACCTCTCTTGGACAGATGGACGCCATCTCTGCTCTGCAACCCATGGTCCAGGAAACCAAAATGCTCTCAATGACACCATCCAAGCAGCCATGCACTCATCTCCAGGATGCAAGCTTCTCTGCCTTTGCCTTTACCCTCAACAGGGAGGATTGAAGAGAACACCATCTGTGCCCCTATCTGCTTCAACCTCTGTCCCAGAACCATGAAGTCACTTTTGTTATACTCAGAGGGATACCTGGCAGTATCATTTGCGCTGACATGGATTAGTGACATTGGGTAATAGTCAGTGGGCTTGATGACTCTCAGCAAATTCTCCAAGACATCTCGGATTTTGGCACTTGGCAGACAGCATACCTCTCTGGAAATCAAGTCTGGTTGGCAGATGCACACCTCAATACCCCTCAGAAGAGAGTCACCAGCCACCACTACCTTTGCTTCCTTTTGGTCACTGATTCTGCAACTTTGGGGTGCTTGAGCCCTGGTTCTTCCCTTTCCAGGGATGCTTTCACCTCCTCCACTTTCAGGGCAGCATAATGGTTCTTCATTTCAAAGGCTGGAGAAGTTGGATTGGTGATTCTTCAGGTCCTGGTGACTTGTGTCCAACCTTTGTCATTCTGTAGGCTCCCATCTTCTCCTCTGCTGGAGAACTTGGATGTTTCAAGAAGCATCTCATCAATGTACTTCTCACTCTCTTGAATGCTCCCCAGCCTCCCCACCTCCTCTGAGTTACTCAACTTGTTTCCTGAGAGCTTCTGCTTGCAGGCATCCTGCACATGGAACTGGTCCTTCAACTGGCATTGGGACCTCTGTGTGGACAGATGCAGAAGCTGTAACGGGGGCAACAGCTTTGTTGATATGATTTTTCCTAGTCATTGTTCAGTCAGTGGAGCTTATGTATCTGTTAAAGCAAAAGAGAGATACCTACCAAAGTATCAGCTGGTTTCCCAGCTGTCCTTTCAGAGAAAAACCAGTTAAATCTTTTTATGTTCAAAATATGTTGTTCCAAGTCCCTGTGTGTAGTTAAGCAAATGTGAGTTTATGCAGTTTTTGTTTAAATACTAACTGCATCCCTAACCTCACTTTAGGAAGTGCCTCCTCTCAGACCAGATAAACATGGAAATACAGAGTATATGATATTCTGCTAATCGTTAGGGATATGTACCCATTTGAATTGACATAAGAAAGGTCAACCACATTTCCTATATTGTTCCATGACATTTTCAAATAAAAACCAAAGAAAACATTTCATCATTTCCCTTCTGTTGATAGTACACACTTCGCTATTGAGCCATATTCTTTATCTTTATTCGATATTTAATATACCGCCCACACACAAGTATCAAAGCGGTTTACAATCAAAATTATATGCTGCTGAGGAAAGGAAACCGAACACCAATAATCAGACTACTGAGTGCTAGTGTGTTTAGTGTGTTTTAACACATTTTCCCAGAAACAAAATAAAAAATGAAAACAAAAGCAAAATGAAAAGTCCCGTAAGAGACAAGAGAAACTAAAAACAAAGAGGCAGGTATTCAAAGGCTTTTCCATGGTTTACCGAGCTGTAAACTGTGTAAATGCCCCTAAGTAGGATATTTAGTGGCTCTAACGCATTAGTACCGCTGAATATTTCTGAGTAATGCCCCTATATGTCCTGAAGTTAAACGCTTAGCACTGGGGCGTGTTGGAGTGTTCTAGGGGCAGTACCTGGGGATAACTATGCAGTAGAGATATTCCGTCGCTGCCCAGTTATCCCTCAGCGGCGAACATTAGGAGCAGCAAAAATGATCCTACCTTTCACCATCATAGGTAACCAGGCAGCAGTTGAATATCGCCAATGCACTTGTTAGCTTCTGCACGTTGTTCGGCTGTGCAGTGACCCAGATATTCAATACCAGTGGCTGAATATGGCCCCAGATTGAATATCCAGGGTAAAGTATGGCGGTGATGGCTATGTGCCCTAGAGGTGCAGCGCTGTTGCAAATGAATATCAGGCACAAAATGTTTTGGCCTGCACACCCATACTAATCTTTTATAAAACAATTATAATTACAATCCACAATTTATTGAAATATATTTAACTAAGTTACTGTATTGTGACTTACAAGTGCTACTAATATTAATGTGTTTGAAATGCTCTATGGACTCGAAAATATAAAATCCTAGGTCTTTCGGGGAGCAATGATGAATATATAGTTTGAGTAAATTTGATCTATAATCTCAATTGAATTGAGCTCATCCTTCCGAAGGATGAATCATTAGAGCAGACCTCATTGCAGAACCATTCTTTTAGTCCATCCCAGATGATATCATGGGAGAAGTAGGAAGTATCTTCCCAAGCCAAGAATGGGACCATGCTAAAAAGCAGACTCCCACTGGGCAACAACTCCATTGCATGGAGGGACCAGATGGAAGAGAAACAGTTCAAATTTCTCAGTCAACTTTGTAAAGTGAATCCCTGGCAAAAGGAGATAGAAAAATAAAGCAAAATTCCTACAGAACCCCTGAAAAAATGAACAAACAAGGACTGATGGACAGGTTATGAAGAATAAAGTATATAAGAAATTTCCTTCAATTTCTTAAAATAGCTCAATTGTTAGCATCAACATGTTTACAAAAATAATCCTTACACTATGTTATCTTCCATAGATGCAGAGAACTGCATGACGTGCCCTGAAGACCAATGGCCGAGTGAGAAGAAGGATACGTGTCTCCCCAGGGTCATAGAAGTCCTGTCCTATGACGATCCCTTGGGTGCAGCTTTGGCTTCCATTGCTATTCTCTTATTCATCATCACAGCTATAGTGCTGAGAATCTTTATTAAATACCAGGACACCCCTGTGGTGAAAGCCAATAACAGGGATCTTAGTTACATCCTCCTCATCTCCCTCCTGCTGTCTTTCCTCTGCTCCTTGGTGTTCATCGGTCAGGCTGGAAGAGTGACCTGTTTACTACGACAAGTGTCCTTTGGAATTATTTTTACCATTGCTGTTTCTTCTGTGCTGGCAAAAACCATCACAGTTCTCATCGCCTTCAGTGCTACCAAGCCTAGTAGCAAATTGAGCAAGTGGGTTGGGACAAGAATCTCCAGCTATCTAATGTTTCTGTGCTCCTCAGGGGAAGTTCTGATATGCACTGTGTGGCTGCTCATCTCCCCTCCGTTCCCTGAATATGACACACAGTCTAGAACTGGGAAGATGATTCTACAGTGTAACGAGGGGTCCATCATTGCATTTTATAGTGTGATTGGGTACATGGGCTTTTTGGCTCTTCTAAGCTTCATTGTGGCTTTTTTAGTAAGGAAGCTGCCTGACAGTTTCAATGAGGCCCAGTATATCACTTTCAGCATGCTGGTGTTCTGCAGTGTTTGGGTGTCTTTCATCCCAGCCTACCTGAGCACCAAAGGCAAATACGTAGTGGCTGTTGAGATATTTGCCATCCTGACTTCCAGTGGTGGACTTATGGGCTGTATATTTATCCCCAAATGCTACATTATTTTATTCAGGCCTGATCTAAACATGAGGGGGCAATTAGTTAGTAAAAAAGATCCTAAAAATGGCAAATGAGGATGGACATCTTCCACTTGGGTATCCCTGTCCTGTAGAAGAAAATCAGAATTTTTGAATGCAGTTGAGTTTTATCATTCTGTGGGGTCTGTATACTAAATGGCGCTAGTGCCTTCCATGCAAATTGGAGTCACGGCCCTATTGAATAAAATGGGCCCCGGCTCCAATTTCGCACAGAAGCCGTTAGTAAATAGACTCTCTGTGTGTATGTGATTTGCTACATGGCCAATAATGTCCTGGGTTGAGAGAAAGTTAAGAATTTGAGAAATACAAAAGCTGATGACTTGAGCTGAAAATTATTTTTTATATTCATTGTAGCCCGGGTACAATGCTACAATCTATTGCTTGAAGAACCTCTAGGTTCCTGTCCTAAGGTGACTGGTAAGGTAATAAAGAGTTCAGGCAGAATTGAAGACTGGAAGAGGGAACTAAAATTCTGGACCAATATTTTACTATTTTAAAGTTAACTGGTTTAATTTAAAATTATATTGTATATTTAATTAAGGATTATGAAATTACCTTTTGCCCATTCATGTATTGATGCTATTCCCTGGCATTGACCATGAATCTCTCCTATCCCTACTCTATTCACATATGAAATCTGACTCTCTTCTTGCTTATTTTACTTTTTTTTAATTTGATGTTGAGTGTTCTACAGCCATGTGCCCTTTATATTTTTGGTAATATTTTTTCTGACAAAAAAACCTTTGTGATAAGTTAAAATTTTGCAAAACAGTCTTGGATTTGAAATCATCACTAACTAATAAAGTTTTTAAGATGCATGGCATCACTGCAATATCAGACTATGAATTTGTATCTTCTGTTTATAATAATGATGAAATACATGTGGTCTTGAGAATCTATGCACATAGCTAAATCTCTGAGAAATATTTATATCGATTAACTAAAGATCTGCAAACCTTCCATAAGGCTTTGAAATAGTAAAGGGTAAGGTTTTGTTATTAGAAAACTAATATCTAAGCATGGATCCTTACTATCTTAAGCAACAAAGTAGGTTTCTGTTTTAGCACTGAGGAGAGAGTGTCACAGAATTAAGAAATGTCACTGCTTCCAGTGAAAGCATTTAAGAGAACGTGTTCAAGTCTGCTAGCTCAGCTTCAAATTAAAATTCAGTAATTCCTTACTTTTTGGGATCATATTTCTCAGCAAATGCATGTAGTAGATGTCATCTCCAACAAAAATGTAAATCTAAGCAATAAGAAAGCAACTTTGAGAAAATTAACCTTTAATAACAAATGCCAATGAGATCCGATTAAGGACAAAAGAGAGAGAGACAGTGAAAATTCAGTCTCGGTTTCTGAATTAAGGTTATAAACTGAATCTTGTGGTTTCAGTAGGAACAGAGATTAATTCCATAGGTTTTTATATCCTTTATTGGCAATCATAAGAATGGACCAATGATACTCGTGAGTCATCAAGACTGAAGGAGGACAATTTCGTGCCTCGAAATTTCACTTTTGGATAGTTCTTATATTGATTTTAAAAAAAGAGACATATTTACTCATATATTTAGATATTTTTTTAATGGTAGCCTGCTCAAAGATCTCACAACTACAGAGAATTCTTTTTATTTCATAGCTTGGATGGTACCGACATGCTGTGTTCAACAATGCTTGACCCAGTTACAAGCATTGTGGAACTTGTGTCTCTTGGAGAAACTGCTAGGTACATATGACCTAGATTGGCCACTGTTGGAAACAGAATACTGGGCTTGATGGACCTTGGTCTGACCCAGTATGGCATATCTTATGTTCTTATGTTCTTACATCCCTAAGTTAAATGGTGATGCTCCACATGGAATCTGACACGGACTCTGTACTCACAGAATAATGGAGCCCTCATAGATAACTCCTAAGTTCATATCCTACAATCTCAAGATCACACTACAAGACATATCTCCTGTACATGTAAATGTGACAGTATGAGTATTTGTTAACATTAAACCCTATTTAACCATCAATCTGTAAATATGTTAAATACTTTCTATGCAGTCTCATATGTATAATGTAAAGTTACTTGCCATCAACCTGTAAATAAGTTAGATACCTTTTATACTGCTACATATGTTAATACATAGTTACCTGTTAAAACAAGTTATAATGTACTGTTCATGTTTTGTTGGATGTAAATCCCTTTGATTCATCTGAAAGACGGTATATAAAACCGTTCACTAAATAAATAAATGTTGGATGTTGATCTTAGATTTATTACTGACCTTTTATCTGATTGCAAGCTGAAGTTGAATTACTCTAAGGTAACTGAGTTTTTCCCCTTCCCCAATCTAAGTTATATCTACGACATTGAGGGTGACATGGGTTGCCTAAGGTCACAAATATCGCCAGTGAGAGAGGTGCGGTTTGAAACTGGCTTCTCTGATTTAATTTAGCGTTAAACCAGTTTTGCTGGTCAGCACCCTGATGTCTATTGTGCTTTCCTTACTGAATCTTTAGATTTGCTAACCCTGACTCTTCTTTATCAATTCCCTTCATTTTTTCTCTCTCTCTCATGTGTTACTTTGTTATGCTGATTGACACTTCTTGCACTTTGCTTTTCCCATCCTTGACCTGCTAATTTATTACTCTTTTCCTATTCTTCGGCCATTATCTTATACCAACATCATATACTAAGGGGGTCTCAAAATCCTCACTTCCCCCCCAATTTGCACATAATACAGCTGCCAGAATCATTACAGGAACCAGGCAAAGAGAACCCATCACCCCAGTCCTGAAGCAATTACATTGGTTTCCTATCTATTTCAGAATCAAATATAAAGTTGCCCTCACCATTTTTAAGACTCTCCACGACCTCTGCAAACATTCTACAACATCTTACTCTTAAACCACTCAATAACAGATCCAGGAGAAAACCCATCCACCATCTCCTTGCTGTCCCATCCGCATTCTCTCGCTCCAACCTATCTACCTCCAGCACAGCCGTTACATTCTATGCCCCCACCATCTGGAACTCCCCCATACCAGAAATACATCAAAGTGACAGCAAAGAATTTTGGTGCAAGCTAAAGACCCACTTTTTCCTGGAGCCTCACACCTTAAGTACCCCATACCCTACTCAATCCATGTACTATTATCACCCCCTCCTTTCTCTTAGCAATAAAGGCATAAGATATTTGTTGCTTCCTTTTATTCACTCCCTACTGTTAATATAATGTAACCTGCTCTCCAACACATTCCGTGTTAAAGTTTCATCTATTATCAACTATGTTTTATGTAAAGTTCCTAATGTTCTTGTTCCATGTACTGTGACTTGTCGATACAGCAGTATATAAATGTTGCTAAATATATAAATAAAAATATATGATGTACTATTGACTGCTGTTTTTAAGAACATAAGATATGCCTTAATGGGTCAGACCAAGGTCCATCAAGCCCAGTATCCTGTTTCCAACAGTGGCCAATCTAGGTCATACGTACCTAGCAATTTCCCCAAAAGACACAGATTCCACAATGCTTGGGTGAAGCATTGATATCCTGGGTCCATTGTTAATAATGGTTTATGGACCTTTACTCCAGGAACTTGTCCAAACCTTTTTTAAACCCAGCTACACTAATAGCCTTTACTACATCCTCCGGTAATAAATTCCAGAGTTTGATTACACGTTGAGTGAAAAAATATTTTCTTTTATTAGTCTTAAATAGTTTACCCTGTAGCTTCATTGCATGTCCCCTAATCTTTCTATATTCTGATAACAAACAATCAATCTACGTTTACCCGTTACACTCCGCTCATTGATTTATAGACTTCTATCATATCTCCCCTCAGCCGTCTCTTTTCCAGGTTAAAGAACCCTAACCTTTTTAGCCTTTCTTCATAGGGGTATCCTTCCATTCCCTTTACCATTTTGGTGGCTCTTCTCTGAACCTTTTCTAATAACGCTATATCCTTTTTAAGATACGGCGACCAGAATTGCACACAATATTCAAGGTTTGCTCTCACCATGGAACAATATAGAGGCATTATAATATCCTTTGTTTTATTTTCCATTCCTTTCCTTATGATACCTAGCATTCTATTTGCTCTCTTGGCCGCTGCTGCACACTGGGCCGAGGGTTTTAACATGTTATCCACAATGACGCCTAAATCGTTTTCCTGGGTGATGGTTCCTAATGTGGAACCTTGCATCGTGTAACCATAGTTTGGGTTGTTCTTTCCTAGGTGCATAACTTTGCACTTGTCCACATTAAATTTCATCGGCCATTTTGATGCCAGTCTTCCAATTTATCAAGATCCTCTTGCAATTTTCCACAATCCTCTTGGGTTTTAACAACTTTAAATAGTTTTGTGTCATCTGCAAATTTGATAGCCTCACTTGTTATTCCCTTTTCCAGGTCATTTATGAATATCTACACAAAAACGTCGTTCATGTATCAATCAATATTGTTGAGAATTTCTCATGTATCATGAAGATAAGCCTATTTAACTAATGAGGTCTCAGACTAGAGTGGCTCTGCTATATAAACTCACGTCTTTTCCACTGCAGATAGCCTTTTAGCATCAATGACCTCAATAAACTCAGTGGGGGTGTTCTACTGATGTTGATGTCAATCTTATGTTAGTTATGATAAATCGTACTTATCTTGTATAAGCATCCCCACTGGTGAGAACATAAAAGAGATCCCGACGCTGTTCCCAAGTACCATTCGTGCGTTTCACTCTGTGGATTTCATCAGGGGATCACTTAACCTGTCATGTTCTGCATCTCTTTTTTAACTACAATAAAATAAATCTCCTATTAATAACATTCCCAGCTTATAGTGAAAATTATAACAAATATATTCAACCTATACATAGGATCTATTAAAAGATTTTGACAATGTACCTTTGTATTACCACATATGCTGCCCACGTTGTATCTTTCTCTCTATCATTTACTTCTAAAACGCCGCGCATGCGGTGTATGGTTTCTATTACCCCATTTAAAGGGCCTCATTTGTTGTCTAGAGTACCAATCAGCGATTGCCACATCCTACTGTGCCTCAAATGCAATTTGTCCATTCTATGGAGGCATTTAGTCCCTTTGGAATTACTGTGTTAAAGATATAGATCCACCTCTGTTCTCCACTGTCTACAGAAAAAGCACACCTTTACACAGCTTCGTTGCCTATGTACAGATCAAATGGAGACAGGGAGACAAGGGAAAACCTTAGATCAAACCTTAACCATATGCGAACAGAGGAAGGAATTAAATCAATACTCTTCACTGAATACTATAATACTGCCACCATCCCCCCTCCCCCCACATACTCACATACTCACTTCTCACTAACCTCCTCTCTAGCCAATTAAATAAAACTCCTCCTTTATATTATTATCCCCAGGCACCTTAAGGCAAACGGCCTAAGCACTCTTCATGCCCACTGTCCACTTAACACCCCATACGTTACAAGTAGACCTTTAAAATGCCATATCCCTGCACTTTACCCTTCCATGGACAGCTTCCATATTGTCATAATATTCAGGTTATGAAAAAATATGGAAAATCTCATGTGGCTAAAATCCACTTACTCCGACATGGCTGACTCAGGTTAGTTTTATTTGTACCTAAGCCTTTGACAATTCACCCTTAAAATATGAAGCATGAGAGATGGGACTAAGGGACATGTTTACTAAACTGAACTATTGAGTAGTGTTGGGTTCAGATCACACCTAATGTGCTGCAGTAAAGTTTAACATGTGCCAAAAATGAGGTTATACTAAAAATCCCATGCTACCTGAGTAGCTCAGGTTCGGGCAGAGATTGGCCAGTTCCAGAGCCAAGCATGCACTTGAAGCCCAATTCCATAAGGGGCACGTCTGGGCCGTCTGGACGACCCAAGGCAGGACGGGCCTGTTAGGACCCAATTCTGCACCATGGGAGCAGGACGGCCCCGTGATGCAGGATCTGGCCTGGGAAAGGCCCAGTGTGCCCCTGCATCACCATGGGGACATTCTGCCCATGGCACTAGATGCTCGCTGCCCATTGAGACCCCAATTCCCCACAGCCCAACCACAAGAGGGCTACTGGGGACCAAATCAGGCTGTGGGGACTCATAGTCAGAGACCCTTTGCTCTGGTGGGGACTTCTGGGCTCCGGGGGAGGCTTCCAGCCAAGTTCAGAGGGGTGTCTCACTCTTATTTCACCTCAGAGATGGTATAAGCAGGGTGTCCCCCCCAGCGATCCCCGGAGGTAGAGGACCATCACTGGAATTGGCCCTCTACAGGGGTAAGTCCTGCCCATGTGTGTCTCCATGCTGCCCCCAGCATGCACTGCAGATCTGTGCATGCAGCGGGGAAAGGAGGCAGAATAAAATCAAGGCCATAGCGGGTAGCGCATGTGTTTTTGATGCATGTTCATTGCTAATGTTGCACCTATTGCAGGTGCACTTACCCCATCTGCAGGAGTTGTGATAAGTGCAACCTTGCTGATAGCAACAAAAAGAATGAGCATGGTAGTATTCAACATAAGAAAACGGAGGTACTCTTCCTCACAAAAAATCCGAATTTCACCCCACCACCTCATATAAAAGTGAGAGAAGCTGAACTCCAAACAAAATCTACAATTCGATACTTAGGAGTCACACTAGATCAACACTTGGACATGAAGCTACACATATCCCACATTGTCAGAGCCGTATATTTCAAGATTCGGACACTCAAACACCTCCGATCCTTATTGGACCCAAGTGATTTCCGGACTGTATACCAAGCTCTTATCCTACCCCACTTTGATTTCGCCAATGCCATTCTCCAAGGTCTCCCACAGTCTACCTTGAATCCTCTACAACTTGCCATGAACGCCGCTGCTAGAGTTCTATCTGGAGCATCGAGATATGACCACATCACGCCCATTTTAATTCAGCTCCACTGGCTCCCAACACACGGAAGAATACTATTCAAGACTCTGATACTTACCTTTAAAGCAATCAACGGCATAACTACTTCATCACTAGTTAATCTAATTCAGCTCACGCCGCCTAACAGATCCAGAAGATCCACATCAACAAACACTCTAATTATCCCAAGTGCATCAACAAAATGCACACTAACAATGTCAAACAGGGCTTTCAGTCTTTATGCTCCCAAGTGTTGGAACACATTACCACCAGGAATCCGAGCCATTACCGATCTCACATAATTCAGGAAGGCACTAAAACACTACTTACTTATTCAACATTACCAGATCAACCATACTCCACCATAGCCACACCTCTTCCTCTAGAAACCTTTGTATATTAGTCCCTATTCTTAATATCTTTCCGTAGGTTCATAATCCATTATTCAAAGTGTTCTGTTACATATGTAAATAGTTGATGTGCATGTTTCCCCTAAGTTATCCAAGTTGTTTTACCTTGTTCTCTGTAAAACCTAACGTTTGTTCATTATGGTTCGTTGTTCCATGTAAACCGCGCTGATACTAAATAGTGCGGTATATAAGAAACTAAAATAAATAAATAAATAAATAAATGGTGGTGGTACGAAACTCATGCTAGCAACATAGGCTATGATGGGCATGCCTCCATTTTGTAGCATTGGTCCCCATGCTTATTTTAAGGGCTGAATACCTGCTACCTAATAAAGATGCCCCTAATGAATTTGTCTGAGAGAGAAGGGCATGACAAGCTGTAAAAATAAGGGAACAACATCAAAATATTTTCCATTTCTGCAAAACCTCTAATGTAATTCAATGATTCAATCCTGTATGATATTCTGTTCTGAAATGTTGACATAGAAAGATTCCTCCCATCTCAAGGTCACAGTGTCTTTCATTAGTTAAACAATATCTAGAGGAATACAGATATCAAAACAGATTTTATTGCAGAACATGTTTAGAAGTTGTTTTCTCTTCCATCAATTTGCTGAAACAACATATCGTTTTATAGAATTAACACTTCTGAGTTTCAGTTCACAAGAGATCTGATGAAATGTACAATACACTGGGGACCTTATTTGCATCCGCCCTGCAATTAGAGTTCAGCAGTGACCAAGCTTGGAGCTGCTTATATCACTTGCGTGAAATATATGTCCATTCAGATCAAGAGAAGAATGCCTGGTTCCAGAGAAGAGAGCAAACTGCATTTTTTAAAAAGACAGTCGTCTCTGTATATCATTTGCTGGAGATTCAAGCATTGAGTATCTCCTTGAAGCAATGGTATGACAAAACCACGGCGGAGTCACAGAATTGCTTTTAAAGAGGAAATGATTCTACATTCCATGTTATTGGTATTGATTGGGGTCTTGATGCTGACACCTTTAGCAATTACTGAAATTCAGGTACCCAGATCTATGTGTTCTGCAAGCAAACTTCAGAACAGGAGTTACTTTAAGGGAGGGGACATGATTTTGGGTGGCCTAATTCAGATGTTTGATAGCACCAAACTTACTTTGGAAGTTAGTTTTAAATTTCTTAAAACAGACATTTCCTGCTATAGGTAAGCAGCTTTCTGACTTTATTTTTGTCTCACTGGTTAACATTTATGAATGGTTCTAGTTTAGATTTTGATAAATAGAAACAAGCATAAATCACAGTTCAAAATCAAAACATTAAGAACAGAAGTAAAAAACCTTGACAAATTAAAAAACTTGCACTGGAACTAGTTGTCCAGTAAGAACCAAATTTTAATCTAAATTAAAAATAAAAATTATATAAAAACCTATGAAGACCTTTGCAGAACACTGCAGAGAAAAATAAAAGATATGAAAACATTACTACAATTATTAAAGAATTTCAGATTTGCAAATATATTAATGCCTTCAATTGCATCCTAAAAGTTACTTTTCGAGAACCTGTAACTTGAAGCGCACCTGATTCCAAAGATACTGACCTAAAGTCCATGTACAAGTTGAGTTGTCTTGCTTATTTAAAATTTAAATTTTAATGTTTATATTCCACCATAATCCAAAAATCAAATTCAACGCATATTGCATATGTAAAGTTACAATTTTAGAACCATCTATAAAGTACAAAAAGAAATGTACAACTTATTCCTAGATAATACAAAAATAAAAAATTAAGAGCAATCAGAAATAGACGTCATAAAATCATTTGAAACCAGAATGAAAAACTAAAAATTACCCATCCATTTCATATAAATATTTTGAGTTAATTTTTCGATGCTCTCTGAAATGTAATGTAATTAGATAATGATTTTATACTATGAGCTAACCGATCCCATTCATGACCAGCACTATATGAAAATAACTTAGCAAAAGATCGTTTAGAATGAAAATTTTCAACTGAAGAATAAGACAGACAAATGTGCGACTGAAAGCAGGATTCCCTAATTTGCTGGAAGCACCACAAATTTAACCATTGTCATGGGGTAGATAGGGCAGAGCCTATGGAAATAGGAAACTCTGAGCAAAACAGAGCTAATGCTGACAGATCAGATCTACACATGGCCCAAGGTTGCTATGAGCAACGTACACAAGCTGCTTCACGAGGTGTGAGGGAACGCCCAAACACTAGGCTAGCTCAGAACTCATTAGGAAATGAGGAGCAGCTAGGAGGGGGTGGAGCCCAAGCAAACACCAGAGCCTATGCAGTTAAAAATCACTTACCAGGAAGTAGTGAGGAGAGACCATCAGGGAATTCCAGAACCGTTGCTGAGAGCAAGAGAGCACCGGGGAATTCAGGAACTGTTGCTGATAGAGAAAGACTACCAGGGAAGTACAGAGCTGTTGAATCCTCGAGGGACTGCTTTGGGAAGCAGTGCACAGCTGAACACTATCCCAGGGAACCTTGCTACGGAGGGAGCAAAGGAGGTAGTCCGGGAACCAGGCTGAGGAAAGTCAAGTTGCCCAGCATCAGGTACCAAGAGTGAGAGGGTCCCTGTCCTGAAGAGAGTTTTGTAACCAGAGGGAAGCTGAAAAGAAAACCTAGTAAAAGGCTTTCATATGTGACCAGCTCTGCTCGGCTGAGAGACGCTGAAGAGAGAGTGCTGGAAGGTAGGCTTATTGATCCTAATAGAGGGAGAATTGAGTATAACGAATTGCCCTGCACTTACCAAGAATTGTGTGGCTATTCTGAAGGGAAATACAGAGAATACGGTAGCTATCCATTCCCTTCTAGTCAGGAGGAAGAGGGGAACTCCCTGAGCTATAGGGAGGATCTTTGCAACCATAACGGAGGTTTCAGTCCAAGAGAAACTCACTCTGGGGTTGAAGAAATGCAATGTGAGCCATACAAGGAACCTATTTATGACAGTTGCATAGACTGTACGTATGCCTTGGCTGATGGTATCACTTCTTTATGTTGAAGTACTGTAAAGTGTTTGTAAAAGAAAACAGGAAGAAACGTGTTTGGTTTTGAAAGAGACTGTTTTCTTTTTCCTTTTTGCCAAGCTGAAGTTAAGCAGAGTTTTTGGTTCAAATGTTTCTTTAATTTAGTACCAGATGCATGGAGTGGAGGAGTGGCCTAGTGGTTGGGGCAAGGTACTTCAGGCCGGAAGGTCGGGGATTCAAATCCCACTAGAGGACAGCAACCTTGGGCCGGAAGGACTGGGGTTTCTATTCCCACAGGTGCTCCTTGTGGTCTTGGGCAAGCCACTTAACCCTCCATAGCCCATGTTCCCTGTAAAATAGTTATCTCCAAGTTATAACACCCTGTTCAATGTAACTTCAGTTTGTTCAATGTAAACCGCACTGATGCAGAATAGTGCGGTATATAAGAGAATGTAAATAAATAAAATAAATAAATAAATAAATGGTCTTTGTGTTACTTTGTTTCAATGTGCTGAGAATCCAACCCTGGGAAGGGGAATAAAAAGTCCTGTCTTAAAGCCTTACCTCTTGACTACAACTACATTCTTTTGCTAGTGTGTGGAACTACAAGTACCAAGGGGCATTGCAACGCCTTTATAACATTCCACAGCTACTAAAGAACATGTCCCGCTGAATTAACCCATGCTTATGGCCTCTTGGGACCTTCACGGGTGACACCATTTACTGTGGAACTAAAATATTAAAAAGTTTAAAAACAAACAGTTTGGAAATTCATCTGCAATGGGGTAACACTATCAGTTTTCAAAGCACATAAGATGAAATGCACTGTGGTATTTTGCAGCACTTGTAAACCCCTTTCTTGTATAATAGGATTTCCAAACAATAATATAATAATATAACTACTTGTGCTAAAATACTAAAATGATCTCCATGTGCCTATGATATTGTAGTCTACAATAAAATCTTCTATTTAACATAAGAAATAGGCAAATCGATGGTGAGAGAGGAGTCTAATATAGCTCTTAAAACTTTCAAGGAAGAAAGAAATCCAATTTCTGAACCAGATAACACCAGAGAATCCTTAGGACCCCAAATGGGATCACATCATCAGTGGATGGGGTCACAGACATGGCCATTTCCCCTACTCTCTGGGCTTTCACTGTGATCTATGTCTGGTAGTGGCAGTCACAAATCAGCATGTGGCCTGGGAGCCAGTGAACATCCATAGGCCCGGCCCCCTCCTGGGTAAGCTTCCTGTTAGACTGGAAACCCATGCTGAGTTCTGGCGTCTAAGTCCACACTTACATGAGGGACCCTGTGCCGACTGCTTATGCTGTTGCCACTGCTATTCCTGTGTGTTCCTGCTTTAGTTGAGTGGAGGGAGGGAAAAAAGCTGGAGGCCTGATATTTTAATTTCATTGTCATCTGGGGTCATGTGAATTTTCAGTTCTTAAAATTGGATCATACAGGATAAAAGTTTGAAAAGCACTGATCTAGGATTATTCATACAACTTTCAGTTTGAGAATACTTTTCCAATAAATATACTTCTGCAAATCTAAGTAGATGTTCAACATATAGTGGAGCAGTTGAGTCCTTAATGCATTTACCTTTAAATCCATGTTGGGACTGGGAGCTCACAGATGAATATTCAAAAGCACTTATGGGATTCAAAAGATCTAATGGAATAGCAAAGGCTGGTGAAGAGCGGGATTAAGAAGTATCAGCAGATTTATGGAGATCTTGATATCCAAAAAGTTCAATATGCTGAACTAGAGGATTCAGGTACATTGATAAATTTTAGGAATATTTATAAACTGGAGGCATAAGTGGATGGGACTATATATGTGGAAAAAGAAAAATGTATTTAAAGGGACAGTATACACTTATAATTTCTTATAAATCTTATACATGCAGGCAACAGCAAGCACAGCTAATATATTTGTATGGATTTCAGAACATGAATATACATGTGTATCAATATCTATGGCCAGTTCAGAAAGAACAGCTGACCATTGCCAGTTTACCATTTATTGACTTGATATACCACCAATCAAGCTCTGTATCTCAGCGATTTACAATAAAATCACAGAGCAATAAACACTAAACCAAAAACAAGGACCAGGCAAATGAAAAAGGATGGAGGCCAAGTTACAGATTCACAAACACAATTAGACAACTAAGACTACATGAGGCTACAAAACTGGAAACACCACTCCATACTATAAGGTCCAACAGTGGCACACAGACAACAAAAGAGCAAATCAGGAAGCCATTGAGGTTTGTGTGGAAAGATGGGTCTTTACCTGGGCCTTAAAAGAACCAAACGCAAGCTGACAGTGCAGAGAGAGAGGCAAGGAATTCCAGAGCACTGGCACCATAACCCAAAATGCTGAGGTGTGAGTAGCAATGGACTGGAACACCCGAGAGCCGGGAACTACCGGAACATGAAGAGAAGCTGAACGAAGAAATAGGGAGGAAACATAACTCTTAAGAAGAGAAGACAGAAAAAAGGCATTGCAAAGAGCACAGATGGTAAATAGGACAATATTATGAGAGAAGTGAAAAGAGACAGGGAGCCAGTGTTCAGCCAGCAGGAGTGGTGTAATGTGATCCTCATGGCACACACTTGAAGAAGCTGCAAGTGAGAAATTTGACGACGGAGAATACCAGAGAAGACTACATAGACATAATCAAGATGGGAAATCACCAGAGAAAGCAACAACAAACGGAGAGGAAAAACTTCCAAATACCTACAGAGAGAACGGAGTTGACAGAGTGAAAAAGCACCAACAGCCTATGGAAAATATGTGAATTGTCGGGACCCTCGCCTGGGCATAGGGCTGCCAATGTTTTGTCCTTAAATAAAGATTTACTATCCTTGTCTCCAGCAGGGAGCTCTGGGATTTGTAGTTGATTCTTTGACTCAAAGATAAAGTAGTGTGAGACCGTTGGTTTTTAAGGCAAAAACAAGAATTTTTATTTAGGTTCCCATAAGCACTAAGGTTTAATGCAGGTATAAGGATTATTCTCTAAGTAAATAATAACAGGAAACATATGCAACTGGAACTGAAGAAACTGAAAGAACCTTTAAACATGTGCAGCTGTTTTCAGCAAAACATTTCAGCAAGTAAATCACAGCTTCCTTTGTTTGTCCAGCAGAGCTAAATTTCCTCATTTATCAGGTGCTGCTTCAGTTATCAAACTCTAGGTTAAGAAAGGGCTCTTTACCTTAGAAAACGTTCCTGGCATTCACATGGCTAGGTAAAACCCTGCTTCTCAAAAGCTTCTTCCGTTAACACTTTTTATCACCAACTTTCAACTTCCTTCTTACATAACGAACAGTCCATAGGAGACTCCTCAGTAACAGAATCCTGCCCAAAAGAGTCAACTTGCATTTCTTCCTGTGCTATGAAATGCTTGTCTGTCTCTGGGTTTTCATTAACTCCTTCAAGCTTACTGTTCTGTAGGAACTTCTGCATTTCCCTCCACAGCTGCTCTCCCTGATATGGAATATTTGTACCTTGAGAGTGGGACTTCTGGTTCAATTGCCTCAATGCTTCCAACGTGTTCAACTCTGGTTCTCTGCCCTTGGCTGGGTTCTGGTCCCTTCCAGTTGTAACCGTATTCACCCACCTTCTGGCAGTTTGAATCCTCTGAGCTGGTTCATGAACACTCTGCACTGCAATCTGATCCTTGTTATCAGCAACTCTCCCAGCCACCCGTCTGCTGGTCTCTGAATTAAGAGTATCTCTCTTACAAGGTCTGCTTCCTCTGTTGCTGCTTCCTCTCTTGCTGGAGCTGTTCTCCAACTCAAAGTCAAACTTCTACCTTCTCCCCCTCCTCTCCTCTGAACAGGGCTTATAAAGCTGTTTCCTAACTAACACTTCCCTGTCTCTGCACAGGTGATTATCATTACCCTCTAAGCCTGCACTTACTTTAGAGCTTGGGTGTGGCTTGGCTTCAGCAACTACGTGCTTCTTTCCTTTGCCTGCAGTCTGAACCCTGTGAATATCTTGCCTGTCTCTCTCCTTAAAAGCATATTCACTGTTTTCTTCTGTTTCCATCGGTTCAGCACAGCTCTCATCATCACAGAATCTAAAGAAAGCGATGAGTCAAAACAAACAAAGAGAACAGATACAGTTTTATATCTTAGATTTTAATTATTTAATTTAACACTTCTTTTATGCTTTTCTGAGAGTCAATGGGGTTCACATTTAACTTGGTGGAGGTGAAAAGAACATGGTGTTCGTGAACAGTTTTATAGATAACTATAGCATGAATGATAACCAAAGTTAACATGGGATTAGAACCTGGTTCTTGCTTCAATTATCTTACATATAATGATGCAGTTAATGGCTCTTCATTATTGTTTTATCTATCCACCAGTATTGAATATTCAGGTTGCCTGGATTACCATTTTGCAATTTCATCAATGGCAATTTTCAGTCATTGAAGAGAATTCAAACCTATCTAAAGTTAGGACAGTCATTCAGTTAACCAGGGAGCAGCTGAAAATCGCCGCTGCCCAGTTAACCTCCGGTGCCATCCCTGATCCACCCCTGAATGTCCCAGTGCTGGCCAGTTAGCATAGCGGAATTTAAACAAGGTAGTGAGGATGACTCAAATGGCAAGAAAGGGTTTAGTGCCACTGAAGAGCCCACTGACCGCGGTTTAACCGGTTGGCAGGTCTGCTGACCCTTTAAACCGCTTTGAATATGCCCCCTGCAGACTTGTATTTAAATGTGCAGAAAGGATCGCATAGGATTATTCCCTGTTTATGCCTGTATATATGTATATGGCACAGCATTTTATAACTTCTATTTTACATCTGCAAAATACAGTTTTATATGTGGAAAACCTTTAAAAAGTTACCTCTTTAGGCTCTAGGTTTCAGTAGTGGAATGGAGAGGGTGTAGGATGCAACAAATATGATGAATTTGCATAGCATTATATAATGCATTGTTTTCCTTAATTTGAATAAATGTATGAATCACAGCTGTGAAAATTTTGGATATAATTAAAGGTATACTTATTTAGCCACAGATCAAAACTACGTTACTATTGACATCTCTTGGCCTTTTATTTTGCTATTGAGGAGATCAACCAAATTTCAGAGATACTGCCCAACAACACCCTGGGCTTTCATATAGTGGAGTCCTGCACTTATGATTTAATTTCACTATGTGAGGTTCTGATAATTTTATCAAGGAAAGAGGATCCTGTTCCTGGATGCACATGTCATCTACAGGGCCAGGTGGCTGGTTTCATTGGAAACCTCTCTACAGTGACATCACATGCAATAGCCAGACTTACAGGGATCTATAGCTATTCACAGGTAGGGTAAGAACCAGTCTCAGTTTATGATCTCTGCAGTTTGTTGCATCTTTGCCTGTTTTGTCTCTCCTTGTTTTGCTAGACTGTATTAGTGCAACAGATATTTGGTTTTCCTGGATTGCTAAGCTGTTAGATTTGTTGCAAGATTCACCGCTTAAGTTCACAACAATTTTGAATCCTCACAGAGCCCTCATAGGACATGTTTTATGGTGAAAGCCAAGGATTCCTAGGATAAAGCACAAAACATGATGGCAGATAAAGGCTATTTTGGTGTAGTCAGTCTACACATCAAAAAATCATCAGCAGAGTCAGGGCATGACTAGGCAGAATTATTCCACATGTATACAGCGAGAATAGAATTATCAACACAACAAAGAGATATAAGGACCTGATTTACTAAAAACTTTCAATAAACACAAAGAGGCCAATTCCATACAGTCCATTCATTTATTGCAGAAATGTCTAAATTGGAAATGGTCATGATTCACACCGGATTCCGAAAATACGGGTTTAGATGCAGTTGCGTGTCTGGAATCGTGATTGTAGACTTATCTGGCGTGGCACGTCCAACATCCTGTTCTGCAAGCCTTTGCACATATCCAGCGCAAGGCCCGCACAAGTATGCAGACACAGGCTATAGAGTAAAGCAGAAAAGTATGTCTCTATCAATGTTAGGAGATACGGGTAAGCAGTCAACAGGGTTTTGGATGTTCCCATGCTCACTGTATTCTGTAACGTTGCATATCTCAGATTGTGGCCATGCTCTGCTGTTAAAATGTGCATCTGCAGTTTCCCCTACATTATGCTCACTCACAGTTGTTTGCTGACATTAATACCGATGATCAATGTTCCCGCTAAGCTGTGCTGGGTCCTCCGCCAACACACCTGCCGGTGGGGGGAGGTGCAGAGCGATCAACGATCTGTACCTCCCCCCACCGGCAGGAATGCTGGCAGAGGACCCAGCGCAGCTTAAAGAGAACATTGAGTAGAGTGCATGCTGCGGTTCGTTTCGCTCAGGCCGCCTGGCCATTACCTAGATTCTACGGATGACCACAGTGTCATCAGGTGCCAGTGTGATAGGGCATCTACACATCAGCTGGGCCAGCACTGGGAGACATGACTGATATTGTGCCAACATTCCCCAGATTGTGCCATGAGGCCTACATCTTTACCCAGTCCATAATCTATGCAAGCAGCAAGAGTGGTGATATATCTGAAGGCTGGCTGCTTTGTGTGATGGCACAGGGATCCCTCTCCGATGCCCACACAGGCCTAATCATGGGACCATTGCCACCAAGCAGACTGTGGGAAGGCAGGCAGGGTTGCCCCACAGATTGCAGATGCATACAGACCACAATAAGCAAATTTTTGTGCACTTCGTAGCTTGCTAGTTAGCAATGTTCTCCTGGTTACACCTGTGCGGGCATAGGAGAGGAGATCGATGTGCCATCATACAGAGTAGCCAGCCTAAAGATATATCACTACTTTTGTTCCTTGCATTTTAAAGAGTGTTTGTAGAGATGACCATTTCAGGCATCACTGAAGCCTTTTTATAATGCCAAGAACCCTTTGATGTAAAGTATGTCATGGCATGCATGCTCATATTTACATTCTCTTATACTATATTACAATGCACTGGTATTGACCTCGTCATGCCTGGAAAGGTGCTAGGCTAGTATATGGTCTAATTTGCATCAGCATTCATTTATCATTAGCATTTATATCTGTCAGTGAGAATGGTAGTTTAGGAGATGCACGTTTTAAACTGAGGAGACATGGCCATCAGAGCTATCCATGTGTATATCGCAGAGCCGAGCACGTTCAGAAACATCTAACTTTCCAGAATATGGCGAGCACAGGAACATCCAAAATGTGATCAGCATTTACCCTTGTCTTGTAATATTGTTGGGGACAAGTTTCTTTTCTTTGCTCTATAGCCTGTGCCTGCACCAGTGTGCAGGCTTTGCGTTGGATACATACACGGGCCTCCTGAACTGCATATGTTGGATGCATCACTCCAGACACGTCTATGAGCCAATGTGAAAAACGCGGGTGGGTCTATACCCGCAGCTGCAGAATTTGGTCTAAATCGTGCCTGTGCCCTTGCCCAATTTAAACGTTTCCACCGAAGCTAACCAGCTTATATGGAATCATCCTCAAAATGGGAGAAAAGTCTTAGTAAATCAGACTCAGGGTTCATCACAGCATAAGAAGTAATTAATGACCTCTAGTTCAAACAGAATGGCATGTTCTAAACACACACCTGCCAACATGGTGCCATGACTCCAAGTAACCAAGGCAGGCGGACCCGGCGCTGCAGGCCCCTGCCTTACACCCCCTCTCCCCCACAACCCCCCCCCTCCACAAAAACACCACACACCAACATTGTATGGAACAGAACTGGTCGCAGCTTTTATTATCCAACAAATTTTAACAGTCCAACAATTACATTTCCAAACCACTCAATTAGCGGCACCCGGCTGCACCAGCCATCCTCAGCAAAGTGCCTGCCACCGCTAATACCGTAACTCGCCACCCGGCAAGTTACCATACCCCTCTCCCCGACTTCGCCGTTCAGCAAAAGTCGTCCGAGGGTTTGACCGGGTCAGGGGCACCCCGCCCCCGCCCAACTGTAGCCTGCTGCTCCGGACCCCGGAAACCTCCGGGATCCCGCCACCGGCACATAACCCTGTTCATGTGCCGCCCCCCCCAGCTAAAAGCTGCGACCAGCGAACATCATGGCCAGACATGTATTCCAAGGCCTCCTGCCAATCATTAAGAAGCAGGTCCATGCCAACCGGCGACAAATGCACCCCATCAGCCCGATACAGACCCGAACACCCCACATCCGCCCAATCATGCAGGATCTGGTACCCCCCCCCCCCCCCGCTCACAAACCCAACGACCAATCTGACGATTGAGCTTTGTCAACCCCCGGGACCAACGACGCTGCTCCCGACAAGCCGGCCTTGGAATAATGTCTGACCAAAGAACAATAACCCCAGGAATCATCCGCAACACCAGTCCGAGATCCTCTTGAATCGCCCGAATCAACTGCAGGCAGGACCAGGATGACAGATCGTTTCCGCCCAGATGCACCAACAGGGCGGCCGGCCACTGCGACGTCCTCCCGTGGCTTCGCAGCAAAGGCAGCAGATGCGGCCACCGCATGCCTCGCACACCCAGCCATTGGACAGCCACCGACGACGGGTTCAATCCCAAATTGGCGCCGATAGGGCAGTCTACCGCGCGCAGACCCGCCCAATGGACAAAGGAGTGGCCAGCAACCCAACATCCACCAGGACCGACACCCACATCTGAAAAAGAAATAAACAGTTAAGGCACCCACCCAGCAAAGCCCCAAGCGCCTACAGCCGCACATACCCTTTGAAAGCTGAAGAACGCCACCTCCCAATGGCCTGGATGACGTGCGCCGGTAACCCCGCAGCCGCCGCACTAGTGGCTGCACCAATCCGAAAAGAGTGAGGAGCAAATCGAAGCGGATCTTCACCCACTGCGGACAACGCCAACCGCAAAACCGCGGAAACTTGGAAACGGGTGACCGCCCGCGAATCCGCGTGGACGAAAAACCCCAACGCACCCGCCGGACGCACGGCCACAAACTGTAGCAGCGCACGAACCGGACAAGTCCGTGGATCCGCACCCACACCAAGACATACCCACAAACCTTTACCCATCGGATCCGTTTTGGACTTAGCCAAAAGAATCCGCGCCCCCCCCTCCACGATCCGAACATGACAAGCCAACAGACCCCCAACACTCCCCCTCCCCGCCCAGAACCCGCAACCAGCTCCCCAATCCGAAACGCCCCAAAAAATGCCAGGCAAAAAACCGCCCGGAACAATAAGGCCTCATACGCAGATGAAGCCACCCGCTCCAAAGCTCCACACACCCGCACGAGGAGCCCGTGGGTGATCGGCAACCTCGCATCACGCGGGGTCGGCTGTGCCCATTCCCAACCTTGCAGCAACCTGCGCGTTAAGGCCCCCCCAGCCGGGAGACCCCAACCGACTGCGCTCGCAAAAAAGTGAAACCCCCCCAAATGCGAGCGCACCGCCGATCGCGAAAACCCAGCGCCCTTGGCCGCCACAATATATTGGCCAAGCAAACCTTCCGGGACCCCCCCAGCCCCCCACCCGCGCGACAACAAAAAAGCGACCACCCGGTCGCACCCCCTACAATACGCAGACCAGGTCCCCGCAGACAACGAACTCCTCAGAAGGTCTAGCATCTCTTGAGGCCAATGCTCCGCAATTTCTCTGGGACCACCGCTCCATCCTCGTCTGCTTCGGGGGCCAACGCCCGGAACCGCTCCCACTGAAAGCGAGAAAGAGCATCAGCAATCTCGTTAGTAGACCCTGGTAGGTGACGCGCCCGCACCGCCACATTCAGCCGCAGACACGCTAGGACAACTTCCCGCATCAAGCTAGCCACCCACACGCACCTTGGAGTGTACTGGTTAATCACACTGACCACCGCCGCATTATCACACCACCAAAGCACCCTCCTGTTCCGCAAACGCTCCGGCCAGAGCTCCAAAACTACCAGAAGCGGAAAGAGCTCCAAAAATGTGATATTCCTGGTCAGCCCCGCCACCGCCCAAGACGCCGGCCACCGGTCAGCGCACCAGGCCCCCCCGAAATACACTCCCAACCCCGCCCCTCCTGCCGCATCCGTGTACAATTGTAAATCATTACTGGAAACTTCAGGCTCCAAAAGCACTGATGTCCCGTTGAAATCCTCCAGAAAACGATCCCACACCCGCAAATCTGCGCGCATTGCCGCCGTCACCCGAATCCGATGATGAGGTTTCCGCACCCCAGCCGTCGCACAAGCCAACCTCCTGGAAAACACTCTCCCCATCGGAATCGCCCTACAGGCAAAATTTAAGGACCCTAACAGGGACTGCAACTCCCGCAAGGAAACCTTACCAACCGACAACGCATTAGCCACTGAAATTCGCAAGCGAACAACTTTATCGCGAGGCAACCGCGCAACCATGTCCGCAGAATCCAACTCCATGCCCAAAAAGGTCAACCGCGTAGCAGGACCCTCAGTCTTCCCGTCCGCTAAGGGGACCCCGAACTCCTGCCCCAACCGCACGAAGCCCGATAGCAGCCTCTGACACTCCCCCGAATCTGCCGCTCCCACAAACAAGAAATCGTCCAGGTAATGCACCACAGACGACAAACCGGATTCCCTAACCAACACCCACTCCAAGAAAGTGCTAAACATCTCAAAGTAAGCGCAAGAGATAGAACATCCCATCGGCATACACTTATCAAAGTAATACCCGTCCTGAAAACAAAATCCCAACAAAGGGAATGAAGCCGGATGTACAGGTAACAAACGAAAAGCCGATTCGATGTCCACCTTCGCCAGCAACGCCGACCGACCGGCCCCGCGCACCAGCGAAGCTGCCTTGTCAAAAGAAGCATAACGAACCGAACACAGTTGACGCGGGATAAAATCATTCACCGAAGCCCCGACGGGACAGGACAAATTGTGAATCAAGCGGAATTTGCCCGGCTCCTTCTTGGGCACAACACCTAAAGGTGAAATCACCAGGTTGGGAAATGGCAGTTCCGCAAAGGGGCCAGCCACCCTACCCAATCGCAACTCACTCAACAATTTGTCCTGCACCACCATCACCCAACGACGAACCGAGGGGGAATTCCGAGCCGAAGGCGCCAACACCACCCCCCTCACCGGGATCACGAAACCATGTCGAAACCCAGAGCCCAAAATCGCCGCCTCCCGCCTTCGGGGATAAAGAGTCAGCCACCTCACCAACACCTCTACCCGCACCGGGGTGGGGGCGCGCCCTCTCCACTCACTGCCCTTTTGGGGCAGGGGCGGCCATGCCAGAGGTGCCTTTTTTAAGGCACTTAACCGCGGAATGAGGACCCCCCGCACAAGGAACAGACGTGCTGGAACTTGCAATCGGGAAAGGGGCAGGTGGAACGGTTGAAACGCCAGCACACATCACCGCTCCCGGCCGAGACTGCCTTTGCAGGCACCCCGGCCGCCCCTCCTCGAAAGGGCCGTGCCGCCCCCCCCCCCCACCGCCCCGACACCACTCTTGGCCACGCCACCCGAACTCGCACCGGACCTAGCCGACATCTGGGTCAACCACAGGTTAATATCCTGCGTGCCCCAAGAAAGCGCACGGCTTTCTTCCATCTTGTCCCTAAACTTCTCGTCATAATTAAGCCAAGACCAGCCCTCATGCGTCTGAGACGCTTCAAGGATGGAATCGGCATACGCCAATAACATTTCGTACTGCGACGGATCGTTCTGTCCCCACACACTGGCCAACCTTAAAAAGGAACGCGTCCAGTTGACCATGTTACGTGCAACCTTTCGCACCCGCCCGGCCTTCTCATCGTCTTTTCTCTTTTTTCTGCTTTCACCCGAGCGCTTCCGCCCCTCCAGCAAACGGAAGATATCAATATAGCGCCGCTTGCGGATTTTACGCCTCAGCTTCCGTGGTACCCCTGCCCACAATTCCGGCAAAGACACCACCGAAGAGGCCCCCCCACTTACACCCACTCCCCCCCCAACACCCGGAAGCTGCCGATCCCCCCGCCTGTCCGACCCCCCGGACGAACTACTCGAGGACGAGGAAGATGAGGACGAGTCGGAGTTGCGACGTCGCCGACACGAGCGCCGATGCTTTCTCCGCACCGCCCCCCCTGCATCCCTGGATGACACACCCCCTTCAACCATTAACTCACCCGGTGAAGCCATCCGCTCACCAGCCACCGCGAGGTCCCCGCCATCAGCGCATGCAGAATCCCTTGAACACTGCTGTGCCGCCTCCGCTGACGCTCCACGCTGCGGCTCCGCTCCTACCGGGGAACTCACCCAGTTCTCTCCTCGAACCGAGCCCACGGGCCATGAAGTCTGCGCCATAAACTGGCCCTGCAGAGACAAAAAGGGAAAAACAGGGGGGGAAACCGACACCGGCCATGTCGGAGGCCAAGGACCCCCCCACCCCGCCCTGGATGTACCCTGCCCCCCTGACATCCACTGGTCCCATGGGGAAGCCCCCCCCGTCGAGCTGAACCCCCCGGGGCCTGAGAACCACCCCACGGGCCCACCACAGCCCGCTCTCCAAGGTGCCCCATCAGGCCGTAGCCCACCCCCTTGGCCCGGAGCCCCGAACTCCCCCCCAACCGTCCCCACACCAGCCCCCCCACCAACATCCCACCCCTCACCTCTCCAGCCCCCATCAATCCCTCACCTAACCCCAGCGAGCCACAGGGCGGGAGGGAACCCCTCCGGCCCTTCCGGCCCCGCACCACACTTCCTCTGCCCCGTTCACCCCCACCTCCCAACTTGCCCGAGCAACCCCCCACCCCTCCCAGTGCCCCCCCCGTGACCGGGACCCCCGCCCCTTAACTGAAGCTTTTTTGGGGGCCAGGCCCCCAGCTTTTGCCCTACCAGGCATCCCGAATTGCTTCTCTCGGTTTTTTTTTTTTTTTAAATGACAGCAGCACACCGGCAGCCCCAGGAAGCCTCCGTACCAAAAAGGCCCCCACCACGCCAAGACCCGACGTCGACGGACACACTGACACTCACCCAGCAGTCCAGGCAGCCGACGGAGCAACAAGGCACCAAGCACCCCCAAGCACCGAGCACCACCAATAGGTACAGGAGCACCACGAGGTAAGGGTCGCCGGCACCGAAGCAGCCTCCGCACGACTGACCACGCGGAGGCTGCTCGGCCCCGATCCCCCCTCGCGCCCCCACAACAGCGGCTCCCATTGGCTCCCTCGGGGCTGCAACCCCAGGGAGCCAATGAATTTGAAAGATGCGCGCTCGTGCCCGCCGAGGGCCGAGCGCGCATACCCCGACCAGGCCGCGCACAGGGTCCCCACGCCGGGCCGCGCACCCGGTTAGCCTCAGCCGCCGGGACCCTGCCCGCGGCCTCGTAGTATGCGCTAATTGCAATGTTAATTACAGAGTGAAAAGGGGTAGGGAATGGGCTTGGACTGTGACTTGCAGTTCATAAGTGGTAACTTACTAGGTGTTAATTGTATTATCTGTAATATGGACAGTGTCTGCAACACTTTACTGCACTTTAGTAAGAGGGCCTGTTACAACTATAGGAAATAATTCATTGTTTTTATCTTAATCAGGTCATTATGTTAGAAGAGCCTTAGCAACTTGCTACCTGAAATTGACTTCAAAAGGGACAGTACAACTGCACATTGGATTACAACCTGAATATTTATTTCTGAGCAGGCAGAGAGCGTCCTTGTTTTACCCCTCTGCAGATATAGGCAATTAAATCCTAGGAAATCAGTAGCATGTTTACTGTAACTTTTTAAATCGGTAACTTTTTTATATTGGATAAATATGTTTGTGAATAGTCTTTGAAGTCTTAACTCCATTTAACTTATTCATTGTAATTTCTTGGTTTCATCATTTTTCACCTCCCCAGGGATCCATCACAAAAATGGGGAAAAAAAGAGAGTCTTATCTTCCATTTTTGTGCCCTTTTACATATCTGTGTACACTTCATTAATATGTCTGCTTCAGCTGAAAACAGTATGCGGCCTACGAACCGGTAGAGAGAAGAGCGAGAGTAAGAAAACAGTAGCGATATCTCTGTTTCTCTTTTGTATGTCTCATAGATCAGTTATGGAGCGATGGATCTGCTCTTCAATGACCGAGTCCACTTCCCATACTTTTATCGCACTGTCCCGAATGATGATTCTCAGTATCAGGGTCTAATTCAACTCCTGAACTTCTTCGGGTGGAACTGGGTGGCGCTTCTCACCTCAGAAGATGAGAGTGATCAGAGGGGCGGTGAGGAACTGAAGAATGAAATTATCAGGAGTGGTAGTTGTGTAGATTTCGTGGATGAAATATCTTTGTCCAATGTTGGAACAATTCTGTATTTTGGATGGTCTATATCTGATTTACCTTTTGTTTACCGCATCAACAAATCCATGGCTAAGGTGATTATTATCTATAGCACTTCCACATACTTGGCATCACAATTCTGTGACAACCTATTCATGGACATTTTTGTTGGTAAAGTATTGATCATCTCAGCTGCCATTTCTTCCTTTGGAAACATGAACAGCCTAAACTGTCTTTCAGATTGTACTATTTTCAATGGTTCTCTAGCATTTACCATTCATAAAGGAGAGATTCCAGGGTTCAAGGATTTCCTCTACAATATCCACCCATCACCTTCCCAGAATCCTCCCTGCTGCAGCCTTTCTGGGAGAAGGCATTCAACTGTGCTCTCCAGAACAATGCATCAAATTGCACAGGACAGGAGAGGCTGTCTAATCTTTCACGTATACAGTTTGCTGTGGATCATTTTCAGTTCACGTATAGTCTCTACACCTCAGTCTATGCTTTGGCTCATTCTTTGCACAGCATGTACATAGCCAAGTCTCAACAAGGTGGGGATCTAAAACTGGAATTCCAGCCATGGCAGGTAAGCTCTTCTGTTGTTTTTTTTTTTATTGTTCTTTTATTTTCCTTCAAGTTCTGTAGAAATGTACTTATATTTGCCTTCCTAATACGTTTAATTGAGACATTTCTAGACTAATAGCTCTAACAGTATTTATGTACTTATGGTCACGCAGAATGTTGTTCCTTATTTCTTCATCTACTGGCAGATAATTAACAGAAATACTTGCATCAGTGAGAGATTTTATTTATTTGAAATATGTATACTACATTTTCCAGCAGATCAAATGCGGTTTACAAATAACAATGTTTGAATTGTACAAAAACAGTACATATTCAGTTACATGGAACCATTACAACATTATAACATTCTATATAATTAATAACTATATACAAATTGGTTCTGAAAGTGAAGGGTGGACATTAGAGGATACATTCTGGGGCCCGGGGTGTGTGTGTGTGGGGGGGGGGGGGTGTGGAGTGCACATAGACTGATTATGTGGTGGGGTGGATAGGCTCAGTGTTATTAACTATGTTTCAGATTCAAAGTGTTGAATTAACAGATGTGTTTATTATTTTTTTTTTCAGAATGTAGAGAGGTCTTTTATTTCTCTTAGGTTGCTGGGAGCTTGTTCCAGAGGAAGGGGGTGCAATGGGAGAATACTCTGCTGTTTGTATTTTTTTTTTTAAGCTTTCCCGTAGTCTGGTTCTATTGTAAGCTTATTTTTTTATTGTAATCTCGTTGTGTACTAGTGTTTGTTTCTTTGGCAATGAGGGAGGAAAGGTGAGATGGGGCTCTGTCATTAATTTGTTTAAATGTAGCTATAAGTATTTTGTAGTGTGTGCGGCTTTGGATTGAGAGCCAGTGCAAGCTTATTAAGATTGGGGTGATGTGCTCTATTGGGTTGGCATTTGATGTTATCCTTGCTGCAGTATGTTGAGCAATTTGAAGTGGTCTTAAAGTCTGCTTAGGTAGACCTTGAAGTATTGGGTTGGAGTAGTCCAAGTGTTGTTTGGGGGGGGGGAATGATAATATCATTGAGGACTGATTAAATCATGGGAGTGAAGCAGCGGTTGGAGTGGTTTTAGCATTCTGAGTTTATAAAAGATCTTTCTTATTGTCTCTATTATAAAGGACATGTTGAGTGTGCCGTCTAGGAGAACTCCAAGATATTCTACTTCATTTTTGACAGAGATATTTATATCTTGATTCCTTATAAAGGGTGGAGGGGGGCAAAGTTTTGGTTCCTTGTTATGTAGAGGGCTTCAGTTTTATTGAAGTTAATCATGAGGTTGTGGGATGATAGCCATTGAGCTACTTCCATGAAGCAGTCTGTGATTTGTCGGATTGAAGGATCGGAGATGTCAAGAGGGAGATATAACATTACATCGTCCACATATATGTGATAGTATTCTTTGATTTTTTTGAAGATTGAACAGATAGGCTGAAGGTAGATGTTAAACAAGCGGGCAGAGAGTGCAGAGCCTTGTGGAAGGCCTTTTTCTTGATTGTATGTATTAGATGTGCTATTTTCTGTCCTTACCTGTTGAGGTCTTCCTGCTAGATATGAGGAGGACCATTGGAGTGCTGTGTTTTTAATGCCTTTTTGTTGTAATCTGGAGATCATGATGTGGTAGTTTATGCAATCAAAAGCTGTGGAGATATCTAGGAATAGGAGGAGGAACATTTTTTGGGGTTGTCTATGCCCCATACGATCCAGTCAAAAAGGACAGTAGGGGGAGGGGGGCCTCAACTCCATGGTAGGGTCTAAAACCATATTGGTGTTTGTCTAGGGGTGTGTATGTATCCACATGATCTTGAAGTTGGATTTGTACTACCTTCTCAATTAGTTTGACCATGAAACAGAGGCTTGAGATGGGTCTGTTTGAGGTGTTTTTGTCCAGTGTTGTTTTTCAAGATTGGATGTATTACAGCATGTTTCAGAGCAGGAGACATGTAGCCATGCTGTAGGAAGAGGATGACAATTGGAAGAATGAATGGGGTAAAATCTACTTTTGTTGCTTTTATCCAGCTAACTGGACATGGATCAAGGTATGAAGTGGTTGTGTTTACTTTGGAGATGATGTTCTCAAGCACATTCTTTGAGGAAGGGGAGAACATTGACCAAGAAAAATTTGATGTTGGGTATTGTGTGTTTTGGTCATTCAGAAGTGGGACTTGACGTATTAGCTTGTCCTTGTAATAGTTGGCTAGGAGTTGAGGGATCTATGACAGGATCATGTGTATCATTGTTTGTATTGTTATTTGTTAAAGATTTTATGATTTCAAAGAGCTCTCTCAGACGATTGAGAGACTTTGATAGTATTGTGGAATAATGTTCCTTCTTTATAGTGTTTATAATTTCTCTGTAGTGTTTTAGTTTGACCATATATTGGGCCGATAGGTTGTGGATTTTGAATAGCGCAGTTCACATCTGAGTTGTTTGAGTTTGGGTCTGAACCTCACTAATTTTCCTAAAGCTTTGTTAGTAGACCCTAAGGAAATGTTTAAGAATTATGACAGGAGTTTCTCCAGAGTCCCATCCATTACAAAAATATATTATCTTCCACAAGGGAAGTGGACCTCTGCAGTCAAGGGGTCGCTACCGATGCAACAAATGGCGATATCAAATGTTTCTGCAGTTTTGGATTGTTCAGATGTAATTGTACCTGCAACATGTCTAGTTCAATTTATTCTTTCATTGGATAGATTTTGGTTCTTGTGTATGTTTTTCAGGAAGTGTAGTGTGAGATTTCAGGGATTACAGGTTCGGGCCTTTCCTGACCTGGTACGGAATAGACCCAGCAGCGACGGAAGGAATTTCTCCTTCTTCACTCTAGGAACTCCCAGTTGGGAGCTGTTTTCTTTTTATAATACCCATGTAAAATGCATGGTTAACTTTCAGCTACAAACATACAGTATGTGTGTGTATCCTTCTCAGTTTATTTCATTTCTAAATGCTCACCCGTGTCCAGGTACCATTGTGGATGTATCTGACCTGCCGCAAGTTAAGCGACTGGCTGTATACTGGCTTCTTTTTTCCTTCATATAGGTAATCTTTTTTTTTTTATTTCTACTTTGCCTCCCTAATGTTGTGGGCTAGGGTTTGGGGCTGGTGTATCTTTATTTTAGATTTTTTTTCCTTGTTCTGATATTGTATTTGATATGTACCTGACTGATTGTTATTCCCAGTTCCCATGTTTTATTCAAGTAGGGATTGCAACTTTCTTATTTTTGTAAATGCATAAGTATAAAATTAAAAAGGAGGCCTGGTCAGGAGTGGGAAGGGGCTTTCTGGAGACAGAGTGAGTGGGGGAGTGATGAATTGAATTTGCACTATTTTGTTCAGGAGATTATTTCTGAAGCAACCCCATGTCCGAATAATGGCATGTGCATGTGCAGTTTGCCTACACATCTGAATAGTGATTTTGGAAATCTGAAGTTTAAACATGGAGAGCTCTACTATATCTAGAGTGAAAAAAGGCAAAGCGTCTTTTACTAAAGGGCCCTATGGTGTTGCACCTCTCATGCAAATAGTGCCAAAACTATGGTGCATTGGGTGCAACACCATCATTTTAACGGTTGATGGTATGGAAAGCTTGTTTCTGGCAGTTAAAAAGGAGCACTGTGACCTAATGCAGGCCATATCACCACAAGTGCACTTACCTCCATCTACTGAGGTGGCGATGATTACACTTGTATACTCATGCTAATTGGACACCTTGCAATCTACCCTGACTGCAAGGAACTTTCCCCACACATTCTCTGCCCCATATCTGCCCACTTGTTACCCTAATACTCCATGGACAGTTAGCTAACATGGCCAGATTTCCATGCTATCATAGCCCCATTCTAGCTGTCAACAAGTGTCCCAGCGTGTCTTCAGCACATGCCAGAACATGTGCTGACAGTTAGCAACGTTTAGTAAAAGACCCCCATAATGAGGACATGTAGAGGGAGTAGGTTGGGAAGGCTTAGAATATCTAATACATTCTCTATTTTATAAGGGGAATCCATGTCAATATAAAAAATCTAGAAGTTGGCACTTATCACTGTCTCACGGCATAAATAAGTGACTGCTTGGAAGGTCAAGGTCAGGCCTCCCATATCATCCTCCCAAAAGAAGCTGATCCCTCATGGCATCAAAATCCCCTTTCTAACACTCTCCAGCATCAAGAAAATCCCTGATGACTCACACAGAAGAATCTGCACCCTCCAACCCTTGATCTCATCCTTGGCTGTTTCCAAGGTAGGTGGTGTCTAGTAGGGAACAGGATTGATCCCCAGTCACTTTGGTTCAGCCAGATTTGGGTTCCAAAATGGCACCAGTGACCCCTAGCAATAATCTCATGGTAATATCATTAGGGGTGAGGCTACCAAATATGGACAATGCAGCTGATAACAATTTATGTACTTGGAATAATCAACTTTCAGAAAAAAAATCTCTTTTTCAAAGATTTATAACTTCCTTCCATTTCTTAAAGAACAGTTCTATTTCTGAATGCTCTAGTTTTCCAAAGAGAACTATAAGAAATGCTAGTTGAAACATGTATACTTTCAGTGTGACGCAATGGTACATTTCCCTCATTTTCAGAATAAAGTATTTGGGAGGATTCACCTAAGTGTGTCATAGGAAATGTCAGGGGCTGTGTGTGTGTGTGTGTGTGCGCGCGTGTGTGTCTCATCCATGTGCAGTATCTGTGGTTGTGTGGGTGTGTCATGGGGAGTGCCAGGGGCTGCATGTGTGTATATCTGGGGAGCATGCATGCATGTATTTGTCAATGGGAATGTAAGGGGCTGCTTACGCATGTGTGTGTGTGTGGGGGGGGGGGGGCATAGGAAGGGTCAAGGGCTGTTTCCATGTCTGTGTGTCATGGGAAGTGCCGATGATTTGAGTGTGTATTGTCAGACGGCTGCCTGGGTGAGAATGTTCACAGTCTTGGCAAGTGCATATATAAATATGATTTGCAAGGGATTGTGGGCAATGCAGTCCATTCACACCAGACACAGCTGCTCACAATAATTAGTTGTGCTTGAGGGTAAAGCCAATAAGATATTTATTTATGGGGTTATTTCTCCCAACACAGATATGCTTGGTAGCACATAAAACAGGATACTTGCTTTCAGTGTTAAACTTAGAAAAAACAAAATCAGGAAAACAACAGTTGAACTTGTCAGGCAATCAAAGCAAAAGAATAAAGACCTGGTTGGTAACAAACTGGTCTTTTCTGTAAGCTTTAGCTAATATTTTCTTAGCAGTGTTTCAAACAACAAGCAAAACCCACAAAGAAGGGAAAAACTGTTCTTTTCAGGTTAACTTCTTATATCTTCACACATAGATTCAGAAGTGATTCTCTCAGAGCTCACAAGCAATTAGGTAAGGCTCAATTGCTAGCAGTTACCCAGCTGAAACCCCTTAGCTGGTTTGCTTTCTACTGCGTGTCTAAAAATCCTACTCAGGAGCTTTTCTGAGTAGATTAAAGAACAAGTTTGTATTTCTTTGTGATGGTTGCTGTACTTTGTAACAGAAAATTACCACAGGAGTTTAGACAGAGAGCAATCCATGTAAACACAGCCTGTATCTAAGACCGCTCCTTCCCCTTCTTCAACAATCATGGGTTCAATATCAGAGATTGGCATAGAGGAATTTCTCAATGGAGCACTTTCAGGAGAATACTTGTTTCCCTGCTGTCTTTCAAGGTTATAACTAGGGCATAGATCAGTGTTCATACCTGAGCTTCCATTGCTGTTAGAGTTCCTCTCTAAATAGCCTGGCCAGTATGTAGTCCAGTTCTTATGTCCAGCCTTCCAATCCAGATCCCTGGACACTGGGTCTCTCTTCACATACCTTCTGGCACGGGTCTTAGGGTCCCTTCCAAGTGCAGCCGTCTCTCTCACAGGTACCACATGGAGATTCCTAGCTCTGCAGCACCATTCCTCTGGCTTTCCCCAGTCCAATGGTGTATGCTGGCCCTTGGAATGCCTCCCAGTATACGTACTGCTCCGGACTCCTCTAGACCTCCCAAAGGCTTTTCTCTTCTTTCTTCCAAAGGGTTTCTTGCCCTCTCTGTCCGTCCGCTCTGGCTTCTGCTTCTGATGATCCTCTAGATGATGAAGCTGTCCAAGATCATGAAGATGATGATACTGAGGATGATTCTCTGTAGAATAAAATCTACCTTTATTCTGCTTAGATGAGTGTTCCACCCTAATACAGCGCAGCTGTGCTGAATCAGGCCCTGCCCTTTGAGATGAGTGCTTAGGGATTACCTCATAGCCCTCCTGATTGAACACACGTTTCCCCACTTCAGCTCCTCTAATGGCTGTTGGAAACCTGGTGCATTCTGGGACTGGTAGTCTTTTATGGAAAAATTCTGTTTTCTTATTTCTACCAGAACTGACAGGTTGCTTGTTCAGAGTCACTTCACCTTTTCTATAGCTCCTTCCTGAGCTATGATAAGCTTCCTTATCACAGTATGTGATAGTGTCGGCGGATATGTGCATATCTGTTTATGTCTGTGTTTGTGTAAGGGATGAGGTGGATATATGTGTGTGTGCACACTTTTCCCTTTCCTCTTGCACCCGTTTTATATCCCTTTCATCCACTGCACCAATCTCTCCAGCTACCCATGCACTCTCTCAGGCTTTTACTTCCTTCCCTTCTCTTTTTGCTTAATGTAATCACTGTCTCTTATTTTCTCCTTTAATCAAGACCCTACTTTTATGTTCCACCCTTTTTTCTTATCTGCTCTTCTAGAACAGTCCTTTCTTTCCTCCAAGCCCTGCCACTTTCTTTCCTCTTAACTTCAATTTCTCCCCTAGGCTTCGCCCTTTTATTTCTTCCTAATCCTGCTCCTCCCCTAGCCTTTGCCCATCAATGGCCCCTAGACTCTACCACTTTCCCAATCCTCTCCTAGGCTTCACCCCTTTACCTGCCTCTTCTCCTGCAGCTCTCCTCCCCTGATGCCGGTAGTACCAGGGACTCTGCTGGCTCTGCACCCTCATCTGCCCACCTCAAAGTCTACCCTCCCCTCCGCCTCCTCCTCCCTTCCCTTGCAGCTCAACTCCCTTGATTCCAGAAGTACATAGGGACTCTGCCAGCCACAGCCCAGTTCTTCTGACTCGCTCTGCCTGGGCATTCCTGTCCACAACCTCACCTTTTTCATGTTGGTAAGACCAGCAGTCCCATTGGTTGTCAACCCTGCTTCTTTGGTTGGGGAGGTGAATCATGTGCATTTTTGTGAATACATAATCATGCCCAAATAAACATGTGAACAGACAGCCAATATTTGAGCGGCCTCCTGAACCCTCGATAATAAGCACTACGTCAAGTAAAACACTTCTAATTAGGAGGCTACAAGCTCAATGCCAGATGGTTTCAGAGATGAACTATTAAGGCCAATGACATACAAAGAGTGAGATGGGAGACTTCAGCCAGGAAGAGAACAGCCACCAGACCTGGAGTCACCCACAGCTTTGTTAAGTTTGCTGTACTGGCTCCACCATGTGGGCCAAGCAGGGAGAGAGGGTGTGCACACACAGTGCCATGCCACAAGGGGGGCCCAAGTCGCAAAGGTGCCCACAGGGCTTTGAATCTCAATGCTCAAAACAAGTTATATTTTGATGCATAAGATATTTCTATGAATTTACAAAAGTTTGAATCTATTGAGTATTATTGCAAATTATCAAGGCTTCATGCCTAGATTCAGATAAAGTTGTCTAATATAGGGGTTCTCAACCCAGTATTAGGTACACATCTAGCAAGTCAAGTTTTAAGGATAACCACAATGAAAATGCATGACAAATCTGCATGCACTACCTCCATTATATATAAATCCCTTTAATGCATATTCATTGTGGCTTCCTGAAAACCAGACTGGCTAGGTGTGTCACAAGGACTGGACTGGGAATCCCAGGTCTAACCATTTTCGCCCACTTTCAGTTCAACCAATACATTAAAGAGGCTCGCTTCAAAACCCCTGAAGGACCTGAGATCTTCTTTGATGACAAAGGAAATGTTGCAGCTCACTATGACATAGTAAACTTGGTCCTGCTATCTAATGGTTCCTTAGGCAGCATCAAAGTTGGAAGCTTCAATCAATCAGCTCCAAAGGGCCAACAGCTCATTGTGAATCAAAGTGCCATATTGTGGAGTCCACACTTTAATCAGGCTTGTCATTGTCTATGATTTTTTTTTCAGTAGATTATGCGCCCGATTCTGAGAGGAACGTTGTAGGACTGCACATCCTGGCAGGATGTACAGCCCTGCAAGCCATCCTGCCCGTATTCTCCCACCAACTCTCCCACACGGCAAGAGCAGCAGTATTAGGAGAGCCAGCAGAGAGTGGGAGGGGGCGGAGTGAGGGCAGAGCAGGGGTAGGCCTCAGCAACAGGACGTAGTGTCGATTCAGGTCACGACCCTATACGTCCTATAGGATCAGGGCAAACATGCTGCTTATTCCAACTGTAAGGTGGAATAGGCAGCATTATGCAGGCAATAGTGGCCATAACCACACCCCCAGATGCTGAGGCCAGTGGCAGATAGGTCCCCACCACCCAATCCTGGCCTCAGCTGCCCAGGGGGGCCTGTGGGGAGGACATCACCATGGATCTGCAGGGGCACGTCGGGCCATCTCAGGGCTTGATTCTGTATCCCATGGGAACATTTGTTCCTGCATTACAGAATTGGGTACTAATGGGCCCATCCTGCTCAGGGCTGTCTCGATGGCCTGGACATGCCCCTTTCTGAATCGGGCTCCACGTTTTGCAAATAATGAAATGTGTTGCTTCAAGTCATTGTTCACTCCTGGAGACCAAGCAGCTCCTGCATTTTCTGGAAAGTATGACCAGAAGGAGATTGTTGGTCTGTCTTCCAAAGCAAAGGAAAGTTAACTGACTTGCCCAAGGCATGCCAGTGGTCATCAAACCCTAGTTGTTGATTATTAAGTCTGTGCTCTAAACACTAGGCTACTCCTCCACTATATAGCACATCCTGTAGGAACAGTAAAGAGAAAGAAGATTGTGGGAAATATATAGAAGCATAGGACTTGCTGGAAAATGTTGGTAATGAAGTTAATTAAATTCTCACAAGATAAGCAGTAAAATTCAGATTTGAAAGCTTTAAAAGCTGAAGCAAACCTGGACATTGTTGCTATCACAGAGACATAGTTGACAAAAGCCAATGAAATGTAGACATCTACACCAGACTAATCTGTTCAGAATAGATAGGGATTGCAGAAAAGGGAAATAATTAGCTCTTTTTGAAAACGTAATACCAACCACCTGAAATGCAGATGGCATAGGGAAAGGATGTGTCACTGTGGTTATGGCACTTTCATCCATACTGTTCTAAAATACACAAGCAAAGATCTGATTGAAGATATTGGCGAGGTGAGAATGAAGTGGAAGGGGCTGTCCATGGGGTGTTTATACTGCCAGATGCAGGTGTGAATCTTCAATCTGCTAAAATGTTTAGCATTAAATAACCCCTGTTAATAAGCCCTACTGAAAAAATGAAGCCTGCAATAAATATTACTGCTACTGTGGGGCTAATGCAGGGTGGGGAGTGGAGGTGACCACCGCTCGAAAAAGCTGAATTTAGGGTTGATACAAGATAAACCTTAGCAGGAAGAGGCACAAGCTTGAATCTCATTAAATGATTGCAATGGGCAAATTGGTGAGAGGGAATAAGTACATGTGATAGGGTACAGGGATACCCCCCTGAAAGGGCAATGAACATGAGAGGTCTGACTATAAACTTGACCCTGTATGACAATGGTAACAAGTCGTGGTCAGTGAAGAGTAGAGCATCATGATCAGAAAACTTTTCCATGTTCTGTGTATGTTGGAGTCTCCTTAGGGTTGCTTCTCTTATCCCATTACAAAGAGCATTACACTAGTCTAATCAGGAAATAATTAGCACATGCACTGATTGACTAATAGCATGTATTAAGGTGAAGTAAGAGGTGGCACATATTGGTGAATCAACCTGAGGGTGTATAATGTGCCTTTTGCAGAGCAAAAGTATTGTGGCAGGCTATGGCCTAGAATAGCCTGAAAACATATGAGAGGCCTGTAAGCAAGGCCTGAGTCCCAACCCCCACCTGAGACTAGTAGTGCTGAGAAGAACCAAAGTCAGTAAAAAATCAGAGAAAATGCTTTAAACTGTTTAGATCTGCTTAACAAGGAGTTTTCATGAATTCATAAGTCCTCTATTATTCTCTTGTGCTGTGAAAATAGAAATGTTTCAATACATGCATTCCTCAGGCTAGAAATGACCTCGCAGTAGAAATGTATCAATATTAGAAACTGAGCCATTGTTAGAGAATTCTGAGCAAGGGGAAACAGAGCACTGGACCCCGAGAGAGGTCCCAATTGGACAGGGTCAGGGGGCAGCAGGACCAATAGAAAGTTGCCTGTGTTAAACTGGAGAAGAAAGGTATTTAAGGTGTTGTTTACTGGACTCCATTGCTCAGATCATTTTGAATGTGAACCTGTTTGAGCCTGTGCACATTAAACTGGCTTGGAACCTGCAAAAGACTCCTGGTTTTATTCATTGCGTGCACTTCACTGCAACAGTTTCCTGGTGCATTGGAGGTGGAGTACGTGAATGGTGCGCAAGTGTATATACCACGTATTACCACCTCTAGGTTTAGTCCGTTCGGGACCGCAGCTGGCCGACTGCGGGGCGAGACCTCAGGTGCCGCTGGTCCCCTTGCATTGGAGAGGATTCCGCCCTGCCTCGGCGGCTTGCTGGGTCCGACCGGCCAACACCTCCGAACCCAAGGGGAGTCTAGGATTCAACCCAAGGAGGAACTGGTTGCGCAAGCGCATTGGGTACCGGATCCGGTGAGTAGAAATTTGTCTTGGTTTTTAGTCAGCTAGCTTTTGGGAAGTCCCGCATGACTATGCGTGGGACTAATTTGGTAATTTGGGTTATGGGAAGTCCCGCATGATTATGCGCGCGACTCATTTGGTAAGGTACCGGGAGCCTGATCACCTCCTAGGTTGTGGCCGAATACTCCCCGCATGAGGTATGCGTGAGGACGAAACTCCACCCCTTTTTGGATAGTAAGGTAGGCCTTTGGAATTTTGGGAACCTGTTGGCATGCTTGTTTGTTTGAGTGAATGAGAGGTCTTGAAATACAGACCAAGCGAGAGCGGACTCCTGAGTAGCACAGTTCCTGGCCGGGCGACCGCGCCCAGGTCGCAAAAAGGAGGAAGCGTTTTGTGTTTGTCTCCCTTACTGTTTTGTGGGCTGTACTGACCCCTTACCTGCAGCCATACTACCCGCCCTCTTTGTCTACTGTCTTGTACCTCATAATGGGAGGGCGGAGTTTGTGCAAACTCCGCTGAACTGTATGATCTTGAATTTTAAGAAGGAATTTAGTGGTGATTACGGGACTAAAATGTCTCAGTCCCGATTAGAAATATTGTGTGGTAGGGAGTGGCCGGTGCTGGATGCCGCGTGGCCACCAGAAGGTACTTTTGAGAATAGAATTGTATCCCGAGTGCATAGGATAGTGCATAGACATCACCCTGACCAGTTCCCTTATATAGACTCCTGGTTAGATATTTGTGAAAAACGGCCCACCTGGATAAAGCGCTGCTGTGAGGAGCAGTGCAGGATAATGTTATCAACTACGAAGGGGGTCCCGGGGGCTAGGGAAGAAAAGCCCCCCATTTATTCTGCCCCTGATTCCCCAGGGATCCCGAACCATCCACCCCTGTTTCTATATAGACCAGTCCCATCAGCTCCACCGTTACCCCGAGCAGAGCCTGAAGACGGGAGAGACCCTCCAGCCAGTTTGCCCTCACCCGACTAGTCACCTCCGTTGCCTGAGGGAAGACAAACTCCTCCCCGGGGTGGGAGTTCTAGTCCCGAGCAGAGTCCCGAAACAGAACAACCTTCTACTGAAGGAACTGTCAGCGGGGGATCATCAGCCAGTCCGGGGTCACCCGCTAGCCCAGGCCCTAGTGGGAGAGCCACCGCTGGGCCCGCAACTGTGCACTACACCCTCCGGAGCCTGAAAGAAGTTCACCAAATGCCATTACGTCAGGTCCCTGGATTACCTATTCTCAATGGAGAGGGTCAGGTTGTGACCAGGCCAACCTGTCTCGTTTATGTGCCCTTCTCCACTACGGATTTATTGAACTGGAAAACGCACTATGCCTCCTATACTGAAAAACCCCAAGACCTGACAGACTTAATGTCTAGTATTATGCAGACCCACCAGCCTACCTGGTCTGATTGCCGCCAGCTCTTGTCCACCCTTTTCACTACTGAAGAGGGGGCACGAATAGTGCAGGCCACCACTCGGTGGTTGGAAGAGAACCCCGTAGATGGGAGGGACCTAGATCCCTGTCAGGCAGCTGCTGTAGATTTCCCAAATGAGGATCCGAGATGGGATCCGAATAATGCGGCCGGGGAGAAGGCCCTCACCCGGTTCCGCCAAGCCCTATTGCAAGGCCTGAAGAAGGGAAGCCAGAAAGCCATGAATGTTGGGAAGGTAGCGGATTCTCCAGCGCCCAGATGAGAGCCCAGCTGCCTTCTACGAACGACTATCTGAAGCTTATAGACTGTATACCCCATAAGATCCAGCAGCCCAGGAGAATTTGGCAATGGTAAATGCAGCCTTTGTGAGTCAGTCCCAGGGAGACATAAAACGAAAACTGCAAAAGTTAGAAGGATTTGCGGGCATGAACACAGCAGAGTTAATGGAAGTTGCTCAGAAGGTATTTGTGAATCGTGATCAAGAATGTAAGAAAGAAAGTGAAAGAAAGATGAAGAAGAAAGCCGATCTGCTTGCTGCAGCACTAGTTGAAGGACGCGGAGGAGGATACTTAAACCGAAGGACCCGAGGAAGGGGAAGGGGCCGAGGAAGCGCTCAGTCCCCCTTAGGTGCAAATCAGTGCGCCTATTGCAAGGAAGAAGGACACTGGAAGAACGAATGCCCGAATAATAGCTTCACCCCCTGGAGGGGAGGAGGGAGCACTGGGAGAGCAGGGGGGCGATTCCAGCAACGAGGAGGAATGCAGCGCACACGATTCCAGCAGGAAGAAGCCGCTGTAGAAGGTATAGCGACCACTGAAGACGACTACGGGGATGAGGACTAGGCCAGACCGGGCTCCAAGTTTTCCCTGGGTCCCCAGGAGCCTATGGTCAATTTGAAGATTGGGGACCAGTACATGGACTTCATGGTGGACACGGGGGCCGAACATTCAGTAGTGGCTGAGCCAGTGGCTCCTTTGTCTTCTTCATCTGTCACCATTGTTGGCGCCACTGGAACTAGAACTACAAGACCTTTCCTGCAGAACCGCGCCTGTGAATTAGGGGGACAGGAGATAACCCACCAATTCCTGTATATACCTGAGTGCCCAATCCCCCTCTTGGGCCGAGACATGCTTGCTAAGCTTCAGGTGCAGATATCCTTTGTTGAGGGAGGAAAAATGGAAATGACTGTAAAATCAAAATCTGCCAGTCTGATGGTGCTAACTGTCCCCCGAGAAGAAGAATGGTGGTTCTACAGCCCACCTTCATCCAAAGCAGCTAACCCCGTATACCCACCAGCATCTCAGCTCCACCTGGGGTATGGGCGGAAGATAATCCACCTGGTCTAGCAAAGAATATAGCTCCTGTGCTAGTCACTCTTAAGTCAGGAGCAGAACCAGTGCATGTGCGACAATATCCCCTCCCACGACCAGCAATTGAAGGCATTCATTGTCATCTAAAGAAATTACTACAGTATGGACTCCTTAGAGAATGCCAATTGCCTTGGAACACCCCCCTCCTCCCAGTCAAGAAGTCGGGGACAGGTGACTACCGCCCCATGCAGGATTTGCGCCGAGTGAACGATGCAGTTGAAACTATACATCCAGTAGTACCAAATCCTTACACTCTCCTGGGACTGATTCCAGCGGAGGCTGATCACTTCACCATTCTAGATTTGAAGGATGCTTTCTTCTGTATACGCCTTGCACCCACCAGTCAACTCCTGTTCGCCTTTGAATGGGAAATCCCAACCACAGGAAGACAAGGTCAACTCACTTGGACTCGATTACCTCAAGGATTCAAGAACTTGCCCACCATCTTCAGCGCTGCTCTCAACCAAGACCTTTCTAGCTACTCTGTGACTCCGGGAAAGAGAGTCTTGCTCCAATACGTTGATGATCTGCTCATTGCCACCAACTCCAAAACCGAATGTGTGCAAGCTACCAGTGATCTCTTGCACCTCCTGAATGAAGCCAGATACAAGGTCTCAAGAGCCAAAGCACAGTTGTGCCAAACAGAAGTAAAATATCTGGGATTCCATCTGTCCAAAGGGATCCGGAAATTGGGACTTGAACGAAAAGAAGCAGTATGCCGCATCCCTACCCCCACCACCAGAAAACAGGTATGGGCCTTCTTGGGAGCTGCAGGCTACTGCCGCATATGGATACCCAACTTTGCACTCTTGGCGAAACCCTTGTATCAAGTCACAAAGGGAATGGAACGATCTCCCCTGGAATGGGGCCCAGAACAAGATAAAGCATTCAAATCACTAAAAGCAGCATTGATGTCATCCCCAGCCTTGGGTCTGCCAGATGTACAGAAGCCATTTCGTCTCTATGTCCATGAGTCAAGTGGGAATGCATTGGGAGTATTGACTCAGCCTCTCGGATCCTGGCAGCGACCTGTAGCCTATCTATCAAAACAGTTGGACCCTGTTGCAAAAGGATGGCCCCCTTGCCTCAGAGCCGTAGCAGCCACGGCCCTCCTGGTGAGCGAAGCTGATAAGCTCACTCTAGGACAGAACCTCCAAGTTACTGTACCACATTCTGTTCTGACCTTGATGGAACATAAAGGGAACTACTGGTTCACCAACGCCCGGATGTTGAAATATCAAAGTATGCTGTGTGAGAATTCCCGACTACAGTTGAGTGTCAGCCAAACCCTGAATCCTGCTACTTTTCTACCAACTGGCCCTGGCCCACCTGACCATGATTGTCTGGAAGTTATGGACACCGTGTATTCCAGTCGTCCAGACCTAACCGATATCCCCTTAAGTAACCCTGACAGGACTTTCTTCGTGGATGGAAGCAGTCTCATCATCAACGGAAAACAATGTGCTGGCTATGCAGTGGTGACCCTGGACATGGTAACTGAATCATCAGCTCTGACCCCGGGAACTTCAGCACAGAAAGCCGAATTGATAGCTCTCACCCGAGCACTAACAATAGGGACTGGGACCCGTCTGAATGTATACACAGATTCCAAGTATGCCTTTACAACCTTACATGCCCATGGAGCCCTGTACAAAGAACGCGGATTGATAACCTCGGGAGGCAAGTCCATCAAGTATGGCCCAGAGATGTTGACTTTATTGAAAGCAGTATGGGCCCCCAAACATGTTGCTGTAATGCATTGCCGAGGTCACCAGACCGGAGATGAAGAAGTGTCCAGAGGGAACAGATTTGCCGATGCCTCAGCACGAGAAGCAGCAATTACTGGGAAGATTTCTGTCCCTACAGTTCAAGCAGCCATATTTCCGGTACCTCTTAGTGCTTGGACGCCTCGATACACCCCAAACGAACTGAACTACTAATGTCAAAATGAAGGGGGACAGTTAATAGAGACTGGATGGATAGTGCTACTGCCACTTGAGGGTGACTCAACCCCTGGTCCTACTGTAATCCCTGAAGCCCTGGGACCAGCTTTTGTTCACGCCTTCCACCAAGCCACCCACTATGGGAAAACTGTAATGGAGAAAGCTCTAAAACCGTATTTTTGTATCTCACTGTTGGGACCCCTGACTGCTTCAGTTGCTCGAAAATGTGTGACTTGTGCCAAGAACAATGCCCGGCAAGGTCCTGTCCCACCTCCGAGAGTTCAATCAGTAGGAGTTACCCCCATGGGAAGTATCCAAATAGACTTTGCAGAAATGCCACAAGCAAATGGATACCGCTAATTGCTGGTCCTAGTTTGTACCTTCTCTGGGTGGGTGGAAGCTTTCCCCACCAGGACTGAGAAAGCCAGAGAAGTCACCAAGGCTCTGCTCCATGAAATTATTCCCCAGTTTGGCATACCCTTGGCCATAGGGTCAGACAATGGGCCCTCCCTTGTGTCACAAGTAACCCAGCAGTTGGCCCATGCCTTGCAAATACAGTGGAAGTTGCATACAGCTTATAGACCCCAGTGTTCAAGAAAAGTAGAGAGAATGAACCGAACCCTGAAGTCTCAGTTGTCTAAGCTCTGCCAAGAAGCTCACCTGAAATGGCCCCAAGCTCTCCCCATAGCCCTTCTTAGGATACGTTCAGCCCCCACCAAGGTGTTAGGAGTTTCCCCCTTTGAGATTTTGTATGGATGACCCCCACCCATAGTTCAGGGGATAAGGGGGGACATGAGTCAGATTGGTTCAGAAATTACTAGACAAGAATTGTTGGCTCTAAGTTCTGTTTTGCAGGGTCTCCATACCTGGGTGCAGGACCAGTTGCCTATCAATTTGACAGAGCTATTGCATCCTTTCAAACTGGGAGCCTCGGTGTGGGTCAAAGAGTGGAAGAAGACACTGCTGGCACCCCACTGGAAGGGACCCTATGTCGTTTTACTGTCAACACCAACTGCAGTTAAAGTAGCTGAGATCGACGCCTGGATTCATCACAGCCGAGTAAAGCCAGCAGCAGTTCCTGAGCGTCGTCTTTGGACTTCAACTGCTGATCCTGCATCACCGTTGCGCCTCACACTGCGAAGGAGACCATTACTGTGAGAATCTGCAGCCCTGCTCCTGGAAGTTGAGGAAGGAGAAGTCTTCGAGTTCTCAACGTTCCAGCTCATCTATCACCAGAGACTGTGGTCATGATGATCGCTTATTATTGTTTCATCTTTGTGGTAGCCCTGGGGCCTTTTGGAGCTACATTTGCCCTGCTTCCTTGTGCAGCCTGTATAACTACTACTCAAATTGGACTGAAGGTCACCCAGACTTTACTTTATCATTCTTACTACACCTGCACTGGTACAGTCAGCCAGTGTATATATAATGGTACTGAACTGAATATCTGTACAAATGGAAAGACTTGTACCTGTTTCAGTCCCAGACAGAACCCTTCTTATTATGTCCTAGAAGTACGCAGGAATGACGAAGATGGAGTGCTCATCAACGCTACGCGTCAACTTTCTGATCCCACTCAACCTGTACCCCTGTACTTTGATGCTTGTGATCTTATCAACAGAAATGACAATGACAAGTGTGGGTCCTGGGAACAAGCTTACTACTATGATGACAAATATATGTGTCCCGAAGGTGCCTACAGATGGGGAATATGCACTGGGATACATTCTCCAACCACGTATGGTAAACCATCAAAAGCTGACTATTTCTGCCCAAAATGGGACTGTGTGTATTATGCTACCTGGTCTGGTGGCCCTACTGGACAAGATGGAGACAATCGTAAGGCCACTTTAGAAAGACACCACTACTGGAACCTCAAAAGTGCAAGAAGGGGGCTTGCAACCCCCTGTGGCTCCTCATACTCGATCCAAGCCAGTGGAAGCAAGGATTCAGATTTGGACTACGTATAGCAGGAGGAGGAGCCGACCCTGGGACTTTTGTTTATATCCAGCTCAACACGAAAACTCATGTCTCTTCACCTTATCGAATACATCACACCTTCCACGAGGCCATGAAGGCAGAGTTTGTGGTTCCCCACGTTTCACGAAACTTGTTTATTGAACTAGCTGGAGCCGTAGCATCCAGTCTCCACATCTCTGACTGTCTTTTCTGCGGCGGAACCAAGATGGGAGACCAGTGGCCTTGGGAAGCGCAAGAGTTAAACTATTCTGTACCATACAATCGAACTGATTTGCATAAAACAACCAGTGAATGGGTCTTAGCTAACCCCATTGTTGGTAACCTATGTTTTGTTCGTACCGGACCACAGTTTACTCTGCCAGTTGGACAATTGGTCTGTTTGAACCAGAAGTATTATAACGCGACTACCAGAAAGACAGCCTGGTGGTCAGGTGTTAAAGCCCCAGAGCCTTCCAACCCTTTGATTGTCTTTCCGAGTCTTGCCAAACTATGGACTAATCTGGCTTCTCACCACCCTTGGCAAGCCCCACCTGGACTATATTGGATTTGTGGAACACGAGCTTATGCGAGACTCCCTGCAAACTGGGGAGGTGCATGTGTTCTGGGGACAATACAAGCTTCTTTCTTCCTCTTGCCTATTTCCCACAGAGAACAACTAGGATTTCCTATATACCGAAGTCGACAGAAGCGAGAGGCTCTGCAGATAGGCCAGTGGGACAAATGGGATGCAACATCTGAAGAATGGCCACCGGAGAGAATTGTTTCTTACTATGGACCTGCTACGTGGGCACAAGATGGTTCTTGGGGCTACCGCACCCCTGTGTATATGTTGAATCGTATTATACGATTGCAAGCTGTTGTTGAAATAATAACTAATGAGACTAGTAATGCACTAACCCTGTTAGCCAAACAGGCTACGCAAATGCGTACAGCTATTTACCAGAATCGGTTAGCATTAGACTATTTACTAGCCGCTGAAGGGGGAGTGTGTGGAAAGTTAAATTTAACTAACTGTTGTTTACAAATCGATAACGAAGGACAAGTCATAGAAGATATAGCCAATCACATGAGGAAGCAAACCTATGTACCAGTCCAGACCTGGCATGGTTTGCAACTTGATGGATGGTTTGGTTCTCTGTTTTCAGGACTGGGCGGCATGAAAACACTTGTGTTCGTTATCTTATCAGTATTGGCTATCTGCTTGTTCCTCCCATGTTTCCTACCCCTATGCTTACGCACGCTAAACTCAGTCATGGACAATGCTATTGAACATAAGGCAGCTACAAAGATACTGGCTATGTGGCAATATTACCCTATACTCCAAACTGATGCTTATGCTCGAGTATAATGTGTGATTTGATTCCCACCCTTTCTCACTTGCAGGTGGGAATAATTAAGGGGGGAATGTGGAAGGCTATGGCCTAGAATAGCCTGAAAACATATGAGAGGCCTGTAAGCAAGGCCTGAGTCCCAACCCCCACCTGAGACTAGTAGTGCTGAGAAGAACCAAAGTCAGTAAAAAATCAGAGAAAATGCTTTAAACTGTTTAGATCTGCTTAACAAGGAGTTTTCATGGGGGGGGGCGCTCGTGAGCCCGATCAACATGGCCACGATATACTAGAGCTCCTTAGCTGCTTCCTTCCTTCATAAAGTTTTTAAGCTTTTAAACTACAATTTTTTCGTTGAAAATGCTCTGACTAAGAGGGGCTAAGCTCTCTAAGCATCATGTTGCTGTCTGATCGCTCTTCTTGATAGCAAACTGCCTCAAGCTAATGATCTCCCCGATGCTGCATTCATCAGAGGTGACAGTGAAGAATGTCTGTTTGTTTCTCCTGTACAAGGTACTCTGCTGCAGCTGTTTTATGGATCTGTGCTGCCGATGAATGGCTCTCCCTGTCTGCATACTGAGTGAGAAGGGGTATCTTGGCTGCTTAATATGCTGCCATTGAATCGCTCTCCCGATCTGCCTAATACCCCAGCGCTACTCTCATCGGAGGTGACAGTGATGTGTGCCTGTTGTTTGCTGCACTTAATATTATACTGAAGCAGTTCTCTGAACAACCTTCTCTCTACATCGGAATGTAAGCGTTGATTCAGCTGCTAGCCTGTCTATGCTTCTGCCTACAATACTGTTTTTAGCTTCTGATCTCCCTAATGGCGCTTTGTTTTGTGAAGCCGAGTGAAACGCGCCGGTTATAGCGTCTTCGAGACAGCTAGTTGCAGCAGATCTACAAGATTAAAGGCCTGGAGGAATCGGGGGGAAAATCCCTCATTAGCTGCCTTGCCTAACTTCATCTTTCCTTTGCTGCCCTGACTACAAAGTAAGTGTTACAGTTTTGAAAAGAGAGGAGGAAAGTGCCTAAGTGAGAGGATTCTCTCAGCGACTACAATGTTCATTTCATGACTTTGACTCTCCTGCGATTCTTCAATGCTTAAATAACCTGAGTCCAAGTGTCTAACTTAATAAAATAATGGCTGTACCTGTGAGAGTGAAGTTGGAACGCAGATGGGGGTCTGAGTAGAAGCGGGAAAATCGCTTGAAACGCAAGCTGGTGCTGACATCAGAGCTTCTGTTGCTGTGTGCTACGTGTAGAAAGGAATCCCTCTAAGATGGCTGCCGGTCCCTGGAACGCAAGCTTGAAACGCATAAGTGTTCCCAAGATGGCTGCCGCCTCTGATTGACAGCTGATGCTTCTTCCAGGGAGCTGCTTTCCAGGCAAATCTGATTAGGAGCAGCAAGCTGCTATCGGGGCAGCTCACATTCCGGTTGTTCCTGTCTGCTCTGCTGCGATTACCTGCTCTTTGATGTCACTACTGTCTCTGGCCGTCCCGGGAAAAGTGCTGTGCAGAATCGGCTTCACCGATGCAGTTGATTTTTGTAGAGGGGCGCCCTCATGTGTTTTTGAGCGGTACTGCAGGGTCTATGTAATTTCTTGCTTCTGCAGTCCTTTTTTGCTTGTTTTTTGGTCCTGCTTCCTTGATTCAAGTGCTGGAAGAAACACTCTAGTGAAGATGAGGTCTTTCTGATGGAGGAGCTGGGGTTCATTTCCCTGCTGATGGTCTTTCCTGCTCACTGTTAGGGGCAAGTCGCCCTTCTTCAACAAGAAATAATTATTTCTCAGTTGTGGACCAGTTGCTGAATCTTACAGGAGAGCGTCACCTTCACTTAATTGCATTAGAGCACATACAGTAAGATTTTTTCTGATTGCCTCGGCGGCTCCGTGTGTCCATTATGGCTGCGACAAAATCCTACGCAGCTTCCCTCTCCAAGTTCGGGAGATCTTCAGATTCTAATGCTACTCCGTCCTCTCACACCACGGAAAGTCTCTCCAACTCTAAAGTTCCTGTATCGGGGCCGCAATCTCCAGTTACCAAAGCGGATTTTATGGAAATCTTAAAAGAGCTCAAGTTGTTTCGGCAAGACTTCTCGAAGGCGGTGAGTGATATTCGCTCTGATATAAAGTCTCTCGATGACAGGGTTACGCAGACTGAAATACATATCGGGGAGCAAATGGACTCGTCTTTAGCCCTCCAGACTAAAATTGTGAAATTGGACCAACTCTCGAAGGAGCTAAAAGAACGACAGGATGATCTTGAAAATAGACAGCGTCGCAATAATTTGAGAATACTGGGTCTTCCGGAACAACAAGGTGGACCGGAAGATACAATGTCATTAGTCCAAGAACTGTATGCCTTTTGTCTACCCAATGCTCCTAAACCAGTCCGATTGGAACGTGCACATCGAGCTTTGGGGGCTCAGCGTTCCTCTAACTCAAAACCAAGAGCGATTGTCATCTGCTTCTGCTTTTTCTCTGATAAAGTGGCGCTTATGAGAAGTTTGCGGGGGAAGAGATCAGTTGTCTTTAAGGGTCAGGAGCTTCAAATTTATCAAGACCTTTCTCAATATACCCTTGAGCGTCGACGAAGCTTTAGACCTTTAACTCAGGCTTTACAGAAGAGAGAAATATCTTACAGATGGGGATTCCCCTTTGCCCTGATCTTTGATTGGAATAACTGCGCTCAGAAAATCACTGATTTGTCGACGGCACTGGACTTTCTTGATGTAATGCAACATGGAGAGCGCCCAGTACGACCAAGAAGCACACACGGAGAATGGGAGACCTTGCTACCAAAGAGACGTAAGATGCCACGTTCCCGGAGATCCTCTAACTCTGAAGCTGACTCCAGTCTACCGAAGGCGATGGATACTACTGCTCCCACTTGAGCTTTCCTGTTTGTTCAAGGACTGAGGGAGGGGGTGGGTTTAAGAGGGTTATCTCTTGTATATTTGCTCTAGGGGAGAATGGTTTGTTGAGTCCTTGGTTTCACTCTAGTTTCAGAATGCAAAACTTGGGGGTTAGCTATAAGAGGGGGAGGTGGTGAAAGCTGTGTGAGGGTTATGGGGGAGAGGTGATGTTTATGGGGGAGGCGGTTAGATTTACATCTTATTTCATGCAGGTATGTTCTTGAGGCTAGCTTGATGTTCTTCTTTTTCTCAGAGCCGGTCTAGGGGAGGGAGCAGTTGGGGAAGTTCTTATTTTTCTTTCTTTCCTCTATGCCTCAGTTGATGGCACGTCTAGTGTCATCTGCGTTCGGTGGGTTATATAGTAACTATACTTCCTGCTGTTATAGGAATGTGTGGGGAATACAGCTGGGAGGGGAAGGGGAGGGGGAAGGGGAGGGGGGAGGGGAGGGGGGAGGGGAGGGACTGTTGGGGTTGAGGACTGGGGTGGGGGTGGAGGGGCAGAAGGGGAACCTTGTTGACTTGCGCATATCCTGGTCTCTTTTATTTATTCTGAATAACTTCTCTGTCTTTTTTCCTTTCATATGGGGTTTAGAGCTTGGAAGAATTGGTCCTGGCGTTCTGGGGCGTCCCTGGCTCCTGACTCTGTTAGGAGTGTCGTTTCTCATTGGGGTTTTTTTCCGCTTTGGGTATGGTTAGGGCTATCTCTTGGAATGTTCATGGTCTCAATAGCCCTGTTAAGCGCAGAAGGGTGTTGGATCAATTGTGCAGGGAGAAAGCCGAGATTATATTTCTCCAGGAAACTCATTTTTCTAAGAAGGATCACTTTGATTCAGCTAAAAATAAGTTCCCACATATCTATTTAGCTAATTATTCTACCAAGAAGCGAGGGGTCGCTATTCTGATGTCCCATACCTGTCCCTTTCAACTGATTGATAGTGTTAGTGACCCGGAGGGTCGTTTTTTGATGTTGGTGGGTACTATTCAGGGTTTGACATTGACGTTCGTGAACGTGTATCTCCCTCCAACAGCGGTGAGAAGTTCTCTGGTGGATCTCACGAAGGCGCTTCAGACCTTTAGTCAGGGACCGTTGATTGTGGGAGGCGATTTCAATTGTGTCTGCTCTGAACTAGACCGGTCAGGGAATCGCCTTTCGTGGTCTCCTTTGGGGAGGGCTTTGGAGGAGTGGGACGCCCAGTTTGATTTGTGTGATGTGTGGAGGCACCTACATGCTTGTGAAAGAGATTATACGTTTTATTCGTCTGTACATCAGTGTCATTCTCGTATTGACCGATGGCTCATGTCTCGTTCGGAGCTCTCTTGGTTGTCTCAGGCGGCTATAGGGACCATGGGACCTTCTGATCATGCTATCATATCTATTGATCTTACCTTAGGGGCGGAGGACACATCGGCTAGGGTGTGGTCTCTTCCTAGGGAGTTCCTGCTAAATACGGAGTTTGCAGAAGGGGTAAAGAAAGGTTGGATGGAATATTTGCAGCTCAATGACTCCTCTGATATTTCCAGAGCTCTCCTGTGGGAAGCAGGGAAAGCAGTCCTCCGAGGTCAACTTATTTCTTTATCGAGTGCGTTTAAGAAACGGTTCTCAGTTAAACAGGAGATTCTACGAAAAGAAATTGCGGAGTTGGAAATCACTCATCGGAAGGGGGGCGGTAACAAGGTGTGGAAATTGCTGACTATGCGTAGAGGGGAATTAGCGGCTTTAGAAGCTGACCGTACGGCATCGCTTATGTTACGCACTAAACGGCGGTATTATGAGCAGGGTAATAAGGCAGGGAAGCTGCTGATGTGGCAATTAAGAAGACAGCGGCAACGGCACCGAGTGACTGCCATTCACTCGCCACAGGGTCACACGATGTTTCAATCCAAGGATATCGCGGCTGAGTTTGCTAGATTTTATAAACATTTATACACTAGCGAGTTATCGGCGACTCCAACGGACATTTCGACTTGGTTGCAAGAGGCTAATCTCCCGCATATTTCGGTGGAAGATCGGGATCATTTAGATAGACCGTTTACTTTAGAGGAGGTACTGTTGGCTTTGAAAAATCTTAAATCTGCTAAAGCGGTAGGCCCAGATCTGTTACCTGCTGAGTTGTATAAGACTTTCCCGGATTTGTTTGCTCCAACTCTGCTCTCTGTTTTTAATGAAATACTTCTCCGGAAGACTCTCCCTGCTTCTTTTTATCAGGCGTCTATTGTTGTCATACCAAAGGCTGCTAAAGACCCTTTGCTTTGTTCTAATTATCGTCCTATCTCTCTTCTGAATTTAGATTACAAAATTTTTTCCTCCATTTTGGCTAATCGATTGGGGAAACTCATCCCTGCTATAGTCCACCCGAATCAGACTGGCTTCATTAAAAACAGATATGGGTTCGAGAATGTCCGTAGGCTGATCAATGTGTTGCAGAGGCTGGCACGGGATGATGGATCTTATGGCATTCTCTCGTTGGATGCTGAGAAGGCCTTCGACAAACTAGAGTGGCCTTATCTTTTGCAGGTTCTGCGGGAATTTGGGTTTGGGCCAATCTTTTGTACCTGGATCACAGCGTTATACTCCAGCCCTCAAGCGATGGTGTCTGTTAATGGCTCGATCTCTTCTTCCTTTGGTTTGACGAGAGGCACGCGACAAGGCTGTCCTCTATCTCCTTTGCTGTTCGCACTTGCAATGGAACCGCTGGCAGCCCATATCCGGCTAAAAGCAGAGGACATCGGAATCTCCCTTGGGTCGGAATGGCATTCTATATCTTTATACGCGGATGATACTTTAATTTATTTACGGGAACCTTCTAGGGCTTTACCTATCGTGCTTTGTATTTTAGACCGTTTCTCCTCGGTTTCTGGTTTTTCTATTAATCGCCAGAAGTCCACGCTTTTGCGCTGTGTATCACGTTCCTCCGCTGCTGTTCAGGACTTTGGAGATGCTTTCCCGGTGGTTGATCACTTTAAATACTTAGGCATTATTATTCATCGTGATCTTTCGCGACTGTATAGTTTGAATTATATTCCCCTTTTGAATTCAATTAAGGTGGACTTGGGGCGTTGGAGTTCTTGCTCGGTTACATGGTTAGGTCGCATTAATACTTACAAGATGCTGATCTTACCCAGGTTGCTTTTTCTCTTTATGCAACTGCCTATCGCTTTACCTCGCAAGTTTTTTCAGAAGCTTCGGTCGACAATTACTGGGTTTATATGGTTGGGGAAGCGCCCGGCGATTGCTTGGCGGCTACTTACGCTGCCTCGAGAGTCTGGAGGGATGGGTCTTTCTGATCCGGAATTTTACTACTCCTGTATCTGTTTGAGATCCCTACTCCTGTGGAGAATTCACTCGGGGGCGGAATGGGTCTCACTGGAGGCGGATTGGCTACGCCCGATCCCGTTGGACACGGTACCTTTTCTTTCTGGGTATCGTGAGATTCGTCAGGCACAGATGCATGTGTTTATTGGGCCCTGTTGGACGGCATGGCAGCGGATCTGTAAGAAGGCCGGAGTTTCTAATCTCCAATCGCCCTTTCTTACTTTGGGAGCTTTGGGCTTTATCCGTGACATGTTCCCGGGCTCGAACATGGATTTATTGGCGATCAGATTAGCATCTTTGTATGTACATTTACGACCCCTTTCAAAGCGAGACTTGGAGGAACATATGGGTCGTTCCCTATCTTTGTTCCAGTATCTGCAAATCTCTCACTGCTTGACTACTCAATTCTCCGTGACTGAACTTTCTCGACATCCTAGAGGTTGGGAGCAAGATCTGTTTATATCTAGAAAACTTAAGGCGTTCATAGCTCGATTGTACAGGCATGTGATTACTGACTTTACGGCTCCGCCAACTATGAAGCTTCCTCAACAACGTTGGGAGCCGTCTCTGCCGGGTAAGGAGCAGGAGTTCTGGCTGGAGGTATATTCTTATTCCCACTCTTGTTCTATCTCGCTGGGGTTACTTCATACCCAACTTCGGATTCTTTATCGCTTAAGTATCACGCCGGTTGATCTCTTTCACTGGCGACGAGCTGATGATCCGCTCTGTTGGAGATTGTGTGGCCGGCAGGGCACTTTTGATCATATGTGGTGGGGGTGTCCGTACATTCAGAACTATTGGCGGGGGGTAACGGGATATATTGCGGTAAAATTACAGGTGATTCTCCCGATGGACATGGAGTCCTGTTTATTGGGGATGTGTCCGGAATTCCCTTCCCGGCGTCCTCTCAGAAGACTGGTGCAGTCCCTTCTTTTGGCGGCCCGATCAGTGTTGGCTCGCTTCTGGAAACGAAGTAGGGCTCCCTCTTTGATTGAATGGCATGCTAAGTGCTGGGAAATGTACCGGTTTGAAAAAATGACTGCTTCAATTCGGGGTCGTCCTTTTCTCGAAGCGGATCTTTGGAGCTTAATGTTTCAAGAAGACACTTGATGATCTCCGACTTGTTCTGGTGAGTGGATGAGCGGTATCTTCTCTTGACCGTGGTTGTCTTTTGGATCTGTTCTTCCTGTTTCAGCTTGCTTTTTCTTTTCTTCTTCTTCTTCCTCCCTCATCTCGGGGGAGTGCTAGGTCAACAGGGTTGGAGGGGGGGTAGTGATAGGGGGTCTGGGCTGGGAGTGGGATTTCGGGGGGGGGAGGGGTTATAGGAGTAGAGTTTGGCATTTCCCTCTATTGATTTCAGGCATTGTGGGTATCTTCTACCTTACGATTTAGAAGGGTATGGTAGTAGTAGTGATTTCTTCCCTTCTTACTAGCCTGTTTTTGGACTGCTTTATTCTGAAATTTTCTGGGTTGATTGAACTGTTTTGTAATGTGTTATTATATGTCACTGCACTTCTGTACTTGTTTCTTATGAATCTCTAATGTAGAGGTCCCCTCTTATTTTGAGTTGGGTGGTACGAGAGGGGAGGGGTTCTGATTACAGGGTTGGTTAATATCTGTCGTTTGTTACCTGCTTGTGATTTTGATGATTGTACGGGCTACTGTAACGGATTTGTTATTGTTTCTTACTATTTATTGGCTGGTTGGTCATGTTCTAAGAGAATGGAGAATGTCCTACATTGTTGTGTTTAAAATATTGGACTGTATGTTATTGAACTTTGCTCAATAAAATTTATTACACAAAAAAAACCAAGGAGTTTTCATGAATTCATAAGTCCTCTATTATTCTCTTGTGCTGTGAAAATAGAAATGTTTCAATACATGCATTCCTCAGGCTAGAAATGACCTCGCAGTAGAAATGTATCAATATTAGAAACTGAGCCATTGTTAGAGAATTCTGAGCAAGGGGAAACAGAGCACTGGACCCCGAGAGAGGTCCCAATTGGACAGGGTCAGGGGGCAGCAGGACCAATAGAAAGTTGCCTGTGTTAAACTGGAGAAGAAAGGTATATAAGGTGGTGTTTACTGGACTCCATTGCTCAGACCATTTTGAATGTGAACCTGTTTGAGCCTGTGCACATTAAACTGGCTTGGATCCTGCAATCGACTCCTGGTTTTATTCATTGCGTGCACTTCGCTGCAACAGTATAGCAGGTTTTTTGATAGCTCTGGCACTGTATGTTTATTTCACTGGAGAGGTGTTTAGTATTAAGGGTCTGGAAGCAGAAAGAATAGACAGAGGGTATAATTTACTAAACTGTTTACCCACAGACACATCATTGGGGGTACAATTTCTTAGTTTCTGACTAGAGAATATGACTATATTTCTCTTTTCTCCTCTCCTCAGACTCCCCGCTCTGTGTGCTCTGAGAACTGTGCACCTGGATTCAGGAAAGTTCTTCAGAGAGAGAAGCCGGTCTGCTGCTATGACTGTGTCCCTTGCGCTGATGGACAATACTCCAACATAACAGGTAGACAGACAAAAGATGTCATTTCATTTTATAAATAGGGATTATCTATCTTGCCAAAAATGTGCTTTGATTACTTTCCCATATTGTATGCAGGAATTTTCATTTTTTCAGGCAAATGCTTTCAAATGTTGGATGAATAGTGCGCAATATCCAGTGTGGTCCATGCAATGAAATGGCAGTGCATGCTATAAATGTATTCATGTGTATGCACAAATAGTGCATCTTATCACATATTAGTCTACCCTACAGAGTGCAGCATTGCTCAATAGTACACACAATTTCCCATAGGCTGTGCTATTGATGACATGCAGGAAGTGATGAAATTTTGTTATTTTTAGTTTCCTTTTATTTATTTGTTATTATTTGACATCTCTCTCTTTAGCCAGAGAACATCAGAATGATTTACAAAACCAAAATAAATTAGGAGTAAAAACAGTAAAAATTAGGATAAAACAAAATATGTATAAGACAAGACAAAAACAGCAGGAAAGGAGAAATATAGAACAACCGTATAAATAACATACAAAAATTAATATAGATACACAGATGGCTTAAACTTATGGAGAACAATTCCGATCGGGGCACGTCTGGCCCATCTGGACATTCAAAATCTGTACGGGCCAGATTTGCAACCAATTCTGCAAGTGCGGGAGATATATATTCCTGTGGTTGGAAAATATGGGCATTTGGATGGGCCAGAAGTGTACAAGTGACCCTCACTCTGCTCGCCCTTTTTGTTTGTTTGGACTTTTGCGAGTCAGTGCTCTTTTTTCTTTGTTCAAAAATGTACCCTGCCATCCTTTTCCCATACTCCTGCTGGAGCTCTGGAGCCGTGGTGTCCCATCGTCATGGCACTGGGATGCTCACAGGAGCCTTGTTACTCTGCACCACTGCAGAAATGCCTTTCCCCACTGCCTGATCCCATAGGTACCTGCTGCTTCTCACCTCTGTTTTGAAGATCTGCTGGTGCCAATCCCCTTCCTCGGAGGGACTTATTCCAACTCTGCATCCCTGAACGTACAGGGCCATGAGGTGTATGAGCCTTGTATGTCTGAGTCGTAGGCCTGCCTCCGCTCCGCCCACTCTCTACTTGCCATCTCCTCACGCCTCCTTCCAGAACTCCCCGCATAAAGGCCATGTACATGCAAGGAGCTTTGCTTTTGGTACTGGGTCCCTGTGAATAGCAGGGGTTGAATGTCCAAGACCGATGTCCATCCCCACTATTTGCTTTTCAGGATGACACCCTTAGTGGTCCCACACCAATTCATGCAAGGAGGTTGTTTTTTTTTTAAGCTATTCAGTAATTTATTAGGATTTAAAGGGAAACTGTTTCACGGAGTGTGAGACAAAGCTGAAAGCAGTGCTTAGTTAGCTCCATTCTAAACCAAGAAGATGGAGGTATAACCCAACAGAGTTTGCTTTGAACATTGCAAATTTCAGGTGAGATATTAAGGAATTATCAAAGAGTCAAGAAATTGTGGGAATCCCGTATAATAAATTTTGTGTGCAGATGTCAGGATTTTACATTTTTTTTCTTCTTGCAACTGGCAGCCATTTTTGTTCTATCAAGAGGCGTAACATGATCCCTTGACTTAGCAAAATAGTGTCATTTTATGGCTATATTTCAAACAAGTAGCATCCTTTAAGGTTGTAATTTGTAGCACTAGTCAAAAGTGAGTTACAATTGTTAAGGTTGGTGTGAACCAAAGCATGTAGTAGGATGTTAATAGCACCATTTTTTTTTTTTATTGAAAGGCAGCCATTAAATACATAAGAACGTGAACCATAAACAGATTACAATATCAAAAGATAACAAAGGCAAAGCCACTAACAGGAAACACAAGGCTAGCCAACGAAATGCCTTCTTATTTTATTTTTATTTTTTTTGTTATAATTATATTACGCTCCCTCTGTCCCTTTCCCTTTCCCCCCCCCCACCCCTCCACCATTCATCAGTATATCACATAAGCCGTCTCCCAGAGTAAAGCAGCAGCCCCCCCACCTGCCAACGCCCCCTCCCTCCCCCAAACCACCCCATCCTAAACTCCCCCTCCCTCCCTCCCTCCCACCCACCAAACTTTAAGTTAGTCCATAAGAGAGGGAACATGCCAGCCAATCAGTGCCCATGAGGCATAGTGCGATTCCGCAAAGAATCATCATGCAACCTAGACTGTGACCCCCAGATAATGCCACGGTTCTGAACAATCAGGAACCATAGTGGTGGACAAAGGGTTCCCATACCTGCTCAAAGCGCGGCAGACGCATCCTACCCACAGCCACCCCGCGTTCCATTGTATACGTATCCCACATCCGTTCCAACCAGGCTGAGAAAGATGGAGGGAGGACGTGCTTCCAAACAAACACGAGAGACAGGCGAGCCGCATTCAGACCATGGCGAAGCAAAGCTAGCTGTGGGCTGCGTGCCCCGGGCACGGCCGCCCCAAAAAGAAAGATACCCGGGTCCCAGGGAATGTTCAGCCCAAGAAGTTGCTGTAAGCGAGATTGAATTCCTCTCCAAAAAGTACGGATGCGAGGGCAAGTCCACCAAATATGCGCGAGGGTACCTTTCTGCCCGCACCTCCGCCAACAAAGATCCACAGCTCCCGGATAAATGCGGGCAATCCGTGCAGGGGCCATATACCATCGATATAATATTTTATAGTTAGTTTCGCGAGCATTAACCGCCACCGAACTCTTCCACAATTGACCCTCCACCCGTTCCCACTGCTGCTCAGTGTAATGAAGGTTCAAATCAGAATTCCAAAGTGCCATATGCTTGGTGAAGGTCAAGCGCTGCCCCTGCAGGAGGGCATATAAGGTAGCTATAAGCCCTTTAGTAGTAGTACACCCCTCACAAAAACGCTCCAAGTCCGTAAATCCTCAGGCCACTTGTGGCCGAACGGTTCTAGACTGAACCCAATGCGCTATTTGCGTATATTGAAAGAGGTGACCACCGGGGAGGTCGAAATCCTCTTGAAGTGTACTAAATGGTTGTAGTTTACCGTCATCAAACAGTTGTCCGGCCCGGCTAAGGCCCTTATGCCCCCACTGCCGGAAGACCGGGTCAGCAATCCCTGGGGGAAACGAGGCATTACCCACTATAGGCGCCAAAGGGGTCAGGTCCATCCCACGAGGCCGAAAGAATTGGTCCCAGCAGCGGAGGGTATGAAGGATGTAGGGATTACTTGGGCGCTTACCACTCCATAGTTTGGGACCAAGCCACAGCCGATCCCCCAGTCCCACGCCCCCCTCTAAGTTCATTTCCATCTGCACCCACCGCTTGGAGCTATCCGCGATCATCCACTCCACCCCAGCGCGACATTGCGCCGCCGCATAGTACCAGTGCAGATTAGAGGCCCCCATACCCCCAGAACGCGTACGGGCATAGAGAGCTTGGCGTGCCAACCGCGGGCGACGATACCGCCAAATAAACTTCATTAGCAAAGTCTGCCAGGCGGCCAGTGTTCCCCGAGCCAACGTTATGGGGAGAACCTGGAAGAGGTACAAGAAATGTGGAACGACCACCATCTTAACGACTGCAATACGCCCAAACCAGGAGAGTATTAGGCTATGCCAGGTGTCTAAATCCCGCCAAACCTGGCGAAGTAGGGGTTCATAGTTAGCCTTAAATAGGGCCGCCCGCTCCACTGTCAGCTGCACCCCTAGGTAGCGTAAAGCACCAGTCACCCAGCGAAAGCGGTAAGCGGCTCTAAGCTCCGCACAAACCACCGTGGAGACTCCTACGTTTAGAACTTCCAATTTAGTGTAATTGATTTTGAATCCAGACACCTGGGAGAAAGTTTCAAAGAGCTGCATAGCAGTAGGAAGGGACGCAAGGGGATTCACCAGGGATAATATAATATCATCCGCAAAGAGCGCAATCCGGTAGTCCGCGGGGCCCACGCGAACACCCTGCAGGCCCGGATGCTCACGAAAGCTTTGCGCCAAAGGTTCCATCACGAGCGCGAACAACAACGGCGATAGGGGACAGCCTTGGCGAGTGCCCCTCTCCAATAAAAAACTTCTCGATTGACCTCCATTAACCCGAACGCATGCCTTAGGGTCCTGGTATAAGCTATGAACCCAGCGAATGAAATTAGGACCAAAGCCCATCGCTTCTAGCACACACCAGAGATAACCCAGCTAACACGGTCAAAGGCCTTTTCTGCGTCAACCCCCACAACTAAAGTCAGCTGTGGGTCTTGCTGAGCCACGTGAAGAACCTGTAGCATGCGCCGAATATTATCTGCTGCCTGGCGGCCCGGCACAAACCCAACCTGGTCGGGATATACCAAAATTGGGAGAACCTGATTCAATCGCGCAGCCAGCACGGCTGCAAGTATTTTGACGTCTGTATTTAACAGGGAGATGGGGCGATATGAGGCCGCGTCTTGCAAAGGTTTACCTGGCTTAGGGAGCATCACTATCAAAGCCTCACGCTGAGATGGGGGCAGAGGCGCCCCCCTCAGAACCTCGTTGAAAAGCACTACCAACGTTGGCGCTAATTGTACGCGGAATGTCTTGTAGTATTCCGCGGGAAAGCCATCATTACCCGATGCTCCCCCGGTTTTCAGCCGTCGGATTGCGTGTTCCACCTCTTCCACCGTGAATTCAGATTCTAAATGATCCCGATCGGAGTCCGTCAGGTGCGGCAAGTTGATCATCCGCAGGAAGCCCTGCACGTGTGCCAAATCAAAAGGTTCGGCTTTGTATAACTGCTCCAGATACGCAGCAAAAATGTTGCGCACCTCCCGAGAGATAACCCGCTTCTGCCCCCCAGAATCACGAAGCTCACGAACCACTCTCGCGAATTGCTGCTGCCGGAGACGCAGGGCTAGAAAGCGACTGGTCTTATTCCCGTGCTCATAAATAGTCTGCCGCAGTTTCTGGTGCTTATTATCTAATTCTCGTTGTAAACATGTGTCCAAGTTGGCCCGGGCAATCCTCCAGTGACGCAGAGCCCGTTGTGATCCAGTCTGGGCATGCTCTAAATGCAGTCGGGTAGAGTCTCCCACTAATATTCCCGTTTCCAAGCTCTCTGCATGCGGGCAGCTTCCGCCATAAGATGGCCCCTAGCCGTGGCCTTGAAGGCATCCCAAACCAGAGGAAGTGGGACCTCCCCAGAATCATTTAGCTCAAAGAAGTCTGTTATGAAACGGCCATGTTCCTGTACTGCGCACTGTCGTCGCAGGAAGCGCACATCAAGTCTCCAAAGCCATTGGCGTTCGTTGCACAAGTCCGTCGGAAGGGTGAGCCAGCAGGGGGCATGATCCAACCAGGTCAGTGCCCCATGACCAGCCTCCACCCTCCCATCCATCAAGCGCTGGTCCAACAGAAAATAACACAGGTACACTAAAAAAAAATTTTTTTAAACTGCCTCTAATGTTTCGATTGATTTTTACGTTTTTTGGTGCGCTGAATCCAAATCTGGTAACCAATTTGCTCCATCACGTACAGATTTTTTGCTACATTGGGTTAGCAGTTTGAGGTGAACGTTTCAGATTGAGTGCGATCGAGATAAAAGTTTCTTGGATGAATTCTTTATACTAATTGTTTAGTAGTTATTCAAATAAGAATAAAGAAAATTGTAACAAGGCAGCACATAAGAATAGAGTAATGTCAACAAAACACACTGTGATGGTAGCAAAATTGTCTGCACTTAAAACAGCCACATACATGTGCACAAACATTGAGCATATAAGAGCGAGGTTAGACACAAAGCAAAGCAAAGAAATGTGCAAAAAATGTTGTACAGGTATGTATGTAAGAATAGAAAACGCAAACCGCACCATTGCAATACATGAAGACAAACACCCGATGGTGTGAAAATAAAATTCTAATAAATGAGATCCGACACTGTGGTAATAACTAGCAAATTTTTATTTCAAAGTTTAGTAAAAACACGATATTTGTCAACACAGTTTAGATTTTAAAGTCATTCTTGGGTCAATCAATCTCCTGGTGGGCCCGTTTCTTCTTCCCCCGAATGCTTCTCTTGGTGCGCTGCTTGGCGTATTTTTCATCTGGGGTTTCCCGCAGCAGCAACCAGCAGAAATCAGCCATCATAGTGGTGTTCCATCTTCCTTGGTACCTTCTCTCTGCGTCCTTGATGTCCTGGTGAAACCTTTCACCTTGTTCTTCACTGTACGCCCCCAAGTTTTCGGGAAAGTAGTTCACATGGGAGTGCAAGAAATGGACTTTCAGGCTCATGTTACAGCCTTGTTCTTTGAAGGCATTGAGCATCCTGGTAACAATATCCTTATAGTTCTCATCCTGCCTGTTCCCCAAGAATTTGAGAACAACATCCTTGAAGGAATCCCAGGCTTCTTTTTCCTTCTCAGACATCGTTTCAGCGAATGCTCCATCTGAAATGAGTTTCCTTATATCAGGGCCAACAAACACTCCTTCCTTTAGCTTTGCTTCAGAAAGTCGGGGGAACTTTGAGCAAAGGTACCGAAAGCACTCACCATCTTTTGGAAGGGACTTGATGAATTGCTTAATGAGACCCAACTTAATGTGGAGAGGTGGTAATAGAATTTTATCACGAGGTACCAAGCTCTCATGAAGAACATTTTTCTCACCGGGTCTCAAATACTCCCGAATTGGCCAGTCTTTTTTCCCCCCAGTGTAGGTCGCGGGCCCGGCTATCCCACATGCAAAGGAAGCAGGGATATTTGGTGAAACCGGATTGCTGCCCTAATAGCATGGATAGAATTTTAAAGTCTCCACAAATCATCCACTTATGCTCATCATAACGAATCTTCTGAAGAATCAGGGCCAAACTCTCGTATTTTTCTTGGAGAATAACAGAGTGAGCAATAGGAACTGAAGCGAATGTGTTGCCATTATGAAGAAGAACACCTTTTATGCTGTCTTTTGACGAATCAATGAACAGCCGCCATTCAGCAGGATCATACTGACCCATTATCGCCGCACAAGCCTGTGCCCCAGCAAGGCCCGCAGGAAGATTGGAAGGAGCTCTTGCAAGAAGTGTGGGCCATTCGGAGCCGCGTTGACTCTAATGGCAAGACTCTATCTGCCTTACAGGAGAACTTAAAGGACCTGGGCTCACAGTTACAGTTGCTCTCCACCCGTGTCGAGAAAGTGGAAGAAACGGTGGCGGGGCATGAAGACAAGCTTAAACGCGCTCTGTCTATGGCGCGCAAGGTGGACTGGCTCGAAAGGAGCGTGGAAGACATGGGAAACAGGGCCCGTCATAACAACATCCGCATTGTCGGTCTTGGAGAAGGAGCTGAAGGGGGTGACCCCATTCATTTTATGGAGACCTTCCTGCCTAAGGTGCTGAAAATTACCTTTGATCCTCCGCTAGAAATCGAGCGGGCGCACAGGATCCCGACGTCCTCCTCGGGCCCTTACTCACACAGCGCGCGACCTCGCCCTTTCATCATGTGCCAACGCGGAGCCAACGCGGCAGATCGCCGCCAAAAGAAGCCGCCGTCCAGCAGCCAGCCTCTCTCCTCGCCAGCCCAGCTCCGTGCTCCCCGAGCCGGGTAGAGCACACCTGGGCAGGAATCGCCATCTCCACTGCCCAGGAGCCTCCAGTCCAATCGGGACTGTGGGAGGCGGAGCCAACGCGGCAGATCGCCGCCAAAAGAAGCCGCCGTCCAGCAGCCAGCCTCTCTCCTCGCCAGCCCAGCTCCGTGCTCCCCGAGCCGGGTAGAGCACACCTGGGCAGGAATCGCCATCTCCACTGCCCAGGAGCCTCCAGTCCAATCGGGACTGTGGGAGGCGGAGCCAACGCGGCAGATCGCCGCCAAAAGAAGCCGCCGTCCAGCAGCCAGCCTCTCTCCTCGCCAGCCCAGCTCCGTGCTCCCCGAGCCGGGTAGAGCACACCTGGGCAGGAATCGCCATCTCCACTGCCCAGGAGCCTCCAGTCCAATCGGGACTGTGGGAGGCGGAGCCAACGCGGCAGATCGCCGCCAAAAGAAGCCGCCGTCCAGCAGCCAGCCTCTCTCCTCGCCAGCCCAGCTCCGTGCTCCCCGAGCCGGGTAGAGCACACCTGGGCAGGAATCGCCATCTCCACTGCCCAGGAGCCTCCAGTCCAATCGGGACTGTGGGAGGCGGAGCCAACGCGGCAGATCGCCGCCAAAAGAAGCCGCCGTCCAGCAGCCAGCCTCTCTCCTCGCCAGCCCAGCTCCGTGCTCCCCAAGCCGGGTAGAGCACACCTGGGCAGGAATCGCCATCTCCACTGCCCAGGAGCCTCCAGTCCAATCGGGACTGTGGGAGGCGGAGCCAACGCGGCAGATCGCCGCCAAAAGAAGCCGCCGTCCAGCAGCCAGCCTCTCTCCTCGCCAGCCCAGCTCCGTGCTCCCCGAGCCGGGTAGAGCACACCTGGGCAGGAATCGCCATCTCCACTGCCCAGGAGCCTCCAGTCCAATCGGGACTGTGGGAGGCGGAGCCAACGCGGCAGATCGCCGCCAAAAGAAGCCGCCGTCCAGCAGCCAGCCTCTCTCCTCGCCAGCCCAGCTCCGTGCTCCCCGAGCCGGGTAGAGCACACCTGGGCAGGAATCGCCATCTCCACTGCCCAGGAGCCTCCAGTCCAATCGGGACTGTGGGAGGCGGAGCCAACGCGGCAGATCGCCGCCAAAAGAAGCCGCCGTCAGGCAGGCCCGCGCCTGTCGGGCCCGCGCCTGAGGGCCTCGCCAGAGGGCCCTTTGGCGTGGCCCTTAGGCGAGGACCCCACCAGTGCAGCAACAGCCTAATCTGCACCGCAGGACAGCGATCACCACACCGCACAAGCGATCTCAGACACCATCGAAGCAACATCGGGCACAGAGTGCCGCCGCCACCTCACAGCCTAATTCTACAGCTACAGGCCGGGACCATAAGACCCAGCACAAAGTGCACGCATTACTCACAGATCAGCAGCTTGAGCTCCCCTCGGTCGAGCTCGCCCCCTCTCAACAGCCCTGTCTCTCCTCAAACGTTCTACTGCCAGCACAGCCTTCCTCACCACCAGAGCAACAGAGCGTAAGAACTGGATGCAAATCGAATAACTCAGAGGACCTAAGGTACAAACTAGTCGACACATGGTGCCTACCTAACTGAATTACTATACCTCATTGCTATACCTGAATTGCTACACGTCATTGCTACACTGTATTGTTGCACTATATTGCTACCCCTCATCGCTACACCTTAATTGCTATACTGCATTGCCACACTATATTGCTGCACTACTAAACTGCTATACCTCATTGCTACACTGTATTGATACATTATATTGCTGCACTGTATTGCTATACCGAATTGATATACCTCATTACCACACTGTATTGATACATTATATTGCTGCACTGTATTGCTATACCGAATTGATATACCTCATTACCACACTATATTGCTATACTATATTGCTACACTGTAATGCTCTACTGAATCACTACATTAAAGTGCTAAACACCTCCACTAACACAACACATCACTAGAAAAACACATACAACATCACAAAACACCAGTAACCTAGAAACGTCTCATTCCGGAAACATAAATGGCGTACCCATTACTTACTTTTGCCCTACTCTATACACTGGTCAGCACACTCTATGAATCAGTTGTATTAGCAGATGGATGCAACCCCATCCAACTACTAAAGAGTGCAAACGGTAACACATACAACAACCAATACCACCGGCACTCAAACCCTTCACACAGAAGACTGTCACACTTAATATATATAGCCATAGAGACCTCAAACTCCACAAAACATAAAAACACAAAGCATCAACAAGAACTAAGGTGCGCCCTTATCAACGCACGTTCGGTCCGTAATAAATGGCCGGTAATCACTGACCTAATCACTATGCACAACCTAGACATGCTAATGGTCACAGAAACATGGATCTCTGAATCCGACAATGTCATATTGAATCACCTTACACCACCTAACTTTTCGATCTATACCTGTAATAGGGAAAACAAAAGAGGAGGAGGTGTACTGATCCTTGCAAAAACATTGTTACAATACCGGACTAGCCTTACCAAGAGCACGCAACTCCTGAATACACTAACCATCACCAGCAAATACAATACTATTAACCTCATTTACAGAACCCCAGGAATTGGATCAGATGAGCTCTCAGACATCATTGACCTAGCATGTAATCCAGAAGACCCCTCCAAACCTAACTGGCTACTAGGAGACCTTAATCTTGCTTCCACTCAACCCACCCTAGCCAAAGCCTTCCTCGAAGCAATGGCTGACCTCAACTACAAGCAGGCTATAACTGATCCCACCCACCAAGGAGGAAACCCCCTTGACCTAATATTCATCCCACATACAGCCATGAGTACATCAAACCAATTTGACCTTACTATCTCACCAGTCCCCTGGTCAGACCACAACCTAATAACATTCCATTTACCAACGCAACACTCTACGAGCCACCGCCCAAGTGCAACGGAAACATCAGGAACCTCACGCTTCAAGCAACTCAACAGGGAAACAATCGTTAGTGACGTTCTCCCAAAACTTGATCAACCAGCAACCAACCTGAATGACATGATGTCCAACTGGAACGAGACCCTCTCCCATTACGCTCAACAACCTGCCAACAACAAAAAAACCGCATCGGACAGAAGAGACACCAGGAAACACGCCGCCCCATGGTTTTCCCCGGAACTACGAGCGTCCCTACTCCGACTCAGAAAACTCGAAAGGAAATGGAGAGCTACTAGAAATACCTCAGACCAAGCCATCTATCAACAATATCTGAAGACCCATCGCGAATCAACGTGGGCCAAAAGGAAATAATTCCATGCAGAAATTCTCAGCCGCTCACTAAATAAGCCAAGAGACCTTTTCCAGCTGGTGAAATCCCTTACCAACCAACCTTCCCCTCCTCAACAAGAAGGTATTCAGCCACAAGCATATGCGAATTACATCCAATCAAAATCAATAAAGGTAACTACAATGGCATCATCACTTCATCTTAACCATACCACAAATCCCAAAACCACTCTTTCCCAGTCCACACTCACCAAACTCTCACCGCCATCAACAAAGACCATTGAAGAAGTAATTGCATCAATCAACGCCACGACCGCACCAACCGACCCCTGCCCAGCGCACTGGATCAAGACAATGCGCACGGAGTTCAGCCCTATCATAGCCAACATCACCAAGTTGTCATTTGAAACAGGAGTCTTCCCAGATGCGCTCAAGCACACATCCATCCGCCCACTACTAAAAACAATCAACTTGACCCAAAGAAAGAGGAATCTTACAGACCAATCTCCAGTATCCCTTTTCTGGCCAAGATCCTAGAGAAAATAACCCTTAGACAGATCCAGCAGCATGTTGACTCCTCCTCACCACTGGATCCCTCTCAACATGGATTCAGAGAAGCACACGGTATCGAAACCCTACTGACAACATTAACCAGTTCACTGATCAATGGAACTGACAGTATAAAGAATGGCTTCGCACTAATCTTCCTTGATATATCAGCAGCGTTTGACTCCGTAGACCACCTGCAGCTCCTCACCCGGCTACATGAAAAGGGAATCCGAGATCAAGCGTGGGACTGGTGTAAATCCTACCTCGAAGGCAGATGTCAACAAGTCCGGATTCAAAGCACCACCTCCGAACCTTTCCAACAGCACCAAGGTGTACCCCAAGGATCCTCCCTCTCCGCGTTGCTCTTTAACATCTATATGCAACCAATCTGTGACATTGCCCGTTCATTTGGCATATCGTGTCTTATGTATGCCGATGATGTCCTGCTATTCACACCCATTGTCATCAATTGTCCCGACTATACAGTGCTAGTTGACTGCTTCAACACAATAACTGACTGGCTACTCACTCAGAACCTCCGGATAAACTTCAAGAAAACGGAAGTACTAATGATCACAAGGAATAAAGCCTTCTCTCCGCCACCAACACTCAAAGTCAGAGACGCGGAACTTCCAATCAAATCCAACATACGATATCTCGGGGTAATTCTTGATCAACAACTCAACTTCAAGGAACATATCAAACGCACTGTCAAGACCATCTATTTCAAGATAAAAACCCTACGGCATCTTAGGCCCATGATGGAATCCGCGGATTTCCACACCATCTTCCAGGCACTAGTCACACACCGCACTTCGACTATGCCAACATAGTTCTACATGGCCTTCCAAAGAGCTCCCTCAAACCATTACAGCTAGCCATGAATGCGGCAGCCCGTGTGCTCTACGGAACCTCAAGGGTCGACCACATCTCCCCCATTCTAAAGGAACTACACTGGCTTCCCATAAGCAGTAGAATCCTGTACAAAACCCTCCTCATTACCTTCAAGCCCTTCAACATGATAGCTCCCCCATCCATTTCCGACCTCATAACGCGTTCTCCAGACAACAGATCCAGGAGATCCCAGGCTGCCAACATGCTACTTATACCAATTGAATCCGCAAAACTCAACCAGATCACCACCAATAGGGCTTTCAGGAACTATGCCCCCGTATGCTGGAACAAACTCCCCCCACACATTAGAGCTATTAGAGACCTTATTCAATTTAGAAAAGCCCTCAAACACCACCTTTTTCTCTTACATTATAGCCATCCCGATACCCCATTACCTCCCACACACCCTCACTATATCATACAGCCGCTACATGATGTAAAACACTCTAATCATACCTAATATGTAATACAATCGATTTGTACATAGTTTCCTAAGTTTGCTAGAAACCTGAATGTAAATAGTTCCCCAAGTTCTCATCCATGTTAACTCCCCGTTTTATGTAAACGACGGCCAATGTATCTGGTCAAGTGTTCTATTGTTTTGATGTAAACCGCGCTGATGACAAATAGCGCGGTATATAAGAAATGTTAAATAAATAAATAAATAAATATAAATTCTGCAAATAACTACATATGTCAATGTCTTTATTTGATATCAGTTTTCAGGAGGAAATAAACACTGTGGGATCAAGGAGAATAACCCTCATCTCTCCTGTAAAGGGCTGGCTGAAACCAACACGTTTTAGAAATCATGAAGGCACATTTTAGATAGGATGCAGAAAAGGGAATTCAAGGGTCCAGGTCAGGATGTGCAAAATTCCCATGGTACTTTACAAGAGGCACTGCTGAACATAGATAGAGCCTCTTGTAACATAAGTATGGAACTGCACAGCTATGGCTTTCAATGTCCAGTGTAGCAGCGATGTCAAGAAAGTGCAAAAAAGGGAAAAATATAAACATATTCCTTCATATTGATGAGATCAGTTTCTTAAAATCACTGTTCTGAATCTGCATGCACACTTGTTTCTGCACCACCAGTTCCCTCTCTCCCTGGGTCACCTTTCCTGACTTCAATCTCCCCTTCTCTGCATCTCCCCCATTACATATAGTCCTCTCTTAATCCCTCACCAAGCATCTTCTCCCCTCCTCCCCCAGCCATCTGAACCTCTGCACAAGCCAAACCCCCTTGGTATGAAAATCCCTACCTGACCTCCCCAGCAACAAAAACATCCCTGAGGTCACTCCCCCCCCCCAAATAAAAAATCCCTCACCATGCTTGAACCCCATTTCCAGTTTTACCAGAGTCCCTGGTGTCTACTGGGAGGAGAAACAATGCCCACTTGTTTCTTCTTGAACTATGCTGGGTTTCAACATGGCACAAATGACCCCTAGTGGTAAACATATGGTACTGTGAGTGCCTGGTGCCCCACCCTCCTGCTATCACTCTTGTACTCGCTTGGGAGAGGGTCAGTGATTGGCAGGATAATGCTACTGTCAGCGTTGATTATCAGATCCATGAGACAGGGGCAGCATATTTTTTGTTTTATTTTGTTTTTAACAGTTCACCACTTTGCAGGTCAGAAGTACCACAACCCCAACTATGGTTTCTCAGATATTGGCGTTCGGGTGCCCTGCTGCCACTCACTTGAGATAGCATTCCACCTTGACTAAAATTCCCCTTTCACAAACCTAAATGAGTTATAAAAATAACAGATATTTCAATTTCCTATAATCAACTTATTTTTTTCCTGCTATATTTGCGAAACTTGGACAATGAAGAAGAAGACAGACCGGAATAAATCAATGCCTTTGAGTTATGGTGGTAGGATAGAGTACTGTATACATTATGGACTGACCAAAGAACAAATCAGTTGGTAGTAGAGGAGATCAAGCCTAAGCTTTCTTAAGAAGTTCAAATGATAAAACTTGACTTTCATACTTTGGACGCATCATTCAAAAAGAGAGATCATTAGAAAACGACATCATGCTTTGAAAGGCGGTTTAGAGGTGATATGATTGAGATGTTTAAATACCTCCATGGCATAAATGTACAGGGGGAGAGACTCTTTCAATGGAAAGCAAGTTCTGCTACGAGGGGACATGGGATGAGGGTGCAGGGGGATAGATTCAGGAGTGATATATGGAAATATTTCTTTACGGAAAGAGTGGTGAATCCATGGAATAGTCTCCCAGTTGAGGTGGTAGAGATGAGGACAGTATCTGAATTCAAAAAAGCATGGGACAAACACAGAGGATCTCTAAAGGAAAAAAGAGGACTGTTGTAGTTGTTGATATGGAAGGTGTCGTGACCCTCGCCTGGGCCAAAGGCTTACAGGCATAGGGCTGCCAATGTTTGTCCTTAAACAAAGAGTTACTATCCTTGTCTCCAGCAGGGAACTCTGGGACTTGTAGTCGATTCTTTTACTCAAAGACAAAGTAGTGTGAGACCATTGGTTTTTAAGGCAAAACAATAATTTTTATTTAGGTTCCCATAAGCACTAAGGTTCAACGCAGATATAAGGATTATTCTCTAAGTAAATAATAACAGGAAACATATGCAACTGGAACTGAAGAAACTGAAAGAACCTTTAAACTGTGCAGCTGTTTTCAGCAAAAACATTTCAGCAAGTAAATCACAGCTTCCTTTTTTTTGTCCAGCACAGCTAAATTTCCTCATTTATCAGGTGCTGTTTCAATTATCAAACTCTAGGTTAAGCAAAGGCTCTTTACCTTAGAAAAGGTTCCTGGCATTCACATGGCTAGGTAAAACCCTGCTTCTCAAAAGCTTCTTCCGTTAACACTTTGTATAACCAACTTTCAAACTTCCTTCTTACATAGAAGAACAGTCCATAAAAGACTCCTTAATAACAGCATCCTGCCCAAAAGAGTCAACTTGCATTTCTTCCTGTGCTACAAAAACGCTTGTCTGTCTCTGGGTTTTCAGTAACTCCTTCAAGCTTACTGTTCTGTAGGAACTTCTGAATTTCCTTCCAGAGCTGCTCTCCCTGATATGGAATATTTGTGCCTTGAGAATGGGGCTTCTGTTCCTGGATCAATTGCCTCAACGCTTCAAACGTGTCCAACTCTGGTTCTCTGCCCTCGGCTGGGTTCTGTTCACTTTCAGTTGTAACCGTATTCATCCACCTTCTGGCAGCTTGAATTCTCTGAGCTGGTTCACGAACACTCTGCACTGCAATCTGATCCTCGTTGTCAGCAACTCTCCCAGCCACCCGTCTGCTGGTTTCTGAATTAAGAGTACCTCTCTTACAAGGTCTGCTTCCTCTGTTGCTGCTTCCTCTCTTGCTGGAGCCCTTCTCCAACTCAAAGTCAAACTTCCCCCTTCTCTTTCTCCTCTCCTCTGAACAGGACTTATCAAGCTGTTTCCTAACTAACACTTCCCTGTCTCTGCACAGGTGATTATCATTACCCACCAAGCCTGTACTTATGTTAGAGCTTGGGTGTGACTTGGCTTCAGCAACTGTGTGTTTCTTTCTTTTGCCTGCAGTCTGAGCCCTGTGAATATCTTGCCTGTCTCTCTCCTTAAAGGCATATTCACTGTTTTCTTCTGCTTCCATCGGTTCAGCACAGCTCTCATCATCACAAAGGACAGACTAGATAGGCCATGTGGTCTTTTTCTGTCATCATATTTCTATGTTTCTATGAAATAAAGATAAAGATAATCTGTCTTTCCTTCCACCTCCCACATCTCCAACTTTCTGTGCCTATTTTATCTAATCATTGTGGAAATGTGCACTCTGAGTGATGTGCACACCTGCTACCAAGGATTAAAAAAAAATTAACAATTCTACTAGTCCCAGCTGCCACACTACAGTTAATTAATCTGAGGTGTCAGTTTCCCTCCATTACTTAACATTTAAAATGTGAAGGAAGGAGCTAACAGCCTCTTTCCTCAAGACATTTACAAGTAGGAAGGGTCAACTGCACAGAGATCTCTCCGATCCCTCATCTTGCCACCTGAAACCCACAAAACCTCCCCCAGTGGATATGAAAAAAGGATACAGATTGTTCTCCTCCTGTCTTAGGATTTAGCATTGCCTTGACATCAGGCTTGGATTTAGGCATAGGAAACAAATGCAACTGCCTATGGCATCAGATTTTGTAGGCACTACATGTTTGGACTAAAAAGGAGCCTGAATTTGCTTTATTTAGGATAATGCTGTGTAATCTCAGAAACGTCCTTGCCCCACTGCTCTTTAGCCCTGCCTACATGTGAAAATATCTTCAATCTGGCCCTGTCTAACATGATATGGACTGCTGGGGCTCGAGACTGTATAAGAGTGCTACCCAAACCCTGCAACTCCAGATGAAGAAGAAAACAAAATAACAGACTTCTAGTCCTTCCTCCTCATTAATCCCCTCTTTCTCCTATCCCCACATCCAATGCATGAAAGCAGCAGCAGCAGTGATGGTAGCAACTGAAGCAGCAGACATCACAGGACCTATGTGTCAGTATGATAGACCCCAGACCTCTCGATGTGTTTCCACTCTTAACAGGAAGCCTGTACAGGAAGAAGGAGCAGCACCTGTAAACATGCACCGATGTGCAGACCCCGTGCTGATGCAGCCACTATGGGCATATAAAACTAAAACTGAATATAACTATTTCCTTCTTTCCTCAGACCCTCCGCTCTGTGTGCTCTCAAAGCTGTGCTCCCGGATACAGGAAAGTTCTTCAGAAAGAGAAGCAGATTTGCTGCTTTGATTGTATCCCTTGCTCTGAAGGAGAATATGCCAACAAAATAGATAGAAAAAGATGTCATATCATTTTAGAAATAAGGATTACCTATATGAAGTAACTTATGGATTATGTGGAACCTCAGTACAGGAGAAGGCAGGAATATGGATTGAAGCAGCCCATCAGGCAGCAACCTTTATTTACCAGTGTATCCTGCAAGTAGCATCCTTGGGTTCATGTAGTCCCTAATGATGTTTCTTCTAAGGTCCATGGAGGTCTGCTCCTCATGTTTCTTCCATCATAGGTGCTGCTACATGTTCCTGCTAATCAGCTTGGAGCTGCGTGGGAGCCCTCTGCTGCCATTCCTGCTGGTGGGAGGTGATATAGACCTGCCAATCCTTTGGAACCCACCTGTGCCTTGCAATTCTAAGCATGACTGTGTTGCACCATCCCCCATTGGCAGGAACACTGGTGAAGGAGTCTCATGCAGCTCCAGGCTACTTAGTGGGACCATTGGTGCTGCAATATTGATACTGTGATACTGCTGCACATCAATGATAGGGATGTGCGGAGAGGATTCCCAAATACCCTAGAGGGAACATTAGTACAAGGCAAGGAGTCAGGTACAAGGCCAAAAATAGTATGCACAGGAAAACAAATAGGGCTGGAACAAGGAGCAAGAAATAACAATGATCCAACAGCCAGAGCAGGGGAAGTGACTGGGAATACAATAAAATAACCTAATTATTGGGAGTAGTTAGGAATCCTCTGAAAGACTGTGTAATCTCGATACAACAGAACTAACACCGGCCGAACCACTAGGCAAACTATGTGGTCGCCTAGGGCAGCAACCTCTGGAGGGCAGCAAAAGCAGGCCATTCAAAGTTCAATAATAGATTTTGATAGCCAGATGGAAACACAGGGAGAGCTGTAGTCTGTAATAGGAAGAAACAGAGTGTGTTTCCCAACAGGTCCTGACAACTGATAGTCATCAAATCACAGGTAAACACATTCACATACAACAAATTCTGGCAGGAGCTGCCAAGCAATGGTCCTCATCAGCAATGATACTTTGTATGTGAACACAGATACATTCTTCAACTGCAGTCTTCTACATAGATCACATTCAAATGAAGGACAGGATGGATGCACAGCTGTTTGGAGTAGAGGAGTAGTCTAAAGGTTAGAGTAGGTTAAAACCAGTGAAGCCAGGTCTTGTATTCCACTGTGGCTCCTTGTGATCTTGGGCAAGTCACTTAACCCTCCATCACCTCAGTTACAAACTTAGATTGCAAGTCCTCTGGGGTCCGTTAAATACCCACGTTGCCTGAATGTAACTTGCCTTGAATACCTCGGAAAGGTATAAGCTAAATCCAATTCCCTTTCCCTTTCAGACATCTACATATTAGATATGTGCAGGACATTTTTTTTTTTTTATCTTTGCTTCATTTTTTAATAGTGCACCCTATCATGCAAGAATGAAAGAGCTGCACTACCAATTGATAGTGTGCCAGATTATGCAATAGTTCACACTATTGACAGTAAACAGGAAATGACCACATGTCTTCTTTCGAAGTGATCCTGCCTTTCATTTCTAAAGAAAGTACATCCCTACTACAAATCACCTTCAATGATCAGAAGTGACATTCTTTAAAATGATTCACAAAAGTATGGCAACTCTAATGAGACCATTTGTATCTTTTGTACCTGAACAGAGGTTCTCTATGCCGCATACCATCAATTTTATTTATATAAATGTTTATAAACCATCTTCCTGAGCCCACAGAACTACCTAAACCAGTGAACAATACAATAATTAACCATGCGAAATATAGGGGGGAGGGTAATTTTATAAAAGGGTGTCAACTTTGACTATTATTTATTTATTTATTTATTTTATTTATTTAACATTTCTTATATACCGCGCTATTAAGATCAGTGCGGTGTACATTGAACAAAATATACAACAATGTATGCAAGTAACATTGAGTTTACATAGAACATGGGAATATATAACATGGATTAAAAGGGAAAACTATGTACAGTCAACATCATATATGTATATGTTTTTACTAAATAAATATGTTAGCTCAAGTGGATATTATCTGCGTAATTTATGTAGGAGGCGGGAATCAACAGAGGATGTGGAGCTATCGTGGAGCTTAACCATTTTCTGGTTGAATTAAGGTAATATGGTGTTTAGTGCACGTTGGAGGTCTGTTGTTTGAGTGAACATGCGGGGTCACTTCTGGGTATTACTTTATAGAAAGTTCACACTCATATTTATTTCATACTCCCATTTTCTCCACCCTTTTTATATGAATATGTGTACATTTTAAAAAGTATGTGTGTAGATACTAGCTCCATAGTGAGCTCACTCTGGGAAGTAAAACATAAAAAGATGAGGAGGGGTAAAAAAGGATTTCCACTGAAATAAGTTATTGAAATACGAGGTGTGACACAAAAGAAACAAGACTGTGGCAGCCACACCCATGACTCAACGCCAATTGGCTGACCGCTTATGTCACTGTGTTGTGCAACATCTTGCCACTATTCTGCTATAATAATATTTTCATCTCCCTCACTCTGTTTTTATTTTTCTGGTATTTTTTGGGCCTACTGCTCCATCGCTTTGTCACACAACTGGAGGTGGCAGAAATATGGAGCAAAGAATCAACTTGAAATTTCTGGTTAAGTTGGAGAAGGACCCAACTGAGTGTCTCCAACTTCTCCAAAAGGCTTATGGAGAAAATGCAATGTCAAGGCCGCAAATCTTTGAGTGGCAAAAAGGCTTCAAGACTAGTCGTGAGGAGATGGAGGATGACCCTAAGTCAGGACAGCCTTCCACAACAAAGACGGCTGAGAACATTGACAAAGTGAACTAGCTGGTGTGGTTGAGTGCAGATTGATGGTGCAGATAATAGCTGAGGAGCTCAGCCTGAAGAGGGAGTCAGTGCAAAGATCTTGCTGCAGGAGCTGGGGATAGAGAAACATAGAAACATAGAAGTATGACGACAGAAAAAGACCACATGGCCTATCTAGTCTGTCCTTCCATAACAACTACAACAGTCCACTTTTTGCCTTTAGAGATCCTCTGTGTTGGTCCCATGCTTTCTTGAATTCAGTTACTGTCCTCATCTCTACCACCTCCACTGGGAGACTATTCCACGGATCCACTACTCTTTCCGTAAAGAAATATTTCCGCATATCACTCCTGAATCTATCTCCCTTCACCCTCATCCCATGTCCCCTCGTAGCAGAACTTGCTTTCAATTGAAAGAGGCTCTCTCCCTGAACATTTATGCCACGGAGGTATTTAAACATCTCAATCATATCACCTCTATCCCGCCTTTCCTCTAAGGTGTACATATTAAGATCCTTAAGTCTGTCCTCATATGCTTTATATTGAAGCCCATTAATCATTTTGGTAGCAACCCTCTGCACCGACTCCATCCTGTTCACATCCTTTTGAAGGTGCGGTCTCCAGAATTGCACACCATACTCCAAATGAGGTCGCACCAAAGACTTATACAGAGGCATTATCACCTCCTTTTTTCTGCTAGCCATTCCTCTCCGTATGCACCCAAGCATCCTTCTAGCTTTTGCCGTCGCCTTTTCCACCTGTTTAGCTACTTTAAGATCGTCAGACACAACCACGCCTAGGTCCCGCTTTTCTTTAGTGGACAAAAGTACTTCACCTCCTATACTGTATTGCTCCCTTGGATTGCTGCAGCCCAAATGCATGACCTTACATTTTTTAACATTAAATCCCAGCTGCCAAATTCTAGACCATTCTTCAAGCTTAGCTAGATCCCTCCTCATGTTATCTACCCCTTCCTGGGTGTCTACTCTATTGCAGATTTTGGTATCATCCGCAAAGAGGCAAACCTTACCTGACAGCCCTTCCGCTATATCACTAACAAAGATGTTAAAAAGAATCGGACCAAGGACAGATCCCTGGGGCACACCACTGGTAACATCCTTCTCCTCAGAGTGAGCTCCATTTACTTGTACTCTTTGTCGCCTCCCAACCAACCAATTTCTAACCCAAGCAGTAACTTTAGGGTCCATCCCTAGGGTGCTCAGTTTGTTTATAAGTCGCCTGTGAGGAACAGTGTCAAAGGCTTTACGGAAATCTAAATACACCACATCTAGAGCTCTCCCTCGGTCCAACTCCCTGGTCACCCAGTCAAAAAAATCAATCAGATTTGTCTGACAAGACCTGCCTCTGGTGAATCCATGCTGCCTTGGATCCTGTAATCCGCTGGACTCCAGAAACCTCAATATTTTCTCTTTCAGCAGCGTTTCCAATAATTTACTCACCACCGAAGTTAAACTAACCGGCCTGTAGTTATCAACCACATCCTTACTTCCGCTTTTGTGTAAAGGCACCACATGAGCCTCTCTCCAGTCCTTTGGCACCACTCCTGACTCCAACGAGGCATTGAAAAGGTCAGTCAGTGGAGCTGCTAGAACGTCCCCAAGTTCCCTCAGTATTCTAGGGTGTATCCCATCCGGTCCCATCGCTTTGTCTACGTTAAGTTGAGCTAGTTTCTCACGAACACAGTCTTCTGAAAATAGTTCAAGATGTCCCTCGCCTCTGTTCTTATTTGTGGGTGTTTTCTGAGGTCCTGCTCCTGGTTCTTCATCTGTGAACACAGAACAAAAATATTTGTTAAGCAATTCTGCTTTATCCTTATCAGCTTCTACATATTCCCCCCCTGCACCCTTGAGTCTGACAATACCACTTTTGCTCTTCCTCTTCTCACTAATATATCTGAAAAATGTCTTATCCCCCCATTTTATTGCATTGGCTATTTCCTCCTCCTTTTGAATCTTTGCCTTCTTGACTACTTTGCTAGCTTCTCTAAGTTTTTCCAAATACAGATGCCTGTCTTCCGCTCTCTGTGATCTCTTGTATTTCATGAAGGCCTCCCTCTTTTTCTTCACTTTTTCAGCTACTTCCTTCGAAAACCATAGCGGTCTCCTGTTCCTTTTGCCTTTATATACCATTTTAACAAAAAGGTTGGTTGCCCTTAAAATACCCCCTTTCAGTTTTGCCCACTGTTTTTCTACATCCCCCAGCTGTTCCCATCCCACTAACGACTCCCTGAGGTATTGGCCCATCTTCGCAAAGTTAGTCTTCCTAAAGTCTAAGATCCTCACTTTGGAATGGATTCTAATAGCCCTAGTCCTAATACTGAACCACACCATCTGGTGATCACTGGATGCAAAATGATCTCCCACTACAACATCAGAAACACTTTCACCATTGGTAAGCACTAAGTCCAGTATGGCCCCTTCACGTGTGGGGTCTGTTACCAATTGCCTGAATAGTTCTCCCTGTAGAGAATCCAGGATCTCCTTACTTCTAGATGATACTGCAGCTGGAATGTGCCAATCAACATCTGGCATATTGAAATCTCCTATCAGCAGCACTTCCCCTTTCCTAGCAATGCTGCGTATGTCTTCAATTAACTCTCTGTCCACCTCTTCCTCTTGTGAGGGAGGTCTGTATATCACTCCAATGAAAATAGATTTCTCTTTCCCTCTTTCTAGTTTAACCCACAAAGCCTCCTCTCTCCCTTTTAAGCTCTGTAATTCCAAAGCTTTAATAGTAGTTTTTACATATAGTGCCACTCCTCCTCCTCTTCTTCCTACCCTGTCCTTCCTGAATAAAGTATAGCCAGGTATAGTTACATCCCAGTCATTGTTTTCTGTGAACCATGTTTCTGTAACTGCCACTAAATCCAAGTCAGCCACTCCCACCAAAGCTTCAACCTCAGGGATCTTATTTCCCATGCTACGGGCATTAATACACACTACTTTCCATATGTTACCCCTGTTACCCATTTCCATAAAGGTATTTAATGTATCACCTACCTGGGGGCTTTCACTTACCTGGGGGCTTTCTTCACCCATCCCCAAGGAATCTAGTTTAAAGCCCTCTTCAGTAGATTAGCCAGTCTACTACCAAAGATGCGTTGACCTCTCTTGGACAGATGGATGCCATCTCTGCTTTGCAACCCTTGGAAAAGCATCCCATGGTCTAGGAAACCAAAACGCTCTCGATGACACCATCCACGCAGCCATGCATTCGTCTCCAGGATGCGAGTCTCTCTGCCTTGGCCTTTACCCTCAACAGGGAGGATTGAAGAGAACACCACCTGTGCACCTAACTGCTTCACCCTCTGTCCCAGAGCCATGAAGTCACTTTTGATACGTTCCTGGTATACCTGGATGAGGAAGGTGTGCGCCAAGATGGTGCCTAGGCTTTTATCGGATAACCAGAAGGAGCACCAGGCCAATGCTTGTCGAGACTTGCTAGAGAAGATCGGAGAAGATCCAGAGTTCATTGGCCGAGTCATCACAGAAAATAAGACTTGTGTCTTCCATTATGACCCTGAAAGCAAGAGACAGAGCCTGCAGTGGAAGACTCGACTGACACCCAAACCCAAGAATGCACGCATGTCCAAATCAAGGATCAAGGTCATGCTGATCGCATTCTTCAAACAGAAGGGAGTGGTCCATCATGAGTTTGTGCTTGAGAGTCAGACAGTCAACCAGCACTTCTACCAGCAGGTTCTCAATCGCCTCCATGACCAGGTTCGATGCTGCAGGCAGGCCCTGTGGAGAGATAAGTCGTGGCTGCTCTCCCATGACAATGTGCCCGCACCTTCCGCACTCTGTGTGAGGCAGTTCTTGGCCAACAAACAGATCACAGCTCTCGACCACCCTCCTTATTCCCCAGATCTTGCACTGTGCGACTTCTGGCTCTTCCCCAGACTGAAGACTGTGCACAAAGGAACTCATTTCACCTCTGTAGAAGAGATCAAGGCCACTGTGACAAAGGATCTGAGGGACTTCAAGGAGGAGGACTTTACAGAGTGCTTCTGTACGTGGCAGAAGCAAATGTAGAAGTGCATTAACTATGGGGGGATATTACTTTTAAGGGGACAATGCATAATTTCTCTGTAGATTTTGTAATAAAATATTTATGGGACAATCTTGTTTCTTTTTTGTCACACCTCGTACAATAAAAAAATTAATTTGCAACAAAAAAGATCTGATACAGCTGTATTTCATCAGTCTATGTCTGCCTTGGGACTATCTCTGTACAGATTTTATCATACAGAGCTCATACTGAACAAAAATTATACACCAATATATGTCAAACAAGCAAATCATAATGCATAAAACTCACATCAATATCATTTGATAAACATTAATCCATGAATCAAACTATCATAATGGGACAGCAACCATCAAAAGAAAAAAAAATCATACAATAAGAGAAAAAAAATCTTTATAAATAAATGTACTGTATTAAGTCCGATATACTACAAAGAAGAAAACAACTATTTATCAATCAAGCTCAGGGCTGCCATATTACTTTTGTAGAATCCAGGTGAGAATAGCGGGAAGAGGGAGGAGGAGAAGGAGGTAGAAAAAGGTGGGGGAAGAGGAAGGAAGGCAAGGGGAAGGTGGAAGGAAGAGGAGGAAAGATCTAGAGAAGGGGGAACACTTCAAGCTCTTTTCTTTCAAATAAATACTATGGAAAAATATATACAATTATATAAATAAATATATGCATTTACATTAAAAAGACATAAAAATATGTGATACAGGTGACAGATGTGTATATAAACATATTTTAGCAAAAGGAAATGGTGTCCTGTTGTAGGTAAGAAACTACAGCATGAGCTTTCAGGTTAAAACTTTCAGCTATCATGTAATCAAAAAGCTTTCCAAAACACAACTCTCATCTTACATTAAATTGCTGGTCTAGCATAGATCAGGAGCAAGTATTTTAAGCAAAATAAGAATTTTAGGAATGCCACGGGTTTTAAAGATCACACGAAGAATCAGACCCCCACAAAGAAATAACTTTTACCAAACAAGCATTTTGTACGCAGCACCAAAATTCACACTGTGTGCGAAATCAAAAGCCACAGTCACCCATGTGGTCCAATTTAAAGATAAAATGAACTTTGTGTTCATGTCCATGTTCAAAAAACAGCACTGTGTCGGAATCGAGCGTCAAAACCAGTATGTAGGACATAGATAATGCTGTTAAAACAAACTTCATGAAAGAAGCATTTGTCAGCATGAAGCTCCGTTGGATGAATCATTAGAACAGACCTCATTTAAGACCTCTTCATAGTCCATCGCAGATGATATCATGTGGAGGTGGGAGGGGGCAAGAAGAATCTTCAAAGGTCAGGAATGGGAGCACAGATGGAAACAAAGGGGTATGTTTACTAAAAGGCCGGTAAAGTGCGGGCCGTGGTAGAGTGAGTGTGCCGTATAAGGAGTGGGCGTTCCGTCCTGAAGAAGAAAAGCCGTGATTGACAGATGCGCTAAGGTGCGCGGCGCCCGTGTGCGCCCAGCACCTTACCGCAACTGAGAGCCGAACGTGAGGCATATGTGTCGCACTGATCTGCAAACAGAAGAACAGAGTTACAGCACAATGGTTAAAGCACTGACCAATGGTGTGGGGATCAGGGGTTCAAAACCCCCCAATGCTCAATGGCTTGCTGAGGTGTTAGTTTATGAGGCAGAGAAATACTGGGCCGAATAAAGCAGCGCGCTGAGTTGCTTTTTGGCACACATCAATACTGGACGGGATAAGGAGGCGCGCTGATGTTTTTATGCGACATATGAATACTGGGCGGCATAAGGCGGTGCGCCGGTTACGGCGGCAAGCGCATAATGGAAGGTATAAGTGGGGCGCTGATGTGCAAACAGAAACACAGAGCCACAGCACAATGGTTAAGGCACTTACCAATGGTGCAGGGATCAGGGTCCGATCCCCCACAGTGCACAATGTAGACAGCTGCCTGAGGTATGTTTATTTTAGGAGGCATATAAATAATGGACATCATAAAGCGGCACGCAATTGTTTTTGACGCAATGTAATACTGGCTTGCATAAGTGGCGCATGGATGTTAAATTAGAAGAGCAGAGCCACAGCACAATGGTTATAACTCCCACCAATGCTGCAGGGATCAGGGGTTTGATCCCCACAGTGACCAATGCAGACTGCTGTTTGCTGTGTAATTTTAGGAGGCTGATAAATAATGGGTGGCATAAGGCGGTGGTATGCTGGGCAGAAAGCGTCGCGCTACTGTTTTCTGAGTCATGTTAATACTGAAAGGCATAAGTGACGTGCTGATGTGCAAATCAGAGAGCAAAGCTGCAGCACAATGGTTACCACACCAACCAATGCTGCAGGGATCAGGGGTTCGATACCCAACAATGTAAAATGAAGATAGCTGGCTGAGGCAGTAGCTGTTAGGGGTAATATTGTTTTAGGAGTACCTTATTGTATATTTGTAGAATCATAACTGATAGCAAATACACTCTCAAAGCAGTGTAACAGAACGTCGCCCATCGGTTAATGCAGAGGGCACATGTGAAAATGCAATGTCCGCCATGGCACCCTACAATGTTGGTGAAAGTGTAGCCAAGTGTGCTATATGAGGCAGGGTAAGGTGAGAGCACTGTCCTAGATGGCAGTAGTGTGCATTGTAACGTATGGGAATTGTAAGTCGGTGTGCTGACCAAGGTCTGCCATACCTGATTTGGCAGGGAGGGGCTGCAGACAGGGGCAGGCGACTGATATCAACAGGGGTTCAGAGTTATTCTCATAGGGTAATCAGTTGCAGGGCCTGTCTGTAGCCTCACCCAGCTAAATCAGGTATGGCAGAACTGGGTCAGCCATTCTTGATGTAGCAAGGAGCGACTGCACACAGTCCCTGTCGACTGATATCAACAGGGGATTAGAGTGTATCTTATCTTGTAAACTGCCCTATTCCCGTTGGAGACTGAAATCATAAGAGTAGTACAGCTCCATTAAACTCAAGCTCTGGGGAAGAAGCCAATACTCCTCTGTTGTGAATGCTGACAACTTGTGGAGATAGTGAATGATGGAGGGGTGTTCATGGTTTGAATGTTCCAGTGAATAAGGTTGGCAGAGGTATGTCAACTGTCTGTGTGCAACTGTACAGCAATCTGTGATGCTGTCTCAAAAGAACTACCCCCTTGTGCCAGATATTAATGCACCTTTTATGGTGTTTCAGAAGGCACAATATAAACACACGTTGCTAGGAAATGAAAACCTCATTCTCCACAAAGGCCATGTTGAAAGGCTGTCAACTCCCAAGGCACTATTGTACGTAACCCATAAGCTGTGTCAATCAAAGGCATGACAAAAGATGCCCCAAGGATGTAGAGATGAACTCAGAAATGTTACCTACTAGCACTAACATCCCTCAGTTTGAATGGCAAAGGAGGTATGTGGCAAACCCACACGTAACACAAGTACTGCACAGAGCTAAAACACAAAAACAATACAAAAGTAAAAGAGGGATGAAGATCAGTTGCTGTACTGCAGAAATCATCTCCATCCCATGTGGCACCCATTAAAATGGACAAACATATTCTGGCTAACTACAGCCATGCACAGAGTGATGTTAATGTACTGTGCTATAATGACTGTGTGTGAAAGAGGATGGTAAGATGTGGCCAGCAGAGGAGGCTCAAATGGCAGAATAGGTGACATATCAGGATGACTGTGGAGTAAAAGTGCTATGCAGAGCACACACAGGAGAGGCAATCAGGGACAGCTGCAATGCTGGAATGTGTAGGAGGCCAGGATGTGGGTTATCAGCATGCACATCAGGGTAGGATGGCACACAGTTGCCATTACAGAAAATTGTACGGAAGGATGGGTAACAACTCAGTTGAGGGTACAATATGCTCACAGCACACATCAGCACATATATGACGCTCAAACAAATGTTAAACACCTTTTACGGACAAGCATACAAATATAAGACACCACAGAGGAAGCACACTAATGACCACTACCACAAATCACAATGGCTAAACCGGCATGCCACACCAACAATGTGAGCTCCTCAGCAAAGACTGCATAAAGAAAGAGTGCAGTCCATTAAACAAACCGCCTGCTGACTGTCAGGACAAGCAAACACCAAAAAGTAAGCATGAGGAAATGCACATGCAGATCTGCTAATTACTCATACAATTGCAGTCTGTATTTGTGATGTGGTGCACATGTGCACACACAATGAAATGTTCTGCAGTGGATACAGCATGCAAAAGAGGGGAAAAATATACCACAAGGGCAACAGAGGACGGTATGTGGATCATGTTAAGAATTTGGATCAAGACACGTGAAAGTTCAACATGTAATCAGGTGTAACACACAACACCTGAATCACAGAAAAACAAAACCCCCTGCTGTGTTGCCATGTAAACACCCTAAAGTGGGACACCTCTGAAAAAAAAGAATATGTGATGGCTAAGCAGCACACAGGATGCACCTTGATGTACAGTGAGGAGAGAGAAGGGTGTTTGTAGAGGTGAGGAACCTGCTGTTACCTCATGGTACAGTTAGCAGATTAGAAAACAAAGGATATAGCACATGTGCTGATCAAAACAAAAAACTACAGAGTATAAACACATGACTGTAGCCACTCCCAGAAACAGTACACTGAGTACACTGTAACACACTGAGCACACTGAGCCAAGCATACTAAGCACACTGTATGGCAACCTTTAATACCCAGTGAGGTTACATATGTCTGCCAGATACACAGCTGCCACTGTACAAGGATGTGAGCACAGGTGGCACATGTGCATGTGTGGCAAATGGCCCCAGACAAGTGTCAATGTGATCAAAGAGAGAAGGACTAACCTACTGGTAACAAAATGACCTTGGACCCAAGCAAACACTGATCAATTCCCACTAGCACCCCATGTGGCCTAGGTCAAGTCATGTAACCCCTCATTACCTTGGAACAAAGACCAGTTAATCCTCATCCAATGACATTGACAAAAAAACAATGCAGTCTCTGGGTCACAACGACGCAGGACTGATAAACAGGCAATGCAATGTGTGCCTTTGTATCACCCTGCTCAATCACCAAAAGAGTCACATGTTTGTGGAATAAATATCTTTATTTGGTTTACACATCACAGATAGTGTAGTCAGTGCCATCATAATATGAAGGTGAGTACATCTCTGATGGAATATTGAAACCCTTCTAATAGGGCATAAATCCAACTCACACAGAAAAGTTAATTCATTCACCACAAATGAAGAGCAGGAGATATAATGTGCATCCACTGCATACAATGCACTGGGCAGCAGACCCCCAGCCCCTACCTGATTCTGCATGCTGCAAAGGTGTAATGCACATATGAGTGCATGTAGAGAGTTGGCGCTGCATATTGAGGACACAACACACATCATGTGTCCCTCAAACCATATCCATCTTGCAACACAGGAGACAACCAAACCAAAAAAGCCTATGTTGAGAAAATGTTTTATTGTGAAAATCACGCTGGGAAAGTAATGTGTGAGGTCTCACATAATGGCTGAGCTAGGAATCAAAGCTGCAACAATGTAGACACAAACTCTCCTCAAAATCACAATGAGTATATGCTAACAGGTAGGACAGGCACATGAACACAAACAAAATACAAACTAAACGACCTTCTCATACCTATACATATACCACCATGAAGGAGGTGGCCCTGCAACTTTTTCAGAGTAGACAGTGTTTGGCCACATATAACATAATACATGGAATGCACAATTGAAGAAGTGCAACGGTGACCCACATTGCCACACTGCAAACATCATGTCGCAATGTGAGTGTCCCTACCACAGGGCATAGCCTGGACTGTGCACATGGGAAATGCAAGGTGTTGACATACATGCAGACTGTCACGTCTGCACATCCAACAAACACAATAAGCAGCATCTGAACAAGGAAATGAGGGCCAAACATCTTACACGGAGCCACAAAGAAGTCTGAGGTCCACATGTTTTGTCTCACAAACATAGTCCGTCATATGCAAAAGCACCATCCACATTGCAACATGATACAGTGATGCCACACATGCACGTAAACACCCTTGTCACATTGACCACATTAATTTAAGATGGTCGTGTGTCCAAAATCATTGTTGAGGTAACACTTGTAGCATGTGCAGGTGGAAAGCAGGTGGACATAGACAATAGGAGTGCTCCATCGTTGGCCATATGGCGCAAACATGGTTGTATGCTTGATTAGGAAGAAAAAGATGAGCGTATCCTGGGTGGCATGTCACACCCAGGGCCAAAACTTAACAATACTAAAACTGTGTTCGAATGCATCAGCTGCACTGTCCATGTCATTTGCTGCTGCACACGGGGGGAACACTGCCAAAAGTAACAATACTATGTGCAATCCAACAGGTGAGGTTAATAGTGTTCCACCAAATATGGCTAGGAATAGTCAAGCGTGACATGTTAACATTCCACTTTCTTTGAAAGTTCATGTGTGTTCTCAACAATGAGCAGGACTCCCTGCAGAACCATCACACAAACAGTGCATAGAACACCTCTGTAATGGAGAATTCAGTAGGTTAACAGTAATACTGTCCATCGCAGTCATATGTCTCACTCTCAGAGGTAAAACATCCAATGGGCCACTTTCTGGTGTAAAATGTCTATGGTGTTGTTTCTCCAAAAGGTGGGTGATGGTGACACCAGATGCACTGTAATAGACGTGTCCGGTATGTACTCAGCCCTGTGTCATGAGAGGTGTCACCACCTCTCACTCCCAGAGGCCTTAGCGTGGGTAAGGTGAGCGGGGTGATGTTCTTCTTAAGACTATGAACCACTAATTTGAGGCTTGGCAAAGCCTCCTGGGTATTGTAGTCCTTTAGCTCAATGAAGAAAATAGTTGTGCACAAAATGGTAAGGTATAAATGGGATTTATTCCCTTCCCAGGGTTGGAATTTAACCTTGAAAATACAGCAACATAAAGTCCATACTTCTGGTACAATGAAACAAAATAGTAATCAAACTTAGGCAACGCTTATCTTCAGCTTCTTTAAGGTAACAGAAAAATAAGGTACAGAAAACAGTTTAAACCTCCAAACATTCTTTGGACTGTTTTCTCTCTTATAGCAGTATTATAGCAATGCTAGCATAAAGATTGTATGCTGTCTGACATCGTGTACGTACAGTCCATGTAAACCTCTGTGTCTGGAGCTTGGTAAAACTCACACTGCATCCCATTCACGTCGTCCTCAGCTTCCTGTGGGGTGAACTCTTCCCCCTGCTCAATCACTTCCTCTGTGAAGGGTAAAGTGTCCCCATCCCCCAACAGCCTAGAGGAGCTTAGGTGTTTAGCATAAGAATCACGGTTGGCTCTTTCACACAGCTCCTGGTACGTACAAGGGTTTTGATCAAAATCTTCTGCTATGCTATTTGGAAGTATTTTCCTACCTTCCAGCAACTGCTTGTCCAGAGACCTCCCTTGGCTGCAATACGGCTCACGGTAAAACTTTTCCCTTTTGCTTTGCCTGGGCTTTCTCACAGGCAGAAACTCAGCTTCAGGGAAACAAGTTTTCCTTTCAGTATATTTGGTATTAGAAGGCTGAGACTGTCTTTTCAGGGGTTTAAAATAATATTCCTTGCCTTCAGGAGAATGGAGTTCCTCAGTGCACTGACCAGCCGTGTACTACTTTTCACAGCATGGAACTGCCTGATTCCAGGAGTCAGCATGGCTCTCAGAGCTCCCTTCTCCAGATGAGCTTTCCTGGATAAGATGGGGATTCCCTTCCCTTCTCTTGTCCTTCCACACTGTTCTCTCCTTCTTGATCAACTCCTTCTCTCTCTCCTGTTCTTCACCCCTCCTTTCTCTCCTAACTAGAGGATTTTTAAATGTGTTGCCTTTTCCGTTTGCTTGGGCTCCGCCCCCCCCATCAGCTGCTTCCCCTCTCCTAATGAGTCATGGGTTAGCACTTGGATTGGGCGTTCCCTAGCACTGTGTGACATCATTTGTTTGGGGTTTCTATGCCAACCCTTCTCCCTGTTTTCCTCTGAAATTTCAAAAGTGTATTCATTCTGAGGTATAGTCCCTGTCTCCATGGGCTCTGATCCTTGTGCCTCATGACAGATCCCCCGCCTTAAATTATTACGTGCTGCCGGACGTTTCGTCGGACAGCGCGTAATCCAGGTGTTGGATCTGTATCGCTGCTCCACGTACGCCATACTGACGGTGGCGGATCTCTCCTTCCAAGGTTTTAAAAGGTTCAGGTGATACACCTGCTGGCGACCTTTTGCATTCTCTACCTTATAAGAGACTGGCCCTACCCTTTCCACAACCGTGCAGGGGCCTTTCCAATGGGCTTCAAACTTTGGGCCAGGGTCTGCCACTTGGATGATCACCTTATCACCTATTGTTAACGTTCTGGGCTTCTTGCCCCTGTCATAATATTGTTTTTGCTTTTGTTTGCTGGCCTGTAAATTCTCCCTTGCGGCCTTCGCCGTCTTTTCTAACCATTCCCTCAGACCTTTTAGGAATTGAGGTACTTCTACTTCTGAAGTGTCTGGTTCCACCCACTGTTCGTGTAATATATCTAATATTCCCCTAGGGGACCTACCGAACATGAGCTCATAGGGTGATGCTTTTAAAGAGGTTTGTACGCGTTCTCTGCACGCATATAACACGAATGGGAGCAGGGTATCCCAGTCCGCTATCTCCCCCTTTTTTAGGCCTCTCCTAATCATTTGTTTGATGGTCTGATTCGTACGCTCTACCAAACCATTCGTTTGGGGGTGGTACGCTGAAGTTCGGATATGCTTTATACCAAAAGCTTCCCATACGGTGGACAAATGTTTAGACAAAAAGTTGCTGCCCTGATCCGTGAGCACCTCCCTGGGAAATCCCACCATACAAAATAGTTTTACGAGCTCCTGGGCTATAATCAGAGAAGAGCCACCAAAATGGTAAAGGGGATGGAAGGCTACTCCTATGAAGAAAGGCTAAAAAGGTTGGGGCTCTTTAACCTGGAAAAGAGACGGCTGAGGGGAGATATGATAGAAGTCTATAAATTAATGAACGGAGTGGAACGGGTAAATGTAGATCGATTGTTTACCTTATCAGAATATAGAAAGACTAGGGGACATGCAATGAAGCTACAGGGTAAACTATTTAAGACTAATAAAAGAAAATATTTTTTCACTCAACGTGTAATCAAACTCTGGAATTTGTTACCGGAGGATGTAGTAAAGGCTGTTAGTGTAGCTGGGTTTAAAAAAGGTTTGGACAAGTTCCTGGAGGAAAGGTCCATAAACATTATTAAGAAGGGACCCAGGATATCAATGCTTGAACCAATACAAGCATTGTGGAACCTGTGTCCCTTGGGGAAACTGCTAGGTACGTATGACCTAGATTGGCCACTGTTGGAAACAGAATACTGGACTTGATGGACCTTGGTCTGACCCAGTATGGCATATCTTATGTTCTTATGTTCTTATAATCCTCGCAGAGATGTTCCTTAGGGGAATAGCCCAGGGGAATCAGGTAGCATAATCAACTATTACCAGTAGGTACTGGAAACCCCTGGGTGTTCGGGTCATAGGGCCTACCATGTCCATACCTATTCGGCTCATAGGTACTGCTATAGTGGGGGTTGGTATTAAAGGTACGGCCTTTGGCCTTAAAGCCGTCACACTTTGACATGGAGCACATGACTCACAGTACTGCCTAGTATCTTTGAACACTCCTGGCCAATAGAAGTGACCTAATATTTGGTCCAGGGTGCCCTGGATGCCCTTATGGCTTCCTATAGGGTGGTCATGTGCGAGGCGCAGGACTGTAGCCTTAAACACCGTCGGCACTACCAGCTGTTTCCTAACTGCTTCGGTGTAGGGGTCCAAGCTTTCCCTATATAAAATTTCATTTTCTAGGAAGAACCTAGGCAACGTAGGCCGGGTTTCCCGGCCCATTCGAAGGCTCTCTTGAGCGCTGGGTCAGCCCGCTGCTCAGCAGGGAAAGAAGGGAACTTATTCACTAGTTCGGCGGGTACCCATGGTAAGCTCGCTCCTGCCTCCAACTCGGACCTGCCTCGGGACCTAGACTGTCTCTCGTGGCGTCTCTTAGCCTTGGCTTTTCTACCCTGCCTACCGGGTTCATGTACTAAATCGTCATGTGCAGGGAGAATATTCACTTCTTCCTCATCCAACCCCTCCTCTTGGGATACTAGCTCCTCCCTAAGCTGCTCCCTGTCCCCAGCTGATGTCGCTCCCATCCCTGAGGTTCCGGCTTGCGATCTAGTGGAGACTAGACCAGTGCGGGCATTTAAACCTACTGCTAGTCCTTTGTAAAAGGGTGGCCAATCCCTGCCTAAAATAAGATCCCTAGGTAGTGTGGAAATCACAGCTACGGGCATTATTAACTCCATATTGAGGGCGGTTATAGTGAGATTCTGCAGAGGATAAAATGTAAATGCACCATGTATGCACTTTACCCTGACCTGGCTCTCTGCTTGACTCGGGGGCGACGAACGATGCCTCTCGATGGCCTCCCAGAGCCTGGAGGAAATCATGCTCTGGTCGGCCCCCGAGTCGAGCAGTGCCAAGGTCTCTACCCCCTCCACCTGAGCGTGCAGCAGGAATCCCTCCGGCGATGGCTTGTCCAATTCAGATATGAGGACAGTTCGCTTAGCACAATCCCTCTTGAAATGCCCCGCTTTTCCACACAGGTAACATTTTCCCCTATATACAAAAACATCACCATCATTATTAGCCTTTACACTTTGCATGGTATACAATTTTTCTTTGGGATCCTTTCCCCTTTTACCAGTTGCCAAACCTGCAGCCTGCATTACCCCAAACCCTGAGGGGTCAGCTATCTGAGCCTCCAAAAATCGGTCAGCCAGCATAGCTGCTTCCTCTGTAGACTGACAGTTTTGCAACATGAGGTATGTCCTCATTTCATTAGGCACAGCTTGGATAAATTGTTCCAAGACTACTGTGTCTAATATAGTTTCCAAAGTTTTTGTCTCTGGAGTTAACCACTTCCAGGCTAAGTTTTTTAACCGTTGCTGCAACGCTTTTGGGGTCTCCTGTGCTTTCAGGTGGGCTTCTCTAAACAGCCTCCTGTAGTGAGAGGTAGTGAGCCCCAACCTATCTTTTACCGCTTTTTTAATTTCATTATAGTTAGCGGCAAGGGTGGCTGGCATGGCCTTGTAGGCCGATAGGGCTTCACCTGTAAGTGAGACCGCAAATCGGGTTGCCCATTGCTCACTAGGCCATTTTAGTGCTCCCCCAATACGTTCGAATGCGTCAATGAAATCGTCTATATTATCATTGGTACTTAATTGTCCTAGAGAAAAAACATGACTTGCGTTTAGTCCTGCCCCAGGTATAACCATGGGGTCCTCAGTCAGTTGTTCCTGCGACTTGCTCAGCAGCGCCTGCATAGCGTCCAACAGGGGCTTCTGTTGCTCCCTCATTAGGATAGCGTTCTGCTCCTGGAGGTGCTTCGCTAATTCCAGCTGCCTGTCCCATTGCTGTTGCATCCAATGCATAACGTCTCTGGCTTCCATCTCTCCTTATCTGCACCTGTAGCAAAAGAAGAGAAAAAGAAAAAAAAAACAAGTGTGGCTCCCCTTTTTCTTTTGCCACACAGCGCCCCCTTTCCTGCGCAATCCTCCCACGCTTATGCCTAGGTGACGTTACCTGAGGCTTCGTGTAGAGGTCAGCTTTCAGGAAAAGTCACTGTGTCTTTCTTGCTTCACAAGCCGTCTGTTTTGCCAACTTGCTTCTCTATGGTCTTCTGGAGCCGTAGTTTTCTTGCTGCGTTTTTCTCCAGGTCAAAATCCGAAAAACTACGCCAGATATGTCACCGCCTCTCACTCCCAGAGGCCTTAGCATGGGTAAGGTGAGTGGGGTGATGTTCTTCTTAAGACTATGAACCACTAATTTGAGGCTTGGCAAAGCCTCCTGGGTATTGTAGTCCTTTAGCTCAATGAAGAAAATAGTTGTGCACAAAATGGTAAGGTATAAATGGGATTTATTTCCTTCCCAGGGTTGGAATTTAACCTTGAAAATACAGCAACATAAAGTCCATACTTCTGGTACAATGAAACAAAAGAGTAATCAAACTTAGGCAATGCTTATCTTCAGCTTCTTTAAGGTAACAGAAAAATAAGGTACAGAAAACAGTTTAAACCTCCAAACATTCTTTGGACTGTTTTCTCTCTTATAGCAGTATTATAGCAATGCTAGCATAAAGATTGTATGCTGTCTGACATCGTGTACGTACAGTCCATGTAAACCTCTGTGTCTGGAGCTTGGTAAAACTCACACTGCATCCCATTCACGTCGTCCTCAGCTTCCTGTGGGGTGAACTCTTCCCCCTGCTCAATCACTTCCTCTGTGAAGGGTAAAGTGTTCCCATCCCTCAACAGCCTAGAGGAGCTTAGGTGTTTAGCATAAGAATCACGGTTTATTTATTTATTTTATTTATTTATTTAGACAGTTTTTGTATACCGCCTTATCCTTCAATCAAAGTGGTCACAACACAAGTGGGGGATACATTTAACACACGGGGATATGAGACACACACACTAATACTTACAGGGAACATGGGCAATGGAGGGTTAAGTGGCTTGCCCAAGACCACAAGGAGCACCTGTGGGACTAGAAACCCCAGTCCTTCCGGCCCAAGGTTGCTGTCCTCTAGTGGGATTTGAACCCCCGACCTTCCGGCCTGAAGTACCTTGCCCAAACCACTAGGCTACTCCTCCCTCTTTCACACAGCTCCTGGTACATACAAGGGTTTTGATCAAAATCTTCTGCTATGCTATTTGGAAGTATTTTCCTACCTTCCAGCAACTGCTTGTCCAGAGACCTCCCTTGGCTGCAATACGGCTCACGGTAAAACTTTTCCCTTTTGCTTTGCCTGGGCTTTCTCACAGGCAGAAACTCAGCTTCAGGGAAACAAGTTTTCCTTTCAGTATATTTGGTATTAGAAGGCTGAGACTGTCTTTTCAGGGGTTTAAAATAATATTCCTTGCCTTCAGGAGAATGGAGTTCCTCTGTGCACTGACCAACCGTGTACTGCTTTTCACTGCATGGAACTGCCTGATTCCAGGAGTCAGCGTGGCTCTCACAGCTCCCTTCTCCAGATGAGCTTTCCTGGATAAGATGGGGATTCCCTTCCCTTCCCTTGTCCTTCCATACTGTTCTCTCCTTCTTGATCAACTCCTTCTCTCTCTCCTGTTCTTCACCCCTCCTTTCTCTCCTAACTAGAGGATTTTTAAATGTGTTGCCTTTTCCGTTTGCTTGGGCTCCGCCCCCCATCAGCTGCTTCCCCTCTCCTAATGAGTCATGGGTTAGCACTTGGCTCGGGCGTTCCCTAGCACTGTGTGACATCATTTGTTTGGGGTTTCTATGCCAACCCTTCTCCCTGTTTTCCTCTGAAATGTCAAAAGTGTATTCATTCTGAGGTATAGTCCCTGTCTCCATGGGCTCTGATCCTTGTGCCTCATGACAGAGGATACGTATGTTCTTGTTAGCCACCTTTGAAAAACACCACACAATGCACACCGTTACACCTTTGCAAATTCACAAGAAAGGTATGTTAAACCACACAGTACATGATAACATTACTCAACAAAACATTGGTGATGACATCATTAATCCTAAACACACACACGGGTACAACATGGATATGGTCATGTCCATGCTCGTGTCACACAGGTGTGTCACAGCTACACATGACATGCATCTGTTTATGTGCACATAGAGGAAACATTACATGCATATGAGACAATTATGATTCATCAACAGGTAAACATAGATTCAAATCTGCAATTAACAAATGTGCAACTTACCTTGTGTGTGCATCAGGTGTATGTCAGCAATCCCATGAACCACTACACAGCAATAAGAGGTGACAGTGAAGGGAGAGAATCTCAGCAGAACGTGTACAAACAAAAGGTCAAGCCACTGTTGATGCATGTCCACATTATGTTCATATCTGAAAATAAATAAAGGTGAACATCAGTGGTGACTCAGAACACAAGACACATTTTGTCTCACACCACACAACACATGTTGATAATGCTCATAAGGTAAACAGCACTACGGAAGACATACCACAGTCACAACTGCCCCCCAGGTGCACAGTCCCCTCACAGTACATGATAATGTACTATGCCTGAAGAGTGTCTCATCACACAGGCAACCTGTAATCACCCACACACAAAGTATGCAAATTTCTGCATTCCAGCTGCAACACATGGCCTGTATGTGTCCAAGTGGACCTTTAGACATATAAAGGCCCCGTAAACCGGCAATAATACCCTGTTGTTGGCTTATGGTACAATGTTGGGGTAGGGAGCAAGTGCAGGCAAACCAAATACAAAAGTTAACTACACACACATGCAGATCTGCTGTACCTGTCACATATAGAGTGTGGCACAGGACATGCTGAACACAAACACATGGGGATATGTGTGACAACAGCAAGGGATGGTTGATGGAGCTTGAAGTGAAAAACGAAACAACACAACATCTGCCCAAAATGATAGAGCAATGAAGATATGTTTTCCACATGACCCCAGGCACACACAATCTCGCTGTGCATCCACCTACCCCAACGCAAAGCATTTTGGGTGATGTTCAGTCACATGCCAATGCAACACATCAACAGCATCTGAATAAACTATGTCCTGTGCATTGGGAAACACAACAGTAACAAACATATGTCATGTTCTACAAGAGTATCACACACTGCACCTTCCTGTCCACAACTCTCATACCCCACAACATCACCTAATGTCTGACTGCTCCCTATCACAATGTATAGATCTCTCACATGTGAGAGGCAGCACAGAGTTGTATGAGGCTATCTTCAGGTGTCCGTAATCAATCTTTTCCCCATCGTACCTCTGTGTTGTTGTACAGAAAGATCAACAGACATGTCAGCAACCACCATGTTTGCACCTCATCACAAAGTACAGACGAGTCACACAGATCCACTATATTGGCAACAATGCCCCCTATCTTTGTGTAGGGGTGTGTCAATGTTGAATGCTAAGTCGCTTACAATTCTGGAAACACATATGGAATATGCAGGAGTGTCTCATGTATGCAGGGACCAAATACATATCCTGGTGTGTAGATGTCATACCTTGAATCATAGTGACAGCTATTTGCTGATGATCTCCACAGATAGCTGTCAATGTATGCGTCATGTCATTAAAACACCAATGCCATGTATGTTTGTACGCAAACCATGATGGCTGCATGCCATCACACTGTGTGTCATTGAGAATGTCAACGCATGGATAGCCTATATGTGCACCTCAGAGAAACAACTCTCACATATGTCTGGTTTTCTTTGCCAACATAATCCTCCCCTTCCCTGTCCGACTATCTATGCAATCTATCTAATGTGGACTGTACTATCCTACACTACTCACATACCCAGCCTGTAGCTGAGGCATGATGGCATATGTTGAGATTTTATCAGCAAGATATGCCATGTACTCCCTGAGAATTCTGCACAACCATAAGCCACCAACACATTCTTTGCTCATCCTGCCCACTGTAACGCACCCCTTGCTGATATGGGGTAGGTTATCCTCTGTATCTGTGTACATATGTAGCACTGTACTTAAGGTCAATTCGCCAAAATGTAAATGTGGCAATACTACCTCTCTGGCTGGACAATGCTCAGATCCCCATCCTATAACATGTCCATGTCATGGCTTTCTGGTGTAGTATACATTCCGACACACTGTAGGGTGACATTACCACCCTTCACATAGATTCCCTAATATCCGCAGAAACTACTACTAAGCATCTGTCTTGTGATATGTATGTCCTGATACGGCCATAATAACAAAGCAACACATAGCCAGCTGACAGGAGTCTAAGAACCAAATGTACACCCCAAAGGTGAAACATATAAATTCAACCCACTGGACTAATGTCCCCAAATGTGGACTGATCTCACACTGTGAACATCTCACCATATGGCTAACACTGTTCTCCACCCATATCATCACAAAACATCATTTGTGTTCAACAACAACAGGTGCTAACACAGGCAGCCACTAACTGTAAATCTAACCTTAAAAATCACACACAGTCGTATGAGCAACCACCCACATCATCTGGCACCAAATGCTGTTGTGTACTGGCCACATTGTTTGTGCCACACACATGCCTATATGTGAGTTGTGAATTATCACTAAAATACTAATGTGGTGTCGCATACAAATGATATCCTGACATAAACTGTAACTGCTGTAAGCATAACACACATAGGATTAAAAAGCCGTGTGTGTAGGTAATACGCACATGAGAAGATCTCTCCAATCAACCTCCGTCTGACTGCTGTGCCCTCCTGTGTGTCACCACTGGCACGTACAGGGGGGCACATTGGATCTTGCTCCAGATCCTCATTAATCTCTGCAGGGATATCGTGCCTGAGAGCAATGTTGTGCAGGATGCAACAGGCTATGATTATCTCTGCAACAGTCTTTGGCTTATATTGTAAGGCCCCGCCTGACCTATCCAGACACCTGAAGTGACTTTTCAACACGCCAAAGGTACGCTCGATGACTGAGCGGCTGGAGGCATGGGCCTCATTGTACCTCCGCTCTGCACGTGTCCGTGGCTGACGTACAGGGGTCAGCAGCCAGGGGCGACACCCATATCCTGCATCACCTTGGAAATAAAAAAAAAAAATGTGGGTGTCAATATTCAACATAACTGACATATGTTAAGATGTAGTAACCCTACAAAAAACAAATTCTGACATAAACATATAACTGAACAATTAATGAGCTTTCAAAAAAAAAACATATGCTGTTAGAAAAGGACCACATAGCCTAGAAAGTCAGTACACTCATGGGAAATACTCCAACAGTTCCATCTATACTGTAACATATTGTGTGTGTGTGTGCGCGACATGGGTATTGTAATGCATTTACTGTCCACATTGGCACCACTGCCAATGAGAGACTATAGTAACGATTCACTTGTCACATTTTCATATTGTATGTCTGAACAGTAACCTAGGTAAAATATGCTGCCACGAGAGGGTGCAAAAAAAACAGAACATGTATGCCATGGAGGCTTGGAAAAATGTAAACCATATCACCTAGATGCATCCTGTCCTGTACGGGCAACATATCTAGATTTCTTACTCTGTCTCCTTATGCTGTATATTGCTAAACGGAAATTGTTTAAATACCAATCCTGTGCACTGTGTCTATCCTGGGAACATCCCACTGAAGGTGGGGTCTGCAAACCTGCACATTGTACTACTCATGTCTTAACCTCAAAGAGATACACATCGGTACATTACCTTCATGTGTAGCTGTAAACAATACAACTCTGTATGCACACACTTAGCCCACAGCTTTAGGCATCCCCTTTCCATTATGTTAAACTACATGAGGATCACTGGCCAATATGTGGCTAAATCATGATCATCTACAGTAGGCCAAGGTACTGCACCAACTATATTTCGTTACACCCCTGCTGTGACATAGGCAAAATGCGTGACCATACATATCCACACGAGTGCTGCTAGCTGGAAAGGGCAAAAGCATACATCAGATATTCCCAAACACCCCCTCATATTATATACTGGCTCCTGGGTAGCAACAACAGTCCAGAGTGAGTGTGTGAACCCAACACACACATGAGAAGGGTTACTTGTATGGATGAGCAATTATCTCAAGGTTAAATGACATACAAGCATTAGTTGGCAATGACCCATCATGATACGTGCATTTGAGGGCCAACCCCCCCCCCCCCCTCAGAATGTGTGCAGTTGATATTACCACACACTATGAGGGATTGTGCAACAGCCTAGCCACATGCACAGGGGTGTTGTCACCTGCACACCATGTGAATGTCAGGATCATATAATGTTAGGAGTCTGATGGTCTAGGTTTGTTTGTAGTTGCTGTCTGTGTACGTCTATACCCCTGTAATAATCTAAACATACAACAGTCCCCAAACTAACATTGCTCATATGTTGATTTAAGTTTATGGGTTTAAACGAGTTTGCTAGATATGTGAGTAAACATAAAGAAAGTTACAAAGACATACATACATTACGACACCTGACATACTCACCCAGCAAAATACAGTCCCCATAACGTCCGCCTTCAAATTGTGTGAAGATTGCCGAGTGATGCAGGATATAGGAGTCATGGGTGGACCCTGGAAACCTAGGGACCACATTCAGAATATGCAGATTAGCATCACATACAACCTGAACATTCAGGGAATGGTAGTGTTTGCGGTTGCGAAACGCCACCTCCCTGTCTCTAGGCGGGACCAGGGCAACATGTGTGCAATCAATAGCTCCCATCACGTGTGGTATCCCTGCTAATGTCTCAAAGGCCTGGTTCAGGGTCCCCCATTGTTGCCTAGTGTGGGGAATGGCTATGTAATTCCCCACCCGGCTGACCATGGCACGCAGTACTTGGTGGAGACATCGTGAGAAGGATGGGCGGCTCATGCCACCCACTGCAGCAAAAAAATGTAAAGCAGCAAGGAGCTTGACTAAACCTGGTATTGCATGGGACCGATCAGTCAGGGGCTCGAGGTCAGGTCTTAAATCCTCATAAAGCTCCCTAATAGCCCTTGTGCTCAGTCGGTACAGGGAGATGACCTGGTCCTCACGCATGCCCTGGAGCTGTGCCCTGGGCCTGTAGAGGCGTGGCTGCCGAGCCTGCACCTCAGCACGCCTTCTGCGCCGTGAACGCACAGCACATGGCTGGACCACCTCCACAGCTGCAGGTCTGAGTTGCTGCGGGACTACACCCATGCCCTGTGCCTCAGCCCTGTGGATACCATCTCCCCTGTCTGGCAACCGCAGCATCTGCCCACCACTCAGGACACATGCATAAGCATAAATTGCTGCCATAAACTCCTCCCGTCCCACTACCGAAACACACTCTAACAACCACACAAACTTTAACAAACACACAAACCACACTATACAGTATCCAAAAGTAAAAACAACACCTGACAATACACACACAACACAATATAATAACCAATACAAACACCAATACAATCCTCTAGTACAACTGCTTAGACTTTCGTTCTTCTTCACACCAACCACACTCCTCCTGCTCTTCGCCTACAACCCTCAACGTGGATAATGTTGTGATGTTAATATATGGTATTATGGGGTGTGTGGTTTGCGCACAATGCGCATGCGCAGTTGATCGCATGCGATGCCCGTTGGTGGCGCGCGTGCGCCACTCTACGCATGGGCGTCGGTCAGTGCGTGGCCACACGTGTATGTGCGCCGGCGTGAACATGCGCACAAAACACAGACACCCATGCGGTACTCGTTGTAGTGCGCATGCGTACTGCGGCACATGCGCAGTACTGTGTCTCAGGGCGCCTGTGCGTTTGTCCACGTACGGCCACCCATGCGTTGGCGAGCACGCGCCCAACGCACGAGCACCATGCCCGCCCAATTGCGCATGTGCAATGAAAGACACGTGGCAATACACTATAAATAAGCCTGCACACGTGCATCACGTTGAGGGTTGATAAAGGAGTTACAGTTAGAGAGAGAGGGTGTCATAGATAAAGTCTGAAACAGAGACAGTGGTGGGACTAGTGCACAGGAAAGAAGCACAGTGAGGGATAACAAAAACTATAGGTAGAGAGGCTGTGGTGGGAGTAGTCCAGAGGAAGGAGGGAGAGAGTCTGTCCAGGGAGTACGGCAGCGGAGAGAGGCAGAGAAAGATAGTTAGGAGCAGAGTAGATCCCTCACTTTGTGCTAATATAATTTTTACGTTCCCTTTGTTATTGTGTCCTTTACTGTGTCCTGTACTGTAACTTTTTGTAAGTCAGTATTGCATGCTGTGTTTTGTTTTGTTTTGTTTAAGTGAGTGCTGTTGTGTTGAAAGGAGCATTTAAAACATACAGAGATGGAGAGAGAGGGAGAGAGACGGTGAGGGTGAGGGTGAGGGTGAGGGTGTGGAGGATGTGGGGCAACCTGTGGTGGGTGATACACCGACGCTACAGACTACACATCCTAGGGAGGGACATGCAGGACCATCTGTTGGGCCACAGCCTGCACAATATGTCCAAACTGGGAAGAGAAAAAGGGTACCTGTGCCTGGTCCACAGCGAAAAAGAGCTTTACGCTTCAGTGATAGAGAGAACTATATCCTACTCTCGCATGTAATTGAAAACTATGACCTCTTATTTGGCAGGCTCAGCAGTCGCACAACAGTGGCCACCAGAATGGCAGTATGGGAGGAGGTGTGTGCTGCAATGTCAGAGGCAGGGGGCCCCACAAGGGATGTTGAAAGCCTCAAAAAGAGGTACTCTGATATTAAAAGAGGGGTGCGCCAGCACATGGTGGCTGAAAGACAACATGCGCTTGGCACAGGTGGTGGGGGCCCTTTTATCCCATCACTCACACCATTGGAACAAGAGCTGGCAACACGATTGGGCTACATCTATCTCCGTGGACTGCCGGAGGCCCTCGACACGGCACATCCTGACGCAGGTATGTATAGTAATTGCCAGGTATAAATTCATGTTCACAATGTCCCTTCAGTACACATCATTCATCTGCACAGACACTCCCATACCTGTGACCCAATCCACACCATGTTTAAAAATTGGTGTCACATGTGTGTGTTATGGCCATGCACAAACTGTGTTGTTGCCATGTCCTGTCACAACATTACATATGTGTCCCTCAAAAACAGCAACCTCCCCATCTGTTTCCAAAACTCCACACAACAATTCCTATCCAACCTCCACATCTGTGATTGCAAAGCACCATATGATTTTGTGGCACACTAATCAGGTAACGTGTGTGTGACATACTATTTGCACAGTGCTACATGTGCTTCTCAGTGGCCCACAGGTGCTGGCTACTTGGGATCCACGGCACAATGGGTCACAGCCAAACATATCCAACAATGAGCATATAGTATGTCTAAAGACAATATTTCCTATGCATAATTAAACATAAACAGGCAATGTATGGCCAAAACAAGTGTAAGGGTGTTGTATTCTCACACATGTGTGGACATATGTTGCACAGATAGGGGAAGGGATGTGATGGGGGACACATGTGGCATGGCACTCAAAAAATACACATGGAAAAAATGCAACATGTGCATGGCCACACGACACACATGTGCCCCAGAAACAGCTGAATGACGTCGACAAACATGTATGGGAGGGTGTCATGGGTCGGTTATGCAGCACACACGCACATACCCACCCCATCATCTCTGTGGTGTCTGTACGACACATCTATAGATATGATGATGTTGAAACATATGTGTTTTCTCTGTTATTGTTCAATATGCAGGTGACTACAGTAAAATGGGAGAGGAAGAGGAGGAGGAGGAGGAGGAGGAGGAGGAGGTGGAGGAAGAGGGTGATTTTGACATCACAGTGCCAATGAGTCTGTTGGAGGATGAACCTGCTGTCTCAGGGGGCAGCACAAGTGCTGTTGATGAGCCCATAGAGCCACCTGTACCCAGTATATCACCACTAGGGGCAGCATCAAGGGAGAACATCCAAGGACCCAGGCCGCAAGTATACACCGATAGCCCTGACCCTCAGATGATGATGGCGGAGTTAAGGTCCCATGGCGCATCTGCACGTCACGATGCTGAAGGTGGGTGACAAACGACAGTCATAATTTCAAAACAAAAACCAATAGTCACTAGTTGGTGTTTGTGTGGTGAATGTTGCAACATAACCACCACAGATATCACATGTATGGCTCATGTTGTTGGGATATTGTTTCTGTAAAGAACGGTGTGGGGTATAATATATGGTGTTTTTATGTCGCACAACAGAATCACCTAAGGTCAGGTGACACCCACAGATGCAGGCCTAAGAGGAATGTTGTATAAGGGCCACCATGTTGTTGTTATGAGAAAGACAAAACTTGCCCTTGCAACAGTCTACCTCATTGCAGACACCCAGATGTCTGGTAAACCACAGGATGACAACTAAATGATAGTTAAAGAAACAAAAATACCATATATAAAGCAATGCAACCCTCCTCTGTGATGTAACATCACAAAGACTTCATTCCCCACAGTCTGCATCTGCAGGTGTCAAAATACATAGAATATGGAGAGAAGTGTGAAAATATGTAAGGTCAACCATAGATAAGGATCTACAGAGGGGTCTCAAACGTACAGAATAAACATGTTGGCTTGTTTGGAGAAGACATCCCTCAATTTCCCCTGTACATAAAGACATAACATAGACTGTAATCCAGACAGAAAAGGAAAACACCATGTCCCCTTACTGTAATGCCAACAATCCATCAACAGATTGCATAGGCTGTGAGCATGTGTGTCCCAGTTAAATTGTGGGCCTATGTCCCCATACCGTGTGATGGTCCCCATTATCATAAGTGTCATACTTGCAATATGTGTTGTATGCAACCATAAAGTAATGAGTATGAAGCATGTCTATTTCTCAACAAATGGCTAAAGAAGGACTAAAACCCTTAACAATTACTGTGCTGCAAACAAAACCTAAACACATATGAGTAACTACAACAAAAGCTTGCCATGTTGAGACCATATCATACACCACGTATCCACACAACATGACCAGAATTGGCACATCACTCTACCCCTCCTTTCCAAATGCAAACATTAGAGCATTACACAAAGACCTCACATAACATACTGGTGGATGATAGCAATTGTCAAGCCCAATGAGGAATAACATAAACTAAAGACCTCATCTCCTTTACGAAATAACCAGATACATCATCGTAGAGCAAACAACCAAAGAAAAACAAAACCTAGTCAAAAAGTGTTATTGGAGCCACAAAAGGCAACCAGGGAATTTGACACAACACTGTATAAGTTCTACTATTAGTACAATGGCCAGTGGGTAGTTAGAAATATCTGACCAATCAGTACAGTGATACATACATTATCCCTTGCAGCAAGGTAAAAAAGAAACATACTGAAGCTCAGCCTGTAAGGATCCATATGCTATGTCAAATGAGAAAGCGGAAAACATATGTTGTCTAGTTGTTGTGACTGTTTTCCAAGTCCTAATTGCTGCATCCACGTTCACAATGCCTGTTCATGAGTTCTGCTCACTCACCATTGTCTGATGTTTATGTGTTCAAAAAGCTCTATTGTACTGTTTTATCCACTCTACATTGTCACATTTGCTTTAACATAACCATCTTTTCCTTGTAGTAGGTCTCTCACATCCCACACTATCAATGACGTTTTCAGCATGCCAATGTCTATCCTCAACTACACTCACATAAGCAGCTATGTTCATAAGGTATCACCCACTCCCACAAAACACGTAAATGCTTCACGGGATTAACATCTGTCAGCACCATCACATTCTAGTCATTCCCCAACATCAGCTCCCGTACATTTTCTACACCACCAAGCATACAAATCAGTTTAGTCCTTGCACCAGGCAATTCCAAGGACCAGCACATCCATCCGGATAATGTTTATATCCCCACATCCAGCCCTTCTACTGACAATGTAACCCATCAGACCATACATTGTCATGTCATAAAACAATCATTAGGTCAGGTCAAACCTGATTTGCCGTCACACAGTCGGACCCAAAAATAAGGCATCCCATGAGGCTACATCCAGTACAAACATCTCATGGAGACTAACAAATCCCATAAACACATAACACACAGTTCCTGTCATAACATGCCCCAACAGCTCATGTGCATCTCTATGCCACATACTGCAAAACCCTAGACCCATACATGACCCGTCATCCCACACCTCATAACTGTTGTCAATCAGCTATTGTCGGTTGAAGGTGTCCACCCCCCACAAATGCCCCCTTACCCCCTACACACTCACTAAAAACACATATACTGTCCTAACCCAAAAAAACCCACATCCCTACGCACTTAACGTCATGACCAGAACCCCACCATTGGCTATGTGATGTTTTGCACAAATCCACTGCTTTATTGTGATGTTGTGTAGCTGTAGCAGAAAGGAGTGTCTGAGGGGGGGGGATGCAAAAAAGCCCCCTGCCTGCTGGTCCCCTCTGCAGAGCCACACATCATGGACAGGGAACATTGTCTGCATTGCGTCTCCCTTAAGGCAGCGTGCCTACTGACACGCTAGCCATCATACCCCTGTGTCCAAAGAAGCCAAGACGACAGTTACCAAAAGCACATGTGGCCTAAACAGCAACAGAAGGTAGACACTATCCCTTTACAGATAATAAAATACTTGCACACATGATAGGAAAACAGGGGCGACCTAGACAACACTCCATTCTGCCATTGCTGGTGCAGCAATGGCAGTAGCCAGATTCTCAAATCCTTTTCAGACGGGTGCTGAAATCCGCAATGTTCCTTACGTGCAAACCCCTGGAAGAGCATGACCAGTGCAAATGCACACGTGATCAAAGGTGTGCTTGGACCTGTATTGGATTGACACACGTAAGCACATAGCTGAGCAAACTACCTATGTGTGTTTCCTATACAATACACAACCCCCCGTTCAAACCCCTGATGGATATTGAAATCAGACATATAACCCGCCAACTCAGGCTATCACTGTCCTTCACCAGTCAGCAGATGTGCTTCCCTCAACATACCCCGTCACTATTTTCCTGGTTGTTGCCCACCACTGATGGCCTCCTATGTTGCTTCCCTTGCTCTGTCTGAACCCTACAGATCTTTTCCAAAGTGTACCAGATCTGATCCCCAAGCCCTCATCAGTGGTACACAAGGTGCACATGAAACTCTCACGTGTCACACACACGCGCCAGCAGTGCACATGTGCAGGTAAGGTGTGACATTCATGTGCTGTCATTCCATACCACTGAGTTCATAACACTTCACCTATTACCTGTACATATTGAGAATATATGTCTGAAGGTGGCTGTACCTGTGCAGACATTTCCAAACACTCCTCGGTTCAACACTGCTGCTGGCCATCTGAGGTGTTTATGGCTGCTGCATGCTGCACCTGCCCTAAATAATGGATATGAGATGACGGTCCTTGCCCAATTCTGTTGCCACGTCAGTAGTATGTGGGTGTGTATGCAGAAGCTATTTTTGACTGTTGTGTTGGCCTCACACATCTTCTTCCTGTATAGTGTTCTCTGTGTTTCTATTAGTTGTAGTACAGTGAGATATATGTATTCTACCCCTAACCATGTTCCCATATGACTCAGCACTATCACATTAGCATTAGTGTGGGATGTGCATGACATGTTGCTTTATGAAGGTGTATTAGTGGAGAGGTATTTCATTGACCACCCTGTGTCCCATTCACAGCCAATCGACGTGCTCTGGAGCGGATTCGCTGTGCTGTGGAGCAGAACACCAGGGATGTTTGTGCTGAGCTCCGGACATTACATGAGTGGGTCATAGCCATGCCACTAACTCGCATGTGTGAGGCCCTTGAGGGCATACGTGATGTTCTGATCCGAGCTGCACCTGCACCACCACCACCAATGTATCCGGAGGAGGGTATAACCTTGCCAGGGAGAGGGGCCCGACGTGGCAGGCGTGGCCGACCACGCCGTCAGTAACCTATGATAATATAGAAATGTACAGCAAGAAAGCAAAGGTTTCTCTTTGTTACACTGTTCATTTTTAGCAACTATGTACATAGTTTTTTCTGTTATTGCGGCTTGGTTTGGGTTATATGTGAAAGAAGACATATGTGATTAGTATGTTGTATTTGTGTTATGTAATTGGCTTGGGGGGATCTTTGAAATGTATTACACAAATGTTTGTAACAATAGCTTCATATGAGAGAATAACTGTGACAATAAACAGCTGTCCAAAAATAGATACACTGTGTCTTTCCAAAGAGTGTCCATTTGGTCCCATGTGTATCTCTGAGAGGGGGGGGTGGGAGGACTATATGATCTGCACCCATGTCCACTGCATAAGCTACTTTGCCACATGCATATACTATTTCCATGATGCACACATATGTAATGTTTCACTAGCACAATGTGTCACCACAGCCTCTGAGCTGCAGCGGCACAGTGTGCACAGACATCTATGTAGAACATGGGTGTGGAACCGTGATACTGTGGAGCCGCAGACCAGTCAGGTTCTGAGGATATCCCTAATGTATATGCTGGCGATATATATCAGCATTACAATTATCATGACCACCTTACTGGTTTGTGGCCCTCAAAGACTGGATTTTGAGAGCGCTGCCTTACACCTCTGTCATGTAAGATTGTTTTTGGGCTAGGTGCAGATGTCACAGACATCGGATGGTTATTTGGAATGCGTAACATTGCTCCTTGTTTCTCACCAGCAGTAAAGGGTGGTGGCAACGACAATATGTTGTTGGTGGTGAGAAGTGAGGAGGAATATGACACACTCTAGGTAACATGTTTGATGTCTTGGACATCTGCGCCTTGCCCACTCACATTCCTAAATGGCAGAGGTGTAATCCAGGTCTCTCAAAAGCGAGCCCTGGAGGGCCAAACAATCAGTCACGCTGACAGGATATCTCCAATTCATATATATCTCTGGCATACTCATTAGGAATATTTCCAAAACCTGACTGGCCTGCGGCTCTACAGAACCAGGGTTCACCACCCTTGATGTGGACACAGGGGGACTGTGTTATAAATGGCCTGTTTACGTTCCATAAACATCACCGTCTGCAACCCGTCATACACGACACATTGGTGGCATATGTGGGACCCGTGCCCTTACCTATATTAGTGGTCACATGCCCCCCAACCCACCATAGGGATGCATGTTACAGAGGCAGACATGTGTGTGCTGCATATTTTACCTGCTCATATATGTGAGAACATGTGGGTCATGTATATCCATCCCTGTGGCATGTACGTCTCTGGGGCAGCCACTACATTGTAACATATAATGCAGCACCCTGCTATCACACACCTACACACATGATTTTCCAGACACACTGCATGTGGTGCCAATTGAGGCATCACACGCATGTTTACCCGTCAGGAATGTATGTGGCTGCACACATATGACATGCTGGCATCTATAGTCATATGCTACGTGAGACACGTGACCATTAAAGGGTTCTGAAAAAATAGTTTAATATTTACAAACAAAAGGAAAACTATATACATATTTAGGGTAGGGGGAAAATGCCATCACCCACCCCCCCAAAACAAATCCTCCCCACCCCGCACACACACACCTGCCCTAAACACACTCCCACACACTACCCCCGAACCCCCACATGACCCCACCCTCCCTCAGCCTGCCCCGTGATGGCGGACAGGGCAGCACAGGGCACATGTGTGGACGTCACAGGCACCATCAATAATGCCTGTGACGCCCTTCAGGGGGTGGCTGCCGACATGGCAGATGCTCAATGTCAGCAACCACCCTCTCCATGGCTCCCGCCATCCATTCCTGCAGGTGCACCAACCGGTGCACCCGCTGCTCCAGTGCATCCAGAGCCTCACACAGATGTACAACACATCTGCCACCACACACACACATTGTTCCTGGTGTTTGTGTGGTGGCATCTGCGTGCACTGTGTGTGGGGCCCTGGATGTTGGAGCCACCTGCCCTTGATGGCGGGAGCCCACAGTGCCCTGTGCTGCACTGTCCTCAATGTCACTCTCCCAGGCACCCTGCGGCCACTCTTCCCCCCCTGACTCCTCCCCAACACCCCCCACCACCTCCCCCCCACCCACATCACCTGCACCCTCACCCCCCCTTGTGACCCTGGCACCCACACCTTCCATCCCAGCATCCCCCATGACCCCCTCCGCTGTGTCTTCCTCAGGACCCTCTGCCTCCTCCCCACTGGTGTCCAGGACTACCACCTCCACGGCAGCGCAGGAGGTGGGCCTTCGGAGGGCATAGGCAGAGGTGCAGGGGTCTTCGTCACTGTCATCACCATCTGTGGAAGATGACAGTCATCAGCACACGTAGATGTGTGTGACACATCACATGTACCCATGCAGGTACCATGCACACTGATGGGCCACTGTGACCTCTGATGGTGGGCAGCCACGTCATCAATACGCACCATCACCATGTGATGATTCTGCATTCTTCACGCTCTCAAGGTATGCGCCATGGTGCAGGCGCAGCTCCCTCCCTTTCTTTCTCAGATCCTCGACCTGTGTGTGTGAGAAAATATGGGTGGGAGCATGAGTGAGCACTTACGTCTGGTGGGTGGGCAACGTAAACATACAACAGTGTGTCCTGGGTCTGGACACTTCAGCTCCACTGATGTGTGTTTCATGTATAGCATAGTTCAACACCTGTCACAGGGGATCTTCATGGGCACAAGGAATGTGTTATCACATGTGGACAACACCATTACCAACTGAGCCTATTCACCAATGTTGGTCATCGTCACATATGTCAGTCTCTGGAGCCATGCCATGGTGCTTGCGTGATGCTACTAGCTGTCCAAAATTTGTATCTCTTGTTGTGTATGTTTAGCACACCAGGAGCGGGTGAAGGGATACATTGGAGCAGTTGCTGAATGCGACAGAACCCAAGGGGGAGAGGGATGTTTGTTAATTTGTTCATCCTGCTGTGTCTGGAGACCACCTGTTACAGGCAATGAACTATGCTATCAGCAGCTACCAACATGGCTAAGTCACACATGTGGGAAACAGTGGGATGAGGAGGGCAGGAAAGGGTTACAAAACTGATCATGTGCTGTGGAGGGTCTGTACCTCCACCCATGTTGGCTGGCCATCCTGTGTGAGTGTCAGGTTGGGGTGTAGTATGTATGGGGTATGTTTGGTAGAGCAGCCTAAACAAACATACAACACCTGCAGGTGCCCTTATCTGAGCTTACCGTGCCCATGTAAGCTGGTGTAGGTAGCTGCGTCCACAAATGTAGTCTATATGTCAGGTGTGTACTTGACACCATGACTCTGCCATGACTCTCATATTGTGTGTCTCTACATGAGCTAACAGTGAATGCTGCTATCTACGTTACATAACAGGTTAAACCACTCAGTGGTCCAGTCGTTGCGAGATGGGGCAATAATGAACCCACATGCAAACATTTTAAAGATCTGAATAGTTGATGAGGCAGTGGCCTTTGTTGCGTACTCTGCAGATGTTAAGTCACATCTCCTGCACAGTCAGGGGTATGATGTGTCCTGTGTGCATTTGCAGCATGTGACTGTTGACAGACTACAGGTACCGACATTTCCTGTGTTCACTGAGAGAGTGAATCTACCTTATGCCAAATGTGTGGCTGTGACCGTAGCATGACATGCTCATGAGTAAATATTGTGTGGGGTGCATAAGGCAATGCATAAATGTCTCCACCACTATGACTCGATGATGTGATTGCAGGATGTTATTTCACAAACACAGTCATACACCCTATGGATGTCGTCTAAACGGCCACCAAGTGCGTCAGCATCCGCTGGCCAGGCAGCAGATGGGGTCACATGTCTCTGGAGGTGTTGTAAGTCTAGGTCTTGCAGGTTGCAGGCCTCTCATGAATATTGGATTCTACAGGATGGGATGACATTGGTTGGGCAGTGAGGGGTTTTGATGGAGCAGCAATGCAGCTTTAGTGGACCAGGACTCACTCTGTTTGGAAACCAATGTTTGTTAAGTAATGGGGTACGTCACAAACATTTTTCCATATGCATGAGAGAAGGGGTTCCAGGCCTGTTGAGTGGCCCACATAAGCTATCACATCCACCCCATGGCACATGAGGGCCCTATGGAAGGTGACAGAACACACAACCCACAACAACTACGCTTTCACACCAGCAGGAGGGGCAAAGCATCTACAGCCATCAGTAGACAGTCTCTGTGGTGTTGTGACGGGGGATCATTCTGCCATACATTTCCTTCCTCCCCCAACAATACGTCTGAAGCTAACCACACATACAGTGGATACACCTGGATCATATGTGTTAGCAGAGTGCATCACAAACGTTAGTGCATGTGTAGGTCTTTAATGATCATGTGGCCTCTCGCCCTCAGGGGTTGCAATGGGGTCTATGCAGACAACGCAGTGGCATGTAAGCAATATAGGAATTAGTGTTCCCAGTTGAGGGGGGCCTCATCCAGTGCTTATTAGTTCTGAGCTGGGAGGGCTGCCTTGTAACATTACGGATTTGCATATTCCGGACGTACAAAGATGTATGACTCCTGAGTTGGCCAGAGTTGAAATCCTCACCAAAGTGGGTAAATGTTTTCAAAAGATGTGTGGAACAGCACAACACCAAAACGTTTGTATGGCTAAGAATAGTGCTTTGCAGGGGACTTGACAAACACCAAATGGATCTGCTGCTGTTTTGAAGACACACACAGTTAGGGTGCATCTTCACAAAGTGACACAGAGCTCTGTCCTCTTTGTTATGTTACCTATACCATAGCTACATCACTGTTGTTGCAAAGTCAAATTCCAGTGACTTGTAGACGTGAATGTCACACATTACTATCAAGGATCATATCTATGGGTCAGAGGGCTTGTTTTGGAGCTGCCTCTACTGACATATGCTCGTGCCTTGGTTGGAGGTTTAGAGATCATGTGCGGCACAGGCCACTTTGCCCACACCAGTTTAACATGCTATCTGAGGTGTGACTATTTATGGGAAGCTGTGCCCTTCATCAGTGTCAGTGATCTCAACCATCAGTCCAGGCACATGGTATGGGGTTTCCATTCTCTGTGACATCTTGGATACAGTCAGATGTTTCCACTCACTAGGTAAATCATGTAACCACTGCGCAGGTCTCATATGGAGACATGCGTATAGAAACACATGCACCGTTGATGCCATGTGACGTAGCAACTCACGCATCTCATGAGGTGCGAGATGCGTCTGTTGTATGTTTGTCCAAACACGTTGCACAATGCCATGACAGTGACGCTGAGTCAGGTATGTCTTTGTTTGGCAGATATGTAGCCCTGAACCGAGCAGCTCCAAGGTTCGCATAGGAGTCTGACTACATTGCTCAAAATAGCTGATTGGGCCTACATATTGGACTTCAAACATTGTGCAAGGGAGAGGTGCATGGACATGCGTTAGTGACTGTGGCTGGATGTGGCATACGTCCACGTTGTGACTACCAAATAAACCCCTAGTACGGAGCACACCAGCAAACACAAACATGCACTTTCTACATACTGTGGCTGCTGTGGCACTGTTGTGGGGAGAACATATGTGAGATTGTTGTTTCCCTGATGGGGGGAATAACAAGACCTTCGGTGTGGTTGTGGACAAAGCGGATGTGTGTATGCATCGATTTGATCTACACAACACAGCCATGTCTGTGTGTGTGGGTTAGCAATTATGTGTTGTCGATAGCTCATGTGGAATGTCATCAGGATCAGAAACTGTTTCACCTCTCTGAGATGTCAGATGTGTGTGTGACCTCAATCAACCACATTTTTGACGGTTTTTCTTTTTTATTAACAAGTTATGTTAGTGATGGGATACCTCTTCCATTACTCTGTGCGTTAAACGATGTGTTGACCCAGTACTTATGTGAGGTGAGGTCTGCCACATGATTATCCCCACTATTGTTTGGGGGCCGACGGCTATGTGCATGACGCCTTTACCCTCTGGTATGATGGACAGAGTCCAGGGTTCTGATGTTATTTGCCTACATCTGTTGTCGATGTGTCCTAACTTTCCTTGACTTGTGGTCCGTTTCTTCCCCTGCAGTGCCATGGAGGTTAGGTACTCCAACACAGAGACCAATGCACTGTAGGGGCTGAGGCTGCTGAGTCTGCTGCAGCTAACAAGCTATTGCCTTCTTAAGCATATTAGCATTTTGAGCCTTTATAGAAGCTTGTACTGCAGAGTGGAGTTAACTAACATAGGAATGTCTTAACAATTCCTTCGTCATGGTGACGTGTTTTTATACAGCTCTCATCTTTGCAGGATCATGAATATGTGATGGGTTCATCACAGCAACATTGTAGTGCTGCTTTCTAGACATACGTTTGTCAACAGTACAGGGGATGTTGACCACTTAACCTGCACACATTGTTGCAGGTGACAAACTTGAGGGCAGGAAGATGTATGTGACCCAATAGCAATGTCTGGTACTCTACCTTTGCATGACACACAGTAGGAGGCTGCCCTGATCACATCATGTGAAATTTACAGGACATGCATGACCGGTGCCTTTGAGTCTGGTTCTTTGTGATGTGGGACATGTGCACACAACAATAGTACATGTGTTTGGAAGACCCATCAGGAACATACCCATGTTCTCGATGTAGGCACCTGTCATGTCAGAGAGCACGAATGTATGGGCGACCAATCAATCTCACACAACTAAAGCTTTACACACCCTGACAGGGGTTTGGGTGGCATCATGTTTGTAAACATTATGTCCCCCCTAGCACACTTAACCATGACAGAGTGATTTGGGAGGGATTCGACCTGCAGACCAGTTGACAGCGGCACCTGTGGTTTTGTGCATAGGTGGTAGGGGCAATCATCCACCTTCTCTAAAGGTGTCTCTGTATAATGTGCTGTAGTGGCAGGATGTCTTGGCCCTATGATTTGTACACATACTGGAAGATCTATGTATCCCCTGGCCTGTGCTCACATCGTGTTACTAATGACATGGGCACGCCCCCAATGACATGGGTTTTACAATTCTGCCAGGACATATATTTTATGGGGGACATTCTCCACTTCGTACAGGCACGCTTGTCCTTGGAAGGTATATTGTTCCCCTCTGAGATGTTACAGTCATCACACCCCTCAGGTGAATGCATGGTAACAATGTATGTAGGCTCAGGTAACATGATGTCGTGATACCAATTGGCCACACTATCGTTGTGCTATGGTATTGGTGTGAACATACGAGTAATCAGCCAAACACATGTTGCATTTGTCATTGACAGTCATGCAATTGTTACACCAACCGGTGTTGCAGTTTGGATGATCTGTGTTTGAACGTAGCTTGTGCCTGCCACATGGTCACATGGCACATTGTGATCAATGGCCACAGTCCTCTGTTCAAACAACACTGATGATGTCTGTGTATGAGTAGTGGCCCACGCCAGGTGGCCACAGCATGGAGCAGGTTTAATGCAACAGGATGAGGCATGTCTTACATCATGGGGTTCCATAGTGGTTTTGGGGTCTTGCCACTCACACTGGCCTTCTATGTTTCGAACGTCCACCTCAATGGCAATGCCATTGACAGTACACCTCTCATGATGGGTATTTTCCTTTGTGAGCCATAACCATTTGGTTTAGGTTACATGAGATGCACGGGTGAAAGAGTATGGGCTTGCAACACGTCTTGGTGCTAGGCCACGTTGGTGGGGAAGAGGTTACTCAGGTTGGCTCATGTGTCCTGCATGCGACTCTTGGCTGATATCCCCCTGCCCATACATTTCAACATATTTGGTGATAGCCATCACCTATGTCGAGAGCAACAATGGTTGTCAGTGACAGAGACAATACCTGCACATGCACCACATATGTTCTGGAAGCAAGGGGGCCTTCCCCATGGTTGATGTGGCATCAGAACCCAATCTGACACCGGGGGTGGTGTAACAAGGTGTGTTTTAATTTCCGCCAGACGTTTCATTGTGTTGGTGCAATGTACCTTGGGGAATATTTCATTTCTAGGATATTTGCAGGACTGCAGAGAAACAAAATGACAGTGGCACAGGGGGATCCGTACCATACACTTTTATAAGCAAGGCCAGGTACAATGACCCGCTTAATCTGTGGGAAGCCATTACGTGGGCCAAGTTTTTTTGGAAAGGAAACCTAACCATACACAGGTGCTGTGGGTTGCTTACAATAGCTTTCCTATACAACATTGTAGACTGTTTGCATACACGCTCTGTCGGTACTAATGACACCCACATGTATGGAGAACATCCTGCTGGTGCTGTGCCATTTTGTGTTCCCATTGAGACCTGCATACATAGTTGCATCTGTGGACATGTGTGCAGTGACACCTATCTGCAGTGTGACTGCCAGCCTAAACGCATCAAAACAATACCCTGGGGCCCCCTTGCATGACGTTGCCTGACCATGCCACATTGAGAATGACAATGATGGTGTTCTTGCTAACCCCGGTAACCCTGTTTTGGTCTTGCAAGCCATTTGTTGTGACGTCACCTACACATGTCCTGGACAACGGTCGCAATGGCAACATCATATTCTACCAAACGTCACTGATTTGTCCCTACAAGGAACATTGTATGGGTGTCCATATTCACCTTGCCAGGGCCCACTCCCATGACATTTGGGTTTATGCACGTCCCAGGATAACAATGTTTCACATGGGGTACGTGCAAGCTGTGTAGGGACTACTTATAACACTGTTGTTGGAAAGAAGACTGTGCGTGAAAGATGTAGTAATGACCCAGTCTGGCCTATATCTTGTAGAAATGTCACTATGACCTAAGACCTGTATGATGACAGCAGGTGTATTTTGATAAACCATGGACAGACACCAAACAAACACACTACGCAATTGCCACCTGTGCTCATGTGGCTGCTTGTGTCTGTGGTGTCCAACCACAAGAGGTGACTGTAGCTTTCCTACAACATCAGTTCTGTTCATCTGCTACAAGGTAATAGATTTGTAGGAGGTGTGAGGATGGGTAACCTAACTATGCATAAAGTGAGGGAAATATGGCTCTGTTACAGCCTTTGGGAATATCTTTGCCTAGGTCATGGAGATGTTGTACCTATACACACATCAACATGTGCACATAGCTTTTCATCGTGATACATCACAGACATGTGTGATGAGATAGTGACCTCACAGACTATGTGAGAGGTGCAACTTACCTGTCATAAACTACCACAACATGTGACTGCCATACCCACCAATTCAATGTGGCCTACGGCCCCATGGGGGTTGCGTGTTGTGCCATACATCATCAGCTGCATACCCCATTGCAGTGGGATAATAGACAAGCGAACTTACATAGGTCATAGGACTCCTGGAGATAGGGAGAATGTATTGAACTGGTTAGGCACACACAACCATATCACCAGGGTGCGTGATAGACCACTGTGATGGCCTCACTTAACTCCTGGGGAAAGGGATGATCTATTAAACTCTTTATTCACACACAACCATATCACCAGGGTGCGTGATAGCCGAGTGTGGTGGCCTCACTTAACTCCTGGGGAAAGGGATGATCTATTAAACTCTTTATTCACACACAACCATATCACCAGGGTGCGTGATAGCCGACTGTGATGGCCTCACTTAACTCCTGGGGAAAGGGAGGATCTATTACACTCTTTATGCACACACAACCATATCTCCAGGATGAGTGAAAGGCCACTGTGATGGCCTTTCAGGACTCCTGGAAATAGGGAAGATGTTTTGAACTGTTTCAGCACACAAAACCATATCTCCATGATACATGAAAGGCCACTGGGATGGCCTTTCTGGACTCCTGGAAATAGGATAGATGTAATGAACTGTTTCAGCACACAAAACCATATCTCCAGGATGAGTGAAAGGCCACTGTGATGGCCTTTCAGGACTCCTGGAAATACGGAAGATGTTTTGAACTAGTTCAGCACACTAAACCATATCTCCAGGATACATGAAAGGCCACTGTGATGGCCTTTCAGGACTCCTGGAAATAGGGAAGATGTTTTGAACTAGTTCGGCACACTAAACCATATCTCCAGGATACATGAAAGGCCACTGTGATGGCCTTTCAGGACTCCTGGAAATAGGGAAGACGTAATGAACTTTTTCTGCACACACAACCATATCTCCAGGATACATGAAAGGCCACTGGGATGGCCTTTCAGGACTCCTGGAAATAGGGAAGATGTTTTGAACTAGTTCAGCACACAAAAACATATCTCCAGGATACATGAAAGGCCACTGTGATGGCCTTTCAGGACTCCTGGAAATAGGGAAGATGTAATGAACTGTTTCAGCACACAAAACCATATCTCCAGGATACATGAAAGGCCACTGGGATGGCCTTTCAGGACTCCTGGAAATAGGGAAGATGTTTTGAACTAGTTCAGCACACTAAACCATATCTCCAGGATACATGAAAGGCCACTGTGATGGCCTTTCAGGACTCCTGGAAATAGGGAAGATGTAATGAACTGTTTCAGCACACAAAACCATATCTCCAGGATACATGAAAGGCCACTGGGATGGCCTTTCTGGACTCCTGGAAATAGGATAGATGTAATGAACTGTTTCAGCACACAAAACCATATCTCCAGGATGAGTGAAAGGCCACTGTGATGGCCTTTCTGGACTCCTGGAAATAGGGTAGATGTAATGAACTGTTTCAGCACACAAAACCATATCTCCAGGATACATGAAAGGCCACTGTGATGATCTTACAGCACCCCTGGGGATAGGGATACTGTTTTGTACTTTGACAGCACACAGACCAATATCACCATGATGACAGGTGAGCCAGTGTGATGGCCTCTCTAGTCCCCAGGTGATAGGGTGTATGTATTACATTGCTTGAGCACACACAACCGTATCTCCAGGGTGACTGATAGCCCACTGTGATGAGCTCTCAGGACCGCTGGGGATAGGGGGGCATATTGAACAACATTGGCAAAACAACCAGATCACCTGGGTGATTGACATACCATTAATGCTTTGCTTCACATACCCTTTCTGTGGACGGAAAGGTTTTTTGCTGCAGCTACACATTTCACCATATTCATATGATGTGATTTGGATCTAATTAAGCTGATCTATGGGTTTGCTTTATTACAGTATGTGTTGGCACGTCCACAGCAGCAACTGTCAGGTAATAAGGCTAGCATCATGACCTGTGTGACCATATCCATCACCACCTGGGTATAGGTCAAACCTGTCACATCTTATACAAAGACAATATGGGATGTATGTTCAGCTGCAGCACATTACTGACACACAATACCTGACCCCAACAGCATGAAGATCTGCAATGCACACAGGCTCTAGATATATATGTCTATTTCTAATGACCTGTCCCCATCCACTTACCTCCCTTGGGAAGTCAGCTTCTCTATTGAATCTTCTCTGTAGCCGTTCCCAGGCCCTGCGGACCTTTCTGCTGTCCCTGTACCTGTTTTGCCCGGGGAAGAGCTTATCCTGCCTTGTGGCAATCAGGCGAGACAGGATGCGGAGCTCCCGAGGAGTGAATGCAGGCTTTCTGGTTCTGGTCGCCATTTTGAGATATTATCACCTGATTGCACGCAGCGTCATTGACGCGCATGCGCCCCGCAAATGCCACACATTTCCAATGTTTTACGTGCAACTGCGCCCCGCAAATGGCGCAGTTTAGGGACGTATGACGTCCAACTGCACCCCAAAAATTGGCGCGCTTTGGCGGCGTAAACACGTCTCATTGCGCTCCGCATCTGATGCATTTTTATACATTTTTTGTGCCACAGCGTCCCGCAACTGGCGCAATTTATAAACATATGACGTTCAACTGCGCCCCGCACATTGTTTTGCGGAACGAGTTGCGCACATGCGCACCACAACTGAAATATACAGTGCTGTGTGTCTCTTATTTAAAACACATAAATATTTCATGACCTTATGGTGTTCATACATTTGGGACTTGAACTTATCATCACTTCCACACTGGTTCTTAGGCATTTGTTTGATGTGATGTGCTACGCCTTTCACATTGCACTGACTGCCACTACAACTGCTACTTCAACAAGGTGTTTTGAGAGACCATCAAATTGGCCTATCAGGCACCCTGGTGATATGGGGATATGTGTCGCAATAGATGATGTTCACTACTCCATCTCAATGTCAGCCCATAAATTATGTATGTGATGGCATGGGGGGGGGGGGGGGGTTGCATCTGCACATGCTACATCCACATTAGGTTGCATAGCACACATATTGAGCTTATTGAGATTGGCATGCGATGGACATGGATGTAGATGTTAGGTGGATGTGCTGACATACAGAATGAGTGGCTGGGGTGTGCGCCACATTCACTGTCATACCTACCTATGTTACAGACGTCGTGTTTTCCTTCACACCGTCAGCCTAATCTATATGACTTGCTGGCACATTACTATCTACTATCAACAGTGGTTTGTGTGGCCTTTGTTTTTTGTATTTGTTTTTTGAACAAACACACTGTGACAATGCAATAACCTAGTGTAGCACATCAGGTACCCTATGAGTCACTTCAGAGAGGACAATATGAGGTGCAGTGTCCACAACAGCACCTTCTAATGTTCAAATAAACGAACCTTATAGGGTACTTTTGAGGAAGCTTCATGCTACAGCATTGAGGGTGTTGTTGGTGGCACCACCAAATGACATTACAAAGGGAAGAGGCCTCAGAGAGCCATATTAGATTAGACCACTGTAGAATCAGAGGCATTACTTATGTCTCTACACGTTGTGACGTCACAGGGGGCGAAATCTCCATAGCTCTGTGTATGAGAGACACTCCTCCTTGAACCCCTAGGCCAGTCTGCTGATCAGTATAGCCCTAATTAATATGCATGAGATCTATAGGCATCAGAGCTACCCTGGCAACCTCACAGATTTGTGGCCCTACAGGTCTGTATTTTTAGACCCCTGTCTTACACCTCTGTCATTTAGGTGTGTGACTGTACAAAGTGCAGATGTCAGTGACATGAAAAGCATATATACACACTGAGACATACTTCCTCAATTCTCATGACCACCATGCAGTTGTATAATCAAAAAGATGTTGGTGGTGTGGTGAGAGGCAGAGAAGCATGTTACACAGTTTATGTGAACTTTTTGATGTCTTGCACATCAGCACCTTGCCCACTTACAAACGTTAATGACAGAGATGTTTGGCAGGGTTGTTGATGGCCAGCCCTGGAGGGCCACACACCACTCCGTTTGGCAAGACATCTGTAATGCATATATATCTCATGCATCTTCATTTGTACTAACATAAACACACGTCATGGCTAGACTTTCAAGGAGGACTGCTTCAGAACCACTGCCATAGCTGCTAACACACCCCTGGCTGGCTACAGTTTGAGTATGGGCCAACACATGACCTGTTTGCTTTCTTTACCAAGATAGACTTCAGACACACATACCCATGATGCACTGCACATGTAAAAAAGCAGTCTACAAATAACAACAATATGGTTTATGCAGCCACAGAAACACCTACGTATGAAAATGATTAATGAGCGTGTAGGTTAATGACACAGAGTTAGTCTTGGACATCACATTGTGTGGCTCCTGTGCTCACCCTGAATGTGAGAGGGGAAACCCAGAACCATGACCACAGCACCTGGCTCAGCTAAGATAGCCTATGGTGTGAGTCCACATCAGTGACAGTGTCTGATGAGTAGCACTTGTAGATGCACATGCACATCCACATACACTTATGACCATCTGTTATTTCCCTGTGACGTTTAGCCCTTGAGCAATTTGCTGTAACCACATTAGTCATATCCTCTGTGGTGGCCATTGCCACCGCCACATTAGTTATGTGAGGGGGAGGGGAAGAAGTGTGTTTGACAGACAGACGTATTCTGTGACAACACCCAAACGTACCAATCAAACTCATCACTGCAATGGTGCTGCTGGTGGGAAGTGATAACCTCTGTCCAGCAGAGGAAAATACAACATACAGCGTGGTGCATGCATTTATGTGAACATCAATAAGGTGAAAGCAGACAGATGGCATGCCTGGAAATGCTCAGCAGCCCACCACCACTATCTGACATTGTCCAGCAGCAAACACAGACAAGCTGCAGTTGCTACACCCTTCAAAGTGTGGCACCCTTACACATACTAGGTGCAAGCAGTCTGATAGCTAGTCCATAGTGCATACTACTGGAGACAATGTGTGCAACCCAAACTGGGACATCTGCACACTCACCAAGCAGTTACGTTCGTGATTGGGCTCCAAAAGACAACCCATAGATATCACTTGCAAAAGATGTTGCTGCCACCACAGCTGACCTAGCCATGCTATGGTAACTGCTCAGTCAGGGTGAGAGTGACCTTCCAGGAGGACATGCTTGGGCTACCTTGTCCATGCTACTGATGACCACACACTGCAATTTCAGTTACATTGCCCTACGTTCTGTCCTCATGCATCCTGCCGAGACCAGCCTGTTGTGGGTCTAACCACAATACCTAGCACCTCATTATGCACAATGGCAAGCTAACACTAGACACAGTACAAACATTGTGCGCTGAGTAAGGTGTTGCATACATCACACACTGGATGTACAGCCACACAATCCCACAGCTATGCCATCACTGTGCTACTATAGATAGTTTTTCCAGTCTATGCCAAATCAGCAGTCGTGGACACAGTGCATGCATGGCTAGGCTATGCAATAGTGCTACTGTCACACCCCAAGGTGGGGAACATTGTCAAACAACAGACCTGAGACACACTCCACAAACATCAGACATATTGGTGTGATACCACTCAATAATCATATTGTGATGAACGTAGACATTGATATCTGCCACTGATCACATCAACATGTTGCTATATGTGTGGTGTATTTCAAGGTTTATGGTGACAGTGCTACAGTGCGCACATACTAGTTTTAAGAGATGGACGCAACGCACACTATCATGACTGTCCAATAGGATTTGGGTCCTGAAGCCTGTGTGTCTGGTCATTTCGCCTCCTGTTGGTCGGTACTCTCTGGCAGAGGTCCCCAACTCCAGTCCTGTTGGAACAGACACTGCTAAATTTTCACAAATGTGCCTCAGAAATATGCATGAGATATATCTGCATACCATGGACCGGCACATGCAGATGAACAGAGACATCTTTATTTAAGACATCATAACATGTGAATCAATTGTGGCCCTCCAGGACTGCATTTGAGGAAATCTGATCTATGTGATGCACATTTCTCTCATATATGTCCACTTTGAGAGACAATATACATGTACTGTCCCTGTTTGCACTTTCGGCACTACAGGTGGTTTGTTTGTTTTTAAAAATTGGGGGATGTGACAATTGCGGGGATTGGTTCGGCAGACCTGACACACGTGATTTGAACTTGTGACTTTCACCTCCTGCAGGCACTGCCTGTGTGCTTTGCACCACCTTCTTGACACAGAGACAGTGCATTTCCAGGAAAATCCATGTCTGTTTGTCAGACTAACCCTGTCTGTTGCACTACACAGCACCCACCTAAAAACGGATAGGCCATGGTGTGATGTGGACAGGTGTCACCAGTTCCCCTGCCGTCAACATGCTCACATGGCCTTATATTGGAGTCTGCATAAACCTTTAATGATGTGGGACACTCCAGGACTGCTTTTGGTTGACTCTGCTGTAGGTGATGCACATGTTTATGTGGTGGGTACTGTTGAAGGTAACATAAAAATATGCCAAACAATCTTGGGTTCTCAACAGAAAATTATAAGTCTTTAATGCCTGGTTTTTTAAGGGTACACTTACGTGGACTAATTGCAAGGAGCCACAGACAGAATTTGAACCTGTGACCTTCTGTTGTTGCACACACTGTCTATGTACACTGCACCACTGTTTCTAAACATATATTCTGCATTCCCAGGGAAGTCCATGACTTTACATCTGACAGAGCCTGTCTGTTGTTGTGTACGGTGCCAGGCTACACACGCCTACGGCACTGTCTGCTGTGGCTTGCAGTCACTGCCCCGTCCACCACCTCTACCCCTCGGCCAACATGCAGACATGTCCTTATCTGGCAAACCCATATAACCTGATTGCGTTGTGGCACTCCAGGACGGAATTTGAAGGAATCGCCTGTACATAATGCCCATTGCTCTGGTTTGTGTGCGGTGTGGGGTAAAATGTAGGTGTTGAGGCCATGCTTATGTTCTCTGCAGTAAAGCAGTGTGTGAACTCTCACTGTTTAGTGGTGGTTAAAAATATGGGTACTGGGTTGCCAGGAACCACAGCTGTGATTTGAACCTGTGAACCTCTAGTCATACAGTCACTGGCTGTGTCCGCTGCACACACTGTGCCCACAGAGAGAGTGCAGTATCTGGAGATAGGAAACCTGGCCGCACGAGCCTGACACCCTGCTCTGCATAGGTTTACTGTGGGCACGTTTTCCTTGTATGGGGACAGAGGTGCAGAACACACACAAATATGCCCTCCAAATAAGGGCAGTCAAAGAAATAAACCAAACAGTGCATCAGTGATATCACTGGGAAACCTGATATGCACTCCCAGAACAGCTCCATTACATTGCAGTGCTTTTGAATGAGTCCACGGACCATAGACCCTTCCAATATTCATTTCAATTCTTTGGAGCTTTCCTGGGAGTGTTTATTATTGTTGCCCATTAATAGCAGTGTTGCCCAGCAGAATTAAAATTTTCGCATACTTGGTTGTGGTTATTTTCATGTTAAATTAGCGAGTTTGTTCTGTGCACGTTTCACACTGCTCACGTTTTTTGGGTTTCCACGATTTTGCTGTACATTGCTGACGGAAATGGTTTCTCTTCCCTTTAAATCACCTCTAACGCAGGTGTTTCACTGGCGGTATTTTTTCCTTGTAAATTCGGGCACGCTCCTGTGCGGGGAGTCTCTCCTCTCCCACATTCCACCCATTGACCCCGTCTCTCCGCCCCTCGGGGGCCTTCCTCCGCCCTCATTTCGCCTTTCCACGCCTCTATCGCACATGAGCGCCCCGCAAACATGCGCGTTTTCGGCGCACGCGTGCGGGACCCGTTAATGTGCCGCGCACGTGTACGGGGTGCTTAAGAGCACTTAAATGCATCATTTTAGGGCGCTCATGTGCGCCCCGCACAAATGCCCCGTTTAGTAAACATACCCCTAAGTGCCTTTTCCTAGAAAAAAAAGGTGGCAGTACTGATATGCAGGGCTCTTTTATTAATACATGAGGGCCATGGGTCAATTTTAGGAGAAAATGAAAAAGATGCAGGCAGGGGCGGCTCAAGGCAATCTGCTGCCTGAGGCGAAGTATGAAAAGGTGCCCCCCACCTACCTTCGAGGTGGTGGGTCTTTTTCAGAAATCCAATCAGAGACTGAACCAAACCAAAACGCCGATTAGATTATATGGAGGAAATGCAAGATGTTTGCACACAGGGCCATATCGAGCTGCAATCGCACCCTGTGCGACTTGCTGCTCGGGCGCACGCCCCCCCCTCCCCCCATACCTCCATCCAGCGCTGCCTGCTCTTTCACTGCTGCGGCCGCCCTCTGTTTTTTTCATGGTGGCAGCAGGGAAAGAGCAGGCAGCACTGGACGGAGGTATTGGGGGAGAGGAGGGAGGGCATTTGCCAGATCTGAAAGGCACCGGCACTTTAAGCAGATCTGTCCCTCTGTACTCTGACATCGCGTCGGAGGAGGAAGGGACCAGATCTGCTTAAAGTGCTGCGAAAAGGCTTGGGGAGTGCATTTCGGCTGCTTGCTATTGTCCTGCCAGCGGTGGCAGGGCAACAGCAGACAGCCAAAATGCGCCCCCAAGCCTTTCCACCCTGTGCTCCTGCACCGCTTGCACAGGGCTAGGTACAGTCCCGTTTGCACACCAAGGAACTAAAAGACAGCAAGAACCAACAGCACAGTTTATAAAACTAAATTATGAGTTAACTCATTTTTATTATGTTGTTATAAACTGTTATGGTTCTTGCTTTTTCTTTTTCAACATATATTTTGCATCCACAGTAGGTGCAGAGCAGAACCAGGACATTCACCCACAGAACTCAATATTTAAAAAAAAAATCTGATTCTGATCATCTCACTAACAACAACAACAACAACCACTATTATCCAGTACCGGGCATATTGTAAACTAATACAAAACCCTACAACAAAGAGCAAACCTACCATACCCTACCATATTAGCACAAACTTCCAAAACTCACATAAGGAGCCTATCCAAAAAAAGTGTCACTGTAAATATTACAGTGGGCCCTGGAACATCCATACACCTATTTGAAAAGCTGAACAAGTCAGATTACTACAGTACAGTATAGATCTTTATGTATATGTTAACAGAACACCTGACCTCAGTCATACACTCGCAACATCGACCCTCACCAAGTACAGAATAAGTAACCACAATCTAAAGTAAAAATAAAAATATGTAGACAAAATTTAAATTGAAACCCCAAGAAGCCAGAGTCCACATACAGTGCAACATCAGATAAATAAGAGATGCAGTTCCCCAATACTGTGTAAAATATAAAAATAGCACAAAGTCCAATCACTAAAATTAAATACAATTATTTTTTCTACCTTTGTTGTCTGATCATTTTATTCTCTGATCATGCTGGTCCCGATCTGAGGCTTCTGCTTTCCTGTCTTTTCTTAGCTCTCTTTCTGTGGTCTATGGTCCATGGTCCATCTGCCATTTCTTATCTCTTCTTTTGTTTTCTTCACTTCCTTCCATCAGCCCATTTCCAGTTCCAGGTACCCTCCCCAGTATCAGCCCCCTTTCCAGTCCTTCCCTCCCAGTACCTTCCAATGTAAACCACCTTGCATTCCCATTACTGCAACTGGTGTCCATTCCCTTCCAGTTCGCAGCAGGGAGGTGCCAATCCGCATCTGGCATATTGAAATCACATATCAACACTTCCCCTTTCATGGCAATACTCTGTATGTCTTCAATTAAATCTTCATCCACTTCTACACCCTGTGAAGGGGATCTGTATATAACTCCAGTGCAAATGGATTTCCCTTTTCCTCTTTCTAGTTTAACCCACAGTGCCTTCTCTCTTCCTTTTAAGGCCTGAAATTCTATAGCTTTAATATTATTTTTACATATAGTGCCACCCCATCTCCCCTTCTTCCTACCCTATCCTTCCTGAATAAAGTATAGCCTGGTATAATTACATCCTAGTCATGGTTTTCCACGAATCATGTCTCCATAACCGCCACTAAATCCAAGTCAGCCTGTTCCATTAAAGCCTCAATATCTGGATTGTTATTTCCCATGCTACGGGCATTTATACATAGCACTTTCCAGATGTTGCCCCTATTGCCCATTTCTACAGACGTATTTAATGTTTCACTTACCTGGGGGCTCTCTTCACCCATCTCCAAGCAATCTAGTTTAAAGCCCTCTTAAGTAGGTTAGCCAGTCTGCTGCTAAAGACACTTCAACCCTTCTTAGACAGATGGACACTATCATTGCTCTGCAGCCCTTGGAACATCATTCCATAGTCCAGGAAGCCAAAATGCTCTCAGTGACACCATTCACATAGCCATGCATTCATGTCCAGGATGTGATCTTCTCTGCCTCAGCCTTTACCCTCAACAGGGAAGATTGAAGAGAGCACCACCTGCACACCTATCTGCTTCACCCTCTGTCCTAGAGCCATGAAGTCACTTTTGATATGCTTAGAGGGACACCTAGCAGTATCATTTGTGCCAACATGGATGAACAAAATCAGATCAGTAGGCTTGATGAGTCTTGGCAAACTTTCTGTAACATCTTGGATTTTGGCACCTAGCAGACAGCACATCTCTCTGGATGTCAAACCTGGTTGGCAGATGAATGTCTCAGTACCCCTCAGAAGAGAGTCACCAACCACCACTATTCTTTGCTTCCTTGTGTTGATTGATTCTGCAACTTTGGGGTGTTTGAGCTATGGTTCTTCCCTTTCCTTGGATGCTTCCACCTCCTCCACTTCTAGGGCTGCATACTGGTTCATCAATTCAGGGGCTGGAGGAGTTGAAATGTTGATACTGCAGGATCTGGTGACTCATGTCCAATCTTCTTCCTTCTGTAGCCTCCCATTTTCACCTCTGTTGGAGAGCTTGGATGTTTCAAGAAGCATCTCATCAATGTACTTCTCACTGTTTCGAATGCTTCGCAGAAAGAATATTTGATCATATTGAGTCCAATAACATCATGGCAATAGAGCAATAGGGCAATGAGAGAGGGGCATACAGCACCAAAGACCAGTTAATGTTGAATACGGCCATCATGACCAGCGCTAAGAAAAGCAGAAATTTCAGTATAGCATGGATTGATTATAAAAAAGCTTATGTTAATGTTCCACACTCATGGATGACAAATTGTCTTGAAATGTATAAAATAAATTCTGGTTTGATAGAGTACATTAAGTTTACCATAACAATGTGGCAAACCACACTCTTTTTGAAATATGAAGATGATCAGTATATCATTCCTAACATCAGGATCCAGCGAGGAATATTTCAATGGGATTCCCTGTCACCCGTTCTGTTTTGTGTGGAGCTTAATCCAATAAGTACTCCATCAACTATTTGGGATATGGATTTAGCATGAACCCTAAAGAAGGTAACAACCCAGAAACAACATCTCATTTATTATTTGTAGATAATCTGAAGCTCTATATTTCCAGCAACCAACAATTAGCAGAGCAACTCTGAGTGGTGAAAAGCTTTTCTGATGACATCAGGATGACCTTTCACCTTGATGAATGTGCTAAGGCAACTTTTTTTTAGAGGAAAATTGAGCAAAACAGAAAATATCTCCCTGGCTGAAGGCTGTGACATTAAGGACCTTGTACAGGAAAGCGTATGTAAGTATCTCAGAGTGGAGGAAGGAATGAAACTCAAGTAGAAATTATTGAGAGAAAAAATCAGTAAAGAATACTGCAGGAGATTAAAATTGTTATTGAAAAGTGCTTTAACATCACAGAATAAGATAGAAGCCATCAATCAGCTGGCAATTCCTATTTCTTTCATACAGCTTTGGAATTGTGGACTGGCTTCTTAAAGATCTTGAAAAATTGGATGTGCGAACACGAAAACTCATCCATGCCCATGAAGTGATTTACAAGAATCAGTGTATGTCACGACTGTACATCACTATAGCTGAAGGAGAGCTAGGACTCATAAAGACTGATTATACATACAGAGCTACTGTCATAGACCTCCAGGTCTACTTAATTACATCCTCGGATCCAAATATGCAAAAAGTTCTGAAATATGAGAGTAAATGTCCAGAATCTGTCTCCATCATCTAACTTGGACAAGCATTTTAATGATTAGAAGGAATGAGTGAAAATCCACAAGTATGCACAGGGAAGGAAGTAATAGAATTTTCAAAACAAGAGAAAAAACTCTCGAAGGAATTAGATCAACAAACAAGGAAAAGGAAGTGGCAGATGCACAAATACTGTGGGAAATACAACGTGTTAATCCAGGAGCCCTTTGTCGATCAAGAACAGACACAAGAATAGTTAAGGAGGGATGAACTGAAACCAAAGGATGAGAGGTTGATAATTTCAGCCCAGGACAGTGGCTTATGGACGAGATGGTTTACCACAAGCATTGAAAAAACTGGCAACATGGACATCTTTTTTTTTATAGGGCCTGATTTTTTATAGGGCCTTTGAAAAATCCTGGCTAAGTCCATATTGTGCGCAGATGCTATGCGGTTAGCATCTGAGCATGCTGGGGGTGTTCTGGGGCAGAATGGGGGCGAAGGAAAGGGCTAAGCAGGTAGCAGCGATTTTCAATGCTACCCGCTTAGTCCTCTGCACCTTAAAGATAGGCAAGGTTTTTCCTTGCCTATCTTTCAAGTGCAGGGGCTAAGCAGATAGCATAAAAAAAATGCTACTACCTTAAATTAGAGGGTCAGGTCTCCGTGATGCAGGCCGCTGCTTCTTCTTCTATTCGAGATAATCTTATAGTACATCATCAATTAGAATTCTTGGAGAATGCAAATCGGGTGAAAAATTTAAGGATTAGAATTTTCCCCGAACTCATTACCTATCTCCTATTATATTGTTCAATAAGTATTCCAAGGAGGTTCTGTTGATTGAAGATCTTAGTGCTATAAAATTTTCCTCAGTTTATTATGTTCCTGTTATGGCTACCATGGAAGCCTCCTCTCCTGTTGCCAGGGGAGCGGGTGATGTTTCCTTGTCTCATACTTTAGACCTCTCTGCCTTTTTGGAGTCGTCTTCAGATCAGATAAACCAACTGCTACTGTAATTGTTTCTTTTGTTTCTTTAATGGATAAGAATTTAATTCTTCATTTATATTTTTCTAAGAAAAATCAACTTTTTGTGGGAATACGATTCAAATTTTTCCGGATGTCTGTAGAATTACTCAAAGGCAAGGAAAGCTCTTCTTTTAAAAGCCCACGCCCTGGCAATAGGTGCTTCTTTTTTTGCTAAAGTATCCCTGTAAATGTATTCTGATTTTTGAGCAGATTGAATATGTATTCATGGAATCTGATCAGTTGGAGGTTTTCCTGGCTAGTAAAGAATCCATTTAAATGTTTTCTTTTTCTTTACCAAGTTAAATTGGGCTTAATGTAAATTTTCAAGGGGCCCAGCGTGTATTAATATTGTGTAAGAAAGTTTTGCTTGTTTTTCTTTTCTCCTTCCTTTCCCATTGATGTGGACTTGATTGTAATTCTTGTTTATTTCTTAATAAAGATGGTTAAATACTTAACCCTTTGAAGGCCTACTTTAGAATTTTAATCCACATTCTGCAGCCGGGTTAATTTTTGCATATTTCAGGAAAATTGTACCCGTCTTATTCAATATGTTCTAATAGTGATTTTCCTTCTGCTATGGTCATGTATTATATACCATTTGATAGGAATATTTAGTCAGAATTTTGGATCGCGAGAGTTTTGGGTTTGGCCTGGAAAGGGTTAAAAAAAAATCACTGCTACCTGCTTAACCTCGGCAGCTGCCAGAGTGTCCAAGCAAACCCGGATTTTCACTTCCATTGTCACCATTAATAATATTTATTAGGAAGATCAAACTCTTGTTGTAATGTGGAAAAATCCTTGAAAGTAGTTAAAAAGTGAGATGTCCAAGAGTCCAGAAGTCTCTGTTTTGCCAATTAGTCCAATTGATGCTGCCACTGAATCTTGAAAGCAGCATTCTAACAAATCGGGTGGACCTGGGAAAAGTATGAACCAGTAAGAGACGTGGCAGGAAGTTCTAAAATTGCCTTTATTGTTCCACGGATAAGGTGTGCCAAACCCAACACAGGCCATGTTTCGTATATAGAGTGAAAGTCAAGGGTTTAGGAACCCGGAGGGAAATCCCAGTGGGCGTAATTCCCAGACTACCCTACGACATTGTATTAGGCAGGGACTGGCCACCATTCTATAGGGGAATAGAGGAAGGCACACACATAAAGGGAGGCATGGTTTCCACCAGGTCACAGGCCCAAAGCTCGGAGGCACGAGCTGAGCTCCCAGAGGAGGATTCTGACCCTCTAGAAGAGGAAAAAGAACACCTAGAGGAGGAGGGTAGGACCACAGATGAAAACCTAGGAGAGCTTCCCCAGCATGAGGACTTATTCAGTGCCCCATCTAAAAATACGAAGAAGAGTAAGGGCGAAAAGCGCCAAGAGAGACACCACAGAGCTCAACTAAGGGCAGGAGTAGAAGATGGACAGGGGTTGCCCTGGGTACCTGCCGACCTTGTGGAAATGTTCCCGTCTTTTCTGAAGGAACAAAAGGCGGATCAAGCGTTAAAGCACACCTTTGAATTTGCTCCGACAGGTAGGGACGTGCTCCCCAGGTTCCTTATGGAAGGAGACATATTATACAGGGAGAGCAACAATCCCCAAACAGGTGCTGTTAGGAAACAATTAGTGGTTCCTACAACTTTTAAAGCAGTCGTTATGAGACTGACCCATGACCACCCCGTTGGGGGACATAAGGGAGTTCAGGGTACGCTCGACCAGATCCTGGCCCGTTTTTATTGGCCAGGGGTGTTCAGGGAAACAAAACAGTTCTGCGAGGCCTGTCCCACCTGTTTCTAGAGCATTTTGGATCAGACACCTAGGACTCACTTATCTTCCCTCTAACCATTTAGGACTCATGCTATCTCCGACATTTCACCTGTCTTGTATAAATGCTCATACATATTTCTACTGTTATATGTCACCTGTTTACACATCCTAAGTCACTTGTTTTATGGGTTGCTTACTAATTATTGCTGTCTACTTACTTATTAACTATGTTTTTGCTCGGGGCAGTTTCTTCAAATGGGTTAGTTTTGCACTTATCATGACAGCCGTGAACCTCATTTCTAAGGCAGGACATGGTGAGTGTGATATCAGTCTCTCAAATTTACTGCTAAGGCACAGCATAGTACTTGCATCGCGCCAAAGAGAACCTCCTGCTGGAGTTAATAAGATGCAACTTGTATGGGTAGTTTGTCATGATGTGCTTGGAAATTCTTCTTTATCAAGCTTGTGTCACCCAACATGATAGGAAATATTTCTGTATCTTTCTGACTACATTTCCCGGTATTTCAGGATCTTCTGCCTCTCCACGCAATTTACAGAGTAGTCGCTTGGAAATGATACTTCTATTATCAATGCTGTTCTGGTGTTTTTCTCATCAACCACTATATCCGACTTCCTCAAAACCAGCGTTTTATGGGTCAGAATGGGAGTATCCCCGGTGATCAAAACATCCTCATTCTCTGTAATTCTCTTAGGGTCATGATCCTAGTAGTTTTTGGTACAGTAATGTTGTAGCCCTTACAGAGTTTCCAATAGATGAGGTGTGCTAGTTTATTATGTCTTTCTGTATAGAAATTTTCCGCCATCAGAACTTCATGATCAGCTATGAGGTGAGTCACTGTTTCCAGGTCTTTCTTACAGAATTGACAGATGCCTGTGTTGTTGGGGAGGGGGAGGGAAAGGGGGATAGAGTCTACTGCGGTAGGGAATAGTTGCTTGAAGGAAGAGCTCTGCTGATCCTATACAGAATCTATAGCCTCATCCCTTCCCCACCCATCTTGTATCATATAAAACACTATCCTGAGATGGCAACCACTCGACCGAACAATCTTGAGTTTTCGTCGACAGCAGTACAAGGCATCAAGTGCTCAAAAAAGGAGCCACCATCACCCTCTAAAATGGCATTAGTAAAAGACTCCAAGAATCAATTTAAAGAATTACTGCATGAGATCCGACAAATAAACATTCTGGTTACTGCAAATGGTGATGCTCTTACTTCGATGCTATCTGTGATTGAAGTTGTCATTTCACAGTTAGGAACACTCATACTGTGTTTCAATGAAATAGATTGGCAGCTACAAGCTCATGAAAAATGCCTGAAACTCGTTTCCAAGAATACACAGCACATACCATCCCTAGTGCACCAACTTGAAGATGTCAATAGCAGATCTCATTGCAATAATGTCCGGATAATTGGTCTTCCAGAGGGCAGTGAAGGTACAGACCCTATAACGTATTTGGAGATGTTCCTAACAAAATTACTAAATTTCGAGCTACAACCACCTTTGGAAATGGAAAGGACCCATTGTATGCCATCTCACTGTGGACCCCAAACTTCACTACTGCACCCTTTAATTCTTCGGACTCTGAGATACCAACACACCTTGAAGATTTTACAAGCGGCAAAACTCAAATCCCATGTACTTCACAGGAGAAGGTATGAACTGAAAATTTCCCCATAGTATACGTTCTCTATGCAGTAATTTTTAAGGCGCTCATGGATAAATATAGAGAAACCATGCTTGGAGATACAATAACTACTTAGACACTTCCTTTTAAAACCCAAGCAAATATGGCCCTCCCTCAGGTACAATCTCTCCACCGGGGAATCTATCAGTAACCTAAAGTCACTGTTTGACTGTTCCTAGTTTTAGAAATCTTGTGATTAATGGATCTGCAAGAATAGAACTTTTCTTTTTTTTTTTTTAAACATATTTTATTAAGCATCGTGACATACAGGATAAAGGAAGGCATATCCAAAACAAATACAGAAAATCCACATCCTCCCGCCTCTCCCCTACCAACCCCCCCCCCCTTCGCCGGGTGTTGCATATAACCAAATAGCCTTGAAAAATCTCTCAGGGTGAACCTTCGTTCCCCCACTAAGTGCTCCACACCCTCAGATCCCATACGAATCCCCCCGGCCGGAGAGGCCACACCCCCAAAACCTTCCCACAACATCCTGTAATAGTGAACACAATTTATCTTATCATAAATAAACCATGCCTAACTCCAATCATTTCCCAAACATTAAGAAACAAACCACAAACTCTGAAACTCTGTGTGTGTGTGTGTGTGTGTTAGATGTCCAGCCCCCCCCGTCCCCCCGTATTCCCTTTATCAGTGTCCCAGCCTCCCCTCCAAGTATGCATCCCAGATCTTATGAAACATCCATTCTTTACCCCGCAACCGATAGGTCAGCAGGTCAAACCGTACCGCAGCTTCCACTCTGGCCTCCCAGTCTCCCTCGGAGGGCCCATTCACACTCTTCCATTTCCCTGCAATCGCCAGCCGCGCAGCCAGTCGCAACTTAGCGTCCAACAACTCCCGCCATTTCCCTTTCCCATCCCCGGTAGGTGAGCCCAGAAGCCACTCTGGGCACTCCCGGAGGGACCCGAACCCTGCCCCGCTCCCCATTAATCCCCCAATTCTCCCCCGCACCCGTTCCCAAAAGGCCCGAATCACGGGACAACTCCACCACATGTGGAGAAACCCTCCCTGTCCCCCACAACCCCTCCAGCATGTATCCGTAGGTAGCCCCCCAGCCAGATACAATTGTCGGGGAGTGCAATAAGCCCCGTGAACAATTTGTAATTGCGTCTGGCGCCAGGATGATACCCAAGTACATCTGTTGATCTGTGTATAAATCTTATCCCAGATCTCTACACTCAGATCTTCCCCCAACCACCGATGCCACCGTACCTGATGCAAGACCGGGCCGGAGTCCACTCCTTCTTGGAGCAGAACGTTATAAATCTTAGCTATAAGCCCCTTGTCCCCCGTCCCCTGATACAATACCGCTTCCATCTGCGTCCCTTCCCGACAAACCTGCGCCTTGACATCCCCGGATTCTAAAAGATGTCGGAGCTGGAAATACTGATAGAATGGGATTTTCTCTTGAATCTTTTCTTCCAAAGCATTATGAGACCTAACGACCCCATCCACCACAAACTCCTGGAGCAAGTCCAAACGGCCTTCCACCAACTGTCTCCCTTTTCTCACCCATGCGGCCTGACGGAGTGGAAGGAAGTCTCCAATGGTAGACCATGGAGAGAAGGGACTAGGAAACCACCCCCTTCTCCGACCCAGGACACTGATCCCAGCCATAGCCTCCAAGAAGGGGTGCCCATGCCGCCATACACGCCCTTCTCCGTCCGCCAACCACTTCGCGAGGGACGGTTCCCCATCGCCGGCCTCTCCAACTTCACCCAGGACACCTGCCCCCCCCGTCCAGAGTGGTCACGCCAGGCCCGCAAAATACATGCCTGGTAGTACCACCGCAGCAAAGGCAGCCGAACCCCTCCCTGCCCCTTCGGTGGCAGTAAACCTCCACGACCGATCCGTGCCCTCTTTCCCCCCCACACAAAACAGACGAGACGGCTATCCCACTGCTTCAGCAGCTGTCCCGGAATTCGAATAGGCACTTGCGAGAATAAGAACAAGAACTTCGGCAGCACTGTCATCTTAAGTACTTCCACTCTGCCCCGCCAACTCAGGCGTAGAGACGCCCAGCTTTCTAACAGTTGAGTGATTTGCCCCCACAATGGACGGAAATTTAGCGCGAACAGCTCTGAGGGGTCTGCTGAAATACGCACCCCTAAATATTTAATCGCTCCGTGGGACCATTTAAAAGGGAAAGACGGGAGATCTTCCTTCCGCAACCCCCCCAAGGCCAAAGCCTCTGTCTTGGACAGATTGACCTTAAATCCCGATACTGCCCCAAACCGCTCCAATTCCCCCAATAGAACGGGCAAAGATTCTGCCGGGCGGGACATAAAAAGCAATGTATCATCCGCATACAGCAGAATCTTATGCTCGGCCTCCCCCGCTACCACTGGCCGAATCAGGTCCTGCCCCCGAATCCTACACGCGAGGGCTTCGATTACCATAGCAAACAGGAGGGGCGACATAGGACAGCCCTGTCTAGTCCCCCTTTGCAGGTAAAACCGATCTGAAACCTGGTCATTCACCCAGAGACGAGCCACCGGGCGCTGATACAGTGCCTTCACACCTTGAATAAAGCCCGCTCCCAGTCCCATCCGCCCCATAACCTGAAACAAAAACTCCCACTCCACCCGGTCAAAGGCCTTCTCGGCGTCCAACGTCACGCAGAGCGCCGGGGAGCCCCGCTCCTTAATGTGATGGAGCAGCCCCACTGCCCTCCGGACATTATCTGCCAGCCGCCTGCCCTTGATAAACCCCGTTTGATCCGGGTGGACCAAGTTGGGCAAGATGTTCTCCAGTCTACCCGCGAGAATCTTCGCATATAATTTCGCGTCACTATTAATTAAAGCAATGGGTCTGTAATTCCCACAACGCTCTGGGGGTCGACCCTCCTTTGGAAGAACCATGATATTGGCCTGAGTCATCGACTCCGGTAGGCGTTCCCCCCGGAGTAGACCAGAGAACAACCGCGCCAGAAATGGGGCCATTTCCTCCCGCAGCACCTGATAATACTCCGCTTGAAAACCATCCTCCCCGGCCGCTTTCCCCCTGGGCAGTTTCTTAATCCCGCCAAGCACCTCCGACACTGAAATCGGCCTCCCCAGCCACCTCGCCGTATCCTCGTCAACCCTGGGGAAGTTAAGACCCCCCAAGTATTCCGCTATCCCTTCCGCACTAGACCCCTCTTGCCGCCTATATAAGTCTTCGTAATACCTCCGGAAGGCCTCACAGATAGCCCGACTGGCCACCGCCCGCTCTCCCTTCTCATCCACTATCTCCCGGACAGTCCTACTCTCCCGCTGTTTTTGGAGTTGACGCGCGAGCAACTTCCCCGCTCTATTCCCACCCTCCATGAAGTTCCTCTTGGTGGCTCTCATCATCCGCTCTACCTCCTCCAAATCCATGGCATTAATCCTCGCTCTGAGCCCCAACAACTTCTGCCGTGATGCTCGGGATCCTCCCCCGCTATGAACTTGCTGCGCTTGTGTCAATTCCTGCATCAACTGCTGACGCAGCGCCTCCCGTTCTCGCTTTTTCTGACTCCCAAATTGAATCAACCGGCCTCTCATATAGGCCTTCCCCCCATCCCAAAGCGTGGCATCCCCTACCTCCCCATTATCATTCCAAGCCAGATAATCCTTCCACGCCGTCTGGAGCATTGCCTGCCCGTCTGCGGATTGGTAGAGCGACACATTGCCCCGCCATCCTCCGCCCCCCCTCCGCCTCGTCCACACCATTCCCCCACCACCATCCCATGATCAGAGAGGGTAATCGGAAGAATCCTAACATTGACCAACACCCCTAATTGGTCTCGCTTCCCCAAAAGCACATCCAATCTCAAGTAGGTCTCCTGTGGCGCCGAGTAACATGTGTATTCCCGCCCTCCGGGGTTTTCCCACCGCCAAACATCCACCAATTCAAATTCGCTTAAACACCTCTCTAGCTCCCTACCCTCAGTCCCATGCTTTCTCTGACAAAAGTTAGAGCGATCTCGAGCCCCCACCACACAATTCATGTCCCCCCCCCACAATCCAATCCCCTTTAGCATTACTCCGAAACTCCCGTAGCGTATCCAAAAAGAAGGTTCCCTTCCTCCCATTAGGAGCATATACATTAAGAAAAGAGACCTCCCGCAGGTCCACTCTCCCCACCACCCAAACCACTCGTCCCTCCGCATCACCCCCACTCCCATATGGAACAAACCTTACCCGCTTATGAATTAATACCACCACCCCGCGTTTTTTAGAGTTATAGGGTGATCCATATACTTGCTCAAAACCCTGGGCCTTGAGCTTCTCTTGCTCCGCCGCGGTCAAATGTGTCTCCTGAATCATAGCCACATCCACTCGCAGCTTGTTTAACTGAGCCAGAACCCGTTTCCGTTTAATGGGACTATTAAACCCCCTTATGTTATAGGTAGCTACCCGAAAGCCCTTGGCATTGGACACAGCCATCAACCCACCTCATTCACCCCCTGGGAACCCGGACAGAGCCGCAACAGCCACCACACACCAAACACACAAGCAACATTGAACACACAACCAACCCCCAACATGTGTATCACCATCCTCCACTCGCCACAATTTTTAAACGTTTCGACCCCCATTAGTCCACCCGCCATCCACTCTCCACGAACCCGCCCTGCCGCCCCCCCCGCAGCCACCAACCACCCCGATCCCCTTCACTCACTCCTCAGAGCATACCCTCTACGAAGGGTGCCCATGCAGGGGGGCCCTACCCACGTACAAAGCTCTCAACTTATAGAACAATTCCCGTCCCCTCCCCTTCCCACCTCCCTTAGATCAATCAGAAAAAACGGAGCCTGTTCCTCCAGCCTCCCCCTCATCTCCCAAAAGACAACAGTCCCACAAATATGTCTCTGGCTTAGCCCAGCCACAGGCCATCTAGAAAAGTCAGAAAAAGATCCGTAGTCTCGCTCAGGCCAATTCTGCCGTCTCCGCCCCGGTCGTCACGGCCGCTCGGTTTTCCCCCGATAAGTCTTCACGTTCATTCTCTGCTCTCCCCGACTGGGACTTCAAGAATTTCTCCAAGGCCTCTTTTGAGGCAAAGAAGCGCCGCGTGCCGTTCACCATCATGGTAATCTTAGCCGGGTACCAAATTGCCACTTGAATGCCTCGCCGGGCCAAGCTTTCCTTCAGCTTAATCAAATCCTTTCGGCGTTTAACAGTCTCGGAGGCAAGATCAGGGAACACATAGACTTTCCAGTCTTTGTAATTCACAAATTTGGATTTCCGGGCCGCTCTAATCACGTTCCCGGTCCTGAAAACGCAGGAGCTTGACAATGAGCGCACGTGGTGGGCCGGACGCCCCGGGCTTGGGCCGCAGCTCTCTATGCGCCCGTTCGATCTCGAAGGCGGGAACTGATGGCGCCCCCGGGAAACAAGTTTTCAACAAGTCCGCCACAAACTCCATGGGATCAGCACCCTCAACTCCCTCCGGCACCCCGAAAATGCGTAAATTGGAGCGCCGGTCACGATTTTCCATGTCTTCCGACTTAGCATGCAACCAGCTGAGCTGTTGTTGCAGGGAGCTCACCGTGCGCTGCATCGCAGCCTGAGAGTCCTCTGTCTGACTCACCCGGGCCTCCACCTCCTCGATCCGCTGCCCCAAATCAGCAAATTTCTCCTCCAGCTTTTGCGAGACGCGCTCCACGATCTCGTCCCTCGAGTCTCGGATTTCTTGCAAAACTGCCTCCAGTGTAGTTCCAGGCACTTCCTCCCTCTCACACATCTCTGGGCCTTCCGACTCACTTGGAGACGCCGGTGCCTGCAACGCCGTCTGCACGGGCGCTGCCGCTTTCACAGCCCCCGCTTTCGCCGCATATAAATCCTTAATCGGGTTAGGGGGTTTGGTTTTCACCAGTTTCGGCATTGTCTCAAGGTCTCTTAGGAGCTATATCTACCCGATATTTTCCGGGCGGATGGAGAGCTTTCTCACTCACGTCTCCTCTCCTCCGTGGCTAAACCGGAAGTCAGAACTTTTCTTTTGAACTTTCCTTGAACAGACTTTATTTTGCTCTTATCTTTTAGGTCATTAGGTACTATGGATAATAAATGTAACTCTAGGTCAGGGGGAGGGGAGGGGAGGGTGTATGGTAATTGCTAGTATCAGTGGAGCTTGGCATCCATTCAATGCCAGCATATAGACAGCCAGTTTAATTATAGTTGTTACATCCCCATGGCTACTCCCAGACACCTGTACTCCATCTTATACATGAATCATAAGTTCCCTGATAGACTATCAGTTGGCCCACATTAAACTATTTTATTTTGCAATCCTGGTTGCCTGCAAGTAAATATGATAATCCTCCAGAATGTCTTTATCCAGAACAATGATGGACTATGCCACCACTCACTATTATTTTGTTCAATGTTAAAGGTTTCCACCACCCTGACAAATGCCAAAAGATCCTTTTATATTGTCAAAGGCTTCAGGTGATCTTATTTTCTTACAGGAAACACACCTAAATACTATTGAAGCAAGTAAATTACAAGACAAAGTATATAACCTTTTGGTCTGCTCCCTAGCCCAGAACAAAAAGAATGGCATTGTCATTCTTATTCAGAGGCTTTAAATACTACAAACAACAACTGACTCCAAAGGTCGATGGGTGCAAGCGATGGTACATCTTCAGAAACATAGGATCAACTGTTTTGTGATATATGCCCCAAATACTGACTCCCCACAATTCTTCCACAACATACAGGAACAGTAACTACAATGGACATATGACGCCATTGTCTTAGGCAGAGATTTTTATTTGGTACTGGATCCTTTCCTGGATCAGCAATCACAGCGACAAATGAAACCTACCAAAGCTATGTTGACTGTACAATCTATAATGAAAAGCATAGGCCTATTAGATCCATGAAGAATTCAACTTCCCACAGAAAGAGACTATTCATTTTCTCACTTCCCCACCCTGCACACTCATGTATAGACTTATTTTTAATCTCTACCTCACTACCATCTCATGTTTGTAATACAGAAGTCAAGGATATCACGTTATCGGATCATGCCACTACAACTCTTTACCTTGGCTTTACCTACGATTAATTCCAATGCCATCTCTAGAACATGGTACTTCAATAAAGCTCTTATGACAGTAGAAGCCTTTTATATGAAGATAAGAGGAGTGATCTCCACATATTTTACACTTAATTATCAATCAAACACCTCTGGATGGGCTTGGTGGGAAGCTTTTAAGGCCACTCTAAGGGCATACATTACTACCTATGCAAAGCAATGGAAAAAAGAGTTGCAGGAGTTGGAAGTACAAATCCATGAACTTGAAAATTCGCTGCAATGAATCCTATGGCCCTACTACAACCATAAAGATTGAGATGTCAATATAAAACTCTACTGGGTGAACAAGCAACACAAATAGTTTTTGAGAAAAAGGGTTGGTGCTATGCAGAATCTAATAAAGTTGGGACACTCCTCACCAGAATATTTAAGGCACATAAGGATGCTATGTGTATCCCAGCACTTCAAGATAACAGTGGACATTTACGGATGATTGATGAAGAAATATTGGAGAACATCTGATCCTTTTATGCCACACTATACACCTCTAAGGTGGAAAGAACCACGGAAACATTTAGTCAATTAGTTGGAGATCTCCACTGACCCACTTGTCCTACTGAACAGGCTGACCGATTGGAAAGAGAAATTCAACAATGAAATACTTCAGGCTATTTAGCCCCTACAAATAGGAAAAGCAGCCGGCCTGAATGGCTTTCCACTGGAAATTTACCAGATCTTTAGAAATGAATTAGCCCCACAGTTATTGACATATCTTAGACTGTTAGACACCCAATCAATGAGTGTGGGCTCCTTTGCAGATGCTCTGATAGTGAAAAGGCCCCTTGAAAGTAGCAAATTATAAATCTATATCACTTTTATATTTAGTCTACAAAATGTATCACAACTCATACCTCAGTTAATCTATCAAGATCAGTGTGGACTTGACTCTGGATGCTCCACTATAGACAAAGCCCAACTCCTTAGTCATATTATATTGCAAGCCAAATCTCATGGATACCCATTGGTCAGCCTATTATTAGATGCCGAAAAGGCTTTTGATCACCTTGAGTGGTCATTTCTCCAACAAGCCCTTCAATGGTTTGGAATAGTCTCATGGTTCCTAAGGCAGCTTAAAGTCATGTATGCCAATCCTACAGCACAGATTTTAGCAAACTTGGCAATGTCCTGTGCTTTTACCTTAGGATAAGGAACATGTCAAGGCTATCCATTGTCACCTCTCCTCTTTAATCTGGCTTTAAAACTGCTGGCTCAATTTTTAAGGCAAAACCCTGCAATTCAGGGATTCCAAATTCAAAATCTTCATATAAAACTCTCCGCCTATGCAGATGATATTCTGTTCTTTGTTTCACCCTTATCTATTCCAGCAGTCCTCCAAACTATAGAGAATTACTCTGCCCTATCCGGATATAAAGTGAATTGGTTGAGGTCAACTGGCTTTCCATTTAATGGAGTTGTTTTTCAATCATCTCTAGTAGATTACCCATTTCAATGGTCGGGTGATGCTTTCAAATATCTGGGAATCTCTTTTTACCCTACATTATCAGAAACACGAAAGCGGACTGCAATGTATTTGATGCAGCTAGTAAGTGGAGGAGTAGCCTAGAGGTTAGAGCAACTGCCTGAAACCCAGATGATCAAAGGCTTAATTCTCAATGGCACTGCCTGTGACCTTGGGCAAGTCACTTTACCTTCCATTGCCTCAGAAGAAAGGCCTAGCAATCTACTTCTGGTGATACATTGCCAAGAAAACCCAGAGCCAGTACTGATTTGATGGCACCAGTGTGTGCAGTGCAATCTCTTATACAACGCAGGTCCTCAATGACTCTATCTTGGTGGGGCCACTTAGAAACTGTCAAAAGGCTTTTGGTACCCAAAGTGAATTATATACTAGGAAAGATGGCCATTTTGTTGACTGATGCATCATATAGAAGAATAGAATCACATCTAATTTCATTCTCATGGAACTCTAGAGTCCCAAGGATAACAACATGGAAACTAAAACTATCCAACAACAGGGGGGGGGGGGGCGCCAATTTCCCAAATTGCAGGAAATCTCACTTAGCATTTCTTCTGAAACACAGTTCTCAATGGCTTTTACCTAATAATGAACACAGTAACCCAATATGGCTTCAATTTGAGCAACGTCTCGTTGTTCCCTTCCCTCTTCCACTAATGATTGGTATCACCGGGATAGATACCTTGAATGAACCAACAATATTATCATCAGTGCTGGAAGCCTGTCATTATTTAAATGATCTCCTTCATCCTGAACATACTTTTCCCAGGATCCACCAAAAAACAGCAAACCGCCACGTAGGCGACTAGGAACCAGTAAGAGACGTGGCAGGAATTTCTAAAATTGCCTTTATTGTTCCACGGATAAGGTGTGCCCTAAACCCTTGACTTTCACTCTATAGAGAGGGTAATATGTTGATGACCCATGTACACATCTTATCTTGGACCTCCCTTCTATTTGACTCGGGGTGGAGTCAGTGCGGGCCTGTATGGTTTGCCATAATTTTCCCGAAACCATACTTTGGTCCGCGCCTGAGTCAAGTAATGCTTTAGTGGGGACCCCTTGTACTTCAACATCTATACGGAACCCTGCCTGTATGCTTTTTCTGTCACCTGTTATCATAGCTGTATGCCATATACAATCTTTTTTCATGTGACCAATTTTCCCACATTTAAAACATTTTTTCCATGCATTTCTAGCATCGCTCTTAGGCGAACATTCATTCACATTTTGAGTACACATCCTAGGCTCTTTGACTGTCTTTCCAGAATTGACCATACCCAACTTACTCACAGCCTCCTTGTGGCCTCCTTGTGGCCTATTAGCCAATTCGGCTTCCATGAACCGTTCTGTGAGCTGCGCGGCTTCGGCTGAGGTCTGGCAATTCTGCAAGGTTAAAAATGCTTTCACTTCTGCCGGAACTGCTTCCGAGAACTGTTCTAATACAATCGTATCCAATATACTTTCCAGAGTCTTCCCCTCTGGAGTCAACCACTTCCAAACCAGGCTGCGCACCCTCTGGCACAGCGCCTTAGGTGTTTCACCTGGTTGGAGACGGGTAGACCTTAGCATACGCCGATAGACCGTAGGCGTTAGGCCTAGCCTATCTTTATTGCTTTCTTTACTTCTCCATAGTCGGTTCCCAGGGTAGCTGGCATGGCTTGGTATGCTGATAAGGCCTCTCCTGTTAAGGAGGTGGTCAACCTGACTGCCTAGTGCTCTTTGGCCCAATGTGCAAAAAAGAGTGGTGGTGGGATGGTTAGACCCTTCCATCTAATAATAAACTGATTCAACAGTGGAGATGACTAAAGTTTCTTCTCTTTCACGTCTGCTATCAGGGACCCAAGGACCATCCCTTCTGCAGCCTTGACCTAATATACTGATGAAGTAGAAGATCAAAGGCTGCAAGTAGGACAGGGGAAGGGTAGTCATCTACAGATGTGCTGTCATGCATTATAGTCAGGAATCCAGTAGAAAGGAGGAAATGAGAACAGAAGGGAGAGAAGGGGAGAGGTAGTGGTAAGTGAGAGAATTCTGGAAAATGGAGGCATCACAAGGACCCTTCCAACTACTCAGCATTCTGCCAAATAACCTACCCGATACCATCAATTTCCCCCTCATTGCCCCTCCCTCATGTCCCTCTTGGAGAACACACTCACCCAGATATACCCACCCACACCCTGCTCCCTCTAAATCTCGGTATTACCCTAGAAATAGACTCCCATGCTACTCTGATAAGAAATCCACACGTAACCTATCCAACCTTATCCATATCCCTCTCCTCCCCCCATCTACTCTCCCATTTTCATGCGCCCTATGAAACGCATGCTCAGTCATTAAAAAAACCCTTTTATTCATGATCTTTTTATCTTTAATGCCCTACACCTTCTTTCCTTGACCGAGACCTGGCTCCCCCCAGACGACATTGCATCCATTGCCTCTCTCTGCTATGGGGGCTACCAGTTCTCCCATATACCTCGACCTACTGGTTGCGGTGGTGATGTTGGCCTCCTACTCTCTCCCTCCTGCCAATTCCAACTCCTTCTGCCACCCAAATCACACTCCCCCCTCTCCTTCGAAGTCCACTCCATTCGCCTCCTCGCACCACTTCCCCTCCGAATAGCTGTTATTTATCGCCCACCCGAGAAATCCCAATCAACCTTCCTCACCAATTTCGACTCCTGGATTTCTGCCTTTAAGGATCCCTCCTCCCCCACTCTTATTCTTGGTGATTTCAACATTCACATCGACAACCCCTCCAACCCCCATGCCTCAAAGTTCCTCGCTCTTACCTCCTCGTTCGACCTCCAACTTTGCTCCACTGCCCCCACACATTTACACGGCCACTGCCTTGACCTAATACTCTTCTCCAATTTCTCTTCATCAAACTTCTGCCAATCAATCCTTCCCTCATCTGACCATCACCTCTTAACATTTACTCTTCAGCTCCTGCCGTCCCAACCTCGTCCTGTCTCCGCTGACCTATCTAGAAACCTTCATAATATTGATCCCTGGACTCTCTCCTCCACCATCTCTCCATCTCTTTCCTCCATTTTATCCTCCAAGTCCGTCGACAAGGCATTATCTTCATTCAATGCTACACTATCCTCAGCCCTTGACACTCTTGTCCCTCCCACCCCACGTACTGTCAAACGATCCACTCCCCAACCCTGGCTTTCACCCACAATCTGTTACCTACACATCTGCACCTGTTCTGCCGAACGAGCTTGGTCCAAATCCCGCTCCCCAGAAGACCTTCTACACTTAAAATTCATTCTTGGCTCCTTCCAGTCAGCCTTAGCACTTGCCAAACAAGATTACTACATCCATCTGACCAACTCCCTTGCCTCTGATCCTCGCCGTCTCTTTAATACCCTCAATTCTCTCATCAAGGTCCCCCCACCAAAATCCCGCCCTCCCTTTCTGCCCAAACCCTAGTCGACTACTTCCACGACAAAATCCACAAGATTACCCTCCAATTCCCTACCCCCCATCTACCTCCCCTCTTCCCCAATTCTCCTCCCCCATCCATACTCCCCCTGCCACCCTCTCCTCCTTCCCTCCAATCTCTGAAGAAGAAGCCACACTCCTTCTTTCCTCCTCCAAACCCACCACCTGTTCATCAGACCCTATTCCCACCCATCTCCTACGTTCCATCCCCCTCACCATTGTCCCCTCCATCACTCATATCCTCAACCTCTCACTCTCCACTGCAACTGTCCCCATTGACTTCAAACATGCTGTTGTCACACCCCTCCTCAAGAGCTCCTCACTTGATCCCACATGCCCTTCTAACTATCGACCCATCTCCCTCCTTCGCTTCATATCCAAACTATTAGAACGAGCAGTCCACCGTCGCTGCCTCAACTTCCTTACCTCCCAGGCCCTCCTGGACCCACTACAATCCGGCTTCCGTCCCCTACACTCCACTGAAACGGCACTCACAAAAGTCACCAATGACCTGTTCCTGGCTAAATCTAAGGGCCTCTATTCTATCCTTATCCTTCTTGACCTTTCTGCTGCCTTTGACACTGTTGACGATGACCTCATCACCTTCTCCTCACTTGGCTTCAAGGACTCCGTACTATCCTGGTTCTCCTCCTACCTCTCCCATCGCTCATTCAGTGTATGCTCTGGTGGCTTCTCCTCCTCCCCTACCCCGCTCCAGGTAGGTGTACCCCAGGGATCTGTCTTGGGCCTCCTCCTTTTCTCTCTCTATACCCAAGGCCTTGGCATGCTTATCTCCTCCCATGGCTTTCAGTACCATCTCTATGCCGATGACTCCCAAATCTACCTCTCTACACCTAATATTTCTCCGGAAACCCAGTCCAAGATCTCTGCCTGTCTTTCGGACATCACTGCCTGGATGTTTCATCGCCAATTGAAACTGAACATGGCCAAGACTGAACTCCTTATCTTTCCACCCAACTCCACCCCTCCATTTCCTCCTCTCTCAATCCATGTGGATGGTTCTACTATCCTTCCTGTTCCCTCGGCCCGCAATCTAGGGGTTATCTTTGACACCTCTCTCTCCTTCTCCGCTCATATCCAGCTTGTAGATAAGCCCTGCCACTTCTTTCTCTACAACATCAGCAAAATCCACCCCTTCCTCTCTGAACACACTACCAAAACGCATATCCACTCCTTAATCTCCTCTCGTCTCGATTACTGCAACCTACTCCTCGCTGGTCTTCCCGTGAGCCACCTCCTTCCCCTCCAATCTATACAAAAATCACACTGCTGGACTAATCTTCTGCCAGTCTTGCCATGCCCACATTACTCTTCTTCTCAAGTCGCTTCACTGGCTCCCTGTCCAATTCCGCATCCAATTCAAGCTTCTCCTCTGACCACTCTATGGTCCCTCAATACCTCTCATCTCTTATCGCTCCCTACGTCCCCTCTCGTAATCTGTGCTCTGCTAACAAATTACTTCCATCAATGCCTTTCACCCACACCGTAAACTCCCAACTGCGCTCCTTCCACCTTCCTGCACCATACGCCTGGAACAGCCTACCTGCGTCTGTGCGCCAGGCATCCTCCCTGGCCCTCTTCAAATCCAGGTTGAAGACCCACCTCTTCACCATTGCATTCAGATCCTGACTCCTTCCTTATCTTACCCTAACCCTGGTCAACGTTTATGACCAAACGTTTATGACCAAACTGTACCACAACATCAACGTTTATGACCAAACTTAGACCAAACATTTATGACCAAACTATAGACCAAACCTTACCACAGCATATCTTGCACAGAACTAACTATTGCTCTGCACTGTTCTAACTAATGTACTGTTCTAACTAGATTGTAAGCTCCGATGAGCATGATTCTGATGGGCAGAGACTGTCTCTTGTATGTTGGCTACCTCTTGTAGGTTAGCTGTGCAGCACTGCGTGCGTGGCGCTTTATAAGTGCTAAATAGTAGTAGTAGTAAATAGTAGAAAGCAGATGAAATGTTAGAAAATGCAGGGACAATGTGAAGAGAGGGAAAAGGAAAGTGTCACAACATCTCATGTTTACACACTTTACCCACCATTCCCTCACTTCCCTACACATCTCACATCATATACCACCTATATACAATCTCCAATTCATGCTCACTCCCTACCCATACTCTCCCAGTGAGTCTCAAAAACACACTTTCTCCCCCACACCTACTCCCCCCATAAACCCAATACCATCCTCAAGCATACCCTATCTCGTATAGTCCCCACTCATTCCCTACCTAAGCACAATCTATATATATTCTACACTCACGCCACATCCTCCATAAATCCCCAGAGATACACTTCCAAACATGCTTCCCCACACAATTGCCACCTAGTTGCTCCATACAGACAGAACATACATTCCTCACCACACACTTTAACAAATCATATACATCTACCCCTAATATCTCCATAGCCACTGCTGACATCGCCACCCACATATTCTCTGCCATCGAGTCCCTCAAACAGATAGCTTAGAAGTGAGGTTCATGACTGTCATGGTATGGGCAAAACTAACTCATTTCGAGAAACGTCTCTGAGACAAACCATGGGCCTGAGTCCGTTAATAGAGGAAGAGGAAAACTACCATTACATCACACTGAAAGTGCTCTTTTCAACTTACTGTTTATTTAATAAGGTAGGAGTCATCCTACTGCCTCTGGGACTTGCATGCTGCCCATTTTCAAGGGATGTGCATTCATTGGTCTACATTAACATCATTAGAGCACCTTAAAAATGTCAGTACATACAAAATCAATTTAACACACTAACCTATGCATTAATGCTTGTGCAGTCAATTCCCATGCTTTAAAAATGTTAATGCACATTTAAAAAATTATTAAAATGAAATATGTGAAACAGACCAAAAAATATCTGAAAATCAGGAAAAAAAATCCCAACAAATCGAAAACGTTTGCCCAGAGCACCTCATCATTTTTTCTTAGGGGTGTTTCCCTTACCTCGCAACATGCTGTTCACTTTCCCTCTGGTGATTACAGTGGAATCACTCTCTCTCTCTCCTGCCAGGGCTTCTGAAGCAGTGGGGAGAGTGGCCCCAATGTAGTGGGGGTTTTATTCCTTCCATGCTACTCTCTCTCCCCTCATACAGAGAAGAACTGTATTAGCGCCACAACCTAGTAGGCACTTTGGGGTTCAGGCTGCTGCTCTCCCCTCAGCTGCTTGGTTCTGTTCCCCTAAGCACCCTCTTTAGGGATCCCTCTCAGCCATAATATCCGATCATGGGTTCAGTCAAGTGGATGCAGAAATAACCTGTGGGCTGCTGCTGGGAGTGAGAAAGTGTCAGGGAAGTGGCAGCTAGAGAGTAGGCCCAAGGAAGAGGAGAACTAATTTTGTGGTGATTTGTCAAAATGGCATCTATCAGTTCATCGAGTCAGAAGAAGCAGTGGAGTTGGTAGGCTGAAAATGGCCCACATACTCTGTGGAGGGTCTTTTACTAAAGGGCGCTAAGTTGTTGCACCTAACATGCCAATGGCTCCAAAACCATGGGGTGTTAGGTGCAACATCGGTGCATTAACTGTTGGGGGTGCAGAAAGCATTTTCCCTGCACTTAATTCCAAACTCTGTGCCCTAATGTGGCATATAAATAGTGTGGGCGCACTTAACTCCACCTATTGGTACCAAATAAAATGACACTGCAGAGAGTTCATTCGGATCCCCGGAACTGAAGTGTGCCCATAGCTTTCTGTTTCGTTACAAGGCCAGAGACTTATCAGCCCCACCTTGTACAAGGGTCACAGTTAGCACACCGTGTTTACCACTGTGCTAACTATGCTGTGCTCACCACACAAACTCTCTGACCCTAGCAAGCCCCCTTACCACCCTGTCGTGCGATTTATAACTAGAGTAGAAATGGTCCTGTGCTAACAATCATGGTTCATGTTAGCTGTCAGCGCCTATCCCAGCATTCCTTCAGCACATCCTAGAACACACACTGACAGCTAGCACCCTTTTGTGAAAGACCCCCTATGCTTGACACCCCATTTATGGTGTTATTGTCTTGTTAAATGTTTATCTTTGAACTTCGGCCAGTACAGAGGTTCAGCACTGATGCCATGACATACGAGCACTAGGGCTTATCTCTAATACTGTAAATGTCTGTCTTGCACATGGACATTAAGGCTATTCATATATAAAAGAGGCATTATCAAGCCTGGGGAAATAGTTCTAGCAAAGGGTATGGTTACATTTTAAAACTAGATGTGAAAAAAATGATGGATTATAGAGAATATCCTGAGACTGTTGCTATTCCTAACGTGAAATTGCTGTTACAGTGCCATCTTCAGTGCATTCCACAGAGCAGGTTCTGCTTTATGGATTACAGTCAAGTATAACACGAACACAGGATTATTAGAATGAAAACCTAAACTGACTTTAATTGCATCTGCTCCAACAACTGTTAATGCCAACATCAGATTAGTCTAATCTCAAAAACATGCAAGCGCATGAAACACATGTAGTTTATACAGATGTGCTGTCATGCATTATAGCCAGGAATCCAGTGGTTGAACATTCACGGGAAATTTCTTGTCTTTTATGAACATGACACGTTTATGTAGCTAAACCACACATCACATTTCATAAAAAAACCCAAAAAAACCCAGGACTGAGTTGGAAATAAATGGGAAGCCTTTTCTATCTCAGAAAAGAAGCATCTATGCTGAACGGTGAAGCAAATTTTAACATGAGAAACACAGAATTGCCTATAAACAATCCTGTACTTGTCATTGCTTGCTTTGCTTCTGATATTCTCGCAGCTGCAAAATCATTTACAGCCCCCTAACAATATAACAGTACTATGAGAAAGGAAAATGAACACAACACTCATAATCAAATTCCTCTTATAGTTCTAAGTTTCTTGCAAAGCCTAAGTGACTTGTCAAAAAATTGAAAGAAATGTTCACCCAGACAAAATTTGCCTTCTAGTATTTTTCTTGTAGTCTCTTGGATATGCAAGTGCTATCTTTTTTCTATTATTACTTGTTAACTTCTAGCAACCTTTTTTCTCCCACTAATGCTCCTGTGGCCAAATCACTTCACCCTCTGTTGCCTCAGTTATGAATTTATATCTTAATTTATTAATCTGTGTTAAGTTCTGTATGGAGATGAGTACACATTTGGGGGGGGGGATTTTCTAACAGTTGGGCACTGAAGAAAAAGCCTATTTTATAAAGGCAAGTAAACACCTAATATCTGTGTAAATCTAGCAGAGATTGCAGATGGAAATGTCAGTGTTTACTTTATATATCTTATAAAATATGAGTGTACTTCATAACTCAGCCCAAAGTCTACCCAAACATTGCCCCATGTATACCTTTTACAGAAATACATGCAGCTTGCACTGTGTGAACTTGTACACCCAACCGAATTCTATAAGACCCTATCTACTCACTTAAAGGAGAATTTTTGAAGCAAATGTGGTTTATAAATTTACCCTCTTGATGTGCATAAAAGCAATAAAATTAGCACCAGCATCATCCGCCATTCACCAAACTGTCACGCAAACCATTCTAAATCACCGCCATTGACTGACTTGGGTAGAAACATGACCGCAGAAAAAGACCACATGACCTATCTAGTCTGCCCTTCCATATCAACCACTACAACAGTCCCCTTTTTTCCTTTAGAGATCTTCTGTGTTTTTTCCAAGCTTTTTTGAATTCAGATACTGTCCTCATCTCTAACATCACCACTAGGAGACTACTGCATGCATCTGCCACTCTTTCCATAAAGAAATATTTCTGCATATTACTCTTGAGTCTATCCCCTTTCACAGGAGGAGAGACTTGCTTTCCATCGAAAGAGGCTCTTCTCCTGTGCATTTATGCCATGGAGTTATTTAAATGTCACAATCTTATCACCTCTATCCTGCCTTTTCCTCTAAAGTATAAATATTAAGATCCTTAAGTCTGTCCTCATAAGCTTTATAATGAAGACCACTAACCATTTTAGTAGCCACCCTCTGTACGGACTCCAGTTTGTATATATCCTTTTGAAGGTGCGGTCTCCAGAGCTGCACGCAATACTCCAAATAAGGTCGCACCAAAGACTTATACAGAGGCCTATCACCTCCTTTCTTCTGCTGGCCATTCCTCTCCCTATGCACCCAAGCATCCTTCTAGCTTTTATCATTGCCTTTTCTACCTGTTTAGCTACTTTAAGATCATCAGACACAATCACGCCTAAATCCCGCTCTTGTTTTGTGGACAGAAGTACTTCACCCCCTATACTATATCACTCCCTTGGATTGCTGCAATCCAAATACATGACCTTGCATTTTTTAACATTAAATCTCAGCTGTGAAATTCTAGACCATTCTTCAAGCTTAGCAAGATCCCTCCTCATGTTATCTACACCTTCCTGGGTGTCTACTCTTGCAGATTTTGGTATCATCCACAGAGAGGCAAACCTTACCCGACAGCCCTTTAACAATATCACTAACAAAGATGGTAAAAAGAATCGGACCAAGTAGTAGCAAAACATGGCCACTGTTTTATTAATCATGAGAATCGACCTCTCAAAAGTTTACTTCACTTGAAAAAAGCATGAAACATTTGGAAATATGCAGTAATGCCACAAATTAGGAATGTCATGCTATTAGTCATGTAAAGTGCACTTTTGCAAAGTCACTTCACAAAAACAGGCTTTGCAAAAGTATACTTCTACTAAACTTGCTTTCTGTAAATGTTGTTTGAAATTTGTCATTAATGACATGATGCAATGCAAATTCATGCCAAACAGCTCATTAATTTCAAAAATTGCAAAAATACAAGTGTGAAAAACCTTTGTGCATCCATTTTCATAAAATAAATAACTGCATATCTGAAGGTACAGTTATTTTTTGGGACCATATTAAACAATCAAAAAAGATCTCTCAGTGCACAGCAGAAGCATGACTTAAAAAACCCACCTGACCCAAAGCAAAGGTCCCAGACCCTCCCAGAGGCTTCCAATCTCAGGTAAGCCAGGAGCCCCCCCCCCCCCCCAATCTCTATGATTCTGGCTTGGGGCATAAGTGTTCAAAAAGGATCCCCTGAAACCCACCCCTTTGGGAGGTATATTAATAATCTGGTGCTCTAGTGGTCTCCCTACCACCTCCAGCCTCAATGGAGGGCTAAAGGTTTCCAACCATGCCCTACCATCTTAATCCTATCTCTTTTTGCGTAAAAAGATCCTGATCCTCCTGGGATTTGTGCAGGTAATGGGAAGGAAATAGGTGTGGACTGTACCTTAAACATTTAGGGGCCAAAACTCTCTGGATAATGGTGAAATTCAGCTGCTATCCAGACAGTTTGTTGAGGTAGCGCTTAAGAGAGTGTCACTGAAAATTACTGCTATCTGGCTAACTAAAGTCTCCCTCCCAGATAGTCTCTGGGAATGTTCAATGGCACTATCTGGATAGTTTCAACAATCACACAGTGAATTTGAACTATCACATATAAAACCCCCCCACTGGAATGACATTTCATCCCATTATTTATCAAAAGGGGGAAAGAAAGGACTTCGGACTGTGTCCATCTTAAAAGGTTTAAACCTCCTGAGTGCAGCCCAGATATTATGGCAGTGACTTGCAGTAGACTATGTGATAGTCAGCTATGAATACACCAGATGAGGAGTAGGATACACTCCTGATGCAGTGAATATTTACCGAAACACAAGCCTGGTGGAACATAAGATGATGAGTAGCTATTTGGGTCGGGGCATATGCTGCAATAGCTAAAAAAAATATTTGACTATTTAAATGTTTAAATGTTGGTGAAAATAATTTTTTAAAAAGGGGTTTTTTTGGACCTTTGAGGAAGCAGTCCTGTAACCTCAGATAACTCCAACAGGAGTAACTCATGGTTAAACCTTTTAAGGTGGATGCAGTCTGAGGTCCTTCCCCCCCGGATATCGCTGTTCCTGGTTTATATGAGTTGCCTCTTCTGCTCCCTCCCTTGTAGACTTCTAGAAATCTCCATTGGAGGGGGGAGGAAGCAGGAGCTCGTACAAGCCAGGAACTGCGATGCAGCGCCAGCGAGTTAAGGTAAGCTCTGCATTGCAGTTTCAAGCTCATTGCTAGTACTGCATGCCCCAGAAAGGGGTAGGACTGGTGGAAATGGGATGCCAATATTTTAGGTGATGACTTTGGCTAATGTTAGTGCAGCCCTGGTTCCTTATCCCTTTTGCTTCAGTCATTTCTAGAGAGAGATCTGTTAAGGTTGTGCAGGTTAGAGGTCACATGACCACCAGGTTATTAAGCTCTGCCATGAAGAACTTAGGAGGATCCTTTTTTTTAAACATTTATGTCCCTTGTTGCAGTTAGGGAGGAGCATGGAGGGACTCATCAGGGATGAGAGGCTGCCCAAGGCTTTCTAAAATGGCTCTGAGGAGGTCCATGTGAAATAAAAAATGGCTTTTAAAATGACCCCATCGTCAAGTCCTCATATAATTCTTTAGTCATTCATCATCGTACACCTTATCCACTCTATCTCAAGGCAACAGTATATGAAATACAATTTAGAGGAACAGATTAAATCAAAATAGGCTTACTTTGGTATATGTATTATTTAATGTAGGAATAGGGATTATGCTCTATTTAGATGGAATTTTGAATAAACCTAGGTCTATCTTAATAGCATTAGCATCATTTTGCAATAGTGTACAGAAATGCTATGTGTGTGCTTTCAAGTTAAAGAATAAACCATCAAGCGACTAGTTGTACAACCAGATCAGCAAACCAGTAAAGAATATGTTAACAAACACTTGCATAATCTATCATGCCAAGAGGGAGAGCACCCTGAATGCTTATTTCTGTTCAGCACAGTTCCAAAGAAGAAAATCTGATACGCAGCATAATACACAGCCGATAGAATGCAATGAAATATTTTGCCTTGCTTTGAACCAGCAGAATTGCTATTTGCTTTGAGGTGTTTCATATAGTGTTATGCCCACTCTAGAATCATAGGGCCCGATATTGAAAGGCATTTGCATGGTTTACAGAATTATAAACCATGTGAATGCCCCTGAATGGGATTTTCAATGGCACTAACATGGATACTGCCACCGAATATCCCCAACTATCTCCGCTTTACACCTCAATACTAACTACTTAGCATCGGGGTGCGTCATGGGCATTCTGGGGTATGTTGTGGGCGGCGGCAGTCACTAACCGGTATTGCACTGCTATCCAATTAGTGACCTGTGGTTAAAAATAGGCACAGCAAAAGCTGGCCTATTTTACCCCTGGGAATTAATCGGGTAGCAGAGCAATATCACCGCTACCCGGTTTGCTTCTGAGGGATCGGCTGTATGTGACCATGGATATTCAATGCCGAGGTTAGAGGTCATTGTCAACAGCTATCGGCTATGCGTTGTAGCAACACATAACCATCCCAATTGAATATCGGGCCCATAGTGTCAACCATGATGCACTCCAAGAAATGCTTGCTGGAGTTCCTTTTATGGTAGTGGATAGTATATCTATATTAAAAAAAATCACCAACAGCAGGGTTACTACCTTCAAGACATTTTCTAAGATGTTGTGTCTCTATGTGAACTGTTTTGAAAAAGAGAGATGTATGCTAGTTTAATATCACAGGTACACTACCAAAAAACTGCCTCCAGTTTTGCAACTGATTCCTATAGATTTTGGGGTGCTGAATCCAGGAAAAATAGCCAAAATGTTCCATCACGTCACGTTTTCTTGCAAAATTAGATTTCTTACCCATATAAGGAATGTTCACATAATTTCTTTTTAGCCGACTGCAGTTTATTTCTTGGCCCAAAATAGAGGTTGTAATGGTTAACTAACTAGAAACACTCCCTCGTGATATTTTAGAGTGTTTTGTATTCATTTTATACATTAACAGGACAATTGGGAGGCGGGGGGCTAAATCCAGTACTCGCGCTGGCGCATGTTCTTTCCTGTTCGCCTCGCCTCGTTCGCTCGCTCAAACACGGTGGTTGCGACATGAACGTTCCTGTCAAATTTCAGTTTCTTGCAAGTTCATTATTACCTTTTGTTTGCTCAGTCGTAATCCAGCTTTATTCCGAAGTGGTTCACTACAGTTGTAGTTTGCAGTGCTGTGTATTTGTGATGGCTCACAGAGCCAGAGGTTGCGTCAACTCTCCGGACAGTTTTTGTTTTATTTGTGGGGAATATACCGTGAAAAAGCGGCAGAGGAACATTTCTGCATTTATTAAAAAAGTATATTTCGCCTATTTCGGTTCGAAGTTAGGCGATCAAGACAAACCGTGGGCTCCTCACAAAGTGTGCAAGACATGTGAGGAAGATCTATGCTTATGGATGAAAGGTAAAAAACAAGCATTTCGTTTCGGAATGCCTATGATGTGGCGTGAACAAAGAGACCACAGCAGTGACTGCTATTTTTGCTCTTGCATTGTGAAGGGATACAACTTAAAAAATAAGAACGTAATAAGTTACCCCAACCTTCCCTCAGCAATTAGGCCTATGCCTCATAGCAACGAAGTACCTGTGCCTGAACCACCAAAATCTTTGGATCATATTTGTGTGGACGGTTCTGATCATGATGAGACTCATCAGATGGCTTTTCCCGATGAGTCCAGTACTTCCGAGTTTGAAACTGAACCAGATCCGAAACCTGAACTTTTCTCTCAAGCTGAATTGAATGATTTAGTCCGGGATTTAGGACTTCCAAAAGATGCTGCCCAACTGCTAGGTTCTCGGCTTAAACAGAAAAATCTGTTGTCACCAGGAACAACTTTTTATTGGTACCGCAACCGCGAGACACAATTTTTGAAGTATTTCAGCAAAGAGGAAGATTTGGTATTTTGCAATGATATATACGGAGTGATGGAAAAGTTTAAACTCAAGTATGATCCTGCTGAATGGCGGCTGTTCATTGATTCGTCAAAAGACAGCATAAAAGGTGTTCTTCTTCATAATGGCAACACATTCGCTTCAGTTCCTATTGCTCACTCTGTTATTCTCCAAGAAAAATACGAGAATTTGGCCCTGATTCTTCAGAAGATTCGTTATGATGAGCATAAGTGGATGATTTGTGGAGACTTTAAAATTCTATCCATGCTATTAGGGCAGCAATCCGGTTTCACCAAATATCCCTGCTTCCTTTGCTTGTGGGATAGCCGGGCCCGCAACCTACACTGGGGGAAAAAAGACTGGCCAATTCGGGAGTATTTGAGACCCGGTGAGAAAAATATTCTTCATGAGAGCTTGGTACCTCGTGATAAAATTCTATTACCACCTCTCCACATTAAGTTGGGTCTCATTCAGCAATTCATCAAGTCCCTTCCAAAAGATGGTGAGTGCTTTCGGTACCTTTGCTCAAAGTTTCCCCCGACTTACTGAAGCAAAGCTAAAGGAAGGAGTGTTTGCTGGCCCTGATATAAGGAAACTCATTTCAGATGGAGCATTTGCTGAAACGATGTCTGAGAAGGAAAAAGAAGCCTGGGATTCCTTCAAGGATGTTGTTCTCAAATTCTTGGGGAACAGGCGGGATGAGAACTATAAGGATATTGTTGCCAGGATGCTCAATGCCTTCAAAGAACAAGACTGTAACATGAGCCTGAAAGTCCATTTCTTGCACTCCCATGTGAACTACTTTCCCGAAAACATGGGGGCGTACAGTGAAGAACAAGGTGAAAGGTTTCACCAGGACATCAAGGACGCAGAGAGAAGGTACCAAGGAAGATGGAACACCACTATGATGGCTGATTTCTGCTGGTTGCTGCTGCGGGAAACCCCAGATGAAAAATACGCCAAGCAGCGCACCAAGAGAAGCATTCGGGGGAAGAAGAAACGGGCCCACCAGGAGATTGATTGACCCAAGAATGACTTTAAAATCTAAACTGTGTTGACAAATATCGTGTTTTTACTAAACTTTGAAATAAAAATTTGCTAGTTATTACCACAGTGTCGGATCTCATTTATTAGAATTTTATTTTCACACCATCGGGTGTTTGTCTTCATGTATTGCAATGGTGCGGTTTGCGTTTTCTATTCTTACATACATACCTGTACAACATTTTTTGCATATTTCTTTGCTTTGCTTTGTGTCTAACCTCGCTCTTATATGCTCAATGTTTGTGCACATGTATGTGGCTGTTTTAAGTGCAGACAATTTTGCTACCATCACAGTGTGTTTTGTTGACATTACTCTATTCATATGTGCTGCCTTGTTACAATGTTCTTTATTCTTATTTGAATAACTTCTAAACAATTAGTATAAAGAATTCATCCAAGAAACTTTTATCTCGATCGCACTCAATCTGAAACGTTCACCTCAAACTGCTAACCCAATGTAGCAAAAAATCTGTACGTGATGGAGAAAATTGGTTACCAGATTTGGATTCAGCGCACCAAAAAACGTAAAAATCAATCGAAACATTAGAGGCAGTTTAAAAAAAAATGTTTTAGTGTACCTGTGTATTTATTCTTTATTGTGACAGATAAATATTAACTTATGTGGCCTCAGTTTTAGATGGAATGCAATTGTCCTGCATGATGACTTCATTGAAAGTAAATCAATAGCCTTGACATATACAGTAAGATGAGATACGGTGAGTAAAAATATACTTTGTGATTGCATCTACAAATAATCTGAACCTAGTTTATTAAAAACCATATTGAATGAATATAAGAAAGTAGGAATAAATATACAATTTTGTTTAAATCAGCTTCAAAAATTCCAGCATGCGTGATCCAGTTATTTGTAACCAAAATATGGACATATTGAAAAAATTGGTTTCATGCTACACTAGGAAAAGGCAGGTTCCTATTTCTCAATCATATTTTGCTTTGGGCAAAGAAAGGAAGAACACCTTGATAAGAAGCTCCATGGCACAATGCATATCAGTTCTTTAAACAAATTAAAGTATCCTTGAATGAAATTACTATCCTGATTTATATTTGCAGAGAAGATGCTTCATTACTCCATATAAAAATCAACAATGTACAGCAGTGCATTGATTAAGATTTCAAGGACATTTTGCTCACTAACCTATCCATTCTTTATAGCTATGTGGTGTTAAAATACAGAAGATAAGTTGCCATTTATTTATTTTACATTTCTTTTCTACCGCCTTTCAGATTATCAAGGCGGTTTACATAGAACAATGAGTATAGGATGTGGAAAAATAATTTGGATAGAAGAGGTAATGGGGGAACTGCTAAACTATGTACAGGGTGGGATGGGGATTGCATAGGGCTATATGCAATGCTTTATGATACAAGGTTGCATAGGACTATATACATAGGGCGCGATTCTGTCCTGGATCTCTGTGCGTCCGGTAGGAACCAGATGCACAAAGTTAGACGGGATTCTGATCCCGCGGGGCACATCTAGCCTCGCAGGACCAGAATCACATCCAGGCCTGTGCATGGAGGTTGGGACCCCCGATTCCCATCAGCCTGCATGTACAGGCCTTGCCCAGCTAACTCAGTCAGGGCTCCTGAATGGAGTCACGGCGCCATAGCTTCCGGCTGCCATGGTACCGCGGCTCCATTCAGGAGCCGCAACCCCCGGCCACCAGGAGCCGCAATCCCCGGCCACCAGACAAGAATCTTCATTCCCCACAGCCCGACCCCTAATATGACCTCCCAGAGCCAGGGTCAGGCTGCGGAGAATCTCCTCTGACCCCTCCCGCCTTTGTTGCGCCCAGGGCCTGCCATCCCCCGCTGACTAGGGGAACTTATTCCACCTCAGAGGTGGAATTAGTTCTCCGTACAGGCAGCCGGCACCAGATATACAGAGCTGACATTGGAATTGGCGCTGTACATCTGCGAGCGTAGACCACCCACTCTAACTCCAACCCCAAAATGCCCTTTTCCCGCACCCGTCTAACCTCTCCGTACAATGTGCGGGGAAGTTAGTCGGGGTCGGCAGAGGAGTCAATTAGCTGGGATGGACGTCTCAATGGGATGTCTATCCCTGCTATTCGCACGTCAGAATGACCCTGACAGGGTTATCAGAATGCTGTGGGATCCATTTGGTGGGTGCGTTGGGGAGGGGACATTTTACATTTGGTATCAAAGCTGATGTATTCTTGAAATAAAAAGGTTCTTAGTTTTTTACTGAAATCACTGCAGTCTTTGGTTTCTCTTAGTGTAATTCAGAGTGAGTTTCAGAGTGTGGGGCCTTATATTGAGAAAGATCTCTCGCAGGTTGCTTGGGTGCTTGTTGTCTTGAGTGTTGGGATGTTTAGCAGGTTCTGGTTGTGTTGTCTTCTTAATCTTGTATTGGTTGGTTTCTGGATGAGTTTACGAAGGCTACCTGGAACTTGGTTATCAGTAGATTTATGAGTGAGCATAATGGCTTTGAATTTTATTCGTACCTGTATAGGGAGACAGTGAAGATTCCTAAGCACTGTGGTGATGTGTTCCTTTTATAAGTCTAGCTGTGGTATTCTTGACCAGCTGGAGTGGGTGAAGGACATGTTTTTGGGAGGTCTTGAAGGATGGAGTTGGAACAATCTAGTTGCAGGGTGATAATGGCTTGACATACTGTCCGAAGTGGCTGGGATTCAGGAGTGGGCAAAAGTTGTGTAGGGTCTTCATTTAACGTTAAGCAGTAGATGTGATGTTCTTTATGTGGGCCTGCCTGTTCAGTTGCTGATCCAAGGTGATTCCGAGATATTTGATTTATTGTTTAACTTGGAGGGCTATCTTGCCAAATATGATTATTTCTGGAGAAGTGAAAGAGGGATCTCTTGAGATGAACATGGCTTCAGACTTTTCATAGTTTATCAAGAGGTTGTTGCTTTATAGCCATTCTGTCACAGTGTTAAAACAGGATTTCATAGGAGTGTAGTCTGGGTTTGATGTGTAGATGAAGGTATAGAACATGAGGTTGCCAATATAGATGTGGTAGAGGATATTGTGTGTTTTGAAAATATTGCATACAGGTTGAATGAATAGTTCAAAGAGTGAGGAAGAGAAAGATGACCCTTGGAGTATTCCCTGTTGGAGCTTGAATGGTTTTGATGTGGCATCTCTTGTCTTTACTTGTTTTCGATCAGTAAGGTAAAAATCAAACACAGAACACCCAGTTTCGCACCCTACTGTCTCGTCCAGCCCACGGCAGATCTACCAGACAAGCCTCCAGCAACTCCCTCACCGTCCCTCACAAAAGGACCAAATGCTCTCAACGGACATGCAATCGAGCCTTTGAACTCTATGCCCCATCCCTATGGAACTCTCTGCCGAGCCATCTCAGAAATAATACTGATCTACTATCTTTCAGAAAACAACTAAAAACCATCCTCTACCAAGAATACTTCAATACGACTCCCAGCAAAAAATGCCCTAACCCCTGATATCGCCCACCATGATCCAATGACTCAATGTGCCTCTAACTCTGTCCATGTCCAATGTTTGTCTCATGTCAGAATCATCAATGTTGCCCCCCTGGTGAAGGCCCCACCCTGTATTTTAATTTCCCCCCCTTTATGTAACGCCGCTTTGACCCGGTGAAAAGCGTGATATAAATACAAATAAATAAATAAAATAAATAAATAAAATAAATAAAAGCGGAACCATGTCAGAGGGATGCCACATATGCCAAGGTCTGCTATGTGCTTCAGGAGATTGTTATGGTTTATTGAGTCAAGTGCAGATGAGATATCAAGGAATATTAGAAGAAACTCATGTTTGGTGTGTTCGACATCCTTTAGAAAAGTATTTAAGAGTGAGGTGAGGAGTGTTTCAACACTGTGGTTGGGTCAGAAACCATGCTGTTTTGAGTCAAGTGAGGCTATTGTATCAATGTAATCCTGTAGCTGGAGTTCTGTGGTCTTCTTGATTAGTTTGGCTAAAAGGGGGATGCTAGAGATTGGTCTGTTAGAGGAGACTAGGTTGGCATCAGCTGTAGATACTTTTAGGATGAGTCTGATGTAGGTGGTTTTTAGATTGGTAGGCATGTATCCTTGGGACAGTGATATATTTATTATTTTACTTAGGACAGGAGAGAGCTTGGTTCTGATCATCTTTATCCACAACAAATGGCATGGATCGAGCAGGGAGGTTATTGTGTTGATCATGTTTAAGATTTCCTCTAGGCGCTGTGCTTAAGTTGGGTGGATGCATCCATCCACGTGTGCTTTTTGTGGTGCTGTGGGTGGGATGTCTTGTAATTGTACTAGCTGGCCAAGATGGGAGCTTATTCTGTATGCAGTTAGCAAATTCCTATGGGTGAGGGGCAAATATGAATGGTTTGGGTGGATCCTTTGTGAAGGATCTGATGATGTTAAATAGTTCTCTGGGTCAGTTTAGGGATTTGAGGATAAGGTTGGTGTGGTATTCTCTTTTATGTTTTGAGATGAGTGCATTGTACTTCTCTTGGTTGAATAAGTATGTGCTGCGGAGGTGTGGGTCTTGGGTTTCTCCATCGTTGTTCAATTTGCCTTAGTTTGAGTTTGGCTTGCTTTATCTCTCGGGAGTCCCATGGTGCATTGTATTTATGGATGGTAGGGGACTTTGGTGGGGCTTGGGCATAGGAAGAGATGATGTTGTTTCAGTTATCCATGATTTCGGAGAAGTCAGGTGCAGTTGCATTGAGGTTGGGGATAATGTGCTGTAGTAAGTCCTCTTTGTTGAATTATTTGAACCTGTGGGGCCTCTGTGATTGCCTTGTAGCCTTGTAGAGAGGAGTGGTCTACTGGTTGGGGCAAATTAACTCAGGTCAGAGGGCCAGGGGTTCCAATCCCATTAGAGGACAGCAACCTTGTCCAGAAGAACTGGGGTTTCTAGTTCCACAGGTGCTCCTTGTGGCCTTGGGCAAGCCACATAACCCTCTGTTGCCTCAGGTACAAAAACATAGATTATGAGCCCTTTGGGGACAAGGGAAAAATACATATACAGTACCTGAATGTACACTGCTTTGACTAGTAGAAAAGTGGTATATAAGCCTAGCTAAATAAATAAAATAAAATAGCATTGTTCAGTATGAGGGGTATGATAAATGATATCACATGCTGATTTGACCAAGGGATGGCAGTGACTTTGTAGGAAATCTTTGGGTTGCCCTGGCAGAGTGAACTGGATTTGAATAAGAGGTCAAAGATATTTTCTCCCTTGTGGGTGGGTTCTATTATGATCTGAATGAGGTTCATGGCTTCTAAAAATGAGGATGTTTCGGTTGCAAGGGCCAAGTTGAACTTAAGGTCCCCTAGAAATATGAATGGTTTATATTTTGTTGAGTGGATGCATACTAGTTCAAGCACAGATGAAAGCCCATCTGTTTTCGAGGTAGGTGACCTGTATATTAGGCAGATAGTTAACTGCTTGTTTTTGATTACCAGTATGTTAGAGGTATCTGTGGCTATGGAGGTGGTGGTTTGTAATATGTGATGGCATCTCGCAGTGGTGACTGTCCCTCCATCTCTTTTAGTTGGTCTAGTGCAGGCAGTTGTGCAGGGTTATTTCTTGTGCGAGGAACTGGTTTGTGAGGTGGACTGTCAGTCTCTGTGAACCATGACAAATATGATGTCAAGATTATGGTCATTGAAGTATTTAGATATGGTGTGGATCTTGTTCCGAGTGGAGCTGGCATTTATTAGGACACAGTTCAGGTATTTTGTGGAAGTTGTTTGGGGTACAGTGAATATGGTTGGATTGATGGTTGTGAGCCTGCATTGTCTTTGGTGTAGTTGTGAGAGTGGTACATTCCAGTACAGTGAATATGGTTGGATTGATGGTTGTGAGCCTGCATTGTCTTTGGTGTAGTTGTGAGAGTGGTACGTTCCAATACAGTGAATATGGTTGGATTGACGGTTATGAGCCTGCATTGTCTTTGGTGTAGTTGTGAGAGTGGTACTTTCCAGTACAGTGAATATGGTTGGATTGATGGTTGTGAGCCTACATTGTCTTTGGTGTAGTTGTGAGAGTGGTACGTTCCAGTACAGTGAATATGTTTGGATTGGTGGTTATGAGCCTGCATTGTCTTTGGTGTAGTTGTGAGAGTGGTACGTTCCAGTACAGTGAATATGGTTGGATTGGTGGTTATGAGCCTGCATTGTCTTTGGTGTAGTTGTGAGAGTGGTACGTTCCAGTACAGTGTGATTCTCTCCTTTTGGAGAATTGGGATCATACCCTGTGGGATGTTGGATTGGCTGGAGAGAGTCGCCAGTGAGAAGATGAGCGGTAGGAGAAGTCCAATAGTTGCTTGGGTCACTTCTGTTGGGGTGATTTCCATCTACAGGTGATTTTTAGTTTAACTGTTGTGCTTTGGGTGCTTCCATTGTGTTACTGGTTGCTTGAGGAGTGGACTTATTCTAGTTGTAGCACTCTTGGCAGGGAGCTTGGTAGATGTTGTTTAAGGTAATGTGGGAGGGCTTATATCCACTTTAATCAGGTGCTTCCAGAGGCCATACTTGTGGAACGTACTCCTTTAGTGTGAGGAGTTGATGCTCTCAGAGGTAGGAGGTGGGGGTATCAGTCCAACCCTTAGTCCACACTAAGGGTCACACCTAAGGGCCCTTAGGTGAGGCCCTTTGGCATGGGCACACCAGAGATCTCTGCAATTTGAATTGGGGTTGGTGGGAGCGAGGGAGTGGGGAGGAACTTACATCCCCATTTCTCATTATATTTTGACACATCATAACATAGGCACTCATACCTCTTTGCAGCATTCATATGAATAAAAACCTAATAAATTTAAATGATGGCAAAAACATGGTCACAGCTTGTGATAAGGAAGCTTATCATAGTTCAGGAAGGAGCTATAATAGAGGTGAATTGGCTCTGAACAAGCAACCTGTCTTTTCTGGTAGAAATAATAGAACAGAATGTTTCCATAAAAGACTACCAGTCCCAGAATGCACCAGGTTTCAAACACCTTATAGAAGAGCTGAAGTGGGGAAATGTGTGTTCAATCAGGAGAACTATGAGGTAATCCCCAATCACTAATCTCCAAGGGCAGGCTTGATTCAGCACAGCTGAGCTGTGCTAGGGTGGAGTATCCCTCTAAACAAGTTAAAAGAAAAACCTATTCTACACAGAATCAGCAGGAGCAGAGGCAGCAGCAGCAGTTGCAGACGGAGAAGGAGCAGAGGAACCCAGAGCTCAAGGACAGAGAGAGCAAGAAGCAGCATGGAAGAAAGAAGAGGAAAGCATCTTGGAGGTCTAAAGGAGTTCATAGCAGTACGTGTGCTGGGAGTCATTCCAGAGGCAAGCATATTCCATTGGACTGGGGAAAGCCAGAGGAGTGGGGTTACAGAGCCAGGAATCCCCGGATGGCACCTGTGAGGGAGACGGCTGCATTTTGGAAGGGGCCCTAAGACCAGTGCAAGAAGGTATGTGAAGAGAGACCCAGTGTCCAGGGATCTTGATTGGAAGGCTGGACATAAAAACTGGACTACATACTGGCCAGGAGTTCTGGAGAGGAACCCTAACAGCAATGAAAGCTCAGGTATGAACACTGATCTATGCCCTAGCTCTTCACTTGGAAGACAGCAGGGAAACCAGTATTGTCCTGAGAGTGCTCCATTAAGAAATTCCCCTGAGCCAGTCCATGATATTGATTCTATGATAGTTGAAGAGGAAGGAGATATTATAAATAAACAGTGTGACTACATGGATTGCTCTCTATCTAGGCTTCTGTGGTAATATACTTTCACAAATACACCAACCATCAAAAAGAAATATATCCTGTTCTTTTATCTACCCAGAAAAAGTTTACAAGAAAGCTTTTGGGTAAGATTTGAGCCACGTATAGAAAGTATACCAGCCAAGAGGTTTGCAGCTGGTTAATTGTTAGCAATTAAGCCTTGCATAATTGCACGTGGGCTCTAAAAGGACCCTTCTGGGTGTGTGTGCAAATACAAGAAGTTATCCTTGAAAAAGAACAGTTTTTGATTACTTTTTGGCTTTTGTTTTTGTTTTTGGAGCACTGCTAAAAGGTATTAGCAGGAGCCCACAGAAAGACCTTTCTGTTCCCATCAAGGTCTTTATTGTTTGATTGATTACTTAAGAAGTACAGTTGTTGTTCCTGATTTGTTTTTCCAAAGTATAATACTGAAAGCAAGTATCCTTTTTGTGCTACCAAGTATATCTGTGTGGGAGAAATAACCCCATAAATAAAATATATTTTCTTTGCTTAACACTCGAGCAAGCACAACTCATTTATTTGTGAACGGCTGAATCTGGTATGAATGGACTACATTTCCCACAATCCTTTGCAAGTCATACTAATATTTGCCTTTGCCAAGACTGTGGACATTCTCACCCAGCGCCCCCGTTTACAAGCTATATTTCCAACTTTATCAACATCAACAACAGTTCATAGTCCAAGCCTTTCCAGATCAGCCATTTACACTTCCCCCTTGCATTTACAACCTTCCATAATTTGCCTGTACATTTATCACAGGCGGATTCAGGGTTTAAGGTTTAACCCCGCCTACAGTTATGACCACAACCCCCCCCAACACACAATTGCCCTGTGCTCCCTTATAACCACATCAAAAACCAAGGGTAGAGAGAGTGGGAGGAGCAATCTTCACTACCAGCTGTCTGCTGCTATCTAACCTGCCTAAACTAACCATCCCTCCACATCCAACCCTATCCTAGACTATCATGTTCCTATCCCATCTGACCACTTACCTCCAAATCAGCTTTTTCTCACCCTCCTCCAATGCTCCTTTCCCCCTCCCACCCTTGCCACACCTGGTAACATGGCATCAGATCAGTCTGAGAGCAGAACTACTTAATTGTGAAGAACCCTAGCCTATAATCACATCTGCACTTGAACTTACTACTGCTACTGCTAATACTCTTAATCCTTTATATAGCACTACAAGGCATAAGCAGCACTGTGCTAACATATAAAGAAAACAATCTCTGCTCAGAGAGCTTACAATCTAATCAAGACAGACAGAGCAATACAAGAGAAACAAGAGGTTCAAATAGGGGAGGAGACAAAGAAAACAAGGGATTAGGATCTAAATGCGGCCTCAGAGGTAAGCCTCATTGGTTCTGAAACATTCTTAATGATTTTCACCTGCATTTCATGATATTGTTAAATGAATGTCTTGAAGAGGGTTACTATTCTCAAAATTGTCAATTAATACCAGTTCATTGGTAACCCGGGTCTGCTTATGCATCAAGCCATGGGAAAACAAATCAACAAAATATATTTGACCTGATACATCTCAGCACTAAACTGTGTTAGTGCCAAGCTCTTGGGGTCTCATGTCTCTTATTGGTGTAGTGCAGCCCAGGTCAGGCTGAATAATTTACTCCTTGATGAATGTATAATCCAGCGCTATATTAATCATCATTGGTGCTAGTTGAGTGCTGTTGAACCAAAGGCTCAGAACATCATAGCTATTAATGGTTCAGGGCTGTTTTAGTTCAGGATCAAAATATTTCCAGAACAGTTGAAGGAATAATGATCCTTTAATCCAAATTGTTTCTTCACATTATATTACAAACTACAAATCTAATCTGCAACAAATTAAATTTTAATGAAAAATTAAAAGAGAAAAAGTAAGCCTCTTTTTAAATAGAGAAGGAATGTCCTACGGTTAAAGTGAAAAAAGATACAAGCCACAGAAACAAGGATTCAAACCCTACTAATATTGCTGGGGGATTTAGGAATGTCTCTTTGTCTTCCATTGATTCAGCTATACACTTGGATTGTAAGCTCTTTAAAACAGGAATTTATACTGATAAAACTGGAAGGGAGGATGAGAAACACGAAATATTACGAGGATGTTTACTAAAAAGTGTGCCAATAACGAGGAATCTTAGTAGGAAATGGAAAGGGGAATTTCCTTGTGCATCTCAAGACATGGAGAATTAGGCCAGTATTTTGTAAGAGGTTTTGCTAAACTAGAGCCCCTTGTAAAATTGCTGCAGGACTGCATGATAATGCCCTGGCACATCTAGCGGGAGCAGCGATTTTAGGAAGCTGTAAGTAGTAAAAAAAAGCCATGGAAATCACCCTCACAGACATGGGAGCAGCCTCCTAAAATCACTACACTGGCACAGATGGTGTATCAGTGAAGCACTACAGGTCCGGCACCCAACCCAATCCCACCTGCACCACACACCCCAGCAACTCGTCTGCTCCTAAAGCAGCACCTTGATCCCCCTCCCTCTGAAGTCCCCCCAAACAAAAATAAAACAAATACCCCCCCCCCCTTAGAAAGCCCCCTGGCTGTCCAATCCCCTCCCTCTGATGAACATCCCTTGGCTTATTGGGGTCATTGGTGTTCATCAGGATTGAGGCCCCCACACTCCTGCTCTGCACACAGTCTGTCTCCCAAATGACCCCTAATGTGTACTAAGCCCCACGCTGGTAATGTGTGTGTGGGCAATGTTACTAGCACAAGGCTTAGGGATAACTGTAAGGAGGCAGGTACATCTGTCCTCCTACAGTTACTGTGCTTCAATATGGCAAACTGACCATGGGTAGAACTAATGCCAACCATTGAGGAAGGGCAGACTAGATAGCTCTTGTGGTCTTTTTCTGCCATCCTACACTGCGTGCAGTAGCAGAGATTACAAATGCTTGCGACAGCTGTGCCTCACCCCATCCAGTCACCGCTTTCACATGCACCAGAACGGTAACGGGGAGGTTTTGGTGTGGGGCCCCATGCTACTTTTCAGCATCGTGCCAAAACCACTTGCTAACGCTGTCTACCCTTTTGTAAGCATGACCCTGATTGCACACTAGAGATGTGCAGGGCCAGTTAGTCTTCATTTAAAAGAAAGCTTTTAAAAGGGACCTTTTTACTAAAGATGTGCACTTACCACGTGATTAGGGATGATACCAATGCAAAGTAAGTGCACCTGTCATGCACTGTTGGGGGCATGCCCAGAAAGTTCCCAACAGTTAACACATGATTATGAACCCTAACATGCGGTGCACTGAACCACATCCACAGAGGTCTCATTATATGCACGCGCGCTGATTGCCACATTGCTACTGAGTATATGGCTATTGCCCGCAATGTGCTTTCCATTCCCACACTCCACCCCAACTTGCCTATTCTTTACTTTAGCGCTCAATGGCCGATTACCATGTGCATTTAAATGGCCAGTAGCTGGAATGCATGTACATTAGTGCTCACTGCAGCCAATCACTGAACACTGAAAGACAGATTAACCAGTTAGCGGCATTTAGGAAAAGGCCCTATAGTGTTTTATGGTTTTGCACATTATTCATCTTATATTCTCCTTCCAATGCACTTCAGCCCAGTTATCGTAGTGACAGCCCTTGGGCAGAGGCCACAAACAGGATTCCTTCCAGAATCCACATACCTTTGAGCCTAAGGCAGTACTCGCTATCATTGTTGAACAATGGCTGAGGATCCCTCTACCTGCATACTGTGCATGTCTGGGCATCCTAAACTTGTCCTGGGCCCACAGCTAGTCAGGTTTTCAGGACACCTGTAATGAATATGCATGAGATCAAGACCAGTCCAACAAAGAAGTAAGACTAGCACATAAAGAAAACACAGGTGTACCCCAGGAATTTCTTATCTAATAAAGACTATTGCTTGTGGTTACACCACGTTCTGGACTGGCTTGGTATGCATAAGATCAATTCATTTTGGGTATTCTGAACATCTTATTGGCTGTGGGGTCCCCACAGAAGGTTTGGGAAGCCCTGGGGTATGCAGGGTCCCAATCCCTTCCATTATACATATAAAATAAGTCCGAAAACAAGGGTGTGAATGGCAAAAATAAAAAAAAAATAGTTCATTTATATTTAGAAAAACCTTTCCCATTTCCAGGCATTTTCTTGTGTTTATTTCACCTATTTGTTTCCTAGAACATTTTAAGCACACAAAGAGCTTGTATGCACACTAATTAGTAGACATACATGTGTACAAGCAATTTGCATGCACTTTAAATCTTTAGGCACCCTAGCGAATGGAATGCATGCTGACTCATGAATATTCCTTATCTGATTCATGTGCTAAAGAGCAAATATAAATAAAAGCAAATACATTTCCTAGAGTCATTTTCAAAATGCAAGCAGGCACGTACCTTTGTTTTGCAAATTTGGCCAGCACCATCACTGGGATAACTGAAATATGCACGTACTATCTCTGCTTTGCTCAGTTTGGAAATGACCCCCTTAAAGACTAAGGCAAGATTATATAACAAAACCATTTTAATCTATTTAACACAGGGAAGTAAAGGAGAAATCATTCTCTAAACAGTTAACAAAGAAATGTGATTGTATCAAACTATTTATTCATATCACATACAAAAATTAACATATGTCTGCCCTGGACCTTGATGTTGAGGAAAGCAAGCGTAAAAGCATTCACTCATTTTCTTAAAATGTAGTGGATTTCTTTCCTTTTAGTGCATTTTCCTTTAGATATCGATCTACAAGTTGTAATGATTAAAGCAGGGTAAATGCAATGCAATGCAATTTTTCTGTACTTTATTTCATAATAAAGTGAATATAAATACATTCTTGGTAAGACTTCCTTACTGAATCTTTGGATGCAATGAAAATATCACTGTGCTCATTTTATATAATAGCAATGCACAAATCATGCAAAATATACCATAGTTTCCTAATATACCATCTTAAATTTCTAGAAGCTCTTTATTAATTATGAAAACCTTTTCCACATTATTCACAGGGACTTGTCCACTGCAATTTACTCACTCATTATGGCTTTACATAAGAATCCCAAATCATTTTTAATTTGATCCCTTTTGTTAAATGGATATTCTAGATTTCATTAAGCTGTTTTTAGTATTTAAAATGGAAACTTAGTCACGTACTCTGAAGCAACTTAGAGATTTGAACTACTGTGTAGTAACATTTCCATTGTTGCTCCATTAAAAAAGGTATTTTAAAGGTTTAAGCTTTTAGGTAAAGAGGGTTAATCACGACTTCACTTTACTGAAAGAAATGCTTCTATAGTGGAAGTTTTTTGTGATTTAAAGTTCAGAAACAACATACAGCATGTTGAGGATAAATATATTAACTGATTAATCAGCTATTAAAGAAGCTTGGCTAGATACAAAGAATGTATCATTACATTTCTGTCCTAATGCATTTTTTATTATATTCTGACCTGATTTTTCTCACTAGCAATACATCCCTAATATAATACTTTATCACTGACTGTGCAGAGCGTAAGGGTTTGTATTAAATTAAATTATAGAAGGCTGGCTTCTAATTGTTTGGATTAAAGACTTGAATACAGTGTAGAGACTCAAATCACTGTATCTGATTCACAACTTCAAAAAGAAATATAGGAATCAAGATGCAGTTGCTGATGAAATCACAGCTCAAGAACTGAAAAAAAAAACCCCACATTTTTTGTAGAGCAAAAGTCTTGTAAACACATTTATAATGCTTAAAAAATGAATGAATTTCAGGAGCGTTTCTTCTTAATATTACTTTGCCTATAAAGGGTTTTCGTAAATTAATGGTTAAGCAAATAACCTATAGACACAAAACAATTTTGCCCAGCTCCTTTTTTCTCAAAGGTTTGGGCCCTTTTTACTAACACTTAGCTCAAGCTATCTACTAGATGGCCCATTTTATTCCTATGGGTCGTGTGACAGATAGCTCGAGTTAAATGGTAGTGAAAGGGGTCCTATGTAAAAATAAAGAAATGCCCAAAAACATATTTTGCTAAAACAGTGTCTTTCTTTTTTAAGATTTTTCAAACCCCCCCCCCCCAATCTGAGAGTTTGGTGAGTGTATTCTTTCAGTCAGTAGGGCTGTCTATTTATTTCAGCCAATATTGAGAATCCTAGAGGGTGAGACAATGGATGACAAACAAGTGACCAAACACAATACTGTGAGGGTGGGAGGGGGAGAAACAACTAGCAGGTTAGAGGTGTGCATTTGTCGTGGTTGATTTGGTTCATCTGAGCACCTAAAAATCATACATGCAAATCATTTGTGTGCTTGTATACCTACAAAGATACGCACATACATTTGAATGTGTGCATTTTCTACATGCACACTGTGCCCACGCAAATGGACAAATAGGTGGAATGAACAGAAAAAAAATGCCCCAAAATTTGCTTAAAGCGAGCACAAACAGACCTCTTTTTGGGCCGTGCACACCCCTATAGTAGGTCTATTAAAAATGTTCCATTAATAACTCAACTGAAATAAGATAATATGCTAATTTCACAAGAATAGAGTAGAATGACTCTTTTATTATACCTGACAGCATAAAACAAAATAATTCTATGAACTTCATCACCAGGTCCAGTTTGGTATATTGTTCTTTCTCAATTTAAATTTAAAGAGTAATGCATTGTAATCAAGAAAACAAGTCAGGCATATTAAATACATATTGAGGAATACATACCATTCTATTTAGTATACAAAGTACCTCATAAATATGAATTATTTTACAAAAATAATTTATGGCACGCTCACACAGTAAGCTCTTAAGCACTTCTTAAAATTTTGGGCAACCATTTGTAGTCGCTGATGTTTCATACAACCTCTGATCCTACAGTAGGCTAATTAAAGTCACATTTAATTCTGCATAAACATCAAGTATTTCTTCAGATCACCACATATACTGTAGAAGTTAGATTCTGTTTTTACGTTTACACTTTTAAGTACAAATAGGTATGCTTCAGCTGGAGAAATTTATTTCAGAAGCTTGTAATGCGTGGTGTATTTAAACAAGATTTTGTACAATTTGACATTATAAATCCAGTGGTTGCAAAATTCAGGCTTTAAGTGTTATCAATATGCACAAACTATTAAATGTTCCCCCTTTGCATGCTTTTTTTTAAAAAATATTCCTCTGGTCAGCTTTAAACAGTGTCGTTTAACCCCCTGTATCACAGCATTATTCTGTTTCCACCAGTTCCATCCATGTGTAAGATGAAGAACCCAGACGAGGTAAAAATACTGGAATCAGTTTTCTTGCATTTTCTCAACAAATTAAAAAGAGATGATGACTTTGTATAAGAGAACAAATTATACAGCAAATGCCTCAACTTGAGGTTAAATTCAAAGTAACGTGTATAACATATCCCTTTGGCTATAGAGTTTGTGGTATCCCTACAGGATTTCTTGGGTACACGTTTTATGAAGTAATCTCTATTTAGGAAATTCTCTTCGGCAAAACAAATCATATGTTGCTAAGTTAATTAGTTACACTCTGAGGACACCTGACTCTATGCCTAGTCATAATTTAGTGTTTGGAAGTTAAAGTCAACAAAAGGCACTTTCATCATTAAACGTCTTCTTTAAGATACGAGATTGTACAACCTATATTTTGTTTAATGCTGTTTGTTCCTCAAGGACTTGTAAATAGTCAGGTGAACCTTGGAGTTTTGCTTTCAGCTCAAAATATTCACTCTTTCTTTGTTCTACCACAATTTTACTATGGTTACCCCCTATTAGTGATTTCTTATGTTTTTTGTCTTGCTGTTTTTCGGGGTAATGTATTTCAAAGCCACTGACGCCTATACTGTTGTACTCTTTCTTACTTTCTAAGAAATTCTGGATAAACACATTTGAATCTCTTCCTGGAAAAAATTCATCCAGTTCATCAATGGTGCTGAGTCTTTTTCTGGAATCTGCATGCAATAAATCTCTGTCCTTTTCAATGATATTGCTCAAAATGACTCTTTGTCCTTGGGGATCGGAGAATGTAAATCCTGACTCTAAGTCCTTTAAGCCACAGGTATGGTTTTTGCTCATTTGCTCAATAGTTTGTGGAAAGAACGTTTCAGAAGCCATCCCATCGTTTTTAAGTGACTTTGCATCATGTTTTCTTAGTTGCAACTGCATTGAGCCACATTCCTGGTTTCCAATTCCTTCATGCTTTACGGCTGGTTTTTTGTTGCGTCTCAGCACAAATACGAGAAGACAGAAAGCAACAAATACGGTTAAAATAAGAACCACTAAGATGCTTAAAATTAGGATGGACAAAGGTACAGGACCACCAGGAGGACTCTTAATTGGACCTTGTGGTGTAGTAAAAGTGAGTGGAGGAAGAGGGCTCGTGAAAAGAGTGGCTGGCCTATTTATAAGCTTAGGGCATAAGATTTCATTTTTAAGGGACTTAAGTTCAATGTTTGCAAACTGAACAGGAGTTTCACACTGAAGTTCTTTCACAACAATCCCTTCATTCAGCTTCTCCAGCCACAATTTTAAAGCTACTAAGTCACAAGTGCAGTCCCATGGGTTGCCTTCCAAATCAATCTGTGTAAGAGATCTAAGCTGATCAAGTACACCACTTACAGGTAAATACATGAAGTGATTGTTCCTTAAATTTAGCCTAGCAAGTGGAGCTTCAGCAAAAATATAAGCTGGGAGGCTTCTTAATAAATTATTGTTCAGATACAGCAGCTGCAGATTTGGCATCGAGTCAAAAGTGCCCCCCAAAATTTCTTTGATAACATTGTATTCCAAATAGAGATACTGCAAATTGTAAAGGCCAATAAACATTTCAGGATTTAGTCGTTCTATCTGATTTCCATTGAGATACAACCTCCTAAGGTTTGTAAGGTTACAGAATACTTCTCCTTTGATGGCTGTTATTCGATTGCTGCCTAGATGGAGCAAGTCTAGACCTTGAAATTCAAGAAAATCTGAGTTGTCCACATCTTTGATGTAATTGCCATTTATGTGAAGTTTCTTGGCATTTTGAGGCTTGGGTAAAAGTTCAGTCATTGATTCTATATTTCTTTCCTGGCAGTTTACACTCAAGCCCAAATCAGAAGGATGCATTTTGCAAACACAGGGGAGTGGGCATGGTGTTAGAGGAGGAATCCTGGTTTGATAGGATGCAATTTGACTGAGGTTGCGGTTAGATAATCCTTTGCCTGCTACTATTCCAGAGATCTTGGTAGGGCTAGTGGTTTTTGGTGGTTTGGTGGCTAATCGATGCACTGAAGTTTGCATTGTATGACCATTAGGGGTAGTATAACCAGACTCCATTTGTGATGGGGGCAGGATTCGAACATCAAAATCGCTGCCAGTCCCCATGGAACATAACTCTTGTTTATTGGTTTCTTTCAAAAGTCTCCCATATAGATCACTAGGGGTTTCACAGATAGCTTCTCCGATATAAATATTATATGGCATATTCTCCAGCCACGCTTTTAGAGGCAACAAATCACACGTACAATTCCAAGGGTTATCCTCTAGCTGCAGTTCTACCACTCTCCCGATATGCTCCAGGACACCAATGTATGGCAGCTTCTGGATCCTGTTGCCACGGATATCCAAGTGGGTCAGAGAAGCAAATCGAAAAATATTATCAGGAAGGTATGAAATCAGATTGTCATTAAGTATGAGAACTTTCAGCTTGTGCAATTTATTGAAGGCTCCCCGCTCAATATACTTGATTAAATTATAGTCTGCTTGAAGATACTCCAAGTTCTCAATGCCAAAGAAAGTGTCAGCTCGGAGGATTTTTAATTCATTGTTGTTCAAGTGCAACTGTTTCAAGGCATTGAGCCCCTGGAAGGCTCCTCCCTCAATGTTCTGCAACTTATTGTTGCCCAGCTGCAGGGATACTGCATGGGTAAAATTTAGAAATGTATTAGGAGAGAGAATAATTAGTAAGTTATTTTGAAAGTTAAGGTGGTAAAAATTGGACAAGGGAGGTTTTAATTGGTTTGGTCTGTAGACTGCAATCTTCTCACAATTAACATAGAGGACATTCTCCACCGATAAACAGGAGCACACACTGCAAATCTCCATAGATATTTCAGAATCTGGGTTCGTGGAGGAGATTGGGGTCGAGAAAAACAGAAAAAGCCAGAGAAGCATTTTCTTGCAAACAGAAAAAGACCTTAAATGTCTTGATAAAGAGATCTAAAGAGAAAGAAAAAAAAAGATTTTTTTCAGTCCTCATTCTTCAACAATTCAATCGATCTAAATTTGTTCTCTGAAAATGCCTATAAGCAAACATCTGTGCACTGATATAAACTGAACCAAGGGATATATTGTACATGCACTGCCATTTATTAAGACCAATATATTGTTTCACAGAAAAAATAGCACGAAAGTATTAAAATTATAGCTCTAAAATATACTTTAATCACAAAGAAAATGCCAATAAAAATATATTAGCAGTCCTAGGGTGAAAACAAATGGTTAGTCAGCAGAGGATGCAGTAACTATGAATACTAAAATAAAGATGGTTAATGAACATTATTTAAGACAAGGAACTACAGAAAATATGGAACATGCGTAATATTAACAGATCTAAACACAGCAATCAAGTAATCAGACTAAAACTATCGTGAGTCAATTAGCCGAGGGAAAGACTGAGGCTTCTTTGTTACCTATTTGAGTAAGAAATTAATCTTGAGGTTTCCCATTCTACTGAACAGTACCGCAATGTTTTGCCGCAGCAGAGTCCGTGATTCCAGCTTGGGTGTTCTGGTAGTCCCCTAGAAAGTGTTGGGCAGGAGCTGGCAGATTACGCTGGGCTGCAGGAAAAGATGCTGGGTCTCTCTAGGCAGAAGGGCTGTGCTGGCACCCGGCAGATGTCAGACTCTCTGGGCTGTGTTCGAAGGATGCGCGTCTCTCTGGCAAGGCAGAAGCAGAGCTCTGTGTGTGTGTGTGCAATGCTGCCTGGACCTAGGGAGACAGGGATCTCAGCTGCTTCTTCCCACGGTGCAATCATACAGGGCATCAGGGACGATCCCCAATCCCTCAGCTTCTGCACAGACAAGAAATGCCATTTTGATGCGTGACTCCAGAAAGGAAATGATTATAGCTAAAAACCGCTAGGGCAATCTTGCAATTGAGAGGAAGATGCATCCCCGTTTTTTTTTTTTAATCCGTAGACACCGTATGTCTCCAAATCACATCCCAACCTTTAGATATCTTTGAAAAGTCTTTCTGGTTTTCCTATATAGTTTACTGGTATACAGTGGAGTACTTTGGATTCTGATGACATCAATTCATATTTTCCTTTAATCCTTGAATCTTAAGCAATACACACAAAAAAGGTGCAAATATGAATAAGGCAGCCTATATAAGCAATGGAAAATGCACTTTATGTTATTTACAAGCAGCGGGGGATGAGATGAATAGCTAGTATAATACTGCCTGAAACCAAAATGATGATGGTTTGTAGGATAGAGAGGGCACCCGGACCGTAGTGTTTTATCCATTCTCCGATGGAATGAATGATTGTAATGTAGTGGCTCTTCTATCTTAGACAAGCTGGAGAGCAAATGCACCTACCTTTAATATCCGGATACATTTAACTTTGATCTGCTGGTTGCTGTGCAGTTTCAGTCTGCCCAGTCATACCTAGGGACCAGGGATGCGTAACCCGGCCTGCTGGCAGAAGGCATGTTGGAGAGGTGATGGAAGATGGTGGGGGGGGGGGGGGGGTCAGATAGGGTAGGTTTGTCAAGAACAGAAAATGGAGGAGGATCCAGGGCAGCCCACCTTAGGGAGGTAACAGAGGCAGGGTTAGTGAAATCAGCCTAGGGTATAGGCGAAGAGGTAAAGATTTAGGGGAACAGACTGCACCGGAAACAGGAGAAGAGGAACAGGAGGACAGCAGACGAGAAAATCCCAAACCTTAACACTGGCTTAAGCAGTTCTGGGCAGAATCACTTACCAAAATTATTGCAGGTGAGGATTTTCGTTTGTTCCCTGTCTCTTCCCGTTTTTTCATGGATCTCTTCCTCCAGTGAAGCTTTAATCCCTCAGGATTTCTTCCCTGCTTTTCAACCCAGCAGTTCTCAGCAAAAACAAAAGCAGTTATAGCTGCATGGAGAAATGGTCTTATTCTCACCCCCGAAATCTTCTCTGAGCAGGCACAATGCATTGTAGAAGTCCTCATGTAAATTAAAAGTCCTCTGAAGGATTTGTCCCTCGCTCGATTCCAACACCTAGACTCACATCACTAACATGCTCTCGGAGGATGTTCTCCAGGCTGCCTTTTTCTCTCCTCTTTCTGCTGCTCTATCCAGCAGCTTTCATCAAAACAAAGCTCCTTCAGTCACATAGAAAAACAGTTTCACTTACAGACTTACAGAGAGGCAAGCCTCCCAGAGCTGCACACTGCAAATCCCCACTTCAGAATAAAAGTTAGCAGCAAATTAAGAGTCATAAAGGAGAGGCTAAAGTTATTGCCCAGCAGCACACTAGTCAAGAATAAACGTGGGCTACTAATCATGCGTCCTGGTTGAAAGAATATACCACTAGAGGTCAGGCAAGATGGCCAGCTGGGACAGATGCAACCAGAGATGGTTACCAGCCCCCGTAAACCCCCAAGGATGACCTTGTAAGTGTGAAATATGGGTTAACGGGAGGGATCAGACAATGAAAGAAGTGGGGCTTACTGCTAGGGGTGCATTTTTTTAATGGCTTGGCAGGGGCATGATTTTATTACATTTAACAGGTAGGGGTGCAGGAATGCGAGACTTGACCCTCACCACTCTCCCAACGAAGATTTCTACAGCGAAGGAATATATATATATATATTTTTTTTTTTTAATTATTTTTTTTTTGTTCTTGTTTAGAAATGTTAGTCTCCATAAGAGCTACTCTGCATATCACTTGCAGCAGTTTCTTTAATGGATAATTTATACATTAATATAAATAAATAAGTAGGAATAGATATACTTTTGTTTGTTCCATTGACCTTTAAACTTCCAGCTATACAAACAAAATTAGAGACATGGTAAAAACATATTTTTCATTCTGTTTTAGGAAAAGGAAGGTTTATTTCCCAATCATGTTTAGCTATAGGCAGAGAAAGAGAGAAATTATTTAGCAAGCTCCATGATCCAATGTGTATCTGTTGTTTAAATAAATTAAAGTATCCTTGAATGAAATTAACCATCATGATTTATGTTTGTAGAGTACATTCATTAGTCCATATAAAAATCAACCAGTGCAGCAGTTTACTGATTAAGATTTCAAGGACATTGTGTCCACTAATCCATCCAATCTTTATAAGCATGTGTTGGTTAAATTGCAGAAGATAAGTTACCACAATTTTTCATATATATTGGTACAGCATTATAAAAAACAACTATTCTATAAATCACATTTTGCACTTGAACCTCCAGTGGTACTGAAACATTCATAATGGTTTTCACCTGCATTTCACGAAATTGTTAAATGGATGTCTTGAAGAGGGGTTGCAAGTCTCAAAGCTGCTTTTGAATCCTGATCTGCTTAGTCTTCTCTTCTTACCATTCCCCTACTCATATCTTAGCTCCCAGTTGTTGTGTTGTCTATCTTGACTAAACTCTAAGCACTGATATGTAAGGACTGTCTCTTACATGTCTCTGTACAACGCTGTGTACGCCTTGCAATGCTATACAAATGTTTAGTAGTACTAGCAGTAGTAGTATTTGTAATAGTAGTAGTAAAAGTTGCTGAGTTCATTGACAACATGGGGCTTATGCATTAAGCCATGGGGCAACATATTCACAAAATATTTAGGAGTATGTTTATTAAGCAGCGGTAAAGGCTTCCGTGCGATATTGGAGCCGCGGCCCCATTCAACTCCGATATCACACGGAAGCCGCTACCGCTGCTTAGTAAACATACCCCGTAGTTTGACACAACACAAAACTATTTTTGGGATCTCATGCCTCATGCTGGTGCAGTGCAGCATAGCAGTAGCACTGTTAAGATCAGTGCTGTGCCAAGATGAATAATTTATAATTGATAAATATACTATCCAGAGCTAAATTAATCATCTTTGGTGCTATGTGAGTGCTGTTTAACTACAGGTTCAGACAGGGCCAGCTCAACCACTAAGCAAATCAGGCACCTGCATAGGGTGGCAGAGTTTGGGGAGTTGGCAGTGTGACTCCCAAATAACATGAGGTTAGCACTTTAAAATGTTTCCTCCTGCAGGCCCTCCCCCTACCTCAGTCATGCTGGACGAATCATGGCGCAGACCCTCCAATACAGGCCTGTACTCAAGGCCCAAACTTCCTGTTGAAGAGGATGGGACACGACAGTGCTTGAGTATGGGTCTGCGCTAGAAGGGTACATATAGTGCTGAAGTACATAATGCTTCTTATAATCCCCAGAGTTAGGGGGCAGCAGCAGCAGCAGCAGACCTGGCAAAGGGCAGGGAAGAGAAAGGAAGGGAAATAGATGGGAAGAGGGAGAAAGGGGGAAAGATAGGGAAGGTGAGATGGTGGATGTGGGGAAAGGATAGGGAAAGGGATATGCCAGAAATAGCGGGTAGAGAAGGAGAGATAAGATGCATGGTGGAGAGGGGGAGGGAAAGGGACATGAAATGCTAGACATCGTGGAGGGTAGGGGAGGAAAAGGGAGATGCTGGGCATGCAGAGTTGGGAAGGGAGGATGGGAAGATGCTGAATTATACAGGACTAGGCAAGGGAAAGAGAGATGCTGGACTATGGTGGTGCTGGGGCAATAAGCCCTTGAGATCCCTGGGGAGGATGCACAACTGAAGATTCGTCTAAGGTATCAAATAATCTTGGGCCAGTCCTTTGCTCAGAGCACCAAATGTATTTCACTGCAGGCACCAAAACATTTCCAGTAGGGTTGAAGTAGTAATGATTGTTGAAAATTTCAAAGCATTTCTTTAAATGATGGACTACAAATCTGTATCTGCAAGAAATGAAATTATAATGAACATTTAAAAGAGCTAGAACATATATGTTTTTCAAGAAGGTTGTGTTAAATAGACAAGGAATGCCCTAGCGGATATCCAACTAGAAAAAGCAGGACTCAAATTCTGCTTTTCCTACTGATATCCCTGGGGGACTTAAGCAATTCCCATCGACCAGGTTATGTTCTGAGAATGTATGATCTTTGAGGCAGAGACTTAAACCTTAGAAAAAAATAAATAAAGTTCCTTAAGATAAAATTGGAATAGTAATTTAGAAACACATAGATCAATTTTGAGCAAAGGCAATAGGCAATATTTTTAAAGACCAGCCGCCATGACTAAAATTACTCTGAATATTCAGCACCAGTATCAGGATAGTGGCCAGCGTTGAATTCTATATCAAATGGTGAACATGGCCATTATCTGGATAGTGGCATGCTTGGTTCACTCTCCAAAGAATCTATCCATATAGCCCTTTAAGTTATCTAGATAGTGGTGACAAATAATGCAGCTGTATGGATAATTGCCGGTGCCGCACTGGGCCTCCCATGGAGCACTCCAGAGCTATTCAGATAGTGCCGAGGTGATCTGTCAGAACATTCAGTGACACTATCCATATAGTGCCCCTAAACATCCCCTTCAGTGGCACTTACCAAGTTAGCAATGCTGCTGGCAAGATATGTGCCACTGAATCTCAACCCCACAAATGATGTTGTTGCGTCTGGATCTATTGCTAAGATCCTCCAGATTCAGTTTGAGTCGCTCTATCTTTTTAAATGCATTATTGAGCTGCTTTAGATGCTCCTCATGAGCTACCAGGGCTACGTCCATTTTGTCCATTCTGCCTGTGAGCCCCTCCATTTGAGTCTTCATGTCTTATATGTCTGATTGCATCCAGACCAGGGTTTCTCCATTCATGATTACAAGAGCTCTAACCACCCGAATTTCCCCTAATATCTTTCTTGTTGTTTCCTCCGGTTCTCGTACGGTGGCCATCTTAAGTGGGGAGAGGGGGTCTGACTTTGCACATTTAGATCCTGCATTTGCACCAGCCGTGAAGTCCAACTTTGTAGGTTTGCCACTCGACATGCCTTCTATTTATCAGGGTGAGGGCTCAGAAGTACAAGGGAGTCGAATCTTACTGCGTGTAGCGTGGGATTCTTGTTGGGTCCAGCGGAGCTCTGCTCCTACGCAGCCATCTTGCCTCAGCGCTGGCTCCGCCCCCAACCCCACAAATTATTGTAGTACTGTCAGGGTCTCCTATAGCATATTCATACATGCTATTGGAAAATTAAACGTAAAACACATATTTGTCCTAGACTGCATACCTTAACTGCATGCTTCACCTAGTTTTATGAATCAGAACCAGCTCTTCTGATTTAAGATATCAACCAAGTGTTGATCTATCTTGGGTCAAGTTCAGTATTGTCCAGATCCAGATGGCAGGTATCTGGTCCTCCTAGCTTAGCTCACTTGCAAAGAAAATTCCTGGACCCACCCTTTATGGCCTTCTCTAGCAGGTAGGTCTATCTGTGGGGTTCCTCTGTATGTTAGGGTGAGTGTTCCAATAGTCCCAAAGTCCATATTTGGTGGGATCTCTTCCCATTGTGGGGTCCCCCCCACACACACTTCTGGTCAACTGTTCCCTCCCCGGGTTCAACATCCTTCAGTTTAGATGAACATACACATCCAATATCACAATACCCCCCCCCCCCTCCCTTTTAAGTCTCAGATTCAGCCGAGGTGCGTCCCAGGTGTGGAATTACTTCCCACATAGCTGCTTGTTGCTACAACCACCCCAAGTCTGGTGGGTTATCCACCAGCTGAATGTCCATGGGTGTCTCTTCAGGGACTAGCTGTTCCTCATTTCCCAGCTCCAACTCCTCCTCCTCCTGGGGGTTGCCTTGATCCTCTCCAAGGGGGTCTACATCCATGGGGGTCTGGGGAAAGTCCCTTATCTCCCTTTCATCCCAGGTGTTGTCAGGGAGCCAGCCCCTTGGTCTCCTGGCTGGGGAGGGAGCAGGGGTTTGGGCCCTTCCTCAGCGACTGGGTGTTCTCATTCGCCGCTGTAGGGGGCCCCTCCTAAACATGTCCATACCCCCAGAGCAGGGACTTGTCGGGATCCCCAGGGACTCCAGCGGTGATGGAACATACACCCTGTCACGCCGCTAAAACAACCCCACCTCTGGGATGTCTTGTATCCTCCACTCAATTTGTTTATTTATTTATTCAATATTTATCCTGTCCTTTAAATTTACTCAGGGCAGGATGCAAATTGCATACATAATAATAAAAAGAAACATAACACAGACTGATAATATTTCATCATAACACATAATGTCTACTCTTCAGGGAGCTGGACCGAGGGAGAGCTCTAGATGTGGTGTATTTAGATTTCAGTAAAGCCTTTGACACTGTTCCTCACAGGCGACTTGTAAACAAACTGAGCACCCTAGGGATGGACCCTAGAGTTACTGCTTGGGTTAGAAATTGGTTGGGTGGGAGGCGACAAAGAGGACAAGTAAATGGAGCTCACTCTGAGAAGAAGGATGTTACCAGTGGTGTGCCCCAGGGATCTGTCCTTGGTCCGATTCTTTTTAACATCTTTGTTAGTGATATAGCGGAAGGGTTGTTGGGTAAGGTTTGCCTCTTTGCGGATGATACCAAAATCTGCAATAGAGTAGACACCCAGGAAGGTGTAGATAACATGAGGAGGGATCTAGCTAAGCTTGAAGAATGGTCTAGAATTTGGCAGCTGGGATTTAATGTTAAAAAATGTAAGGTCATGCATTTGGGCTGCAACAATCCAAGGGAGCAATATAGTATAGGGGGTGAAGTACTTTTGTCCATTAAAGAAGAGCGGGACCTAGGCGTGGTTGTGTCTGATGATCTTAAAGTAGCTAAACAGGTAGAAAAGGCGACTGCAAAAGCTAGAAGGATGCTTGGATGCATACGGAGAGGAATGGCTAGCAGAAAAAAGGAGGTGATAATGCCTCTCTATAAGTCTTTGGTGCGACCTCATTTGGAGTATAGTGTGCAATTCTGGAGACCGCACCTTCAAAAGGATGTGAAAAGGATGCAGTCGGTGCAGAGGGTGGCTACTAAAATGATTAGTGGTCTTCATTATAAAGCATATGAGGACAGACTTAAGGATCTTAATATGTACACCTTGGAGGAAAGGCGGGATAGAGGTGATATGATTGAGATGTTTAAATACCTCCGTGTCATAAATGTTCAGGGAGAGAGTCTCTTTTAATTGAAAGCAAGTTCTGCTACGAGGGGACATGGGATGAGGGTGAAGGGAGATAAATTCAGGAATGATATGCGGAAATATTTCTTTACGGAAAGAGTAGTGGATTCATGGAATATTCTCCCAGTGGAGGTGGTAGAGATGAGGACAGTAACTGAATTCAAAAAAGCATGTGACAAACACAGAGGATCTCTAAAGGTAAAAAGGGGGCTGTTGTAGTTGTTGATATGGAAGGACAGACTAGATAGGCCATGTGGTCTTTTTCTGTCATCATATTTCTATGTTGCTATGTTTCTAAAAATGATAGTACAGGACATTACTTAATTTACAAGATCTTAAATGTCCATCATATCTCAGTAAAAAGGTATGGTTTTATTGCCTTCTGAAAACAGAACAGATCGTCCATAGAACAGTAAATTTTTGGTATTCCTTTCCATAGTAGTGGCAAAAGCATGAATAAGTATTATGACGTGCACATTTAAGATGAAAAGGTTTGCAAGAGGGAACTACTAACAAACAATCTTATTGAGACCTCAGAGTATGGGCTGGGATATACCTCTGCAATTTATTTACAACATAGGCTGGAAGCTGACCATAAAGATATTTAAAAGCCAAGACAAGCATTTTAAAAATACAATGCTTCTTAATCGGTAGCCAATAAAATGATTTTAGGTAAGGAGAGATATGATCTCTAAATCTCAAATCAAAAATCAGTCTCACAGAAGCATTCTGTATCCGTTGTAGTCACTTTTTTGATTCCGCAGTCAATCCATAAAACAGTGTTACAATATTTGTAAACCTTTGTGTACCTTTTCTAGCCTAAAAACTCTTTAGTAACAGGAATTCTGTCTGTGGCATGAAAACATGGATAAATGCTGATTTTTTTCTTCCTCCAAAGACCTCCTAATTAGCTGAAACATAAACGCCTAAAGTTGTATTTCATAAATATATAATAATGGAAGAACATTGCTGAAGTTCCCTCCACTTACTTGGCAATACTGGATTTTGAACCCTGTTCAACCAGGGATCAAAAGGCTAGCTCTGTTGATTTTCAAAGATTTTACTAAGCCAATATTCAAAAGCACTTATGTGCTCAGCATCAGCAGTGAAATTGTAAGTGCTATTTTGAAAAAAAAAAAAATACCAGCATATTGAGAGTGATTTTATAAAGAGATATCTAGTTTTAGATTCCAACAATGCATGCAAATATTGGTATTTTAGCCATTTATTCTCGTAAGTGGCTATTTATGCACATCCATGATCTTTTATAAAAGACCGACTAGTGCATATGTACTTTCCCTGTAGGCAACCACATGGGCAGAATTTAGGTATAGTATGCATGACTGATATTTGGCACTTGCATATAATTATTATATGTAGAGGTAGGACATCTACATGTACTTCTGTAATTGACAATGCTGACTAAACCTATAGCACTATTGAATATAACTTTAATTTGAAAAATCTAAATTAGTGATTTTAAATTATTATCCTGACCTCCTGCTGAATATATGCACCATTATTTGGCAGCTTGACCCACAACAATAGTAGCATAGAGTAAGAGGGCAAGAGGTAAGAGGTATTTTGAACCTGAGTGCCCAACAGGGTGGGGGGGGGTGACTGGGGATTGCTTTTGCTCTCCACGAGACACCAAGAAAACCTCCAGTGAGAAACAGGGAGGAGGAGGTTGGGGGCTAACAATATGGGTACTCATGTTGGGGCTGAACTTGGGGGGGGTTGGGTACTCATTTCAGACGGCATGAGGGGTGGAGAGTTTATGGATCAATGTCAGGAGGGAGGAGGATGGATTACCTATCCCATCATTTTTTCTTATGGACTGGATCACTAGCAAATCTTCAACAATTTCTTGCTTGGTTGAATTCAATCAAACCAAATATTCAATTTACGGCACATTTTGACATCCAGCGGGTTGAATTTTTGGATGTCTCTGTCTCTTTAAGTTCAGAGGGTTTAAGAACAACATTATTTCGGAAAGCAGTTCAACGTAACACTTTGCTGGATTACCAGAGCCATCACCCGGCCCCCCTGCGTAATGTTCTCCTGTTTGGACAATTTCTTCTCCTCAGGCGAGTGTGCTCAACCTTACAGGAATTTCATGTGAATGAGTTATGTTTCAGGTTGGTAGATCGTGATTACCCTTGATCTGTCATTGCTCATGCTTACAAACGTGCCTGTTACATCCATCATGAATGACTTTTAACAACTAAAGTAAAGGATCTCCCAAGAGATGTGGATAGAATAGTTGGGGTCCTTCCTTTCATGCAGGACACCTCTAAGGTCATTCAACTTTTGCAGAAGCATTGGCCAATTTTACGACTCCATTCTTGTTTTTCCAAGCCTTTGATGATAACTTATTCATGTGTTACAAACATTAGGGATAAAGTGGTCCATTCCACTACTGCTCTAGATCACCCTCTAATTTTTCACACAGATCCAGGACATTTTGCTCGTGGTAGTTGTTGACATTGTTCTTCCACACTGGAGGGCTTGACATGCTTGGACCTTAAATAGGGCAAGCCACTACGATCATGTTGGTATACTACCTGCCTGTCTGGCTTTGTAGTGTATTTGATCATCTACCCTTGTAAGCTCTCTTATATGGGTCATACTATTCGTCCTGTGAAGGCGCGTCTGAATGAACATGCTTCAAGATTAAGTACTTCCACCATCTCTGCTCCAGTGGTTGAACATTGCCTTACACACGGTCATTCCTTTCAACAATAATGGTGGAGGGTAACAGACCATGTCTGAAATGATCCTTAGAGGGCTGATCATACCATTAAACTTTAATGGGCTGAGCAGCGCTGGATTTTTGAATTTGGTATGGTTTCCCCAGGGGGAGTTGAACATAGAATTGATTGTTTTAGCTTGTTATTGAACAGCCAATCATACAGGTAGTTTCTTTTCATGGTCTCAAACCTGTTTTGGATTGGTGTATTCAGGAACTCGGTCAGAACTACTTCAGACGCTATTCTTTTTAAAAGTAGCTGGTTTTGGTTCATGGACTTACAAGCAAACACACCATCTAATGAGCAGAGTTACCATCTAAGGAATGGAGTGGAATACCCTCTGAAGCAGAGCCGGTATCGGCTCGAAACCTGACACACATTGTGTTGAGATCCTAAATTGACTGCTCCATGGCGCTTCACATAAGTCTCAACTGTTTTAAAAGACTATTGGTTTTGATTAGAGTCTTGAATAAAATTGATTAAAAAGGAGATTCTGCTTTGTGGGGTGGACTCTTCCTCCTCCATGGCAGTACATCCAACAAAAATGGTTTGGATACCTGTGGTGTTTGAGCTGATACTTTTTTTTCAGTGGATTTCAGTAATGGTTTTCAGTGATTGAATGCTAGGTAAGACATTGCAGTGAATGGGAATGCAAACCAACACTTGTCAGACGGCTGCCTGGGTGAGAATGTTCACAGTCTTGGCAAGTGCATATATCAATATGATTTGCAAGGGATTGTGGGAAATGCAGTCCATTCACACCAGACACAGCTGCTCACAATAATTAGTTGTGCTTGAGTGTAAAGCCAATAAGATATTTATTTATGGGGTTATTTCTCCCAACACAGATATGCTTGGTAGCACATAAAACAGGATACTTGCTTTCAGTGTTAAACTTAGAAAAACAAAATCAGGAAAACAACAGCTGAACTTGTCAGGCAATCAAAACAAAAGAATAAAGACCTGGTTGGTAACAAACTGGTCTTTTCTGTAGGCTCTAGCTAATAATTTCTTAGCAGTGCATCAAACAACAAGCAAATCCCACAAAGAAGGGAAAAACTGTTCTTTTCAGGTTAACTTCTTATATCTTCCCACATAGATTCAGAAGTGATTCCCTCAGAGCTCACAAGCAATTAGGTAAGGCTCAATTGCTAGCAGTTACCCAGCTGAAACCCCTTAGCTGGCTTGCTTTCTACTGCGTGGCTCAAATCCTACTTCAGGAGCTTTTCTGAGTAGATTAAAGAACAAGTTTGTATTTCTTTGTGATGGTTGCTGTACTTTGTAACAGAAAATTACCAAAGGAGTTTAGACAGAGAGCAATCCATATATTCACAGCCTGTATCTAAGACCGCTCCTTCCCCTTCTTCAACAATCATGGGTTCAATATAAGGGATTGGCACAGAGGAATTTCTCAATGGAGCACTTTCAGGAGAATACTTGTTTCCCTGCTGTCTTTCAAGGTTATAGCTAGGGCATAGATCAGTGTTCATACCTGAGCTTCCATTGCTGTTAGAGTTCCTCTCTAAATAGCCTGGCCAGTATGTAGTCCAGTTCTTATGTCCAGCCTTCCAATCCAGATCCCTGGACACTGGATCTCTCTTCACATACCTTCTGGCACGGGTCTTAGGGTCCCTTCCACGTGCAGCCGTCTCCCTCACAGGTACCGTCTGGAGATTCCTAGCTCTGCAGCACCATTCCTCTGGCTTTCCCCAGTCCAATGGTGTATGCTGGCCTTTTGAATGTCTCCCAGTATACGTACTGCTCTGGACTCCTTTAGACCTCCCAAATGCTTTTCTCTTCTTTCTTCCAAAGGGTTTCTTGCCCTCTCTGTTCGTCCGCTCTGGCTTCTGCTTCTGATGATCCTCCCGATGATGAAGCTGTCCAAGATGATGAAGATCTCCCAGATGAAACTGAGGATGAGGATAATTCTCTGTAGAATAAACTCTACCTTTATTCTGCTTTGATGAGTGCTCCACCCTAGCACAGCGCAGCTGTGCTGAATCAGGCCCTGCCCTTTGAGATGAGTGCTTAGGGATTACCTCATAGCCCTCCTGATTGAACACACGTTTCCCCACTTCAGCTCCTCTAATGGCTGTTGGAAACCTGGTGCATTCTGGGACTGGTAGTCTTTTATGGGAAAATTCTGTTTTCTTATTTCCACCAGAACTGACAGGTTGCTTGTTCAGAGTCACTTCACCTTTTCTATAGCTCCTTCCTGAGCTATGATAAGCTTCCTTATCACACACTGCACTGCACTGTTTGCATACACTAACATGTGCCACTCTGTAAGGATTGTATCTTGTGTCTGCAACCCCACTCCCCACCCCTTTCTGTGGCAGGCAAGTGACCCGAGGAGAAGTAGTTGAAAGGTATACTCACATATGCATCATGTGACTGCCCTGCACTTAATGGATGATGTGGTGTTATGGTTCTGACACTGCTAAAAGTCCCTAGCAATGAATTGCTCAATGACCAAAAAGACCTATGGACCCTTAAAATGCTATTCTATTTCTGTCCATACCCATAAGTAATAGGGCTATCCCCAAGAATGTGGCTACCAACATCTGTCACACAACAGCACTCAACTCTGGAGAAAAGGTACAACTGGGTACACCATCACATGAGGCCATGGTAAAGTGTACACTTTGGCATCCTATAAAGCTGTTTCAGGTGCCTAGACAGAAGTGAAGGTGAACCCTTGTTTAGCTTACAGAAAGTACGCTCCATATTCACCACCTGTTGCATACTCACAACATTGTAACTCAGAGAGGACTTTCACTTTCAGATGAGAAGATTAATGAGGACCCTGACATGGGCATGGACTCTGCAGTAGATGACCCTAGCCAGCCACCCATTGCAACATCTCAGGCTGGTCATAATAGATTCATCCAGCAAACAATTTAAGTGGCAAGGCAAGGGCTTATTAACAAGTGAAGGGACAGTGAAGAGGTGAAGTGTACATGAAGGTGGACATGTGGTCAGCAGGATTTCCTCCTCCCTCTGCCACAACCCTCCCCTAATGTCTTTTGTGCCCTACCTTTGTGCTTCCTATCAATGGTGCAGTCTATGAAGTAATGCTCCTCTTCCTTTCTTCCCCCTCTCCTGATGATGCAGGCAGAGACTCCACTGCCTGAAAAGTAGTAATGAGACATGCACAACCTCCCTGATGGGCAGCAGCTGCCACAGCAAGTGATAACAGGTAGGTAGCTATGTACTGCAGGGAGGCAGAAAGGCTGACCTCCTGCTATTCCTCCCCCTCCAGGTGGCGAGGCTGAGAAGCATTTGACACAGTAAGAAGTGCATTCATGAGATGCTTCTTGAAGCATCCGAACTCTGGTGAAGATGGGAGGCTGCAGAATGAAGAGAGTTGAAAATGGGTCACCAGAGCCTGCAGAAACAAAAATCCAGCCCTTGAATTGAAGAACCAATATGCAGCCCTTGAAGTGGAGAAGGTGAAAGCATCTCAGGAAAGGGAAGAACCAGAGCTCAAGCACCCCAAAGTTGCATAATCAGTGACCATGAGAAAGCGAAGGGTAGTGGTGGTTGGTGACTCTCTTCTGAGAGGTACTGAGGCATCCATCTGCCAACCAGACTTGATGTCCAGAGAGGTGTGCTGTCTGCCAGGTGCTAAAATCTGAGATGTTTCGGAGAGTTTGCTGAAACTCATGAAGTCTTCTGACTATGCATCTGAAAGACCTCGAGCTTGTTCATGTCATTTATTTATTTTATTTTATTTATTTATTTATTTACATTCTCTTATATACTGTGCTATTTTCCATCAGTGCGGTTTACATGGAACATTTTATATACACATTTCAAATGACTTGATTTGTATTTACAATTAACAGGACTAGGAACTTGGAAAGAAACAGGTGTAACTATTTACATCTGTACAATGCGAATTGACTGGACATTTGTGTAGATTTGCCTAGCTAGATGGTGAGTGATCAGTGGTGCTGTCATCCGGGTAATGTAAGAGGAAGAGGTAATGTTTCACGGCTTTTCTAAACTGGGTTAGATTGGTGATTTCACTGATACTGTGTGGAAGGGTGTTCCAGCATTTAGGTGTGGCGAGCTTAAAAGCCCTGTTCGTTGTGCTCTGGCAACACTTGGTCGTTACTTTAGGGACTACTAGTTTATTGGCGGCATGAGATCTTCTAGATCTATTAGGGGGGGTTATCAATATGAGATCGGATAAGGAAGATGGAGCGAGTCTGTTTATGATCTTGAAGGTCATTAATATGGTCTTGAATGTGATCCTGCCTTTTATAGGGAGCCAGTGTAATTGTTTCAGGATGGGTGTCATGTGTTCCCTCATGGAAGCGCCCTGGAGAACTCGTGCTGCTGAGTTCATTGCTAGCTGTAATAGAAGTAGAGTGGATTGTGGGAGACCATGGAGTATTGCGTTGGCATAGTCGAGATGTGGTAAGATCAGGGCTTGATACACTGTCCGGAAGTCATCTGGTTCCAGTACGGAGCGTAGGTGTCTGAGGGATCGGATTTTATGGTATACGGCTCTTGCTACATTGCTTATATGGGTCTTCATGTCTAGTCGCTGGTCAAGTGTGACTCCCAGGTATCTGATGGAGGGTTTGGTCAGACATTCAGCATCTTGGACCTTCAAGTAAGGTGGTGTGATGAAATTTGGGTTCCTTGTGATGAAAAGGACTTCGGTTTTCTCATGTTGTATCGGAAGATTTTGCGTTTGGAGTCAACTGGTTACTGCGTTGAAACAGTCTGTCAGTGGGGAAAGGTCAGGGTTCTCAGTAGTGAATGGCATATATAGGAGAACATCGTCGGCGTACAACAGACAGTTCACCTTGAAGGACCGGATGATCTCGCAGACAGGTTGCATATATATATTAAACATGAGTGCAGAGAGAGATGATCCTTGCGGGACCCCTTGACTCTGGTGGAAAGGTTCTGATGTTGTTTCTCCTGATCTTACGTGTTGCCATCTATCGGAGAGATACGATTTGCACCATTTAAGTGCAGAGTCACATATCTCCTTCTCCTGGAGGCGGTGTAGGAGGAGATCATGGCAGACTGAGTCAAACGCAGCTGCGATGTCTAAGATGATGAGCACATAGCCCTGACGTATGTTATCAATTCCTGTTATTATGGTACTGAAGAGGATGGTGAGGAGAGTCTCTACTCCGTGTGCAGCTCTAAAGCCGTGCTGACATGGATCGAGTGGGGCGGAAGCATCAATGTGCTCTTGGATTTGTGTTTGAACTTCTTTTTTGATGATTTTTGCCAAGAGTGGGATGCTTGATATCGGCCTATATGAGTCTGGCTTCTTAGGGTCAAGCTTACTGTTCTTTAGTAGTGGCCTGATTGAGGTACGTTTGAGGGATTGGGGAAAGGTCCCATTTGTGAAGGAGCAGTCCATTAGCTTGGATAGAAAAGGGCTGACAGTCAATCGTAACTCTTTTATCCAGAACACCGGGCAAGGGTCGGTTTGTGCAGTGGTTGTGTTGATTCCGGCGATTATATCTTCAATTTGCCTTTTAGATGGCTTGGAAAAAATAGACAGTGGTGCTCAGGGGCGGCCCAAGGGGGGTGCGGGGCCATGTGCGGAGACTCGGTGCGGGGCCTCATTTGCATAAGGTGCCTCATTTGCATAAATATTTGCATAATGTTACCATACACTAACTTTTAGTAAACATGCCTCTTAATGAGTATATGGATAAAGAAAGACTAAAAGGTTTCTACATTACTATACTCCAGTACCAACCGCCAGGCACATTAGGAACTACTACAAACACTGCCCATTTAGAACCCATAGCAAACCCGCCATATCCTAACAGCACTACCAGGACTCACAAAGCACCATACCCTAACTATCAAAAGGCAACACTGCAAATATTAAACCAATACATTTCAGAGAACAATAATACATGACCTACTGGGGAAAGAACAAGTGGCAATGTCAAATAGGAATTACATAAACAGAATACCTCAGCTCAGTTACACATGCAGAACATAGACCATCACCAAACAAGGAATCACAATTTAGAAACAGGAAGACAATAATTAAACTGGGAACCCCAAAAGCCAAACTTGGAATATACAACAACACTGTAGAAATAAAACTATAAATTAATTTCCTCTTGTACTAAACAAAGCGCAAAAATTAATGATGCACATTTCCCAGAGCTGACATATTCCAGTTAATAAATTCAAAATAAAGAGATATTTTTCTACCTTTTGTGCATTTTTTTTCAGTTGCAATTGTTCCAGCCACTTTCTTCTGGTTTCTTCGTGTCTTCTGCTAACTCTCCATCTGCTGTCCATTTGTCCTTTCTTCTGTCTTCTTGGGGTTTTTTTCCATTCTCTCTCTACATCTGCTTTAACATACTAATCTTTCTCCTTTTGCTCTTTCCTCATTCCTATTTCATCCACTCAAATTTTATCCCTCCATCCTCAATCCCCACTTACTCTCCCAATATCCGGCCAATTGTAGATTTGTCTTCCCTCCCACGCAAAATATTTTTCCCTCTCCATTTCACTCTCCCAGCTCCATCCCATTCTAATCCTCCCCCAACATCAGCTCCTTTCTAGTTCCAGCCCCACCCAGCATCTGCTCCCTTCTTGTCCCTGCATCAGCCCATTTCCAGTCTTAGTCCCCCATCAGCCCATTTCCAATCCTATCCTAGACCCACCATCAGCCCATTTCCAGTCCTAGCTCCCCCATCCATTTCCAGTCCTATCCGAGTCCATCCATCAGTTCATTTCCAATACCAGCCCCTCATCACCCCATTTCCAGTCCTATCAGTTCCTCCATCAGCTCATTTCCAATCCCAGCCCCCCATCAGCTCATTTCTATTCCTTTCCTAGCCCCACCATCAGCCCATGTCAAATCCTAGCTCCCCTCCACTCAGCCCATTTCCAATCCAAGCCCCCCATGAGCCTACTTCCAGTTCTAGCCCCTCCATGAGTCCATTTCAATTCAAGCCCCCACCACAGCCCATTTCCAACCTTAGCACCCCCAACAGCCCATTTCCAGTCCTATCCTAGCCCCTCCATCAGCCCATTTCCTGCCCTAGCCCCCCCCCCCACTCAGCCCATTTCCAGTCCTAGCTCCCTCTCCTCACAGCCCATTTCCATTCCAAACCCCTGTCCCCATCAGCTATTTGCCGTTCAAGCCCCCTTCCACTCGGCCCATTTCCAGTCCTAGCAACCCCCCATCCCATTACCAGTCCTAGCTCCCCCATCAGCCCACTTCCAGTCTGAACCCCCTATAGCCCATTACCAATCCTAACCCCCCCATCAGCCCACTTCCAGTCCAAACCCCCTATAGCCCATTACCAGTCCTAACCCCCTATCAGCCCACTTCCAGTCCTTACCCTCCCATCAGCCCATTTTCAGTCTTACCCCCCCATCAACCCATTACCAGTCCTAACCCCCCATCAGCCCACTTGTAGTCTTAGCCCCCCCATAGCCCATTTCCAGTCCTCATCCCCACCATCAGCCCTCTTGTACTCGTAGCTCCCCATTGCCGTTTACCTGTTGTAACCCCCCCTTAGCCCAGTACCAGTCCTAACCCCCCCAGCCCATTACCAGTCCTAACGCCCCCCACAGCCCATTACCAGTCCTAACCCCCTATCAGCCTACTTGTAGTCTTAGCCCCCCCATAGCCCATTACCTGTTGTAACCCCCCTCAGCCCATTACCTGTCCTAAACCCCCTCATAGCCCATTTCCAGTCCTAATCCCCCCATCAGCCCACTTGTAGTCATAGCTCCCCATAGCCCATTACCTGTTGTAAGCCCCCCATAGCCCAGTACCAGTCCTTACCCCCCGCAGCCCATTACCAGTCCTAACGCCCCCCACAGCCCATTACCAGTCCTAACCCCCTATCAGCCTACTTGTAGTCTTAGCCCCCCCATAGCCCATTACCTGTTGTAACCCCCCATCAGCCCATTACCTGTCCTAACCCCCCCATAGCCCATTTCCAGTCCTAATCCCCCCCATCAGCCCACTTGTAGTCGTAGCTCCCCATAGCCCATTACCTGTTGTAACCCCCACATAGCCCAGTACCAGTCCTAACCCCCCCCCAGCCCATTACCAGTCCTAACGCCAACCACAGCCCATTACCAGTCCTAACCCCCTATCAGCCTACTTGTAGTCTTAGCCCCCCCATAGCCCATTACCTGTTGTAACCCCCCATCAGCCCATTACCTGTCCTAACCCCCCCATAGCCCATTTCCAGTCCTAATCCCCCCATAGCCCACTTGTAGTCGTACCTCCCCATAGCCCATTACCTGTTGTAACCCCCCCATAGCCCATTACCAGTCCTAATGCCCCCCACAGCCCATTACCAGTCCTAACACCCCCATCAGCCCATTTCCAGTCTTAGCCCACCGCCCCATAGCCCGTTTCCAGTCCTAATCCCCCCATCAGCCCACTTGTAGTCGTAGCCCCTCCATAGTCTATTACCTGTCCTAACCCCCCATAGCCCATTCCCAGTCTTACCCCCCCCCATCAGCCCACTTCCAGTCCGAATCCCCTATAGCCCATTACCAGTCATATCCCCCCCCCATCAGCCCATTTACAGTCCTTACCCCCCTCCCTCCCCATCAGCCCATTTACAGTCCTTACCCCCCCTCCCTCCCTCCCCATCAGCCCATTTACAGTCCTTATCCCCTCCCTCCCTCCCTCCCCATCAGCCCATTTACAGTCCTTACCCCCCCATCAGCCCATTTCCAGTCCTTACCCCCTCTCCCTCCCTCCCCATCAGCCCATTTACAGTCCTTACCCCCCCCATCAGCCCATTTACAGTCCTTACCCCCCTCCCTCCCTCCCCATCAGCCCATTTACAGTCATTACCCCCCCATCAGCCCATTTACAGTCCTTACCCCCCTCCCTCCCCCCCATCAGCCCATTTACAGTCCTTACCCCCCCTCCCTCCCTCCCCCCCTCCCAATCAGCCCATTTACCCCCCTTACCCCCCCCCCATCAGCCCAGCTAAGTTTAAAAAACAAACAAACCAGAAACCGGCTGCTGCTGCCGCTGCCGCCGTGGCAGCGGCAGAATGGAGAATCCCGCGGGGCCCCCCTGTCCTGCAGTCTTCTATGGGGCCTCAGCGCGGGCTTTTCAGAGCCGCGCGAAGGGAGAGTTTCCCTTTCTCGCGGCTCTGTTAACCCCGCCGCGGGGCGGCTGGGATTTCCCAACCGCCCCGCGGCGTGATTAACAGAGCTACGAGAGGAGAAGCTCTCTCTCTTCGCGCAGCTCTGACAGCCGACCGAGGCCGCATAGAAGACTGCAGGACAGGGGGGCCCCGCGGGATTCTCCATTCTGCCGCTGCCACGGCGGCAGCAGCAGCAGCAGCCGGTTTCTGGTTTGTTTGTTTTTTAAACTTAGCTGGGCTGATGGGGGGGGGGGTGGTACGGACTGTAAATGGGCCCCGCGGGATTCTCCATTCTGCCGCTGCCACAGCGGCAGCGGCAGCCGCAGCCGGTTTATGATTTTTTAAAACTTTGCTGGGATGCAAGATGTTTTTTGCGCGGGGCCCCCTGAAACGCGGGGCCCTGTGCAAAAAACATTCTTGCTCAATGGACGGGCCGGCCCTGGTGGTGCTAGTGATCCTGGTTTGATTGGAGTGTTGGGAGCAGTGAACTTATTGGTCTGGCACAGCTTCATTTGTAAGAAGTCAGCGAAGACCTGAGGGTGGATCAGACTAGGTTGCTCAGGTGCTGGCTCTTTTGCTAGGTTCTTTACCAAGGTGAACAGGTCGTGTGGCTTGTTTAGGGAACGCTTTAGTGTGTCTGTGTGGAATCTTTTTATGCTCTCGGATATTGCTTGGCGGTGTTTTTCCAGTTGCACATTGTATGCTTTTAGATCATCCATGGAGCGTCTTTCCATTTTTCTTAGGCAGGTTAATGACGCTTTAAGTTCAGTGGAGTACCAGGCTGCAGAGGTTCTTTTCTTAGGAGGATTGTTTGCTGGTGGTCGCAGAGCAATAGCATTGAACTTGTCATTCCAGGCAGATACCAGCTCATCAGGGTCGATATCAAGTCGAGGAGTGAGCGAGTTTGGTCGAGGATTGAGTCTTTGTCAAAGGCCTGGAACTTACGTGGTGCTGCTTTTGTGGTGCTGTTGGACTTATCGGCATTGTTCTGGGGTTTATTTTGCGGTAATATTTGAAAAATGATTAACCTGTGGTCGGACCAGGGGACTGCAGTGGTGGAGAGTATAGTAGTGTTTATTGTGTTGCCTGTATTCTGTGGGGCAAAAACAAGGTCCAGTGTACCACCTTTCACATGGGTGGGCTCATGGATCAGCTGTGTGTATCCTAATTCCTCGAGGGCATCGAGGAAAGCTGAGGCTTTTGCCTCTGGCAAGGATGGTAAATTGAAGTCTCCTATAACCCAGCTTGGTGTGCTTGGGTGTTGTGAGTTGGATGCGAGATCAATTGTTGTTGCAAGGGAGTCAGGGTCTGTAGATGGGGCCCTGTATATAAGGTTGATGGAGCAGTGTTTGTTGGTAATTGTGATTGCATCTATGGATGGTGTGTTGGTTGCATGGCTCAAGTGGAAATGGAGGTCAGTTTTTGTGATAGCGAGTGTACCTCCACCTCGTTTACCGCTCCTGTGGCATGTGTGTATTGAAAAGTTGTTAGGTAGTAGCTGGTTGAGGAGGACATTGTCATCATCTGAGAGCCATGTCTCAGTTATGAAGAGTATGTCTAGGCGATGGAGGGAAATCATGTAGTGTATGACTGGCTATTTCTTTCGTATAGATCGTGCATTTATGAGGGCACATTTTATATTTTGCAGGTGAGTGGGTATTTCTTTTTTAATTTTCGTGTTGTGTTGCAGTGCTATATGTAGTAGGTAGGGTTGACGGGGGTGCGCATCGTCATCAGATGTGTGGTGGGGTGTACTTGCCCCCTCCTCATGTGGTTTTGAAGGATGGGTATTTGGTTGTGGCTTGTGGAAAATCCTACGGTATTATCCAGCCAGCAGGCTAGGAGGTATAGTGTTACTATGTAAAGGCATGAGAGGGCCATGTTGTGTCCCTGCTATGTATTAGTAGTGTCACTACCTATCTGCTTTAACTTAATTGTGGACTAGGGGTTAGGTAATGCAAGTTGATTGCCAGGCAGGCAGTATGGGATGCAGTGATACAGCAATGCAGTGTTAAAGTAGCTGGCAATGTACGGAATATACTAGGAGTACAGGCAATAATATAGACAATACCATGGATACATGCAATAATATAGACAATACCATGAGTACATGCACTATCCGGAAATATAGGTGAAGCATGAATATAGGCAGTGTAGTAATACAGGGAGTGTCGTAATATAAGTGGCAAGTGGCACTTGCCACTTATATTACGACACTGCCTGTATTACTACATATAAATATAAGTGGCATAATATAGGTCATGTTTGAGAAGAGTCCTTGTTTCCAATCCGTACAGGAGAATTGGCAGGATCAGTATTCAGAAGAGGCGATTTTGGTCATGGTGGAGATATTGACCTTCTTCCAGAGGCACCATTTCAGCGAGGTGAATGCTACTTTTGCCTGGCCTATTCTGCTGTGGACATCAGTGGTGGTTGCCACCTTTTTCTCCTATACAAGTGATCCCAGGTATTTGAATTCTGTGACCTGCTTGATTTGGACTCCATCGAGGTGAACATTGGCCTGTGATCCATCCATGGTCATAACTTTGGTCTTGTCCGCATTGATTCTTAGGCCATAAGAATGGGCAATGAGGGCAGTGTGGTAAGGGATGTCAGTGGCCTCTGCATCCATGTCAGCAAATATGGCATTGTTGTCTGCGAACATCAAGTCAGTCAGGAAGTTGTTCACATCATACTGGACCCCACATCTTTCCTTGATTGTTTTCCTCATAATGGCATTGATTATGATATTGAAAAGTAGTGGCGAGGCGACCTCTCCCTGGCAGACTCAAGTTTGGATAGGAAATTCCTTGGATAGTTTTTTATTTATTTTATTTATTTATTTACATTCTCTTATATACTGCGCTATTCTGCATCAGTGCAGTTTACATTGAACAAACTGAAATTACATTGAACAGGGCATTATAACTTGGAGATAACTATTTTACAGGGAACATGGGCTATGGAGGGTTAAGTGGCTTGCCCAAGACCACAAGGAGCACCTGTGGGACTAGAAACCCCAGTCCTTCCGGCCCAAGGTTGTTGTCCTCTAGTAGGATTTGAACCCCCGACCTTCCAGCCTGAAGTACCATGCCCCAACCACTAGGCCACTCCTCCACTCAAAGTTCATTTCAGATCCGCACACTGCTGGATGAGCCATTGTATGATACTTGGAAAAGTTGGATGATCTTTAGCGGCATGTGCTCATTCTCCAATTCCCTCCACAGGGTGGGCCAGTGAACACAGTCAAATGCAGATTTGAAGTTAATGAAGATGATGATGGTTTGCTTTCCACATCTGATCCTTTCCTCCGCCAGTTGACGAATGGTGAATATTTGATCGATGCAGCCCCGATGTGGCCTAAATCTTGCTTGCTCTTCTCAGCTGGTCTGTTCATGATGTTTCTGCAGCCTTGATTGTATGATCTTTATGAACATCTTGCCAATGATTGAAATGAGGCTGATGCTGTAATTCTTGCATTCCCGACTATTTATTTATTTATTTATTTAACAGGTTTTATATACCGGTTATCATTTCAATCAAAGCGGTTTGAAACTTACATTGAAACTTAAACTTGGTAATGTACATTAAATAGGGACATTGATAACTTGGATTTTTCTGAGGCAATGGAGGATTAAGTGACTTGCCCAAGGCCACAAGGAGTGCTAGTGGGAATCAAACCCTGGTCTTTGGGTTCCCCTTTCTTCAGGATTGGCATGATGATGGCTTTCTTTCATGCTGATAGAACTAGTTCCATGTGCCAGATGAGTGTTAGGAGGATGTGAAGCACTTGCAGCAGGATGTCTCCCACAGCTTTGATTGTTTCAGCAGTGACTTGGTCCACTCCAGGCACCTTTCCATTCTTCAATGATTCACTCCTTTGTGTCCATCCATGCGATGTTAGACACAGCCATGGATTTCAGATGAGTGCCTGGATCTGGTGGATAAACGGAAACAAATCAAACACGTTGACTTTGAGAAATACCGGTGACTGAACAAAGAGGTCAGACTGAAGATGAAGACAGAATGAGAAGCGTACTAGAATGGTGTCACAGACAACTTGGAAGAAGCAGCATCTAGGCATGAGTACCAGACTCTGTATCAGACCCTGAGGAGACTGAGTGGTAAAAACAGGTCGACCAATGACAACATCAAGAAAGCAGATGGCACCTTCGTGAGCTCCCCTGGTGAACTCCTGCAACGGTGGAAAGAATTCTTCCAACAGCTATACAACCACGATCCACCTCAAGGACCACCATACAAGCCACTACCCATTGACATGCCAGAGAATCCATTCCTTGATGGTGAGCCAACAGTCGATGAAGTGAAGAGTGTGATAAGATCATTGAAGAAGGCACAAATGATATTGCTAGGTATTCCTCCGGGAGTATCAAAAATGACTTCATGGCTCTGGGACAGAGGATGAAGCATAGGTGCACAGGTGATGTTTTCTTTAGTCCTCCCTGTTGAGGGTAAAGGCCAAGGCAGAGAGGCTTGCATCCTAGAGATGAATGCATGGCTGCGTGAATGGGGTCATTGAGAGCGTTTTGGTTTCCTGGACCATGGCATGATTTTCCAAGGACTGCAAAGCAGAGATGGCATCCACCTATCGAAGACGGCTTGAAGTATCTTCCTCAGCAGACTGACTAGACTACAGAAGAGTGCTTTAAACTAGATTTGCTTGCAATGGGTGAAGAAAGTCCCCAGGTAAGTAAAATATTATATACTTCTGTATAAGCTGATTAAAGAGGAAACATCTTGAAAGTGGAATGCATAAATGTCCATAGCATGGAAAATAAGATCCCAGATGTTGAGGCTTCCGTGGAAGAGGCTGGCTAAGATTTAGTGGCATTTACTGAGACATGGTTCATGGGCAACCATGTCTGGGATGTAATTATACCAGGCTATACTTTATTCAGGAAGGACAGGGTAGGAAGAAGGGGAGGAGGAGTGGCACTATATGTAAAAAAATAATATTAAAGCTGTGGAATTACAAGGCCTACAATGGAGCAAGGAGGCACTGTGGATTAAACTAGAAAGAGGAAAAGTGAAATCTATTTGCACTGGTGTGGTATACAGATCTCCCTCACAGGGAGAAGAAGTGGATGGAGATTTAATAGAAGACATACACGGTATTGCCATGAAAGGAGAAGCACTACTGACAGGTGATTTCAATATGCTGGATGTTGATTGGCACATCCCTGCTGTGGTGTCATCTAGGAGTAAGGAGATTCTGGATTCTCTACAGGGAGAACTATTCTGGCAACTGGTAACAGAACCCACATGTGAAGGGGTCATACTGGATTTGGTGCTTACCAATGGGGAAAGTGTCTCATCTCACATCCAGTTATCACCAGATGGTGTGGTTCAGTATTAGAAGTAGGGCTGACAAAATCCATTCAAAAGTGAGGGTCTTAAACTTTAGGAAAACTACATTTTCCAAGATGGGACAATACTTAAGGAGTTGTTAACAGGATGGGAACAACTGAGGGATGTAGAAAAGCAATGGGCAAAATAGAAAGGGGATATTTTAAGGGCAACAAATCTTTTTGTCAGAAAGAAAAATAAATGGAAAAGGAAAAGGAGGCCACTCAAAAGGAGGTTCTCAAAAGAAGTAGCTGAAAAGATGAAGAAAAAGAGATCACAGAAAGAGGAAGATAAGCATCATATTTGGAAAAACTTAGAGAAGCTAGGGAAGTAGACAGGAAAGCAAAGATACAAAAAGAAGAAGAAATAGCAATGCAATAAAATGGGGGAAAAGGCATTTTTCAGATTCCTTAGTGAGAGGAGGAATATGTAGAAGCTGATGAGGAAAAAGCAGAATTGCTTAACAAATATTTTTGTTCTATGTTCACAGATAGAGGGCTAGGAGAAGGACCTCAGAAAACACCTACAAATAGGAACAGAAGTGAAGGGGATCTTGAAAAATGTTCAGAAGACTGCATTCGTGAGGAACTAGCTAATCTAAAAATAAACAAAGCGATGGATCCGGATGGGATACATCCAATAATATTGAAGGAGCTTGGTGACGTTCTAGTGGCTCCACTGACTAAGAACATAAGAACATAAGATATGCCATGCTGGGTCAGACCAAGATCTATCAAGCCTAGTATTCTGTTTCCAACAGCGGCCAATCTAGGTCACAAGTACCTAGCATTTTCCCTAAAAGACACAGGTTCCACAATGCTTGTATTGGGGCAAGCAGTAGATATCCCAGGTCCACTTTAATAATGGTTTATGGACCTTTCCTCCAGGAACTTGTCCAAACCTTTTTTAAACCCAGCTACACTAACAGCTTTTACTATATCCTCCGGTAACGAATTCCAGAGTTTGATTACACGTCGAGTGAAAAAATATTTTCTCTTATTAGTTCTAAATAGGTTACCCTGTAGCTTCATTGCATGCCCCTTAATCTTTCTATGTTTTGATGGTGTAAACAATCAATCTACATTCACCAATTCCACTCCATTCATTAATTTATAGACCTCTTTCATTTCTCCCCTCAGCCGTCTCTTTTCCAGGTTGAAGAGACCTAACCTTTTCAGCCTATCTTCATAGGGGTATCCTTCCATACCCTTTACCATTTTGGTGGTTCTTCTCTGAACCTTTTCTAATAAGCTATATCCTTTTTAATATATGATGACCAGAGCTGCACACAATATTCAAGGTGCGCTCGCACCATGGAACGATACAGAGGCATTATAATATCCTTGGTTTTCTTTTCCATTCCTTTCCTTATGATACCTAGCATTCTATTTGCTCTCTTGACTGCCACTGCATACTGGGCAGAGGGTTTCATCATGTTATCCATGATGATGCCTAAATCTTTTTCCTCGGTGGTGGTTTCTAATGTGGAACCTTGCATCATGTAACCATTGTTTGGGTTGTTCTTTCCTAGGTGCGTAAGTTTGTATTTGTCCACATTAAATTTCATCTGCCATTTGGATGCCCAGTCTTCCAATTTATCAAGGTCCTCTTGCAATTTTTACAATCCTCATGGGTTTTAACAACTTTTAATAATTTTGTGTCATCTGCAAATTTGATTATCTTACTCATTATTCCCATTTCCAGGTTATTTATGAATACGTTAAAAAGCAGCGGACCTAGCACAGATCCCAGAGGTACTCCACTATTCACCTTTCCCCATTGAGAAAATTGGCCATTTACCTCTACTCTCTGCTTTCTATCTTTTAACCAGTTCCTGTTCCACAATAGTACACAGCCTCCTATCCCATGACTTTTTAATTTTGCCAAAAGTTTCTTATGAGGTACCTTGTCAAAGGCTTTCTGAAAATCCATATACACTATGGGCCCAATTCCATCCCACACGTCTGGGCCCTCTGTGCATTTGGCCAGAACCGGACGCACAGAAGGAGTCGTGATTCTGATCCCACAGGACATATCTAGCCCCGCGGGATCAGAATTGCGAACAGGCCTGTACACGCAGGCCCGATTCCATCTGGTCTGCATGTATAGGCCTTCCCTGGCTAACTCAGTCAGGTCTCTTAAATGGAGCCGTAGCGCCATGGCGTCCGTTGCCATGGCACCACAGCTCCATTGAAGAGCCATCATCCCTGGCCGCCAGCTCCAGCAGTGATTTTCCCACAGCCCGACCCCTGATCTGGCCTCCTAAGGCCAGGGTCAGGCTGCGGGGAATGTCCTCGGCCCCCCATCCCATTCTTGCCACAGGTCCATGGATCCCTGGCGACTAAGGGAACATATTCCACCTCGGAGATGGAATAAGTTCCCCGTGCAAGTCTCTGGCCCTGGACATACAGGGCTGACATTAGAATTGGCCCTGTATGTCTGGGGCCAATGGCTGCCCACAGCCCGCCCTAATGCTACCCCCAATCTGCCCCTTTCCCGCCCCCGTCTACCTTCCCTGTACAAGACACGTGGAAGGTAAACAGGACCAGGAACCCTTTCTGTTCGTGTCTCATAAAGACCCCCTATATCAACTGACTCACCTTTGTAAACCTGTTTATTCACACCTTCAAGAAAAACAAACAGATTCGTAAGACAAGACCTTCCTTTGGCTGTCTCCCATTAAGCCATGGCTATCTACAGGCTCAGTAATTTTGTTCTTTATAATGGTTTCTACCATTTTTTCTGGTACTGATGTCAGGTTCACCAGTCTGTAGTTTCCCGGATCACCCCTGGAACCCTTTTTAAAAATTGTCATTACATTGAACATCCTCTAATCTTCAGGTATTTCAGATGATTTTAATGATAGTTCACAGATTACTAATAGTAGGCCTGCAATCTCATATTTCAGTTCTTTCAACACCCTTGGATGTACACTGACCTTTTCAATGCTTCTTTAGAGTCAGGAGTGGTCCCAGAGGACTGGAAAAAGGCACATGTGGTCCCTTTATACAAAAACAGAAGTAAGGATGAGTTTGAGAACTACAGGCTGGTTAGTCTAACCTCTGTGGTGAGTAAATTATTGGAAACAATGTTAAAAGGGAGGATAGTAAGGTTTCTGGAGTCCAATGGAATGTAGAATCTGAAGCAGCATGGGTTTACTGGAGGCAGGTCTTGTCAGACAAATCTGACTGATTTCCTTGACTGGGTGACCAGTGAGTTGGATCGAGGGAGATCCCTAGATATGGTTTACTTAGACTTCAATAAAGACTTTGACACCGTTCTTCACAGGTGACTTATAAACAAATCAAGCACCCTAGGAATGGACCCTAAAGTGACTGGATTAGAAATTGGTTGAGTGCAGGGGATTCGAGCCGGCTTGGCTTTGCCTGTGTAAGATGTGAGTCCAGTTACTCTTCTGTAGGTCCTGGGTTCATTTCACTTCACAGATGCAGGAGGGTTTGTAATAAGACAAGCAAACAGGTGTGGCTTGGAGAAAGGTTTTTATGTAAAAATAGGCTTAATACATAGGTATTGAACAGAGGTATATAGTGATTGTTACAGAGCTGTTTCAGTGTGCATCAATGAATCTGTGTGTGCATGTGTGAAGTGTGAGAGAGATAGAGGCCAGAACATGTGGGTCAGAGCCGCATGGTAGGCCAGAACATGTGGGTAGAGAGAGAGAGAGGGGGAGGGGTGAAAGGAATTGATCATCAGAGCCTCATGGTAGTGTCCAAACCTGTCCGATGAAGGAGGGAGAGAGAGAGAAGCAGGAAGTGTGTCTGTCCTTTATAGTGCCTCTCCAGCAGTTCCCCTTGAGGTCTGCTATTGTCTTTGGCCACTCCCTTTAAGGTCTGCCCTTCTTGATTTAGCAAAGAGGGGCTGCAGCCAGGTCTTAGAGACTGACATCACCAGGGGGTCAGAGTTTAGACTGAATTAAACAGAGTCCATAGCTGCATGAAATGTATGCTGACATCTCCCACACCTTTTTTATTTTTATTTATTATTTGTGCCTGGAATTGGTGGAAGCAAACCTGTGGTACCTGTCCCAGCTGCCATTACCTGATAGTAGGCAGCTTGTCTAATACCTCCTGTATTAAATACCTTGCTATGTCTAGCAGGTCCCCTATCCTGCACAGTACTGTCTCTAGTACTGTCTCTAGTGTTCTAGAGATAAACAAGTCTCCTTATGAGTCCAAACCTCGTGTCTTAGGTTGAGCAGCCACTACTGGGGGGGGGGGGGGGGACCCCAATATGCCACTTACATACCCGTCTTAGAGAGAGTGAACAGTGCATAAGGTCTGCAGGAATTTTTAAGGAGGCTAAAGCAAAAGGTACCAGGATGCTATGAGTGGGGATAGGAAGCAATACTAGACTGCAGCTGACTCTGGTATTCAGTGTAATAGTAAATGCCAAATTAGCCAAATTAGCAGGCCAAATTAGCCTGGATGTAGGGGTGGATGCTGGAGAAGTTCAGTGTAACTACCTTAAAATGTTGTGGTTCTGTATGACATGTGCTGCAAGGATATGTACATTTGTTTCATTTTACAACACAGGAAAATTACGATAATGCATAGAAATATTTGTACAGCAGTTAAAATAACAATAGGGTGAATAAAAACATTAAAGACATGATCAGCAGTAGGTGAGTAACCAAATAACAATTCCCACACAGACACATGAGCATCTTGTAGCAAGTGTCCAACAATTTGTTGAATGTGTCCATTCTCATAGGCCAGTGATGGCTAACTTTTTGAGCCCGAGTGCCCAAACTGCCGCACAAAACCAAAGAATTTCCTCAAAGTGCCAGCACGTCAATTAAAGCTCCATTTGCATAAGGTGCTTCATTTGCATAAATATTTGCATAATGTTACCATACACTAACTTTTAGTAAACATGCCTCTTAATGAGTATATGGATAAAGAAAGACTAAAAGGTTTCTACATTACTATAATCCAGTACCAACCGCCAGGCACATTAGGAACTACTACAAACGCTGCCCATTTAGAACCCATAGCAAACCCGCCGTATCCTAACAGCACTACCAGGACTCACAAAGCACCATACTCTACCTATCAAAAGGCAACACTGCAAATATTAAACCAATACATCTCAGAGAACAACAATACATGACCTACTGGGGAAAGAACAAGTGGCAATGTCAAATAGGAATTATATAAACAGAATACCTCAGCTCAGTTACACATGCAGAACAGACCATTACCAAACAAGGAATCACAATTTAGAAACAGGAAGACAATAATTAAACTGGGAACCCCAAAAGCCAAACTTGGAATATACAACAACACTGTAGAAATAAAACTATATTAATTTCCTCTTGTACTAAACAAAGCGCAAAAATTAATGATGCACATTTCCCAGAGCTGACATATTCCAATTAATAAATTCAAAATAAAGAGATATTTTTCTACCTTTTGTGCATTTTTTTTCAGTTGCAATTGTTCCAGCCACTTTCTTCTGGTTTCTTCGTGTCTTCTGCTAACTCTCCATCTGCTGTCCATTTGTCCTTTCTTCTGTCTTCTTGGGTTTTTTTTCCATTCTCTCTCTACATCTGCTTTAACATACTAATCTTTCTCCTTTTGCTCTTTCCTCATTCCTTTTTCATCTACTCAAAATTTACCCCTCCATCCTCAATCCCCACTTACTCTCCCAATACCCGGCCAATTGTAGATTTTTATCCCTCCCACACAAAATATTTTTCCCCTCTCCATTTTACTCTCCCAGCCCCATCCCATTCTAATCCTCCCCCAACACCAGCTCCCTTCTAGTTCCAGCCTCACCCAGCATCCATTCCCTTCTAGTCCCTGCATCAGCCCATTTCCAGTCCTAGCAGCCCCCCAACCCATTTCCAGTCCTAGCAACCCCCCAACCCAATACCAGTCCTATCCCCCCCTCATCAACCCACTTCCAGTCCTAACCCCCCATCACCCCATTTTCAGTTTAAGCCCCCCCCCTATAACCCATTACCAGTCCTAACCCCCCATCAGCCCACTTCCAGTCCTAACCCCCCATCATCCCACTTCCAGTCAGCCCCCCATAGCCCATTGCCAGTCCTAACCCCCCCATCAGCCCACAGTCCATTACCAGTCCTAACCCCATCAGCCCACCTCAAGTCCTAACCCCTCCCCATCAGCCCATTTCTTGTCCCAGCCCCCCAGAGCCCATTATCAGTCCCAAACCCCCACATAGCCCATTACCAGTCCTTACCCCATCAGACCACCTCCAGTGTTAACCCCCCATCAGCCCATTTCCAGTCCTAACCCCACCCAACAGCCCACCTCAAGTCCTAACCCCTCCCCCTCAGCAGTCCTAACCCCCCCTAGCCCCGGAGCAGTCCTAACCCCCCCTCTCTAGCCCATTAGCAGTCCTAACCCCCCCATAGCCCATTACCAGTCCTTACCCCCCCTCACCCCATTTCCAGACACCCCCATCAGCCCACAGCCCTTTAGCAGTCCTACCCCCCCAGCCCATTAGCAGTCCTAACCCCCCCTATCCCATTAGCATTCCTAACCCCCCCTCTCTAGCCCATTAGCAGTCATAACCCCCCCCTAGCCCATTAGCAGTCCTAACCCACCCCCCATGGCAAATTTAAAAAAAAAAAAAAAGCAGCTGGCTCTGGCTTCTGCCGCGGCAGCGGCAGAATGCAATGTCCCGTGGGGCCCCCTCCGCCCGCTAAGCCCCTCTGCAAGGGCTTTCAGATTCGCGAGGGAGAGCGTCTCCCTCGCGTCTCTGTTAAGCCCGCAGGGGCTAATGGGAAATTTCCCATCAGTCCCTCGCGTCTAAAGGGGCTGATGGGAAATTTCCCATTAGCCCCTGCGGGCTTAACAGAGACGCGAGGGAGACGCTGTCTCCCTCGCGAATCTGAAAGCCCTTGCAGAGGGGCTTAGCGGGCGGAGGGGGCCCCGCGGGACACTGCATGCTGCCGCGTCCGCGTCCGCGGCAGCAGCCAGAGCCCGCTTTTTCTTTTTCTGCGGACCTTCACGCGTGCCAGCTGCAAGGCCTTCGCATGCCACAGCTGGCACGCGTGCCATAGGTTCGCCATCGCTGTCATAGGCGATGGTGTGATTCACTTCAGTGGATGTTGTTTTAAGGTGATCAATATAGGCATGGAGTTCTGTAAAGTTGAGCAGTTTATGTAGTGTCTCTTCTCCCATGCCAAGTGGTAAGGGATGCACAGCATATGAGATAAAGTCTGGAATGTCCATAGAGTCATTGGTAACCAGCGGTGTGGAATAAGTTGTCCCATTAATGGTGAGGGAGACCAGTGGTGTATGACTGCACCAGGTATTGTTTAGTAAATAGTTTGAACTGTACAACAAAGTGTTCTTGGGAAGGCGAATGTCATGCATTCTGGAAGCAATCGAAAAAGAGACATTCTGGGGAAAGAACAGATGAAAACAAAAGTGTCCAGCTCCAAGGTAGTACAAACTGTGTGAGGTAGTCAGGGAATATGAGAGCTTAACAGTCAGGGAGCAAGAGGAAGAATTGTTCCAGCAGGAGGTGTCAGCCTCTTTAAACTGGTGAGGTTGACACTTGAACTGAAATGTAGTCTGCTCGCACAAACTGGGGTCCATCGGCTTGAATGAAGTCCAGGTGTCGTCCAGTGTCTGTACCCATGTGAGATGGTCCACAGGATACATAAGCATATTATCAAACTGCACCCCAATATTAACAACAGGATAGATAACTGTGTGTTGTCCTGACCATGGGATCAAAGTACAGATAGAGCAGCCTTGTGGTGAACAAATGGGAACACTAACTGTCCACCAATCAAGGTGAGCTATAGCAAATTCAGGTATTTTGGTACTAGCCATATGGATGAGAGATGGTGGCCAGTGTCCTAACTTAGCAGTGATCAGAATTTCCTTTAGTATAGTAATAAGCTCGATCTGTACTTGATCACAGGCAAGAGCCCATGAAATATTATTTCCCAATCCATATTCTGCATGTGCTAAGGTAACAATTTTCTGTTCTATAATGGGAGATATAAGAGCAAAGGTATCTACAACTACATTGGACAGTTTAGAGGAAGCTTCATTAATAATATGTTGTGAGGTAAAACCATCCGCTGCATGCTGAGCAGTGGATCCCATTTTATTACGGAGCACCTCTATATCAATTACATTAAGGGCACCCAGTGCCGTCCCTGTGCCACCTAAAATTGTATCAATTAATTCACGCTTGTGTCGAAATTGCTTAGCTCTGGGTGTTACTGACTGCATATCAATCCAAGTATTGAGCATTTGTATGTGGTTGGCAACAAACTGAGAGCAATTTGGATATTTGTGAGTAACCAGAAACAATTTGGGAAATAGATGCCAAGTAAGAAAATGGTATTCCACATCATATAAAACATCGTGTGGTGCATCATATTTAATCTGAAAGGGATGTCCTTCCTGAAATGGGTGGATATCAGAAAGGTAGAGTACAGGAGGAGCAGAAGTAGTGGGAGGGGTGGGATGAGGGGTGGTAGGTAAACAAGATACATCCAAAAGGAATGAAGTCTCAGTGATGTGCTGTTGATCACTCACAACCCATGTATAAGTGATTTTCCAGGTACCTCTGTCCTGACAGGAAATATTGTACAAAATTCTTGTGTCCTTTCTAGAGAAGTGGAAACTGGTGGCTCCCACTGTACTTGAGTGATGTTTAATGAATAGAACACTGGCTTGTCCTGTACTGAACAGAAACTCAGGATGACCAGATCCTTTCCTTCCGGGAACGGTGGGGGTATTTCTTGATAACGATATACCCCACCTGTGGAGTTAGCCCAGCCAATCGTGCATATTCGGATGATAGTTCCTGTAATGAGACTTGAGTAGAAGAGAGCAGATACAAGAACAACAGGAAACCGAGACATAATAAAAGCAAACTTGTTATACTATGTAACAACAAAACAAAACAAAACAAAAAAATAATTTACATAACTATTAAACACATGTTAACTATACAGCAGGAGTAAATAGTTACCGCTGACAGCCTGGTAATGAGGTCCGGGCTCTTCCGTCGGATAGTGAGACATCTCTCTCCCCTGCACAGAGAACACCGCCGCCACACCCTACTATGATGGAGCCCGCTTCAGCTGTGACAGCTTCGGAGTCCTCCGAGAAGGGAGCCCCGAGTGCGGAGAGGGTGTCAGCTGTACGAGAGGCTCCACAGACCCCCGTTCACTCCGGGGAGGCTTCGGGTGAAGTTGGAGCGGCGGAAGTTCTGTCGTCCTTTTCCTTGCAGGGGGAAGGGTCCCCTCAGCTGGTATCGACTCCTGCTTTTCCCGATTCTCCTTTTCTTCTTCGGCCTAAGGTATTTACATTGGAGTCCATTTGGGACGCTATAGCCACCTTATCTACAGCTCTCATCTCTCGAACTACGGTTCTGACTTCTCAAATTCAAGATCATGATGTTGTTATTCAGAAGAATGCTGCTGATATCCAAGTTCTCACGTCTTCTAATGAACGGTTGAAGAATCAGATTACCAGTCTAGGTTCTCAGATGGACACTGATTCTGCTCTTTTGTCGACTTTAATTAAAGAAAACGGGACTTTTAAATATAAATTGGAAGCGCTGGAAAATGCTTCCCGGGCTGCTAATCTTAGAGTTTTGAATTTTCCCCGAGTATCGGGGGTCACTGCTCTGGATATGTTTAAAAGATACATGTTGGAAGTTTTAAAAGTCCCTGAAGGTTTGATTCCTCCTTTGACAAAAGTGTATTATCTTCCTATAGCTAAGAAAAAAGCTGGGGACCCTGTAGTAGTTTCTGACGTTAATTTTGAAGTTCTGGATATTTCAGGTTTGATTTCTGATGTTGGGAGGGAAACTTGTGTTCCTTCCACGCTATTAGTTCAATGTGCTCTAATTTCAGATAAGGATTGGCTTTTGAGGCTTTTCTTTAAAAAACGGTTAGAAACCTTTATGGGCTTAACACTCTCTATGTTCCCCGATATAACTAAAGATACCCAAAAGCGGAGGAAACAATTTCTTTTATATAAACCGGGTGTAATCCAGCTGGGGGGTTCCTTTTTCCTTAGATTTCCATGTCGATGTTTGGTAATTATGAAGAATGCTAAATACGTTTTTTCTGATCCAAATGATCTTAATGTCTTCATTAATGCCAGAGTTTCTACAACTGTGTCGTCAGAATAACGGTACCATCTATACATGTTTTCTCTTAAGGGATTGTGGTTCTCGGGTCCTCCGTGGCCTTTGGTTTTTTTTTTCCTATTAACTGGTCTTGTTTTGTATTTCTTTCAAGTTTCCTCTGCTTGGAAGAATTTCTTTGCTTTTTACCCCCCATTTTGTGGACTATTTAGAATAATGTTTGAATTATTATCTTTGAATTTTGTCTTATTGGATTACTGACATGTATTCTATTTTCTTGCAAGGGATTGTATATTTCTAGTTGTTTTTTTTGAAAACTGCATAAATAAATAATAAAAAAAAAAGAAATTGGTTGAGTGGAAGGCAGCAAAGTGTACAGGTAAATGGAGCTCACTTTGAGAAGAAGGACGCTACCAGTGGTGTGCTGCAGAGATCTGTCCTTGGTCTGATTTTTTTTTTTACATCTTTCTTAATGATATTGTGGAAGAACTGTCAGATAAGATTTGCCTCTTTGCGGATGATACCAAAATCTACAATAGAGTAAACACCCAGGAAGCAGTATATAGCATGAGATAGGATCTAGCTAAGCTTGAAGAATGGTAAAGAATTTGGCAGCTGAGATTTAATGCTAAAAAATAACAGGTCATGCATTTGAGATGCAAAAATCAAAGGGTGCGGTACAGTGTAGGGGGAAAAGTACTTCTCTCCATGAAAGAAGAGCAGGACAAAAGTGTGATTGTTTCTGATGATCTTAAAGTGGCTAAATAGGTAGAAAAGGTGATGGTGAAAGTCAGAAGGATGCTTGGGTGCATAGGGATAGGAATGGTTGCAGAAAAAAGGAGGCAGTAGTGCCTCTGTATAAGTCTCTTGTGCAATCTCATTTGGAGTATTGTGTGCAATTTTGGAGACCACACCTTTAAAAAGATATAAACAGGATGGGGTCGGTGCTGAGGGCAGCTACTAAAATGATTAATGGTCTTTGTTATTAAGCAGATGGAGACTAACTTAAAGATCTTAATGTGTATATGTTAGAGGAAACACGGAATAGAGGAGATATGATAGAGAAGTTTAAATACCTCTGTGACATAAATGTATAAGAGGAGAACCTCTTTCGATTGAAAACAAACTCTGCTATGAGAGGACATAGGATGAGGGTGAAAGGGGTAGTCTTTTTCTGCCATCATGTTTCTGTGTTTCTATGAATGTTTGTGGTATTGATTTGAGGCAATGGGCCCCAGCAGATCTTCAGGGTCACGGTCTATGACCAGGGGTGCCTCCATTTGAATCTCTGGTATTTTCTTTAACATCTTTGTTAGTGATATAGCAGAAGGGCTGTCGGGTAAGGTTTGCCTCTTTGCAGATGATCCCAAAATCTGCAATAGAGTAGACACACAGGAAGGTGTAGATAACATGAGGAGGGATCTAGCTAAGCTTGACAAATGGTCTAGAATTTGGCAGCTGAGATTTAATGTTAAAAAATGCAAGGTCATGCATTTGGGTTGCAATAATTCGAGGGAGCAATATAGTATAGGAGTTGAAATACTTCTGTCCACTAAAGAAGAGCGGGACCTAGGTGTGATTGTGTCTGATGATCTTAAAGTAGCTAAACAGGTAGAAAAGGCAACGCCAAAGCTAGAAGGATGCTTGGGTGCATAGGGAGAGGAATGGCTAGCAGAAGAAAGGAGGTAATAGTGCCTCTGTATAAGTCTTTGGTGCGACCTCATTTGGAGTATTGTGTGCAATTTTGGAGATCGTACCTTCAAAGGATATAAACAGGCTGGAGTCAGTACAGAGGGTGGCTACTAAAATGGTTAGTGGTCTTCATTCTAAAGCATATGAGGACAGACATAAGGACCTTAATATGTACACCTTAGAGGGAAGGCGGAATAGAGGTGATATGACTGAGACATTTAAATACCTCCATGGCATAAATGCACAGGAGGAGAGCCTCTTTCAATTGAAAAAAAATCTGCTATGAGGGGACATGGGATGAGGGTGAAAGGGGATAGATTCAAGAGTGATTTGTGGAAATATTTATTTTAGGAAAGCGTGGTGGATCTGTGGAATAGTCTCCCAGTGGAGGTGGTAGAGATAAGGACGGTATCTGAATTCACAGCATGGGATAAACACAGAGAATCTCTAAAGGAAAAAATGGGACTGTTGTAGTGGTTTATATGGAAGGACAGACTAGATAGGCCATGTGGTATTTTTCTGTCGTCATTTTTCTATCTCTATATGCTATGGGTAGATTGTGGTGTGGTCTTGCTGCTACCCTTATGGTAGATGTGAATATTGCTGTCCCCTCGGTCTTGTTCTTTTTGATGGCCCCTCATGTGGTGCAAAGTCCTTCCTGGATGTGCATGCATCATCTGTTGAAAGAGCCCAAGAGGGTTATCTGTAAGATGAATCATAAAACCAAGAACATAAAGAACAAGGCAAATGTCCATTAGGTCCATGGTATGCATTCTTTATGTGCTCTCCCTTGACAGCAATAAGAGTCTGTGATAAGGAAGCTTATCATAGCTCAGGTAGGAGCTATAGAAAAGATAATGTGACTCTGAACAAGCAACCTGTCAGTTTTGGTAGAAGTAAGAAAACAGAGTTTTCACATAAAAGACTACCAGTCCCAGAATGCACCAGGTTTCCAGCAGCCATGAGAGGGGCTGAAGTGAGAAAACGTGTGTGCAATCAAGAGAGCTATGAGGTAATCCCTAAGCACTCATCTCAAAGGGCAGGGCCTGATTCAACACAGCTGTGCTGTGTTAGGGAGGAGCACACATTAGGACAGAATAAGAATAGAGCTTATTCTAGAGGCTACAAGCTCCAGCCCAGCTTCAGCAAGAGCTTGAGGAAAAGATACAGCAACGGCTACAAGCACCAACATCACTTGGAGAAACAGAAGCCAAGCCAAGCGGATAGAGAGAGAAGGAAACTCTCTGGAAGGAAAAGAAGGAAGGCTATTGGCAGGTCTGGGAGAGTCCAAGGCAGTACCCATACTGGGAGGTATTCCAAGTGCCAGCAGAGTCCATTGGACTGGTGTCAGCCAGAGGAATGGAATGGCAGAGATAGGAATCACCAGTGGCTACCTGGGAGAGAGAAGACTACACGTGGAAGGGACTTTCAGACCTATGTCAGAAGGTATGTGAGGAAAGATCCAGTGTCCAGGGATCAAGATTGGAAGGCTGGACATCAGAATTGGATTACATACTGGCCAGGCTATACAGAGAGGAATTATGATAGCAGGAGAGGCTCAGGTATGAACACTGATCCAGACCCTATCTATAATAGTGAATGGCAGCAAGGGAATAAGCATTCTCATGATAGTGCCTTAATGAAAGACTCGTCTGTGCCAATGTATGATAGTGACCCTATGCTGATTGAGGAAGGGGGAGATACAGCAGATGAAACTATTTACATGGACTGTTCTCTATCTAAATGCTATTGCTAGTTTTCTGTGAGCAAACACATCAGCCATTACAAAGAAACCTAACTTTGTTCTTTATTTCCACTGCAAACAGCTCTTAAAGCAGGATTTGGGTTCACACAGTAGCAGCCAGCCAGCTAAAGGCTTTCAGCTGGTCAATTGATAGTAATTAAAGCTGCACCTGATTGTGTGTGTGAGCAAGGGAGAATCACTGCTGGGATCTGCGTGGAAAATAAGCAGAAGTTAACCTAACAAGCAAAGTTCCTTCATTTCTTTGTGCCTTTTTCCTTTGGTAATTATTTGCTAAGAAAACATTAGCTAATTGCCTGACAAGCTGAAGGTTGTTTTCTGATTTGCTTTGTGACTTTATGTTATCCATTTAAACACTGCAAGCAAGTAACCTCATTTATATTGCTAACAAGCATACTTGTGCTGGGTGAATTAAACCCTATCAATAAAAGAAGTATTTTATTGGCCTTACCACTTGGTTTCACAACTCAATTATTGTCTTCAGCTGTGTTTGGGAGTGAATGAACTACATTACCCACAATACCTTGCTAGAATCATATGAATATATGCATCGTCAAGATTGTGTAAGTTCTCACCCTAGGCAGCCGTCTGACAAATGGCGTAGTTTTTCAGATTGCTTTTGCACCAAGAGGATTTATTTGCTGTGGATTACAAATAAAAGTCAACTTTAAAGCTGAAAGAAGATTTTTTCCCTCATCTGCCCTTTGGAGGAGAAGTGGTTGTTCCAGGAAGCTGTCCCAGATGAAAAGACCCTGTGCAAAGCTGGATTCATCACTGAGACAAGGTAATATGTACCTGGGCATGTCTAGTGGTGGATGTGTGTAAGCACAGGGGGTAATTGAAAAAAAAAAAAAAGTTGAAAAAAACACACCTGGTTGGAAGGTGCTGCACTTTGGTTTTTTTTTTCTTTATTTCTTGCAGAGGTCAAGATGGATCCGAGGGAGATGGCTAAGTGGATGGCAGCCCAATTCAGCTGGCAGCAGGAGCTATCACAGCAGGCCCAGGACACTGCTATGAAGGCCTTAATGGAACAGCAGAAACCAGTGTTTGATCTGGTGCAAGCTCTAGTTCAGCTGCAGAGCCAAAGTGGAACAGATGCAAGACCAGCAGTTAGTACTGGTACACCACATGTGGAAAGTGTGGGACTCAATCAAGGGATTGGGGCATTTAATTTTGGGAAATTAACTCCAGATGATAATGTTGATGATTTTCTAGAGTCTTTTGAAAGAGTTGCACAGGCTTTAGCATGGCCAGAGACCCAGTGGGCAGTAAGGCTGGCAGCCTCATTAACTGGAGAGGCACTTGCAGCTTACAGAGCAATGCCAGCAGCCCAGGCTTTGATTTATAAGGATGTAAAGGCAGCTATTAGAGATCGCCTAGGGTTGTCTATTTCAGAGTATAGGCGAATGTTTAGAGCTGTTACATTGAAAGTGGGTGAGACACCCAGGGCTCTGAGTCAGAGAATCAGAAGTTTAGCTGTAAAATGGTTGGAGCCTGAGCAAAAGACAGTAGAAATGTTATTAGATATTATAATGCTGGAACAATTTATGCTTGGGGTACCTAAAGATTTGAATGTTTTTCTTATACAGCAAAATTGCCAAAATCTTGGAGAGGCAACCATGCTAGCAGAGAGATTCTTGGAAGCCACGCAGGCTTGCCATAGAATGGGTGGCCCTCTAAAGATGGATGCTGAGGCTAAATGTGCTGTATCAGAAAAGGGAATAATTAAGAATGTTTCTGAAAATGAATGTACTGTATCAAACCAGATGACACAGTGGAATAGGAAGAAATGTTTCAAGTGTGGAAAATTGGGACATTTAGAGAAGAGATGCCAGACACACACTAGTCTAATGGGTCTGGATTTAAAACAGCCCAAGGAAGGATTTCTTTTGATGGTTGATGTGCAGGGAATTACCACAAATGCATTATTAGACTCTGGGGCAGACCAGAGTATGATGTCAAAAAGGCTTTGGAAGAGGATAGAGGCCCAAGAAAGATTTGTGCCTAGAACCCCTGAAAGCCAAGTTCACATCAGATGCATTCATGGTGCTGCAACATCATATCCCACCTATAGGCTTAAGGTTAAGTGCCTGGGGGAACAAGAGGAAGTCCTATTAGCAGTGGTGCCTAGGCTACCCTTTGATTTGGTTCTAGGGAAGGACTGGCCAAGATTTAAGCAGGAACTAGTGAAAGGGCTAGGAAAGAAGGAGGGAGAAGGTTTAATAATGGAAATAGCTCCCGGGCCTTTCTTTGGAAGTCCTCAGTCCCTAGCTAAAAAGATGGTTAAGCTTCCAGAAGGCCAAACTATGGGTAATAAGAGGGGCCTTTTATCCACCCGCTCGCAGGCTAAGTTAGAGAGCCAGCAGAAGGAGGAGGGGGAGCAGGCCGAGTTATTAGGAGACTTACCCTCTCATGATGATTTAATAACCCCATCATCTGGTAAAGTAAGAAAGTTGAAAGCACAAAAGAGGCGGGAGAGACTTTGCAGAGCACAGGGTAGGGCTGAGATATTAGCTGGTCAAAGTTTACCCTGGGTGCCAGCTGAGTTGGTGGCAAAGTTTCCTAACTTTCCACAAGAGCAGCGAGCTGATCAAGCTCTCACCCGAGCTTTTAAGTATGCTCAGGAGGTCAGGGAGGAATTGCCCAGATTCAGACTAGATAATGACATATTATATAGAGAGAGTCAGGACCCCAGAAATGGTGCCATGCGTAAACAATTGGTGGTACCCACAACTTTCAAAGGGCTAGTACTTAGACTAGCACATGATCATCCAGTGGGAGGTCATAAAGGTATGCAAGGAACACTGGATCAAATTCTTGTGCGTTTTTACTGGCCAGGTATATTCAAAGAAACTGCCCAGTTTTGTGCTGCATGTCCAGCGTGTCAGCGAGTTACAGCGGCTCACCCACCGGTGGTGCCATTGATCCCCATGCCAATCATCACAGACCCAATTGGTCGCATTGCCATGGATATTGTAGGCCCATTAGTCAAAACGCCCCGAGGTTTCCAATACATCGTAGTTATGGTAGATCAGGCAACAAGGTTTCCCTGGGCCATACCATTGAGGAATGTTTCTGCAAAAACAATAGCTTTAGAGCTAGTAAAATTGTTTTGTGAAGTGGGATTCCCAAGAGAGGTGTTGATTGACCGAGGGTCCAATTTTGTATCCAAATATTTGGCCCAGGTCTGGGATGCCTTTGGCATTCGTCACGTGAAAACCTCAGCCTACCATCCACAATCAAATGGTTTGGTGGAGAGATTCAACCAAACTCTCAAACAAATGTTGAGAAGGGGGTTAGCAGGAGAGGTAAAAGAATGGGATATGTTATTACCCTTTGCCTTATATGCCTGCAGGGAAAGAATTCAAGTGTCCCTAGGTGTAACTCCATATGAGTTGATGTATGGTAGGGCTCCACGGGGTTTGTTGGATATTTTGAGGGAACAATGGATTGATCCTGAACCAGGAAGTCAGGAGGTGCCACTGTTTCTACGTGACTTGAGAGCACGTTTGAAAAGGACGTCGCAGGTTGCTGAGAGGAACCTGCAGGACAGTCAAGTTCGCCAGAAAGGGTGGTATGATAGAAAGGCCAAAAGCCGCCAATTAAGCATTGGTGAAAAGGTTTTGGTTCAAGTAGCAGGAACTGCTCCAAAATTTGAGGTACAGTGGAAAGGGCCATGGGAGGTTGTTAAACAAGTAAGCCCAGTGTCTTATATGGTAGAAAATGCAAGAGGGCGTAGGCAGACCTACCATATTAATGTACTTAAGTCTTGGAAGGAGAGGCCTGTAAATAATGACCCTGACCCCAGTCAGGAAGTAAGTGAGCTTCAAGAAGATAACACTCTCGTAGGTATTACGGACTGTAGGAAAGCAGTTTCACCAGTAAAACCAGTCTGTAATAACTTAAGCAGGGGGGTATGTGATAAGGAAGCTTATCATAGCTCAGGTAGGAGCTATAGAAAAGATAATGTGACTCTGAACAAGCAACCTGTCAGTTTTGGTAGAAGTAAGAAAACAGAGTTTTCACATAAAAGACTACCAGTCCCAGAATGCACCAGGTTTCCAGCAGCCATGAGAGGGGCTGAAGTGAGAAAACGTGTGTGCAATCAAGAGAGCTATGAGGTAATCCCTAAGCACTCATCTCAAAGGGCAGGGCCTGATTCAACACAGCTGCGCTGTGTTAGGGAGGAGCACACATTAGGACAGAATAAGAATAGAGCTTATTCTAGAGGCTACAAGCTCCAGCCCAGCTTCAGCAAGAGCTTGAGGAAAAGATACAGCAACGGCTACAAGCACCAACATCACTTGGAGAAACAGAAGCCAAGCCAAGCGGATAGAGAGAGAAGGAAACTCTCTGGAAGGAAAAGAAGGAAGGCTATTGGCAGGTCTGGGAGAGTCCAAGGCAGTACCCATACTGGGAGGTATTCCAAGTGCCAGCAGAGTCCATTGGACTGGTGTCAGCCAGAGGAATGGAATGGCAGAGATAGGAATCACCAGTGGCTACCTGGGAGAGAGAAGACTACACGTGGAAGGGACTTTCAGACCTATGTCAGAAGGTATGTGAGGAAAGATCCAGTGTCCAGGGATCAAGATTGGAAGGCTGGACATCAGAATTGGATTACATACTGGCCAGGCTATACAGAGAGGAATTATGATAGCAGGAGAGGCTCAGGTATGAACACTGATCCAGACCCTATCTATAATAGTGAATGGCAGCAAGGGAATAAGCATTCTCATGATAGTGCCTTAATGAAAGACTCGTCTGTGCCAATGTATGATAGTGACCCTATGCTGATTGAGGAAGGGGGAGATACAGCAGATGAAACTATTTACATGGACTGTTCTCTATCTAAATGCTATTGCTAGTTTTCTGTGAGCAAACACATCAGCCATCACAAAGAAACCTAACTTTGTTCTTTATTTCCACTGCAAACAGCTCTTAAAGCAGGATTTGGGTTCACACAGTAGCAGCCAGCCAGCTAAAGGCTTTCAGCTGGTCAATTGATAGTAATTAAAGCTGCACCTGATTGTGTGTGTGAGCAAGGGAGAATCACTGCTGGGATCTGCGTGGAAAATAAGCAGAAGTTAACCTAACAAGCAAAGTTCCTTCATTTCTTTGTGCCTTTTTCCTTTGGTAATTATTTGCTAAGAAAACATTAGCTAATTGCCTGACAAGCTGAAGGTTGTTTTCTGATTTGCTTTGTGACTTTATGTTATCCATTTAAACACTGCAAGCAAGTAACCTCATTTATATTGCTAACAAGCATACTTGTGCTGGGTGAATTAAACCCTATCAATAAAAGAAGTATTTTATTGGCCTTACCACTTGGTTTCACAACTCAATTATTGTCTTCAGCTGTGTTTGGGAGTGAATGAACTACATTACCCACAATACCTTGCAAGAATCATATGAATATATGCATCGTCAAGATTGTGTAAGTTCTCACCCTAGGCAGCCGTCTGACAAGTCTCACAATTTTCTGCCACAGGGGACCATTATTTGACACAGAGAAAAGGCTATATTGGGCTGATATTGACATTGCCCCATATATATGTTGCACTTGTCCCCAAGATAGAATGTCAGAAATCACCCATATTGGTGATGCCTCAGTATGCTCTTGATCCTAGCAAACCTGGTGACATTCACCATGGCAGTACATGCTAGGCAAACCTTGAACAGCAGTACCATTAATGAGCAATGGCAGACAAACCTAATAACAACCTCCCCTCCCTCCCCAATACATCCTGAAGATAGCTGTTCCATGCTGATTCAAGTAGCACATTCTGTTGCACTTCACACATATACTTGCAGGCAGAAGGAAGGTGCCAGGTGAATACTCATGTGCCTTTACTAGAGAAAAGTTATAATAACATATCATGCACATCTGGTACCTGGAAGGTGTCATGTACTTTGATTCCAGTCATTGCTACTTCCTCAGTACATTGCAGCACAATCTGTTCCAGAGCACTTTGGGCCCTATGCTGCAAAGGGGAGAACTTTCTTTTGGCCTCTTGCTTCTCCTTTGTCTTCAACTTGAGGATCCACCACTTCTTCAGGTCCTTCACCTCACAATTGTGATGATACACTATGTTGATTTGCCTTGCAGTTTCTTGCCAGGAGTGCAGCTTATCATGGGCATTTCCATAACCATAGAGAATGGCTTTGGCCCTAATTTTCAGGCCACTAGCCATTGCCATCTCCTGGCAGAAGAAGTTGGCCTTTCTGGACCTGGGCAGGCTATCAGGATGTTGTGATGGGAAAGGTGGCCTTGCCCGATAGCGTTTCAGATATACCTGGATAGGCACGGACAAATGAGCCACACCCCTGGATAGGGTGAGACTTATCATTCTGTTTGTTTTTACCATTGTTCTTACTATTGTGACCTAAGCTTCCAAAAGGTCAGCCAACACATATTTAGATATTTGTTGCCTACTTCCAAAATTTGGTGCCATAACATTAAACTAGAGAATGTGAATATTGATATAAACTTTTCCAGGTCAGGTCAGGAATCACTGTTGTTCACTGGACAGCTATAGTGCCTCATTGTATCCATAAATTAGGTCTCAAGTTTCTATCAAATAGCGGTAGGCAGCACATTCCAACAGGAATTGATATGTGTAGGACAGTCTAGTAGGTGAGTGGCACCACAACAGAGCATTGATCCATTTGGCTCTCATAGTCACAGGTGGACCTAGGTTAGCATCAAGTCACTGAAAGAGGTGACATAAATGTTGGTGAACTGTGGGTAATTTGGGAGGCCACATCCCTCTAGCCTGCAATTTGAGGAGGCAGAGAAGCTGCCAAACAAAGAATCACTGCTATGTGTACTTTCTCCCCACTGTCAGACACTACAGATGTAAGATAACTGCTGTCCTGATGTACTGAACCAACCATCAACCATTTATGTGTATGCAATAGTGGCGCATTGTAACAGGAAGCTTAACTTGGATGCTAAGAATGTAACTTACATTATAACAGGGAGCTTAACTTTGAGGCTAACAGTATAACATCTATTCTATCACAGAGAGCAACTAGTAGTGTATGATGTTAGGATTTGTCCTTGAGATCAGATTTGGTTGCCATGTCTTTTATGGCTCTCACGTTTTCTGGGAGGCCATTCCATATTGTTGGTGCATGTATCGTGAATGCTCTGTTGCAGGTTGACTGGTTATACATTTTCTTTGTGTTTGGGATGATAAGAAGTTTTTTGTGGATGGTTCTTTTTATTCTTTTCTCTGAGTCCTTTCTTATTAGTGTCTAGAGTATGTCTGGGGTTAGTTTGTTTAGGATTTTAAATGTGCTAAGTAGAGTTTTGAATTTGGTGCACATGTGGATCGGGACCCAGTGAAGCTGCATCAGAGTTGGCATTATATACTCTTGTCTTGTGGTTTCTGTGATTATTTTTGCTGCTGTATTTTGGGCCATCTGGATTGTGAGTGTTACTGTATGTGTTTTGGGAGATCTTGATAAATTATATTACAGTAATCCAAGGTAGGTGTTGTTACTGCCTGGCATATTGTCCTGAAGTCATTATTGCTGAGAAGAGGTTTGAGTTTTTGTAAAGTTCTCATTTAATGGTACGCTGTTTTAATTGTTTTCTTTATGTGTATTTGAAAGCTTAGGGCCCGATTCTGACTTGGATGTCCCGGCCCTCTGTGCGCCCGAGAGGAACCTGAAGCACAAAGTTCACTGGGACTCTGATCCCGTGGGGCAGTCTAGCGCCATGGGATCAGAATTGCATCCAAGTCTGTATGTGCAGGCTGGGACCCCAATTCTGGTCAGCCTGCGCATACAAGCTTTGCCTGGCTATCTCAGACAGGACTTTTGAATGGAGCCGCGGCGCCATGGCGTCCAGTTGCCATGGCACCGTGGCTCCATTCAAAAGCCACGATCCCCAGCCGCCGTACTGCAAACTGCATTCCCTGCAGCCCAACCCCCGATCTGGACTCCCAAGGCCAGGGTCAGGCTGCAGGGAATGTCCTTTGCCCTCTCTCACCCCTTTTCAGCCCCCTGGGCCTGCCCGATCCTCTTGAATAGCGGAACTTAGAGGTGGAATAAGTTCCCTGTTCAAGCTGCCGGCCCTGGACATACAGGGCTGACATTGGAATCGGTCCTGTATGTCCGGGGCCGATGACTGCCCACTGTCTGCCCTAACACCACCATCGATTTGTCCCTTTCCCACAACTTCCCCGTTCAACGAGCGTGTAAGTTAGTCGGGGTCGGGAGTGGGGTCCAAATAGCTGGGATGGATGACTCCATTAGTATTTGGTCCAGTATGACCCCTAGGTATTTTACATCATTTTTGACTGTAAGTTCATTGTTTTGTATTTTTATTGTTGTAGGTGGTATAAATGTGGTGCTGCTGGTGATATTTAGGACTGTCTTTTTATAGTTTATAATTAAATTTTGTTTCCCTAACCACTGTATCATTGCCTTCATAGTTTGTTTAAGGGTACATAAATAATAATATCATCCGCGTAGATATTTTATTGGATGTTGTCATCCCTTATTATAGCACAGAGGGGCTTTAAGTACTGTATATATTGATGAAAAAGATGAGCCCTACTGCATTCCTTGGGTCTGAGTAATAGTCCCTGATCTTTTTGACTTGTTGTTTTCTGTTTGTTAAGTAGGTGGTGAACCATTTAAGGATAGTGCCACAGAGTCCTATTTCTTGGAGTCTTCTTAGCAGGTTTAAATGGTTAACTGTGTCGAACGCTGCTTTGATATCAATGAATATGATTATGAATCCTTGCTGTGGATTATCTATGCCTGTAATTAAGGTGTTGAGTGGTGTGAAGAGCATTTCCACACTATGTTTGGGGTTTGAAGCTATGCTGGTACTGGTCTAGTGATGCGTGTTGATCCAGACAGTCTTGTAATTGCTTTTTCAAATGCTTTTGCTATGAATGGCAGGTTGGAATGGGCCTGTATGACTTTGGTCCCATGGGGTTGAGCTTGGTGTTCTTTAATACTGGTCTAATAGATGCTAATTTTAGATTGTCAGGCATATAACCCTGTGTAAGTGATAGCTGTGTGATGTTATGTAGGATTGATCCTAGTTCCTTTCTTGATAGTTTGATTCATGAGACTGGACATAGATCTAAAAGGGAGGTGGTTGTGTTTATATTGGCTATGATGTTGTCTAGTTGCTGTGCAGTAGTTATTTAGAATGTGTCCCAGTTTACGCTGCCATATTGTTTTGTGTGGGTGTTGTCTATTTGTTTAGGGGTATCTATTGTTGTTTATTTGTATTTTGATTCCAGATAATCTGCCATATCTTGTGGGTTAATCCATTCCAATTCTGACCCTTGATTGGGTTCTCTTATGAATGTGTGTACTATTTCAAATAGCTCTCTTGGTTTGTTGAGGGATTTCATTATTAAATTTGTGTGGTATTCTCTTCTGTGACTTCGTATTAAGTGGTTGTATTTTTTTAGCATGTCGTATTTTTGCAGATTTTCTTGGTTTTTGGTTCTTCGCCAGATACGCTGTAATTTCCGTAGTGCTCTTTTTAATTCATTAATCTCCTTTACCATGAAGCTATGCATTTCCTTCTCTCGGGTATCTTCTTTTATGGTGCAAGCGCTGCTTTGCCTGTGGAAGTGTTCCTGTTTTCAATGGTGTCTTCCAGGTCTGAAGTGCTGAGGTTCAGGAGTGACATCACTTGTTGTAGGAATGCATTGTTGACAAATTGTTTACATTTTCTGTGTTCATTTGTTGTATCTTTTTGGTTTTCTGTCAATGTGGAAGTTGTTTTATGAAATGTTGTCATGGAATGGCCATCCATGGAGCTTCATTAGCAGTGGAGAGGGTTGTGAGATCTTGTTTATCATTTGGTTTGGTATGAATATAAGGTCTAATATGCCTCCTTTATTGAGGGTTGGGGTTTGAGTTATTTGCATATAGTGGAGAGCATCCATTGCATTCAGAAAGGAGCTAGCTTGTTTGGGGGGTGCCGTTGTTAAGTTTAGGTCTCCTAAGAGAATTAGGGGTTTCCTTGGGGTTGAAACATAGAAACATAGAAAAATGATGACAGAAAAAGACCACATGGCCTATCTAGTCTGTCCTTCCATATCAACAACTACAACAGTCCGCTTTTTTCTTTTAGAGATCCTCTGTGTTTGTCCCATGCTTTTTTGAATTCAGATACTGTCCTCATCTCTACCACCTCCATTGGGAGACTATTCCACGGATCCACCACTCTTTCCCTAAAGAAATATTTCCGCATATCACTCCTGAAACTATCACCCTTCACCCTCATCCCATGTCCCCTTGTAGCAGAACTTGCTTTCAATTGAAAGAAGCTCTCCCTCATCAGAGACTTTTGACGAAACTAAAGAGTCATTGGATAGGAGGCAGTGTACTATTGTGGATCAGGAACTAGTTAAAAGATAGAAAGCAGAGGGTAGGGCTAAATGGCCAATTTTCCCAATGGAGAAAGGTGAATAGTGGTGTACCCCAGGGATCTGTGCTGGGTCCGCTGCTTTTTGACATATTCATAAATGACCTGGAAAGTGGAATAACGAGTGAGGTTATCAAATTTGCAGATGACACAAAACTATTTAAAGTTGTTAAAACCCAAGAGGATTGTGAAAAATTGCAAGAGGATCTTGATAAATTGGAAGACTGGGCATCAAAATGGCAGATGAAATTTAATGTGGACAAGTGCAAGGTTATGCACCTAGGGAAGAGCAACCCAAACAATGGTTACACGATGCAAGGTTCCACATTAGGAACCACCACCCAGGAAAAAGATTTAGGCGTCATTGTGGATACCATGTTAAAACCCTCGGCCCAGTGTGCAGCGGCGGACAAGAGAGCAAATAGAATGCTAGGTATGATAAGGAAAGGAATGGAAAATAAAACAAAAGATATTATAATGCCTCTATATCGTTCCATGGTGAGACCGCACCTTGACTATTGCGTGCAATTCTGGTCACCGTATCTTAAAAAGGATATAGCGATTTTAGAAAAGGTACAGAGAAGAGCCACCAAAATGGTAAAGGGGATGGAAGGATACTCCTATGAAGAAAGGCTAAAAAAGTTAGGGCTCTTTAACCTGGAAAAGAGACGGCTGAGGGGAGATATGATAGAAGTCTATAAATTAATGAACGGAGTGGAACGGGTAAACGTAGATTGATTGTTTACGTTATCAGAATATAGAAAGACTAGGGGACATGCAATGAAGCTACAGGGTAAACTAATAAAAGAAAATATTTTTTCACTCAACGTGTAATCAAACTCTGGAATTTGTTACTGGAGGATGTAGTAAAGGCTGTTAGTGTAGCTGGGTTTAAAAAAGGTTTGGACAAGTTCCTGGAGGAATTGTCCATAAACCATTATTAAGAAGTGACCGAAGATATCAATGCTTGACCCAGTACAAGCATTGTGGAACTTGTGTCTCTTGGGGAAACTGCTAGGTACATATGACCTAGATTGGCCACTGTTGGAAACAGAATACTGGGCTTGATGGACCTTGGTCTGACCCAATATGGCATATCTTATGTTCTTATGTTATGTTACTTTAAGATCATCAGACACAACCACGCCTAGGTCCCGCTCTTCTTTAGTGCACAAAAGTACTTCACCCCCTGTACTATATTGCTCCCTTGGATTGCTGCAGCCCAAAAGCATGACCGTACAATTATTAACATTAAATCCCAGCTGCCAAATTCTAGACCATTCTTCAATCTTAGCTAGAACCCTCCTCATATTATCTATACCTTCCTGGGTGTCTACTCTATGGCAGATTTTGGTATCATCTGCAAAGAGGCAAACCATACCCGACAGCCCTTCCACTATATCACTAACAAGATGTTAAAAAGAATCAGACCAAGGACAGATCCCTGGGGCACACCACTGGTAACATCTTTCTTCTCAGAGTGAGCTCCATTTGCCTGTACTCTTTGTCGCCTCCCACCCAACCAATTTCTAACCCAATCAGTAACTTTAGGGTCCATCCCTAGGGTGCTCAGTTTCTTTATAAGTCACCTGTGAGGAACAGTGTCAAAGGCTTTACTGAAATCTAAATACACCACATCTAGGGCTCTCCTTGGTCCAACTGCATGGTCACCCAATCAAAGAAATCAATCAGATTTGTCTGACAAGACCTGCCTCTGATGAATCCATGCTGCCTCAAATCCTGTAATTCGCTGGACTCCAGAAACCTCACTATTTTTTCTTTCAGCAGTGTTTCCAATAATTTACTCACCACCAAAGTTAAACTAACCAGCCTGTAGTTTTCAATCACATCCTTATTTCCGCTTTTGTGTAAAGGCACCACATGAGCCTCTCTCCAGTCCTTCGGCACCACTCCCGACTCCAATGAGGCATTGAAAAGGTCAGTCAGTGTTGCTGCTAGAACGTCCCTAAGTTCCCTTAGTATTCTAGGGTGTATCCCATCCGGTCCCATCGCTTTGTCTACCTTAAGTTGAGCTAGTTTCTCACGAACACAGTCTTCTAAAAATTGTTCAAGATGTCCCTCACTTCTGTTCCTTTTTGTGGGTGTTTTCTGAGGTCCTGCTCCTGGTTCTTCATCTGTGAACACAGAACAGAACTATTTGTTAAGCAATTCCACTTTATCCTCATCAGTTTCTACATATTCCTCCCCTTCACCCTTGAGTCTGACAATACCACTTTTGCCCTTCCTCTTCTCGCTAACATATCTGAAAAATTTGTTATCCCCCCATTTTATTGCATTAGCTATTTCCTACTCTTTTTGAAACTTTGCTAGCTTCTCGAAGTTTTTCCAAATATAGATGCCTGTCTTCCTCTCTCTGTGATCTCTTGTATTTCATGAAGGCCTCCCTCTTTTTCTTCGCATTTTCAACTACTTCTTTCAAAAGCCATAGCAGTCTCCTTTTCTTTTTACCTTTATTTACCATTTTAACAAAAAGGTTAGTTGCCCTTAAAATATCCCCTTTCAGTTTTGCCCATTGTTTTTCTACATCCCCCAGCTGTTCCCATCCCGCTAATGACTCCCTGAGTTATTGGCCCATCTTGGCAAAATTAGTCTTCCTAAAGTCTAAGACCCTCATTTTGGAATAGATTCTAACAGCCCGAGTCCTAATACTGAACCACACCATCTGGTGATCACTTGATGTAAAATGATCTCCCACTATAACATCAGAAACACTTTCACCATTGGTAAGCACGAAGTCCAGTATGGCCCCTTCATCTGTGGGGTCTGTTACCAATTGCCTGAATAGTCCTCCCTGTAGTGAATCCAGGATCTCTTTACTTCTAGATGATACTGCAGCAGTAATGTGCCAATCATCATCTGGCATATTGAAATCTCCTATCAGTAACACTTCCCTTTTCCTAGCAATGCTGCGTATGTCTTCAATTAACTCTCTGTCCACCTCTTTCTCTTATGAGAGAGGTCTGTATATCATGCCAATGCAAATAGATTTTTCTTCCCCTCTTTCTAGTTTAACCCACAATGCCTCCTCTCTCCCTTTTAAGCTCTAATAGTATTTTTTACATATAGTGCCACTCCTCCTCCCCTTCTTCCTACCCTGTCCTTTCTGAATAAAGTATAGCCAGGTATAGTTACATCCCAGTCATGGTTTTCTGTGAACCATGTTTCTGTTACTGCCACTAAATCCAAGTTGTCCAACAAAGAGACGTGGATAGCAAGGAAGGTGACGTAAATGAACCTTTATTGAACTAACATCAGCCCCCCCCCCCCCCGGTGGATAAAACACAGTTTCCCACCAACAGATCCCCATCCCCCCCTGATGGCAGTAGAGTGGACCATCAACCCCTGCCCTGCTGGGGAACAGACACCCTACAGGGCAGTCCAAGCAGCTCCACACACATCCATAACACAATAACAGACAGACATTAGGCCTGGATATTCACAGATGCACCCCACCACTATCTGATATTCTCCTGCAGCAAGCCATCAGCCACTGCACCCTGCAAGGCACTCCATCAAGACACATACCATCTGTGCACAGTCTGCTGGTTGGTCCTGATGGAAATGCATGCACCCACAACTGGGGTGGCAGCACACACAAGCAGATAAATCAGTGAAGAGGCCCCAACAGGAAACCCATATATATCACATGAGAGAAGCACAATACAGCACTATGGGTGTGCCTAGCCATGCTGCCGTCACTGCACATGCAGGGTGAGAGTGATCCCCCAGAAGCACATACAGAGGTCACCCTGTCTGTGTAGGTGGTGGCCAGGCACTACCATGTCCCTGTCAGTGCCCTATGCCCTGTGCAGCTGCATCCTGGTCAGCCCACCCTGTCTGAGATGTACCCATGGTCCCTTGCTACTCATTATGCACATTGGCAGGCCAATACTGGCAACAGTGCTGGCAGTGTGGGCTGTGGAAGGGGCTTGCAGCCAACACCCCCTGTATAGACAGACACACACTTCCACACCTATGCCATCATGGTGCTACTATTGAGGCGGTAATTAGCCTTGCCCACCAAACCGGTCCTGGGCACGGCAAGGCATGGATATGGTACGCAGTACTGCTGGGGGTCACTCCCCAGGGTGGTAAACACCGTCAGAGGCCAGGCCTGGAGCACACACCGCAAACACCTAACTGATTGCTCTGATGGGGTCAACTAGCAGTATGTGCGTAACGTATGGATATCTATCTGACAGTACTCCTAGCAAACGTCTCAGAGCTGTGTACCGTATACCTCAGGTGTAGGGTGACATTGCTAAGGTATGCAGGTGCTAGTATTGGGAGATGCATGCAGGGTCCAATGTTCTGCCTCTCCAGGAGACATTGGCCAATGGGGCCTGTGGGTGTGGGTGTGGGTGTGTCTGGCCCTGTTGGCTGCTGCTTTACGGCAGAGATTCCCAACTCCAGTCCAGGTTTGCATCACACTGTTCGGGTTTTCCTGCTGTCCCTCATGAATATGCATGAGCTACATCTACATGCCAAGGGGATGGTGCATAGATATACAGCACAGGCATTTGTATGAGTGGCAGCATGGAACCTGACTGGTGTGTGGCCCACCAGGACTGCATTTGAGAGCTTCTGCTCTAGGTACTGCCCCTGTTCATGGTGTCTGTGCTCAGTGGGGTAAAAGATAGACGTAGTACCATTGCATATGTCCTTGCCACGAAAGGTGTGTCCTTACTATCACTGTTTAGTTGTGGGAAGAATATGTGGGCAGGATTGGTGGTAGCCCCAGCTGGGCTTTGAACCTGTGACCTTCTGTTTTTGCATGCACTGTCTGTGTGCACTGCACCACCATGTAGCCACAAATTGGTTGGATTCCCTGGAACATCCATGACTGTGGATCTGGCAGGGCCTGTCTGTTGCAGTGGACTGTGCCAGCCTGCACATGGCTAGGCCTCTGTCTTCTGTGGCTAGCAGCCACTGCCCCCTGCACCACATGTACTCGTCCGCCAACATGCTGGCATGAGCCTCTCTCAGAAAAAGCAGATGACCTGATTGCAATGTGGCAGTACGGGACTGCATTTGGGGGACGTGGCTGTAGGTAATGCCCATTGTTGTGGTGTGTGTGCGGTGTTGGATAAAATATGGGTGTTTTCCCCATGCTTATGTTCCCTGCAATACAAGGGATTCTGCGCTATCTTTGTTTAGTGGTGGGTAAAATATAGGGACTGGGCAGGCAAGTGCCCCAGCTGGGATTTGAACCTCTGACCCTCTGGTTCTAGAGGTACTGGCTCTGTCTGCTGCACCACACTATGGCCACAGAGACAGTGCAGCCCCTGGAGGTAGTAAATCTGGCAGGATGGAGTCGCAAACCCTGCTCTACGCATTTTTACTGTGGGCACATGCACCCTGTCTGGTGACAAACGTGCACATAAACCCCGGAAATGACCACGGAAAATGGGGGACACAATATCACCACGCTGGGCAACAGTGATATTAATGGGCAACCATAGCAAACACTCCCAGGAAAGCTCCAACAAAAAGGAAATGTTTTTTGGAAGAGTCTCCGCTCCGTACACCTTTCCAAAAATCATTTCTTTTTGCTGGAGCTTTCCTGGGTGTGGGTTTTAGTTTTGCCCATTACTATAACTGTTCCCCAGCTGACTTACTATTTTTACAATTTTTGTTGTGGTCCTTTTCTATTTTTAATTCCACTTTTGGGCTGTGCAGATGTATCACACTGCTCACGTTTTGCAGGTTTCCCCGGTTTTGCTGTACATTGCTGACGTAAATGGTTTCTCTTACCTTTAAATGCCCTCTACCGCGAGTGTTTCACTCGCGCTATTTTTCCCTTGTAAATTCGGCAACGCAACTGTGCGAGGGGCCTCTCCCCTCCCCTTCCCCGCCCATTAACCCCTTCTGTCCGCCCCTCCAGGGCCTTCCTCCGCCCTCCGTTAGCCTTTCCACGCCTCTATCGGACATTTGCGGGTGCGTACTTCTGCGGCACCCGTTACTGTGACGCGCAAGGGTGCGGGGCTTCATCGCACATTTGCGGGGCGCTTAAGCACTCTTAAATACGCTTTTAGTGCGCTATTGTGCGGCTGCGCACATTGGCGGTTTTTAGTAAACATGCCCCATAGACTTTTTATCTATAAAGATTTTACAGTGTATTTTGTTTCATGCAAAACATTTATGGTGTTTGATTCAATCCCCTATTTAACATATAGCACCACCTCTCCACCAATTTGGTCTGCCCTATCATTGTAATATAATTTGCATCCAGGTATCACAGTGTCCCATAACTAAACTTTCCTTCAGTGCTATATATTCTAATTCTCCTATCTTATTTTTTAGACTTCTAGCATTTGCATACCAGCATTTCAAAGTTTGTTTTCTGTTCATATTAATAATCTAGTTATCAGTTGACGGTGTCATTTGGAATCTTTGAACCTTGTCTGCTCTTTAATTAAAGGCACCTGGGTTACTTCTCTGTCGGAATTCCCTGTTTTGCTAGTATTCTTCAAAGATCATTCTAAACCATGTGCTTTTGGGCAACTGTCAGTTTCCTCCATTATCTAGAAGCAAATGGGGCAGGAACAAACTGCTTTTTTGCAGCTAAAAATGTTGACAATTGAGATAGCTTAAAATACATATTTAACTAACTTATACTTAAGCACACATTTGCAGGGAAATTTTAGAAAAAATAGTGCTCCCATCTGAAGCACTTCAGGATGCAATAGAAAAAATTCCTTCTGGAGCTTCAGAGTATTCTTGGTGATATCGAGAAGCATCCTTAATTTGTAATTTAAAAATAAATCATCACAGTATTTAAAAAACAAATGCAGTAACCATTCATTATCAGATTTTAATACAAGTAATTCTGAGTCAGAAGTCTCCAAAGTATCAGATATAGTCAATAAATCCCTCAAACCATTATCAGATTCCTTCTTAGCAGTAGGAAGATGTCAAATCCTTGAAATTAGAGGAGAAACGGAGGTGCCGATTTCAGCTGAACTATTTCCTTGCTGTTCTTCCTGATTGATTGCTGGTGCTGGTGGCTCTCCCGATTGGTTGGTGAGCTGCTCTGAGGGCTTTAAAATCATCTGCCCCACCGCGGGACGTTGAGGTGCCGATTTCAGCTGAACTATTTCCTTGCTGTTCTTCCTGATTGATTGCTGGTGCTGGTGGCTCTCTCCCGATTGGTTGGTGAGCTGCTCTGAGGGCTTTAAAATCATCTGCCCCACCGCGGGACGCTGAGGTGCCGATTTCAGCTGAACTATTTCCTTGCTGTTCTTCCTGATTGATTGCTGGTGCTGGTGGCTCTCCCGATTGGTTGGTGAGCTGCTCTGAGGGCTTTAAAATCATCTGCCCCACCGCGGGACGCTGAGGTGCCGATTTCAGCTGAACTATTTCCTTGCTGTTCTTCCTGATTGATTGCTGGTGCTGGTGGCTCTCCCGATTGGTTGGTGAGCTGCTCTGAGGGCTTTAAAATCATCTGCCCCACCGCGGGTCGCTGAGGTGCCGATTTCAGCTGAACTATTTCCTTGCTGTTCTTCCTGATTGATTGCTGGTGCTGGTGGCTCTCCCGATTGGTTGGTGAGCTGCTCTGAGGGCTTTAAAATCATCTGCCCCACCGCGGGACGCTGAGGTGCCGATTTCAGCTGAACTATTTCCTTGCTGTTCTTCCTGATTGATTGCTGGTGCTGGTGGCTCTCCCGATTGGTTGGTGAGCTGCTCTGAGGGCTTTAAAATCATCTGCCCCACCGCGGGACGCTGAGGTGCCGATTTCAGCTGAACTATTTCCTTGCTGTTCTTCCTGATTGATTGCTGGTGCTGGTGGCTCTCCCGATTGGTTGGTGAGCTGCTCTGAGGGCTTTAAAATCATTCTGCCCCACCGCGGGACGCGGTCGCGGGCGTCCCCTGGGGGCGTGCCCGAAGGGGCATGACCAAAGGGGCAGGCCACGCCCCTTTGGTGCCCCTTCGGTTCACGTCGGTTGAGGAGGTTATTCCCTGTTATGGGGAAGAGAAAAAAGAAGTTACCGCCGGTTGTCCAAGTGAAGGCAGTCAAAACTATTGGTCCAATGGATGCACATGTACAATCACACGATTTGGCTGCCTCAACTCAGTCAGCAACGAATGTTCTTGTTGATACGTCAGCCGTGAGTACTTCTTCTCTCACTCCTCTTAGCGATATGGGCGTAACTCCGCCCATCGGTGACTCTAATTCCGTTTCTGATGTTGCTTTATTATTGACTGAGCCAGTAACAGTTAATTCTGTTTTGGATGTATTGCCTTCCTCCTTTTTAAGGGTGGACTCTGTAGAATCATCTATACCTATGCCTACTGTGATTTCTTTCCCCCCGGTAGTGGATGTCCATGCTCCACCGTCGGACATTTCCTTGAAAGATATTTGGACAATTGTCTCTCGCATGGAGCTCTCTTTAGGTGTTTCATTGAAGAAGATTTCGGATTTTTCTAAAGAGACTGTGATGAAATTGTCTGACCATCAGGATAGAATATTGTCTTTAGAAAAGAGGGCTGATTTTCAGGATTCTAGTTTTCTTTCTCATAAGGCTATATTAGATAAAATTCCGGTGGATTCACTGGTTTTGCATAAACAAGATGAGTATTTAGAAAATATGTTTAGATCCTGTAATCTTCGTTTACTTAATTTTCCGAAGACACATTTTTTATCCCCCATGATTTTGCTACAAAAATATTTTCATGAGGTTTTGTGTTTTAGTGACTCTAAGGCAATTTGTATTTCTAAACTCTTTTATGTTCCTGTCGGTAATGTGGTTAGTGCGGAGATAGAGGGGGTGGTGGGCGCGCAGCCGCAACACCCCGCCTCTTCTCCGCTAAATATTTCGGAGTTTATTGAGTCAGATAATGATATTATTAATTCTAGAGTTACTTTAGTGGTCACTTTTGTTTCTATGTTGGATAAAGATAGGGTCCTTCGTGCCTATTTTCAGAAAAAGAAGGAACTGTTTTGTGGTCAGACCATACAAATATTTCCAGACGTCTCTAGAGAGACTCAGCGACGACGTAAGTCCTTTTTGGATATGCGTCCTCGTGTTCTTGCTTTGGGTGCCTCTTTTTATTTAAAATTTCCATGCAAATGTCATATTTTATATCAGGGTAAAAGATATGTATTTGTTGAGGTAGAGCAGTTAACCATATTTTTGGAGGGTAAGATGTAGAGGTTTTTGGTCTTTTCCTTTTATTAGGATCACCGATATGTGAAATAGAGTTTGAGTTATAAATTTAGGAATCATTCAGGATTTGTGAGTGTATTAAATTGGCATCTCCTTGATGGGTGTCTGATGTATTGTTAATGTATTTCTTGATATTGTATTGACAGTGGTTATTTTTCTTGTGTTTATTTTGTATTGTTATGAGAAATCAATAAAAAAAAAAAGAAATTAGAGGAGAAACATCAATAGAAGCTTTCAAAACCTCTACCAATTAATGATGGCAAAATCCCTTCAGGGACCTCAGTGGTAACTGAGGAAAATTAATGATTCAAATATTGGAAGACTTTGCCTAATTTTGCAGGGCCTCAACTTTAGATCACAAAACCAAGTTATCTTTAACCAATGTAGCATCCAAAGCCTAAACAAAAGTAACATTAGTGTCACAAACTTCTACTGTCTGTTCCAATGCTTTAATATCATGCTCACAAACTGCTGCTGTTTTACCCACACACTCCTCAAGCTGAGGAACAATTGCTTGCCCAAGTTCCAGGATGACTTGCCAAATAACCTTGAAAGTCGAATGAGATGTAGAAGACTGACCTTAGGCTCCAGATGAAGATGACACAACACCTGACATTACAACCCCTGGAAAAGAGCCAGAAGCTGTTAGTTAACTTACAATACTAGATCAATTAATGGGGATAATCCGTTCATAAAATATTACTCTTATCACGTCCCCACTCTTAAATCCAGCCATGACAACATGTACTGACAAATATAACTGTTTTGTTAGACTTTTTTCAAAAAGCATCCACTAAGTATGCTAGACTCTTAACCCTTTGGTCCTTCTATTTTATTTTTCAAAAATTTAATACTTTAAAATGCAACCTTCAATCAACCGTCCTACTAAGTACTCCCTCATGCTGACTCATATGTCCATTATTTCTCCCGACATAACGTCATGTTTTAAACTTCTTAATTCACAAGTTCTGCATCAGAGCACATGTGAAAATGATTTTATTTATCTGAATGGAGGCAACATTATTTATTTTATCTTCATTGTCTTCTCGGTTGCATTCACCACCAGTTCATCTCTCTAAATTTGTTCTGATTCACTCCTCAAAATGGCTGCAGCGTCTCTTTTGAAGCTTGTGATGACGTCTTAGCCACTATATTATTTAAAGATATCGTTCTCCTTTTTTTTTTTTAAAAGAAGACCTTTCTTTTTAATAATCTTGACCAATCACAATAGGAAATAATCCTTTTAAATTGATCACGACCCTTCATAGTAAGGAATACCATTTTATTTTCATATATAAGCCATATGGTTGTACTGTATTCAAAAAGTATATCCAGAATTGTTCTTTATAATTCAGCCATGCTCCCCTGTCTCCTCCTCTATGCCAGAGCTCTTCAAATGTGTGTCCTTTCTCAAGACAATGTTGTACAACTGGAGCAGATTCATTCTTCATACTGTATGTATCTGGGAACAAGGTTCCCTTAACCTAACTTCTATTGCTCTGTTTGAACGCCCCACATATATTTTCTGACAGGGGCACATAATTATATAAATTACAAAAGTAGTATTACATGTCAAAGTCATCTTACTTCTGATAACTTTCTGGTTGCAGGACCATGTCCACTGTTTTTCTTGAATCGTCTGTAGACATATTTCACAACTTTCACAGCTGTCCCAGTCTTTCTTCATTTTGTTGTTGAGATTATATCCATATGGCAGGTCATTGAATTATGTCACCACTATTCTTACCTCTCGTGTAAGCTATAATAGGGCGTTAACTGAAACATTCATGGGTTGTCAAAATTTGGCAATGTTTCTGCAATATTGCTGTGACCTTTAATATTCTATTAGAGAATGACAAAACACATACTATGTGATCCTGGGTTTATAAGCCAATAACCGATCTCATTGTGCATTGTCATGAGGCTGGTGCCAATAAAGATGCAGAGTTGAAAAGAAACTCTGTTTTTCACAGAGCTCTAGGTGTGCAATTACCTCAAAGCACAGCTAGAGGGGGCAGGATTGACTCTACAGAAGCTAATGAGGCTAGGAGAGCTAACCAGTTGCACCTGGAAATGAGCCCGGGAGATTCAAAGGGAAGATCCCTTTATAAATGGAAGCTTAATGCTAGCAAAGCAGACACAGACACAGATAGAAACGCAGACGCAGAAGGAGCTGGAGCAGCAGGAAGAGAAGGAACAAGGATTATGGCTGAAGAAGGAAGGAGAGACCTGAAGGAAGGAATCCTCCTTGAACAAGCCCAAAAGGACAGAATTCACAGAGGTAGAGTTCAGAGGGGCCAAGTTACGAGAGCTGTGGTTCAGAGGGAGTCTGCTAAAGAAAGCAGTCAGGCTGGAGGGTATGCCACTCCCTGCTTAAGCAACATTCCTGAGTCCAAAGCTGAAAGACATATACAGAGAGCCAGAGAGCCAGGCTTGGAGGAAAGCCTGCAGGCATTGGAGTATGCTGAGCAAGTTTTACCAGGTACCCAAAGGGAAGGAGTTTCTAACAAAGCTACTGTGTCACTGAAGCATAGAGCTGGAGAATCCGCACCAGGTTTTACTAAGCTTTCAGGAAGTCCAGCACTGCCCAGAAGCTACCAACAGAAAACCTGTTGTCACAGAGACGTGCATGAGAGAGAAGGCTCCAGAGCTTCAAGCTACAGGAACTCAAGGTATGAAAGATTTATCCCTGCTAATGAAAGCTTAACTCCTAAAAGCACTGCAAAAACTAAAACTCACTTTATAAGAAGAGGAAGGAAACCAGAGTGGTTTAAAGAACTACCAGAAGACTTTAAAGCACAGTCTTATTGGAGGCAAGATACCAGAGACAGTCCATATAAAGCTGTAACTGCCAGGGGCAGCGTGTGCTCTGAGGGGGAAAGTAGTGAGGCAGAATTTATGGAAATAGAAAATGCAAACACTATTCCCATTCCTCAAGAAGAAGCTATGGATTGTAGTTTGTGTATGGCTACTAGCCTGGAATCTATAGCAGCATTGTAAATAAGAAGAAACCTTGTTTAGTTGTTTTACCCAGGAATGAATTGAATTCCTCCATTTATCCCTTGCACCTAATTGTGAAGAGATCAACAATTGGTTCATCTGTTTAGTACTGGAACCTTTATAAAGAAGGACATTCTTTAATTTCCATGGTCTTAATGAACCCTTGCACAGAGGGGAAATAAAAGCCTTGTTTCCCTACACTCGTGGCTCAATTATTGTGTGCTCACAAGGAGCTAAAATCCATAAGACCAGTCTGCGCTTGGCCTTAAATATCCCACGCTCTTTGAAAAATAAGTGTGATGTGTAGCATGCCCTTACCGCCATTGGCCACCAGGGGCACCATCATGACAGCATATAATGCTCTTTTATAGGCTTGCATGATGCATGCCTCTTTATAACCCCACGTCAAATATTTGCTTATCAAATCCAATGCTTGAATTTTATACTGTCACATAACTGATCCTCAGTAATCTTAAAAATTGACTTTTTGGCAACCCCACCTTCAACTTATATGGGTGAAAACTCTTAAACATTAAAAAATTGTTCCAGTCTACTGGCTTCTGATATATACTATAATACTTACCAGTCCTTTACTCTGTTTTTTGATTAACACATCCAGGAAAGAAATCTTCTCTTGACGCTGCTCACTCTGAAATTTCAGAGTGGGCACACATCTGTTTAACAAATTTATAAAACATGTCAGTAATTGTTAAGATCCCATCCAAATGCATAATACATCAACCAAATATCTGACCCATAATTGCACAAAAGTCATCCAATTTGATAAAACTCCTGAGTAATTATTGCACAAAACTATGTCCCGCATGTCCATAATGTAGCCTTTATGGATTTTTGAAAGTAGCACATTTTCCCCAATCCATTTCCATATAATATGTAATGCCTGTTGCTGGTCCACATTGGTGTACAATGAATTGATATCCATTATTACCAGCCAGAAATCTTTTGTCAGATCCCTGTTTGTATTCAATATATTTAGTAACTGGCTAGTATCCTTCAAATAGGATATAGCCCATGATGCTGAAAGATTTAGGATTACATCTGAAGTGGTTCTAAGACCAACATTCTACTTGATACTATAGAGTATCCTGATGGAACACTATATGACTTGAGACTTTGGAATTGTGCACAAAATTGGAAGAAGCAGACTCTTATTTATCAAAAAATCTCATTCTCTACTACTATCCTCACTGATATTCCATTATAGCCAATTATTTTTTTCTTTCAGAGTTGGAGTTTGATCTTCTAGTAATTTTCTATAATATTTCACATCATTCAACTGCCGATGGATCTCTTGGTCATATTGTTGACTAGATTGTATAACTACCGCTCCTCCCTTATCAGCCCTTCATATAACTATATTTTCTTTTTGGACTAATTCAAGTAAACTTTTCCATCGATCTTTTGTCATGTTCTTCCACATTGGTATACACGGTACTGTTTTTCCATCAGTTGTACATTTTGTATCACTATTCTCTAGGGATCCATTTTGATGGTCTAGTTACCAATGACCCACCAACCAAAAAACCCCGGGTCACATATACATAAATTATAGCTCTAACAATCTCCTAAAGTAAATTATCAAGGTCAAACCTAATACTCCTAAACACTAAGGGGTATGTTTACTAAATGGCGCACTAATGGGCCTGCTCATGTGCGCGGCACGCAAATGAGCGATAGAGGCGGGGAAAGGCTCCCGGAGGGCGGAGGAAGGCTCCCCAGGGGCGGAGAGATGGGTTCAATGGGCGGAGAGTGGGAGGGGAGAGGCTCCCCGCACAGGAGCGGGGCTGAAATTCAAGCAAAAAAATACCGCGGGTGAAAACCTCGCAGTAGAGCCGATTTAAAGGGAAGAGAAACCATTTCTGTCAGCAATGTACAGCAAAACCAGGGGAAACCTACAAAACGTGAGCAGTGTGATACATGTGCACGGAACAAAAGGGCAAATAAACATTAAATATGACCCAAACTAAATATAATAAAATTATAATCAAGCTGGGCAATAGTGATAGTAATGGGGAACATCAAAAAACACACCCAAAAAAGCCCTCCCCCCCAAAAAATATGAATTTTAGAAGGGTCTACGCTCCGTCCCCATACAAGGTGAATGATCCCACAGTGAAATAGCACTGATCAGGGTTTCCCTCTCCATTGGACAGGTTACCTATGGCATGCACATTTCCACAACAGCAGGGTGGGCAGGTCGAAATGGGCAATTGGAAAGATGCAGGGAAAGGGGATACAGAGGGCTGCAGGCGGCAAATGTTGTGGTGCAGCTTGGGCACAGTGCGGCCTAGGCAGATGCCTAGATGGCACCTAGAAATGCTGAAACTGAACAGCAGCCAGACAGCAACTGATAAGGGCCCAACATGGGCACAAAAGTGTCCATCACAGTGCCACAGGGGATAGCACCCAGCAGGTACCCCCAAGGGCACAGAACATTGGCAGGCGGTGATTGGGGGACATGCGGACAAATTTGCAGGCACCCCTACCCCAGAACCCCCACCATAGGCAGCCGCCTACCCACACAAAGGATGGCCTCAGACTGCGTACCACCAGCACTACCAGCAGAAGGGCATGTCAGCAGGGTGGCACAGGGGTACTGGAGGTGGAGGGGGGCAGTGGCAGCTGCCCAGAGCAGACCATGGCCTAGCCCTGTGTAGGTGGGTGCAAAGCACTGCAACAGACAGGCCCTGCCGGATAAACAGTCATGGTATCATCAGGGAATGCACTGTCTCTGTGGCAACGTGGAGGTGCAGTGCACACAAGCAGTGTGTTTGGAGACAGAAAGTCACAGGTTCAAAGCCCAGCTGGGGCTCCTGCCAATCCAGTCCACATATATTTTTCAACAACTAAACCGTGATAGTAAGGACAAACCTTTATTGCAGAGAACATACGCATGGTTAATACGCCTATATTTTACCCCACTGAGCACAGACACCATAAACAGGCGCATTACCTAGAGCAGAGTCTCCCAAATGCAGTCCTGGAGGGCCCCACACCATTCAGGTCCCATGCATCCTCTAATAAAGATGACTGTGCTGCATATCTATGCACCACCCCCATGGTATGCAGATGTAGCTCATGCATATTCATGAGGGACAGCATGAAAACCCAAACAGTGTTTGGCACACCAGGACTGAAGTTGGGAACCTCTGCCGTAAAGCAGCAGCCAACAGGGGCAGACACACCCACACCCACACCCACAGGCCCCATTGGCCAATGCCTCCTGGAGAGGCAGGACATTGGGCCCTGCGTGCATCTCCCAATACTAGCACTTGCATACCTTAGCAATGCCACCCTACACCTGGGCATACGGTACACAGCTATCAAACGTTTGCTATGAGTACTGGCAGATAGAAATTCCTATGTTAAGCACAGTTTGCTGATTGAGCTCCATCATAACAATCTTTCTGATGTCTGCGGTGTGTGCTTCAGGTCTGGTCTCTGACAGTGTTTACCACCCTGGGGAGTGACCCCCAACAGTATTGCGTACCATATCCATGCCTGTACTGTGCCCAGGACTGGTGTGGTGGGCAGGGCTGCTAAACTCCTCTATAGTAGCACAATGTTGGCATAGGTGTGGGAGTGTGTGTTTGTCTATACAGTGTGTTGTGGCTGCAAACACCTTCCACAGCCCACACTGCCAGCACTGTTGCCAGTATTGGCCTGCCAATGTGCATAATGAGGAGCAAGGTACCATGGGTATAGCCCAGACAGGGTGGCCTGGCCAGGATGCATCTGCACAGGGCATAGGGCACTGGCTGGGACATTTTAGTGCCCGGCCACCACCTACACAGACAGGGTGACCTCAGTATGTCCTGCTGGGAGATCACTCTCACCCTGACTGTGCAGTGATGACAGCATGGCTAGGCACCCCCATAGTGCTATATAGTATTTCTGTCATGTGATATTTATGGGTTTTCTTTTGGGGCTCAGTCACTGATTTATCTGCTTGTTGTGTATGCTGACATTCCTGGTTTGGGTGCATGCAGTTTCTACCAGGAACATGCATTATGGACTAGCTAGCAGACTGTTTGCAGCTGGTATGTGTCTTGATGGAGTTCCTTGCAGGGTGTAGTGGCTGAAGGCTTGCTGCAGGAGAATATCAGATAGTGGTGGGGTGCAGCTTAGCATATCCAGGCCTAATGTTTGTCTGCTATTGTGTTATGGATGTGTACAGAGCTGCATTGACTCCCCAGCAGGACTGGGGTTGATGGTCCCCTCTACTGCCACCATTGCAGGGAGGTAGAATGTGCATCTGTTGATGGGAGACCCTGTTTGCCACCCTCAGCCCTGGAGGAGGAGGAGGAGGAGGAGGGTGGTGGTGGATGATCTTCCTGGGGGTCCATGGGGGCTACACCTGACTGAGACAGGCAGATATACCCAAGGTGTTTCTGCAGAAACTACCTATCTCACACATTAACACTGCTTTGGACCTCCAGCATGGCCTCTTTCAGCCATAGAAGGTGCTGTGGATCTGGTGCTGGGCGCCTCACCGCACCCTCAGGGTGAGCACAGTACCTGCACAATGTGACGGTGTGTAGCTACTCTGTGCCAGTAAAACACACGGTCAGTACCCCCTACCAGGCCGAGGTGCTGTGGGGGTGCACATGGTCAGTTCCCCCTACCAGGCCGAGGTGCTGTGGGGGTGCATACCCCATCTTGTGTTTATCTGTGGACAGCTGATTTACATGTGCAGTGCATCATGGGTATGGGTGGGCTAACCCTATCCTGGTGACCACAGCAGACTGTCTGTGTGGTGACGTGCACTCCCTCTGCAGTGAGCCAGGGGCTTGCTAGCAGCTGTAGCACAATGGTTACTTCACTGCCTGTGGAGCCAGAGGTTGTGGGTTCAAACCCACAGTGGGGTTATTTGATAGGGCTGCCCAAAGCATTATCTCTTTTTAATGTACATTATTGCTGCCAGCAAGAACACTCTCATCATACTGTACCCATAAGGTGCCTCAGAGGGCGCTTTATAGGGCGCCCTATAGGTTACCTTATGGTTACCGTCCATATAAGGTGCACTATACGTTATCCTGTGGAGCAACTTATAGGGTGCCCTATAGGGGACATTTTAGGGTGCCGTGGTGGACAGTGCACTTTATAATGTGCCCTCTGGGGTACCCTATGAGGCGCCTTATGCAACACCTTATGTTACCATACTATGAGGGTGTGTTTGCTGGCAGCACTAATGAAAATAAAAATAAAATGCCCCCTACAGCAATATTATGTATAACAGGTTATGCCCCAGCCAGCCTTCTTCATTAGGCACAGTGGGGGATTGAACCCATGACTCCTGCATCATTGGTCAGTGTCTTAACCATTGTGCTCCACTGCTGCTCCTCCTTGCATGTCAGCGCACCTACTTATGCTTTTCATTCCTTAAACTGCACAGTGCTGCATCAAAAACATTGCTGTGACCTTGCGGTACCTCATACGGCACCCTATAAAGTGCCCTATAAGCAACATTCTAGGGTGCCTTGGCGGACAGTGCACTTTAAAATGTGCCTTATGGGGCGCCTTATGTTAACACGCTTTGAGAGTGCGTTTGCTCGTAATAGTAATTAAAATAAAAAATAAAATGCCTCCTAAAGCAATAGCGCGCCGCGTTATGCACATCAGCGCGCCGCCTAATATTAAACTGCCTCCTAAAGTAATGTCTCAGACAGCCTTCTTCATTGGGCCCAGTGGGGGATTGAACCCCTGATCCCTGCACCATTGGTCAGTGTCTTAAACATTGTACTGTGGCTCTGTTCCTGTGCTTGAGCATCAGCGCACCACTTATGCTTCCCGCGCAGCTTTCTCATGCGCTAATGTGCGGGGCGCACATGAGCGCCGCGCACATTAGCGCATGTTTAATCCCGGTTTTGCTTTTTTCTGCCTGAAACGCCCACTCCTTATATGGCACCCGCACACTAGCGTGGCCCGCACATTACAGGGGTTTTAGTAAACATACCCCTAAGGCTTCAGCCCCCAACTAACTTCCCCACTGTTTGTGTGGGGAAAATAGTCGAGGGCGGGGAATGGGTGGTCCGGGGGCGAAGAGTGGGCGGGCAATAGGCGGTTGCCATACCTGGATGTACAGGGCCAATTCTAATGTCGGCCCTGCAGGATCAGAATCATGAACAGTCCTGCACGTACAGGCCGGGACAGTGATTTTGTCTGGCCTGCATGTGCAAGACTGTACCTGGTTAACTCAGTCACGGCATTTAAATTAGTTCTATCATATTCCCTCTATTCAGCAGAAACCTGCCCGAAGGGGATACATTTGTTCACCATCATCAGCCAGAAAAACTCTCCGATATAAGTTTTATATAATGTCATTACATAAAATAATGAGTGGCTCAGTGTTTAACCTTTAAGATGTACCTATTACTACACGACAGATTGAGATTTTCAATAAGGGCCTTTCTTTTGTTCCAACTACATCTTACAATTCATTTGACACCAGGGTAGACCTGTTTAAATTTATTAGGAAATTTAAGATTAAGGATTTATTTTCTAATACTAAAATAGGTAATGCAGATGCATTTATTGTTTGGAAGAAATCCACCTGGATTCCCCCTAACACTACAAACCCAGTCATTGATATATTTGAGAAAGTGGTGCTCAAAGGAATTCATGAATTGGAGGGATCATATGAACACATTTTTCACAATGGAGGTTATTCTCTCACCCAAATAGCCTCCCCACCAGTGTCTAATTTTCCCACCGTTTGTACGGGGAAGTTAGACAGGGTTGGGAGGGTGCGGAGTTAGGGCAGGTGGTGGGTGGTTGCCAGCCCTGGACATACAGGGCCGATTCTAATGTTGGTCCTGTACGTCCAGGGCCGGCGACTTATACAGGGAAGTTATTCCACCTCCGAGATGGAATAACTTCCCTGGACAACACAGATTGGAAAGCCCGGGCATGGATGGGGCAGGGGGGCTGAGGACATTCCCCGCAGCCCAACACTGGCCTTAGGAGGCCAGATCGGGGGTCAGGCTGTGGGGACATCATGGCGCTGTGGCTCCATTGTAAGCCCTGACTGAATTAGTCGGGCTTGTCCTGTACATACGTGCAGGCCGGGTTTAATCACAGACCCGGCCTGCACGTACAGGACTGTTCGCGATTCTGATCCCATGGGGCTAGACTTGCCCCGCGGGATCAGAATCGAGATGCCCTCTTTACGTCTGGTTCAGACTGGACATACAGAGGGCTTCAACATCCGGGACAGAATCGGGCTAAATGTGTCTAGCGAACAGAGAGAGGTGATAGAGGCACTCAAGGCAGACCGTAGAATAGTTATAAAACCCGCAGATAAGGGAGAAATGGTTGTCATAATGAATAAGAAAGACTATATCTCTGATAAGGTGGTATACAAATCTGTCTAAATAAATAAATAAATCTCTGAAATTAAAAGACAATTGGGCGATGATAAACGCCTTGATAAAGTCTGTCAACAATGAGTCGCCTGACTGAAGACCGAACACAATTTAGGATAGCTATCCAGAGGGTCGCCATGAGTCAACTCTGACTCGACGGCACTTAACAACAACAACAACAAAGATACCACCCTCCTTTTAAAACAGAAATTAGATGACCTCATTCATATAGACATGGCAGCAGGATTTATAACACAGAAATAAAAAGATTTTGTAACCGTCTCCCACCCTGTGGTACCCACAGTTTATATTCTTCTCAAAATTCATAAGTCCCTTGACAATCTTCCAGGTCGGCCAATTATTTCAGCCATTGGTTCTCTGTTTGAGCTAGTGTTGCAATTCTTGGATGTCTTGTTATGACCCTTTCTATGTAAAGTACCATCATATACCAGAGATTCGGGTCACATTATTCAACGACTAGAGAACTTTGAAGATTGTCATCTATATCTGTTATTGGTCACACTGGATATTGGGGTATGTTTACTAAACTGCGGTAAAGTTACAGACCGCACGTTAGGTAATGTTAATGATCGTTAGGTAACGTTAACGCATGGTATGTAACTTTAATGCGCGTTAACGTTACCTGACAATCGTTAGCATTCCCGGCCGCGGTAAACACCAAAGAGAGTGGAGAGAGGGCGGAGAGAAGGGGTCAATGGGCGGGGAGTGGGCGGGGAAAGGCTCCCTGCACACTAATATGCTGAACTGAAGGGCTGAATCCTACCGCGAATGAAAACCTGCCGTTAGATGCACATTTTCAGGAGAGAGAAACCATTTCAATGTCTGCAATGAACAGCATAGGCAGGGAGCCCAAGAAACGTGATAGTAGTGCTCCATTTGCAGCAACAGCATAGTGCCCAAATATGAAAGGCCACTATGGCAATGGTGCAAATGGGGCATAGGGGGCTGCAGGCAGAACATGTAGAGGGGACAGCTGGGGCACAGGTGGACTAGGTGGGTGCCTAGGTGGCACATAGGAACATAGAAACCGGAAATCAGCATGACAGCAGCTGACAAAGGCCAAACACAATCCACCTACATCTACCTGGTCCACCTGAGCTAACAGTTGCCAGGGCACTGACATAACATCCCACCAGCCAACCCTCCCCCAAGCGGAAGGGACATACTATTGGTAGACGGTGATGGGGGGGGGGGGATGTGAGGATGCTCATGTATGCCACCTGCCCTAGACCCCGCTCCCTAGTTATTTATTTTTATTTATTACATTCTCTTATATACCGCGCTATTCTGCATCAGTGCGGTTTACATCGAACAAACTGAAATTACATTGAACAGGGCATTATAACTTGGAGATAACTATTTTACAGGGAACATGGGCTATGGAGGGTTAAGTGGCTTGCCCAAGACCACAAGGAGCACCTGTGGGACTAGAAACCCCAGTCCTTCCGGCCCAAGGTTGCTGTCCTCTAGTGGGATTTGAACCCCTGACCTTCCGGCCTGAAGTACCTTGCCCCAACCACTAGGCCACTCCTCCACTCCACATACCCACACAGTGGATGGCCTGGGACTGCACACTACCACCACCGACAGCATATGGTCATGTCAGCATGGCAGGGTGTATATGCCCATGCTGGAGGGGGCAGTGGCACCTGCCTGCAGTGGACCTAGGCCATGCACTGTACCAGTACGTGGTGTGCAGTGTAACATAAAAGGTCTGGCTGAGGAAAAGTACAGGTAGCCCCAAGTACTACCACACATCTGTGGCAACAGTGTGGTGCAGTACACCCAGCCAGTGTGTCCAAAAGCAGAGGGTCACAGGTTCAAGTCCCAGCTGTGGTTCCTGCAGAGCATGTCCCTATACTTTACCCTACAATGCAGATACAACAGCAACATGTGCAAAGCCCAAAGCAGCAGCAAACGGGTACAAACACCCACTCACACAGGCTCCACAATCCAAAGATGCATGGAGAGTCAGGCTATTGGCCCCAGCATTGAGCTGCAGTTATCACCAGTGCACTACTACTACCTTCTGCACAGTTTAGCAATGTCAGCACTGTGATCAGGACCAGTGTGGCAGGCAGGGTTGCCGATCACCCCTATCTTTGTACGATGCTGCAATAGGAGTGTGTGTGTGTGTGTGTATGTCTATCCATTGTCCTGTGGCTGCCCACCCCTCCCTGGGCCCAAAATGTCCCTCAGTTACCAGCGGTAGCGTGAATATGTGCATAATGAGTAACAAGGTGTTGTGGGTATGGCCTGGACAGGGCGGATTGGCCAGGATGGATCTTCACAGGGTGTGGGGCAATGGCTAGGACACTGTAGTGCCCAACCACCACCTGCATGGATAGGGTGGCCACAGCATATCATGCTGGGAGGGCACTCACTCTAACCGAGCAGTGACCATGGCATGTCTAGGTTCTCACATAGCACTCCACACTATCTGTCTTCAGTGATATTTTTGTGATCCTAGTGCTTTGGCCCCAATCACTGAATTTTCTGCTTGGTACACATAGGGGCTTGTTTACAAAGCCGCGGTAGCGGTTTGCGATCGTAATCGGAGCCGCGGCCCCATTGATTTCAATGGGGCCGCGGCTGCGATCGCGATCGCGAACCACTACCGCGGCTTTGTAAACAAGCCCCATAGTTCCTCTGTGAGCATGCACTATGGAGTGGCTAGTGGACTGACTGCAGTTAGAGTGTGCATAGTTGGAACACCTATATGGTACAGTCTGACTGTGCTGTCTGTTGGTGACTGGCAGACAGTGCTGTGAGGCAGTTGGGGTTTTCCAGACCTAACCCCAGCATTGCTGCTGGTCTGCCACTGCCCCAGTCACAGGTATGGCTCTAGCCCACCAACCCGGGAGAGCTATCTTATACCAACAGGATGGAGGTTGCTTCATAGGGGCTGGGGCACCTGTCCGTTACCTACAAAAAGGGTGATATGAGCCTTTTGGGGGATGCAGTATATACCATTTTGACCTATAAAGACACTGCTACATAGAACATAAGATATGCCATATTGGGTCAGACCAAGGTCCATCAAGCCCAGTATCCTGTTTCCAACAGTGGCCAATCTAGGTCATATGTACTGTCATCCCGGCATCCCCTAGTGGCCAAGGGCGGTAAGGGCATGCTGTACAACATATTTATTTTCAAGGAGCGTGGGGTATTTTAAGGCCAAAATGGAGATTGGTCTTAGGTATTTCAGCTCCTTGTAAGAACTCAATAATTAAGCCATGAGTGTAGGGAAACAAGGCTTTTATTTCCCCTCTGTGCAAGGGTTCATTAAGACACTAGAAATCAAAGAATGTCCTTTGTTCATAAAGGTTCCAGTAATAAGCAGGTAAAACCAATTGTTAATATCTTCACAATTAGTTGTAAGGGTTAAAGGGAGGAATTCAATTCATTCCAGGGCAAGGCAATTTAAACAAGACTTCTTCTTATTTACAAGGATGCTATGGATTCTAGGCTAGAAGCCATACACAAACTACAATCCATAGCTTCTTCCTGAGGAAAGGGAATAGTATTTGCTTCTTCTATTTCCATAAAGTCAGCTTCACTACTTTCCCCCTCAGAGCACAGGCTGTCCCTGTCAGTTACAGGTTTATATGGACAGTCTCTGGTATCTTACCTCCAATAAGACTGTGCTTTAAAGTCTTCTGGTAGTTCTTCAAACCACTTTGGTTTCTTTCCTCTTCTTATAAAGTGAGTTTTAGTTTTAGCAGTGTTTTTAGGAGTTAAACCTTCTTTAGCAGGAATAAAACTTTCATACCTTGAGTTTCTGTAGTTTGAAGCTCTGGAGCCTTCTCTCTCATGCACGTCTCTGTGACAACAGGTTTTCTGTCGGTAGCTTCTGGGCAGTGCTGGACTTCCTGAAAGCTTAGTAAAACCTGGTGCGGATTCTCCAGCTCTATGCTTCAGTGACAAAGTAGCTTTGTTATAAACCCCTTCCCTTCGGGTACCTGGTAAAGCTTGTTCAGCATACTCCAATGCCTGCAGGCTTTCCTCCAAGCCTGGCTCTCTGCTCTCTGTATATGTCTTTCAACTTTGGACTCAGGAACGTTGCTTAAGCAGGGAGTGGCATAGCCTCCAGCCTGACTGCTTTCCTTAGCAGACTCCCTCTGAACAGCGGCTCTCGTAGCTTGGCCCCTCTGAACTCTACCTCTGTGAATTCTGTCCTTTTGGGCTTGCTCAAGGAGGATTCCTTCCTTCAGGTCTCTCCTTCCTACTTCAGCCGTACTCCTTGTTCCTTCTCCTTCTGCTTCTCCTGTTCTTCCTGCTACTCCTTCTCCTTCTCCTTCTTCGTCTGCTGTGCTAGCATTAAGCTTCCGTTTATAAAGGGATCTTCCCTTTGAATCTCCTGGGCTCATTTCCAGGTGCAACTGGTTAGCTCTCCTAGGCTCATTAGCTTCTGTATTATCACTCCTGCTCCCTCTAGCTGTGTTTTGAGGTAATTGCACCTCTCGAGCTCTGTGAAAAACAGAGTTTCTTTTCAACTCTGCATCTTTATTGGTACCAGCCTCATGACAGTACCTAGCAGTATCACAGGTTCCACAGTGCTTGTATTGGGTCAAGAATTGATATCCTGGGCCCCTTTTTAATAATGGTTTATAGACCTTTCCTCCGGGAACTTGTCCAAACCTTTTTTAAACCCAGCTACACTAACAGCTCTTACTACATCCTCCGGTAACAAATTCCAGAGTTTGTTTACACGTTGAGTGAAAAAATATTTTCTCTTATTTGTCTTAAATAGTTTACCCTGCAGCTTCATTACATGTCCCCTAGTCTTTCTATATTGTGATAGCGTAAACAATCGATCTACGTTTATCCGTTCCACTCCATTCATTAATTTATAGACCTCTATCATATCTCCCCTCAGCAGTCTCTTTTCCAGGTTGAAGAGCCCTAACCTTTGTAGCATCTCCTCATAGGAGTAGCCTTCCATCCCCTTTACCATTTTGGTGGCACTTCTCTGTACCTTTTCTAATAACGCTATATCCTTTTTAAGATATGGCGACCAGAATTGCACACAATATTCAAGGTGTGGTCGTACCATGGAACGATACAGAGGAATTATAATATCCTTTGTTTTATTTTCCATTCCTTTCCTTATGATACCTAACATTCTATTTGCTTTCTTGGCCGCTGCTGCTCACTGGGCGGAGGGTTTTAACATGTTATCCACGATGACTCCTAAATCTTTTTACTGGGTGGTGGTTCCCAATGTGGAACCTTGCATCGTGTAACCATAGTGTGGGTTGTTCTTTCCTAGGTGCAAAACTTTGCACTTCTCCACATTAAATTTCATCTGCCATTTGGATGCCCAGTCTTCCAATTTATCCAGATCCTCTTGCAGCTTTCTACAGTCCTCTTGGGTTTTAACAACTTTAAACAGTTTTGTGTCATCTGCAAATTTGATAACCTCACTAGTTATTCCCTTTTCCAGGTCATTTATGAATATGTCAAAAAGTAGCGGACCCAGCACAGATCCCTGGGGTACACCACTATTCACCTTTTTCCATTGGGAAAATTGGCAATTTAGCCTTACCCTCTGCTTTCTATCTTTTAACCAGTTCCCGATCCACAATAGTACACTGCCTCCTGTCCCATGACTTTTTAGTTTTGCCAAAAGTCTCTGATGAGGGACCTTGTCAAAGGCTTTCTGAAAGTCCAGATACACTATATGAACCAACTCACCTTTGTCTGCCTGTTTATTCACACCTTCAAAAAAACATATCAGATTAGTAAGACAAGATCTTCCTTGTCTAAAGCCATGTTGGCTGTCTCCCATTAGGCCATGACTGTGTAAAATTACATGCTGTGTAATTTTGTTCTTTATGATGGTTTCTAAGATCTTTCCCGGTACTGACGTCAGGCTCACCGGTCCGTAATTTCCTGGATCACCCCTAGAAGCCTTTTTAAAAATTGGCATTACATTGGCGACCCTCCAATCTTCAGGTATTACAGATGATTTTAATGAAAGTTCACAGATTACTAATAGCAGGTCTGCAATCTCATATTTCAGTTCTTTCAACACTCTTGGATGTATACCATCTGGTCCAGGTGATTTGTTACTATTCAGTTTATCAAATAGTTGTAATACATCTTCCCGGTGTAGCGATATTTTTCTCAATTCCTCTGCAGTATCATCTTTAAATTCCACTTCAGTCTTGGGTAACATCCCTACATCTTCCTCAGTAAAGACCGAAGCAAATTCATTCAGTCTCTCCGCTATAGCCTTGTCTCCTCTTACTGCCCCTTTTACCCCTCTATCATCTAATGGTCCAATTGACTCACAGGTCATTTGCTACAAATGTACTTGAAAAAGTCTTTATTTCGTGTTTTTGCTTCCATAGCAAGTTCCTTCTCAAATTCTCGCTTTGTCTGCCTTATCAATGTTTTGCATTTAACTTGCTAGTGCTTGTGCTGTTTCCAGTTTTCATCGTTTGGCTCTTTTTTCCATTTTCTGAAAGATGCTTTTTTGGCAGCAACAGCCTCTCTGACCTCACCTTTAAACCATGCTGGTAGTTTTTTGGACTTTCTTCCATTTTTCTTAATGCGTGGAATACAGCTGGTCTGGGCTTCCAGGATAGTATTTTTAAACAACACCCAAGCTAGTTGTAAGTCTTTAACCTTTGCAACCACTCCTTTTAGTTTTTTCTTAACTATATTCCTCATTTTATCATAGTCTCCCTTTCGAAAGTTAAAAGGTCGTACTGTGGATTTCTTTACTATCCCTCCTCCACTAATTAAATCAAACACGATCATGCTATGATCACTATTGCCAAGTGGTCCCAACACCCTTATCTCTTGCACAAGATCTGGTGTTCCACTAAGGACTAGGTCCAGTATGGCTTCCCCTCTGGTCGATTCATGAACCAGCTGCTCAAAGAAGCAGTCATTTATTTCATCTAGAAACTTTATCTCCCTAGCGTGTCCTGCCATGACACTGACCCAGTCGATACTGGGGTAATTGAAATCACCCATTATTACTACTTTGCTGTGACTTTTGTTAGCTTCCTTGATTTCTTTGAGAATTTCATCATCCATTTGTTCATTCTGGCCAGGCGGTCGATAGTACACCCCCACTGCCATCACCTTCCCCTTCATGCATACATGCTACACAAACCTCATGCAAGTCTGGAAACCTCTCTGCCCTGATAACAGGTGCCCATATCAGCCAGACCCTAACACAGGGTATACACTAATCAGGGTGGTGTCTGGTCCCAGAGGGCCACATGTGAATGCAGGATACAGATAGACACCAAATTACCTTCAGTTGCACTGCAAGGAACACCTGCCACACACTGGTAGTGATGGCAATGCAGAGCAGGACCTATCTCTAGCACCACATGTACTGCGGACCTATTACTGGGCACCCATCCTATCCCTCAGGGGAAACACAGAACCTGCACAATGGCATGTTCTGTAGTTACTCTGTGCCAGTATCACGCACTGTCAGTTCATCTTTCCAAGCTGAGGTACCGGAGAGGTGCAGACCCCATTTGGTTATCAGCTGTAGACAGCTATTCATCATGGGTACTGGTGGGGTTACCCTATCCTGGCACTCAGAGCAGACAGTTTGTGCAGTGACCTGCAGTCATTCTGTACCCAGCCATTGCTATGACATACACCACGGATGTATAGCCTACTAGTTAATACAATGCCATTCTCGGCAGTGTTCATGGGTTGAATTCCTCATTGTTCCCTCCTCTCATGCCTGTCTTACTCAAATAGTGTGCATGCCTGTAACAGTCATATTTTCACAGATTTGTGCTGCCAGCCCATAATACCCTCGCCACAATTGCCAACATTCCCTCAGTCCTTCTATCTGCGTCTGTCAGCTGTGTGGAGTCTTGTCTGCCTGTGCAGGTTGTAACCCCATGTCCTGCACTGCTACCCTTTCCTGCATTGAGCCTCTTCATGCTTGCCTCGCCTGTGCCTGATTGCATGGCACCACCACTCCTCTGTACACCCATCATTGTAACTATGCTGCCACCTCCGCCTCCACTGGGGGACACGTATTCCCATCGTCTGCCACCAATTGTCTTTCCAGTACTTTACATTGCCAACACCCTGTGCTGTGGTACAGTTGCCCCCACCATGTTTGTCATCAGTATTGGCAGCCACATGGGATGCCCGCAGATATGGCAAGTCCAGCAGCTCCCAGCTCTTCCTCCTTCACTCACCTGTTCATTGTCTTTCCTGAATGCTCTATCTAGTGTTAGGGCTACATTTGTCTCTGTTCCTCACAGGTCATGCATGTCATCCTGAGACACCTTGCAACCCTTAGGGAACACTAACATGGGGCACCGTAACCTTGTTAGGCCACCTTACCCTATGGTTCCATAGCCCAGGGTGCCTTCTATGGTGCCTTGTCCAGGGGTGCCTAATACGGCACTTAGCCTAAGGAGCCCTATAGGGTGCCTTATGACGCACTTTACAAGGCGCCTTACAAGACACCTTACAGGGCACCTTACAAGGCACCTTATAAGGCACCTTACATAGCACCATATAATGCACCTTACAAGACACCTTACAAGGCGCCTTACAGGGCGCCTTACACGGCATCCTTACAAGGCACCTTACAAGGCGCCTTGTAAGCTGCCTTGTAACGCGCATTAGTCTAAGGCGCCTTGTAACGTGCGTTAGCTGATACAGCTTGCTGTAACCATGCACCGCCCTCGACTTTATATGGGCATCTGTTCCTTTACCGCGGAACCTAATGCGAGTGACATTACCACAGTTTAGTAAACATACCCCATAGTCTCACTCTACACAAATATACCCAAGAAAGAAGCAATTGATGTGGTAGAGATTACTTTACTTCAACAAGAAGATCAGTTTAAGCATCTGCCCTTATTTTTGCTAATGCAATTAGTTGAACTTGCATTGACAAATTTTTTTTTCTGGTTTGATGGTCTGTTTTATCAACAAATTAAAAGGGTGGTTATGGGGTCCTCAATGGCGCCGGATGTAGCGAACTAGTATGTCGCTGATTTTGAGTCAAAGTTTTTACAAAGACACTCAATTAAAGATAACATGAGACTGTGGCAAAGGTATATTGATGTTGTACTTTTGTATATGGGATGGTGATCATCATTCTTTGGACACATTTCTTTTATGATTGAACATATTGGATATGAATTTTCAGTTTGAGGCTTCCACAGGTGAAAGAGAAGTATCATATTTGGATAACATGATTGTTAAGGAAACTGCTGGATTTAGAACTAACTTAAATCGCAGACCTACAGATATGAATCACTTTTTACATTACCACAACTTTCACAATAATTCCTTGAAGAATAATCTCCCAGTGAATCAATTTCTGAGGGCTAGATGCATCTGTTCGGCAGATGTAGATTTTGAAGACAATGCTGCTATGCTTCATGGATGGTTTGCTGAAAAATCATATCCGTCCAAACATGTGGAGGCACCATATCACAGAGCCAGAGATGCTAGTCATGCTGACCTTTTGGATATTAAGAAGAAGTAGACCATGGATAAAATGGTCTGTTCCATCCTTTTTCCCAATCGTTCCAAGAAGGTTTCTGATATTATACGCTGTGAGTGGCACATAATACAGACCATCCCGTTCTTTGCAGATCAAGACTATTGATCATACACAGAAAAAAATCATAATTTATCAAATATACTTGTTCCCTCAGCCTTGCCTGTTCCCTGATACCAAACTCCTACCACGGGACATTTTCGTTGTGGAGCTTGCTCTTTCTGTGAAAATATCATTACATATCGAGAGGTATTTAGTCATCTTCAGACAGATAAACCGGATCCTTTGACTAATTTCACTAATTGTAACTCAGACAACGTGATATATATTATTGTATGTCCATGCAATCGCCTTTATATAGGTAAAACCAATAGAAGTGTGAAGACACATATTGTCAAACATAGAAGTTTGAAATGTAACATCACCCAGAAACCACTGATAGAGACCATTGGAATATGGCAAAACACAAGGGGGTATGTTTACTAAATGGTGATAACGTAGCAGCAGCATTAACGTCGCCGGTGGTGGTAAGTCCCGCAGAGTGTGGAGAGAGAGCGGAGAGAAGGGGTCAATGGGCATCATGGCTATTTGGTATAAAAAAAGAACAACAAACCCAAAACAAAACACAAAAGGGAATCAAACCCATGACGCTTGGCTTGGGAAGTATCAGTATTAACCAGTAGGCTAGACCCATTCTTCCTCTCAGATTCTGTTTCTGTTTTGTGCTCCAGTATTTTCTACCATACGCATGTTAATGTTAGGATGGAGTGATCGTTTCTTATCTTCGGATATAGAAAGACTGCATGTCACCGCACGGCATGTCTGCTGTGGTTACCCGGATAGGGTTAACCCACCATTAACCATGATGCAATGCACATGCAGATTAGCAGTCTACAGCAGGTCACCAGATGGGGTATGCACCTCTACAGCACCACACCGTGGTAGGGGGTACTAACCGTGTGTGTTACTGGCACGGAGTAGTGTATGTTACTGGCACAGAGTAGCTACAGACCATGCCATTGTGTGGGTTCTGCGCTCACCCAGAGGGTGAGGTGGTGTGCCCAGCACCAGATCCGCAGTACCCGGGTTGGATGAGACAGGCATTGCTGTGTGTCAGGTGTTCCTTGCAGATATACCTAGGATATGTTTGGGTCCACCTGCATTCCCCAGTCATATCTGGCCCTTGTAGACCATGATGCACCCAGACTGGTGCCTATCCAGTATGGTTGCTTGTTACAGGGGCAGGGGCAGGGAGGAGTCTGGATCCACATGCAGATTATGTAGCACCACCTACCAGACCACCCTCACTTGGCCAGGGTGGTGGACAGGATCTGATCTCCAACAGACTTACACTCCATATTTTTGCAAAAGAGGCAAATGATGATGGGCTGTGGGACCAGCAACCAGGTCTGTTAATGTAGATCTGTACTTGTCACAAGGGCACTGGCCTGGAAGGGCTCAGCTGCCCCACACCACAAACTGACATCCACCAGCAGAGGGCATACTCAGTCTACACCCTACAAGGCATGCCAGATATACACATGCAAAATGCAGACAGTCCACTAGCCAGTCCACAGTGCATCTTCCCAGGGGAACTCTGTGCACCAAGACATGGGATGTACCCACAGACACCAAGAAGATATTTCAGTGATTGGGCCCCAGAGCAGAGACCACACAGATATCACTTGAGAGAAGCACTGTTTGGCACTATGTGGGAACCTAGACATGCCATGGTCACTGCTCAGTCAGAGTGAGAGTGACCTCCCAGCATGACATGCTTTGGCCACCCTGTCCATGCAGGTGCTGGTCGGGCACTACAGTCTCCCAGCCATTGCCCCACACCGTTTGCATATGCCCAGTCCGCCCTGTCCACACCATACCCACAATACCTTGCTCCTCATTATGCACATTGACAGGCTAATACTGGAATCAGTGTAAGCATTGTGGGCCCAGTGAGGAGTAGGCAGCCACAAAACAATGGATAGACATACGCACACTCCCACTCCTATGTTGGCATTGTGCAAAGATAGGGGTGGTTGGCAGCCCTGACCGTCACACTGGTCCTGGGCACAGTGCTAAGGTATGCACATGCTAGTAGTGCTGCTTTGCTGGAAACTGCTGCTCCATGCCGGGCACAACAACCTAAAAGCGATCACCTTTCAGAGCGAATTATACTAACAAGTATCATACAACAAAATTTTACGCTCCACTCTTCACCTTAAGAGGTATATCTTTATTTTTATTAGCAACCAGATCTCAGACTGTGGAAGAGCTAAACATTAGGTTTAGGAAAAAATCCTAACCTTGTGCTCTTAAAATTGCATCAACGATCTGTTATGTTGCTTATTGTATATAGCTTTCTATTTAGCTTGTATTACTTTTCATATTAATTCATTATAGCTGAGATTAATTCATTATAGCTGAGTATATTCTTAAGTTTGTTTGTTTGTTTTAACTCCCAGCATGTCTCTTGCATATAAATTGAGTGATCTGACACTGTTCAGACCCGACCAGATATCATGGACATCCACTACCAATTTCCTTCAAATAGTGGTACCAAATTACTTATCTGGTTCGGCTGTCTTTCCCCCAACGCCAACCAATGCGCCGTTGCGTTTCACTTGAATGTTTTATCAAGGAGTTATATTCCGTATTCAGTTTTCACACTGATTTACAGATTCAACCGTGGCTGTCGTCTTTCCTTTGTTTCCATTCACAATTCGTTACAAAGACGCCGCGCCAACAACCTGACAATCCATGGGGCTTTGGATAGTGGAACCTGTGGGTGTGGGTGTTTGTGCTCCTGTTGGCCGATGCTTTGAGGAGTGCACATGATGATGTTGTATCAGCAATGTAGGATAAAATGTAAGGACATGGTCTGTGGCTGGGACCTGAACCTGTGACCTTTTGTTCCAAGACACACTGTCTGTGTGTACTGCATCACACTTTTGCCACAGAAGCATAGTAGTCCCTTAGGCTACCTTTGCTGTTCATCCGACAGACCTTTGCTGCACTGCACACCATGCACTGGTACAGGGCATGGCTTTGGTCCGCTGTGGGCAAGTGTCACGGCCCCCTCCCCCACCATGCTGATGTGCCCATATGCTGTTGGTGCACAGTCCCAGGACATCCACCTTACAGGTAGGCAGGTGCCTAGGGTGTGGGGCATACATGGTGAAACACACTCCATCCTGCTGGTATAAGACAGCCCTCCAGGGTTGGTAGGCCAGAGCCATACCTGTGACTGGAGCAGGGGCAGACCAGCAGCAATGCTGGGGTTAGGTCTGGAAAACCCGAACTGCTTCACATCATTTCCAGCCAGCTACCAACAAAGTCAGACTATACCTTATAGGTGTTCTAACCATGCACAGTCCAACTTGTGATAAGGAGGCTTATCATAGCTCAGGAAGGAGCTATAGAAAAGGTGAAGTGACTCTGAACAAGCAACCTGTCAGTTCTGGTAGAAATAAGAAAACAGAATTTTCCCATAAAAGACTACCAGTCCCAGAATGCACCACGTTTCCAACAGCCATTAGAGGAGCTGAAGTGGGGAAACGTGTGTTCAATCAGGAGGGCTATGAGGTAATCCCTAAGCACTCATCTCAAAGGGCAGGGCCTGATTCAGCACAGCTGCGCTGTGTTAGGGAGGAACACTCATCTAAGCAGAATAAGAGTAGAGTTTATTCTACAGATGACCATCTTCATGATCACCTTGGATATCCAGAGAAGGATCATCAGTTTCATCTGAAAGATCATCAGAAGCAGAAGCCAAACCGGACGGACAGAGAGGGCAGGAAACCCTCTGGAAGAAAGAGGAGAAAAGCCTTTGAGAGGTCTAGAAGAGTCCAAAGCAGTACGTATACTGGGAGGTATTCCAAGGGCCAGCATACACCATTGGACTGGGGAAAGCCAGAGGAATGGTGCTGCAGAGCTAGGAATCTCCAGACGTTACCTGTGAGAGAGACGACTGCACGTGGAAGGGATCCTAAGACCCGTGCCAGAAGGTATGTGAAGAGAGATCCAGTGTCCAGGGATCTGGATTGGAAGGCTGGACATAAGAACCGGACTACATACTGGCCAGGCTATATAGAGAGGAACTCTAGCAGCAATGGAAGCTCAGGTATGAACACTGATCTATGCCCTAGCTATAACCTTGAAAGACAGCAGGAAAACAAGTATTCTCCTGAAAGTGCTCCATTGAGAGATTCATCTGTGCCAATCCATGATATTGAACCTATGCTTGTTGAAGATGGGGGAATGATTGCAGATGAAGAATGTGTTTATATGGATTGCTCTCTATCTAAACTCCGTTGGTAACTTTCTGTTATAAAGTACAGCAACCATCACAAAGAAATACTAATTTGTTCTTTAATCTACTCAGAAAAGCTCCTGAAGCAGGATTTGACCCACACAGTAGAAAGCAAGCCAGCTAAAGGGGTTTCAGCTGGATAACTGCTAGCAATTAAGCCTTACCTAATTGCTTGTGAGCTAGGAGAGGATCACTTCTGAATCTATGTGGGAAGTAATCAGAAGTTAACCTGAAAAGAACAGTTTGTTTCTTGCTTTGTGGCTTTTCATTTGTTGTTTTCCTGATTTTGACTTTGTTTTTCGAAGTTAACACTGAAAGCAAGTTACCTGATTTATGTGCTACCAAGCATATCTGTGTTGGGAGAAATAACCCCATAAATAAATATCTTATTGGCTTTACCCAAGAGCACAACTAAATTATTGTCAGCTGCTGTGTCTGGTGTGAATGAACTACATTGCCCACAATACCTTGCAAATCATATAGATATATGTGCTTGCCAAGACTGTGAAGATTCTCACCCAGGCAACCGTCTGACAAATGGCGTAGTTTTTCGGATTTGTTTTGCACAAAAGGGATTTACTGTACTTGCTGAGGATTACAACTAAAGTTCAAGTTTAAAGCTGGAAAAAAAGATTTTCCCTCAACTACACTTTGGAGGAAAAGTGGTTGTTCCAGGAAGCTGTCCCAGGAGGAAAAGACCCTGTGCAGAGCTGGATTCATCACTAGCACAAGGTAATAAGTACCTGGGCATGTCTAGTGGTGGATGGGAGTAAGCACAGGGGTAATTGAAAAAAAAAAAAGTAGAAAAAAAACCACACCTGTTTGGAAGGTGGTGCACTTTGGTTTTTTTTTTTTTCTTTGTTTCTTGCAGGGATCAAGATGGATCCAAGGGAACTAGCTAAATGGATGGCAGCCCAGTTTAGCAGGCAACAGGAGCTATCGCAGCAGGCACAGCACACTGCTATGAAAGCCTTAATGGACCAGCAGAGGCCAGTGCTTGATCTGGTGCAAGCCCTAGTTCAGCTGCAGAACCAAAGTGGAACAGATGCAAGACCAGCAGTAAATACTGGTACACCACATGTGGACAGTGTGGGACTCAATCAAGGATTGGGGCATTTAGTTTTGGGAAGCTAACTCCAGATGATAATGTTGATGATTTTCTAGAGTCTTTTGAAAGAGTGGCACAAGCATTAGCATGGCCAGAGACCCAGTGGGCAGTAAGGCTGGCAGCCTCATTTACTGGAGAGGCGCTTGCAGCTTACAGAGCAATGCCAGCAGCCCAGGCTTTGATTTATAAGGATGTAAAGGCTGCTATTAGAGATCGCCTAGGGTTGTCTATTTCAGAGTATAGGCGAATGTTTAGTGCTACTACATTGAGAGTGGGTGAAACACCCAGGGCTCTGAGTCAGAGAATCAGAGGTTTAGCTGTAAAATGGTTGGAGCCTGAGCAAAAGACGGTAGAAATGTTGTTAGACATTATAATGCTTGAACAATTTATGTCTGGGGTGCCTAAAGATTTGCACACTTTCCTTATACAGCAAAATTGCCAAAATCTTGGAGAGGCAACCATGCTAGCAGAGAGATTCTTGGAAGCCACGCAGGCTTGCCATAGAATGGGTGGCCCTCTGAAGATTGGTGCTGAGGCTAGATGTGCTGTATCAGAAAAGAAAATAATTAAAAATGTTTCTGAAAATGAATGTACTGTATCAAACCAGATGACACAGTGGAATAGAAAGAAATGTTTCAAATGTGGAAAATGGGGACATTTAGAAAAGGGATGCCAGACACACACTAGTTTAATGGGTGTGGATTTAAAACAGCCCAAAGAAGGATTTCTTTTGATGGTTGATGTGCAAGGAATTACCACAAATGCTTTGTTAGACTCTGGGGCAGACCAGAGTATGATGTCAAAAAGACTTTGGAAGAGGATAGAGGCCCAAGAAGGATTTGTGCCTAGAACCCCTGAAAGCCAAGTTCACATCAGATGCATTCATGGTGCTGCATCATCATATTCCACCTATAGGCTAAAGGTTAAGTGCCTGGGGGAACAAGAGGAAGTCCTGTTAGCAGTGGTGCCTAGGCTACCCTTTGATTTGGTTCTAGGAAGAGACTGGCCAAGATTTAAGCAGGGTCTAGTGGAAGGACTAGGAAAGAAGGAGGGAGAAGGTTTAATAATGGAAATAGCTCCCGGGCCTTTCTTTGGAAGTCCTCAGTCCCTAGCTAAAAAGATGGTTCAGCTTCCAGAAGGCCAAACTATGGGTAATAAGAGGGGCCTTGTATCCACCCGCTCGCAGGCTAAGGTAGAGAGCCAGCAGAAGGAGGAGGGGGAGCAGGCAGAGTTATTAGGAGACTTACCCTCTCATGATGATTTAATAACCCCATCATCTGGTAAAGTAAGAAAGTTGAAAGCACAAAAGCGGCGTGAGAGACTTTGCAGAGCACAGGGTAGGGCTGAGATGTTAGCTGGTCAAAGTTTACCCTGGGTGCCAGCTGAGTTGGTGGCAAAGTTTCCTAACTTTCCACAAGAGCAGCGAGCTGATCAAGCTCTCACCCGAGCTTTTAAGTATGCTCATGAGGTCAGGGAGGAGTTGCCCAGATTCAGACTAGATAATGACATATTATATAGAGAGAGTCAGGACCCCAGGAATGGGACCATACGTAAACAATTGGTGGTACCCACAACTTTCAAAGGGCTAGTACTTAGACTAGCACATGATCATCCAGTGGGAGGTCATAAAGGGATGCAAGGAACGCTGGATCAAATACTTATGCGTTTTTACTGGCCAGGTATTTTCAAAGAAACTGCCCAGTTTTGTGCTGCATGTCCAGTGTGTCAGCGAGTTACAGCGGCTCACCCACCGGTGGTGCCATTGATCCCCATGCCAATTATCACAGACCCAATTGGTTGCATTGCCATGGATATTGTAGGCCCATTAGTCAAAACGCCCCGAGGTTTCCAATACATCCTAGTTATGGTAGATCAGGCAACAAGGTTTCCCTGGGCCATACCATTGAGGAATGTTTCTGCAAAAACAATAGCTTTAGAGCTAGTAAAATTGTTTTGTGAAGTGGGATTCCCAAGAGAGGTGTTGACTGACCGAGTGTCCAATTTTGTATCCAAATATTTGGCCCAGGTCTGGGATGCCTTTGGCATTCATCACGTGAAAACCTCAGCCTACCATCCACAATCTAACGGTTTGGTGGAGAGATTCAACCAAACTCTCAAACAAATGTTGAGAAGGGGGTTAGCAGGAGAGGTAAAAGAATGGGATATGTTATTGCCCTTTGCCTTATATGCCTGCAGGGAAAGAATTCAGGTGTCCCTAGGTGTAACTCCCTATGAATTGATGTATGGTAGGGCTCCACGGGGTTTGTTAGATATTTTGAGGGAACAATGGATTGATCCTGAACCAGGAAGTCAGGAAGTGCCACAGTTTCTACGTGACTTGAGAGCACGTTTGGAAAGGACCTCGAAGGTTGCTGAGAGGAACCTGCAGGACAGTCAAGTGCGCCAGAAAGGGTGGTATGATAGGAAGGCCAAAAGCCGCCAATTAAGCATTGTTGAAAAGGTTTTGGTTCAAGTAGCAGGTACAGCCCCAAAATTTGAAGTACAGTGGAAAGGGCCATGGAAGGTTGTTAAACAAGTGAGCCCAGTGTCTTATATGGTAGAAAATGCAAGAGGACGTAGGCAGACCTACCATATTAATGTACTTAAGTCTTGGAAGGAGAGGCCTGTAAATAATAATGACCCTGAAGCCAGTCAGGAAGTAAGTGAGCTTCAAAAAGAGAACACTCTCATAGGTATTACGGACTGCAGGAAAGAAGTTTCACCAGTGAAACCAGTCCGTAATAAATTAAGCAGGGGGGTATGTGATAAGGAAGCTTATCATAGCTCAGGAAGGAGCTATAGAAAAGGTGAAGTGACTCTGAACAAGCAACCTGTCAGTTCTGGTAGAAATAAGAAAACAGAATTTTCCCATAAAAGACTACCAGTCCCAGAATGCACCAGGTTTCCAACAGCCATTAGAGGAGCTGAAGTGGGGAAACGTGTGTTCAATCAGGAGGGCTATGAGGTAATCCCTAAGCACTCATCTCAAAGGGCAGGGCCTGATTCAGCACAGCTGCGCTGTGTTAGGGAGGAGCACTCATCTAAGCAGAATAAAAGTAGAGTTTATTCTACAGATGACCATCTTCATGATCACCTTGGATATCCAGAGAAGGATCATCAGTTTCATCTGAAAGATCATCAGAAGCAGAAGCCAAACCGGACGGACAGAGAGGGCAGGAAACCCTCTGGAAGAAAGAGGAGGAGAAAAGCCTTTGAGAGGTCTAGAAGAGTCCAAAGCAGTACGTATACTGGGAGGTATTCCAAGGGCCAGCATACACCATTGGACTGGGGAAAGCCAGAGGAATGGTGCTGCAGAGCTAGGAATCTCCAGACGTTACCTGTGAGAGAGACGGCTGCACGTGGAAGGGATCCTAAGACCCATGCCAGAAGGTATGTGAAGAGAGATCCAGTGTCCAGGGATCTGGATTGGAAGGCTGGACATAAGAACTGGACTACATACTGGCCAGGCTATATAGAGAGGAACTCTAGCAGCAATGGAAGCTCAGGTATGAACACTGATCTATGCCCTAGCTATAACCTTTAAAGACAGCAGGGAAACAAGTATTCTCCTGAAAGTGCTCCATTGGGAGATTCATCTGTGCCAATCCATGATATTGAACCCATGCTTGTTGAAGAAGAGGGGGTGATAGCAGATGAAGAATCTGTTTACATGGACTGCTCTCTGTCTAAACTCCTTTGGTGATTTTCTGTTATAAAGTACAGCAACCATCACAAAGAAATACAAACTTGTTCTTTAATCTACTCAGAAAAGCTCCTGAAGCAGGATTTGACCCACACAGTAGAAAGCAAGCCAGCTAAAGGGGTTTCAGCTGGATAACTGCTAGCAATTAAGCCTTACCTAATTGCTTGTGAGCTAGGAGAGAATCACTTCTGAATCTATGTGGGAAGTAATCAGAAGTTAACCTGAAAAGAACAGTTTGTTTCTTGCTTTGTGGCTTTTCATTTGTTGTTTTCCTGATTTTGACTTTGTTTTTCGAAGTTAACACTGAAAGCAAGTTACCTGATTTATGTGCTACCAAGCATATCTGTGTTGGGAGAAATAACCCCATAAATAAATATCTTATTGGCTTTACCCAAGAGCACAACTAAATTATTGTCAGCAGCTGTGTCTGGTGTGAATGAACTACATTGCCCATGGTCAGCTGGGTGAGGAATTAAATTGCAATTCCTAACAATAGGCAACAGTGGGGGACCCTGAAACCGGCCTTTGGACAGGTTGTAGGGATACCACATGTGATGGGAGCTATTGATTGCACACATGTTGTCCTGGTCCCACCCAGAGACAGGGAGGCAGTGTTCTGCAACCGCAAACACTACCATTCCCTGAATGTGCAGGTTGTATGTGATGCAAATATGCATATTCTGAATGTGGTTCCTAGGTTTGCAGGGTCCACCCATACATATATATCCTGCATCACTCGGCACTATTCAAACAATTTGAGGGCGGGCAATATGAGGACTGTGTCCTGCTGGGTGGGTATTTGTAATCTCTGACATGCACATGATGTTCCTCTGCGTAACCATATGCACACATGTCTGTCTTTGTGGTGTGTCCCTAGTTGTGTGTGTGTCTCATCTGTGTGTGTGGGCTTACATGGGGGGAGGGGGTTGGATTTGCTGCCAGATCTTTTTTCCTGCGGTATTGTGTGTTGGGAGCACATTCACCTCTGACCGTTTCGGGCATTTTACATTGTCATATTTGTGATGACACGTTACAACACACATGTATGCTTCATGTATATCAACAGTGTATTATTGTCTCTGCCATCCTGTCTGGCCTCCTCAGGTGCATGTCCCTGTAACACCTGCTGTGTGTGGACAGTATCATGGCCGTCACATGATTGCACAAGTGTGCATCTCTGCCTTTGTCCAGGGTGCATTGGCATGTGTCTGCCAGATGTGTTCACAACTGTCGCTACTACCGTTCGGTGTGGTTACAGATGATGTGTATTGCCCTCATTACCCTTCCCCGGTGTTCTGTGTCTCACACCTCCAGACACTGGTGCATAGCTGTTGTGTGCCATCATGTGCCGTCATATGTTTATGTCAGTCTTTTATCTGTTGTTGGTTTGCACATAAATGCTTGTGTGCATGTGTGTGGACATCAGCTCCTGATTGATCTTTCCACATTTTTTTCTGCAGGTGATGCCGGATATGGGTTTCGTGCCTGGTTGCTGACCCCTGTACGTCTACCACGGACACGTGCAGAGATGAGGAACAATGAGGCCCATGCCTCCAGCCGCTCAGTCATCGAGCGCACATTTGGCGTTTTGAAGAGTCGCTTCAGGTGTCTGGATAGGACCAGCGGGGCCTTACAATACTGACCCATAACTGTAGCACAGATCATTCAGGCCTGTTGCATCCTGTACAACATTGCTCTCAGGCACAATATCCCAGTCAAAATTAATCAGGATCTGGAATATGATCCTATGTGCCATCCTGTACGTGCCCATGATGATACACGTGAGGGCATGGCAATCAGGTGACAGCTGATTGAGGTGCTCTTCTCATGTAAGTACTGCATATGTGGGGAAATGCATATGGGTATACATGTACATGCTGCCTTGTGTGTTGCACAGCTTCATCATGACATATGTATGTTGCACTTGTGTTTTTGACTCTCCAGGATATGCTTTGGGACCTGCCTGGTGCTGTGGTGCAGTGGCAACTGTGTGTATGTCATTCAATGTGCAGGAGACTGGGGTAGGTAGACATACAGGTAACTGTTCTATGGGGACAGTCCAGCATAGAACATATCTGAGGTGATCTGTCCACTGCACATATGTTGTTATTTATTTATTTTATTTACATTCTCTTATATACCGCGCTATTCTGCATCAGTGCGGTTTACATTGAACAAACTGAAATTACATTGAACAGGGCATTATAACTTGGAGATAACTATTTTACAGGGAACATGGGCTATGGAGGGTTAAGTGGCTTGCCCAAGACCACAAGGAGCACCTGTGGGACTAGAAACCCCAATCCTTCCAGCCCAAGGTTGCTGTCCTCTAGTGGGATTTGAACCCCCAACCTTCTGGCCTGAAGTACCTTGCCCCAACCACTAGGCCACTCCTCCACTCAGCTCTTTGACCTGAACCCCCATACCCCATATGTTCATGTTGTCACACACATGTGCATGTGTTCCTGACCAGGTCATGTTTTCAAACACTGTATTTATTTATTTATTTTACTTCTCTTATATACCGCACTATTACAAATCAGTGCGGTTTACAATAAACAGAACAATATACTGTGCGGAAGGGCCACAGAGTATTTTACATCGAACAGGGATTAAAACTCGGATTTAACTGGGGTAACATATCTACACATTATTTACAGTAATGCCTGTGATTTTGGGTTGTGGCCATAATCTATTCGGTATTGGCCAGTTTGGATTGGCTATCCTTTGACTTGCAGGATATGTTGTTGGGATGTTCTGAGTGTTTGGTGTGATTATTCGTTGATTGGTTTCTATAGCTAGGTTCGGGGTAGTGTCTTATGAACAAATAATGCTTGAGTGCCTTCCGGAATTGAGGCAGGCTAGTAAAGACTCACATGTCTGCGGGGAGGGCATTCCAAGCTCTGGGTGCATAGATCGGGAAAGCCCTGTTGGATGTTGCCTTTGTGCACGTAGTCATTTCCTTTGGTATCGTCAGTGTGTTCACTGTTGAGGATCTTCTGGTTATGTTTGGGTGTATACAGTGGATCATCATGTTAATGGATGTAGGTGGGTGATTGTTTAGGGCTTTGAAGGTCAAGACTAGGATCTTGTAGAGAAGTCTGGCCTGAATGGGCAGCCAGTGTAGATTCTTCAAAATTGGAGTAATGTGGTTCATTTGTGATACTTCGGCCAGCACTCTTGCTGCTGTGTTCATTGCAAGCTGGAGCGGGTGTAGATTTGCCTGCGGGAGTCCGTATAGTATGACATTGGCATAATCAAAGTGTGGGAGTACCAATGCTTGGTAGATTGTTCGGAAATCACTAGGGTCCAGTAGTGTTCGTAGATGGCGAAGTGTCCGTATTTTGTAGTATATTGTTTTCACTGTGTTTTTTATGTGTAATTTCATGTCCAGTCTCTGGTCCAGTGTGATCCCGAGGTAACGAATTGAGGATTTAGTTATCAGCTCTGCATTCTTGACTTTGAGTGATGGTGGGGGGGGGGGAATTCTTGGTTCTTCGTGACGAAGAGGACATCTGTCTTGTTGTGGTTGATCCGAAGGTTTTGCGTGTGTAGCCAGTCGGCGACAGCATCAAAACATCTTATTATCGGAGAGAAGTCTGGCTGGTCAATTGCAAATGGCATATATAGGAGGATATCATCTGCATATGCTATACAGTGGACATTGAATGAGTGTATCAGATCACATATGGGCTGCATGTAGATGTTAAACATTAGTGCCGATAGTGATGATCCCTGTGGTACACCTTGTTTCTGTAGGAATTGTTCCGAGGTTGCGGTACTGGCCCTTACGTGTTGCCATCTGTTGGACAAGAAGGATTTGCACCAACCTAGGGCGGTACCTTCTATTCCCTTTTCCTTAAGTCGTTATACAAGAATCTGATGGCTCACAGAATCAAAGGCCGCTGTGATATCCATGAATATGAGGGCAAAGCCCTGTCGAACGTTATCGATTCCCGAAATTAATGTGTTGAAGAGGGTGGCAAGGAGGGTTTCCACACCGTGTGCTTCCCTGAATCCATGTTGGGATTGGTCCAGTGGGGCTTCGGTATCAATTTGGTGTTGAATTTGTTGTTGTACTACCTTTTTGATTATTTTGGCAAGCAGAGGTATGCTTGATATCGGTCTATAGGATTCTACTTTTAATGGATCCATCTTGTTGCTTTTCAGTAGCAGTCTAATGGATTTTTTATTTGGGACACATCCAACCAAGCTGTGTGTCTCTACAGGTCCTAGGTGTTCTGGTGGTGGGCGGCACGTACACCCTTCCCAGACATTGTGGCATCGACCAAATCAGTGTGTCATTGCAAGGTCCGAACGTTTATCTCCACTGATCTCCAGTTGTGCACAGACCGGCCATATGCTACTGGTGGCATGCTCACCTTGTCATACTGTGTGTGTGTGTGTGTGTGTGTGTGTGTGTGTTTTTGGCGTGTCTGTGTAATGATATACTGTGCAGCCATTTTGCATTATCATGTGCTGGGATGTGTCTGTACACCTGTGGTGACTGTGCTATCTCTACCTTACTGCTGTTGACCTTGTAAACATTGTGCACATGTGTTCTGTGTTGTGGACTGACCTATCTCTTGTGTGCTGACAGACCACTGTGCATCAGCATTTCTGTTTTACAGATGTTGCCATACTTTGGACATGTGGCGACAATGGCTGGACATGGGGACATGGTGATTCAACACATTTCAATGACATCTTCTGCCTTTACTATGACATCTTGTAGCCTTTTCCTGCCTCAGACATGCCCTGGCAGACACTTGCTGCACACACACACGGTAGGTTGCACCTTGGATCTTTTGTGACTAACATCAACCTTTACATGTTTGTGTTTTGCTGTTGGTTTCATGGAGCTTTTCTGTGGGGTCTCTGTGCACCAATGCTGATGGACATGAGGTGGACCTATGACATGGCCATGACCATACCCATATGACACCCTCGTCTGTAGTGCCATTTCTGAATGTCCCCAACATGCACTGTTTTCTGTGTTGTGATCATGTAGTGTTTGCATGTCTGACGTTTCATTACATACATATTAATGTTTCACTACATGCAATGTGCCCTGATGTTGTGTGCAGCATACCATGACGGTGTTTCTCCTTCTTCAAACACATGGCAGAGGACACACACAGGACAACTACTACACTGCATCTGTGGTCACCATCACCCACATGTTGGAGGACACAGCAACACCATGCAACGATCCCTGAGAGATGGTGCCATAGGATGCTTGACCTATGCGAGTGGGACACATGCCTATGATGGACATTATTGTTGGACTGCTACTTTAAGCATAACATGGATGACCAACACACCGTTGCTGACGTGCTCTGGCTGGGTGTCGTGTTCATCTCAGGAGCCACACATCACCTTTGCAATACTGTGGCACATTGAGATGTCACACTTGACTCTGCATGCCCAGGGATTCACGGACAGTTTTAATGGGCCATGTAGGGTTGCAGATGCCATTGCACTGTGGACACTGTGTACTGGTCCCTACATGTGCAGCAGAGACTCACATACTCACTGTATGTTGTACATCCATCTGACATTGTGTTCGTGTGTGTAGCCCATGTGTGTGACCTGTACCACAGGATATCCTTATCTGTTTGGATCAACAGGAGCATACAGCCATGCATGTGGCACAGGGGGAACATTGTGTAGGTCCTCTTCTATTTGTCTGGCTACCCTGCACTTGGACATGACATGCTGTTTGCCACCAAACCACTTTGATGCGCGCCAACATCTTGGGTTGCTGTTTTCCCTCACCAGGGGTGTTACAGTGCATCTGGGGCAGCACTGTGTCATGATTCAACATACACAGTGCATGTGCATGTGACTGAATATGTTGGTACACCAGTGCATGTGGCGGTATGGATTATGTGTGGGTTACTGCCCCATGTATGACCTTTCTTTCTACCTCTATGTACATGTTATTGTGTTTGGTTACTGTACAGACGTGCTGCTCTACATTGATTTACAAACAAACCATTGCATGTCTGCACAGTCCTATTTATCCCCTGATGTTCCGCCACTCACATTGCACCGGTAACTTTACAGTGTGGCAGTGTGAGTGTCCATTTTCTTCCTTCATCTGTGCATTCCATGTACCGTGACATATATGTGAGGATCCTGTGTGTACAGCACCCATTGCAGCAGACCTTCTGCATAGTGCTATCTCTGCATGTCTGTGAGGTTCTGCTTTGTTTATTCTCTGGGAACATGTGCCTCTTGTACCTGTTACCATGTCCTCATTTTGCATTTTGGCAATGTTTTTGGTCCCATTTGTGTCGCTTTGATTGGTATAATAAAGCAGTATCTGACAGCTGTTACATATATATATATATATATATTGTGATAAGGAAGCTTATCATAGCTCAGGAAGGAGCTATAGGAAAGGTGAAGTGACTCTGAATAAGCAACCTGTCAGTTCTGGTAGAAATAAGAAAACATAATTTTCCCATAAAAGACTACCAGTCCCACAATGCACCAGGTTTCCAACAGCCATTAGAGGAGCTGAAGTGGGGAAACGTGTGTTCATTCAGGAGGGCTATGAGGTAATCCCTAAGCACTCATCTCAAAGAGCAGGGCCTGATTCAGCACAGCTGCGCTGTGTTAGGGAGGAGCACTCATCTAAGCAGAATAAAGGTAGAGTTTATTCTACAGAGGAGCAGCTTGAGCTTGGTCATCTTCATCATCAGGAGGATCATCAGAAGCAGAAGCCAAACCGGACGGACAGAGAGGGAAAGAAACCCTTTGGAAGAAAGAGGAGAAAAGCCTTTGAGAGGTCTAGAAGAGTCCAGAGCAGTACGTATACTGGGAGGCATTCCAAGGGCCAGCATACACCATTGGACTGGGGAAAGCCAGAGGAATGGTGCTACAGAGCTAGGAATCTCCAGACGGTACCTGTGAGGGAGACGGCTGCACGTGGAAGGGACCCTAAAACCCGTGCCAGAAGGTATGTGAAGAGAGATCCAGTGTCCAGGGATCTGGATTGGAAGGCTGGACATAAGAACTGGACTACATACTGGCCAGGCTATATAGAGAGGAACTCTAACAGCAATGGAAGCTCAGGTATGAACACTGATCTATGCCCTAGCTATAACCTTGAAAGACAGCAGGGAAACAAGTATTCTCATGAAAGTGCTCCATTGGGAGATTCATCTGTGCCAATCCATGATATTGAACCCATGCTTGTTGAAGAAGAGGGGTGATAGCAGATGAAGAATCTGTTTACATGGACTGCTCTCTGTCTAAACTCCTTTGGTGATTTTCTGTTATAAAGTACAGCAACCATCACAAAGAAATACAAACTTGTTCTTTAATCTACTCAGAAAAGCTCCTGAGTAAGATTTTTAGCCATGCAGTAGAAAGCAAGCCAGCTAAGGGGTTTCAGCTGGATAACTGCTAGCAATTGAGCCTTACCTAATTGCTTGTGAGCTAGGAGAGAATCACTTCTGAATCTATGTGGGAAGATATAAGAGGTTTACCTGAAAAGAACAGTTTTTTTCTTTCTTTGTGGCTTTTGGTTTGTTGTTTGATACTTTGCTAAGAGAATATTAGCTAAAGCCTACAGAAAAGACCAGTTTGTTGCCAACCAGGTCTAATTTCTTTTGCTTTGATTGCCTGACAAGTTCAAATGTTGTTTTCCTTATTTTGTTTTTCCAAGTTTAACACTGAAAGCAAGTAACCTGATTTATGTGCTACCAAGCATATCTGTGTTGGGAGAAATAACCCCATAAATAAATATCTTATTGGCTTTACCCAAAAGCACAACTAATTATTGTGAGCAGCTGTGTCTGGTGTTAATGAACTGCATTGCCCACAATCTTTTGCAAATCATATGGATATATGCACTTGCCAAGACTGTGAAGATTCTCACCCAGGCAGCCGTCTGACAATATATATATATATATATATATGTCTGTACACTTGCTGATATTTTGTTGTGTATGCTTTCTCAGGTTTGTGTGTCCTGTATTTCCGGGCAGATATGTTTTTGGGGACAATTCATGACTGATGTGTGTTGGGTCCTCATCATGCACTGCCTACTGTCTATATGCACGCATATGTGACTGCGGCATTTGGAGCGTGAAGCTCCATTGGGGGGGGGGGCTACTGCACAGTACACACCATGCAGCTCCTGCACATTATCTGTCCTGCTCATCATCTGTAGGCGGTCTAGTTACCTTTTTTGACATGTTGGATGCACATTTGTCTTTGCTGCTGCTTGACCACACTGACAAATGTATGTAATGATTTACTGCTGATGTACATGGCCCACTTGTGCTCACATCCTTGTACAGTGGCAGCTGTCTATGTGCCAGCCATTTGCCACCTCACAGGGTGCTATGGGTTTCCATACACACATTCCCTTTGATGGAACATATTTGTATCGTGCTGTTTGGGATAGTGGTTACGGTTGTGTGTTGTAGCATAATAGGTTACAGGTTTGATTCCCACATATTTCTTTTCTTTTCTTGTGTTCTGCTAACCTGACCATGAAATGGCTGCAGCTTCGTCACCTCTCCACACACCCTTCCATCTCTTCACTGTGCACCATAGTGTGCCCTCTTTGCAGCCTATCTGTTGCATATTAGCTGTTACATATGGCTATTTCTTTGTACTGTCCGTGTGAGTAGTCAACTTGGGGGATTGGTATTGCTGTTGTTGAGCTGGTCTGGGCCACATCAGTGTGCAGGTTCAATTCTCACTTGCTCCTTTTTCGTTCTGTTCCCCATTTTGCCCTAATCCACAGACCATCCACATGGCTGTCCCCTCAGCCAGCCCCTGATGCTCTTTCTGTTTAGGTCCTTTGCTCTTTTGCATGCTGTTTCCACTGTATAATGTTTCATAGTGTGTGTGCATGTGTTTATATGTGTGTCTCGTCCCAATTACAGACTGTGATATGAGCTGTAGGCGGCTGTAATGCATGTGCGTTACATCATGGATACTGTTGGGGTTTCCCTATCCTGGCACACAGCAAGCATTTTGTGTAGTGCCCGGCAGTGTTCTTGTATGCAGCTATTGCTGTGGCATTCACCATTGTGGTGTAGCCTACTGGTTTGTGCAATGGCTTTCTGGCTAGTGGTCATGGGTTCAATTCCTCTTTGTTCTCCTTTTTTTATGCCTGTCCTACACAACTACTTGTCATTCCAATAACAGTCATATCTCTGCAGATCTGTGCTGCCAGCACATAATACCCTCATCACAGTTGCCAACCATCCTTCTGTCCATCTATCTGTGTCTGCCAGCTGTGTAGCATCCTGTCCTCATGTGCAGGCTGCTACTCCATGTCCTGCACTGGTACCCTTTTCTGCATTACAGCTCTTCATGCTTGCCTCTCCTGTGTCTGCTCTGCATGGCACTACTACTCCTCTCTCCTCCTATCATTGCAAATATCTTGCCACCTCTACCTCCACTGGAGGATACGTATTCCCATCCTCTTCCACCCACTGTCTTTGTAGCACTTTACATTGCCAATACCCTGTGCATTGGTACAGTTGCCTCCAATATGTTTGTCCATTCTACCAGCTGCCACATCGGCTGCATGCAGATTTGGCAGGTCCATCATTTCACATCTCTACTTCTTTCCATCACTTGTCCATTGCCTTTCCTTGGTGCTCTGTGCAGTGTTAGGGTTACATCTGTTATCTGGCCTTACATTTCATGCTTGTCAACTTGGGGCACCTTACTGCCATTAGGGCACCATATCTTGGGTCACCTTAACATCCTTAGGGCACCTTCTATGGCACCTTAAGTTACGGCACCCTATAAGGCGCACTAACCTATGGCCTTAATCTTATAAAGTGCCTTGTCAGTCTTGTAATGTGCTTTGTCAGCTTTAACGTGCAATGTCCTGTTAACGTGTGCTAACTGGCCAAGGTGCCCTTTAACGTGCGTTAAATGGCCATTGCTACCTTAATGCCAGTACGCCCACTTCCTTATATGGCATTACTCACGTTAACGCTGCACGTACCGCCGGTAATGTTACCGCGGTTTAGTAAACATACCCCCATCGTAGTTTAGGGAGCAGGAATGATCCCCAGTCTCTCCTGAACGCTCCGACACCAAGTTCAAATTGTCACTGCTTGAATCCAGTGGTAGCTTCATGTTATTACCACTAGAGGGTGCAGCTGTCATATAAGGGCTCCTATGTTTCTTTACAAAAGTAGGCTCAAACTAGGCACCCTCTTGGTCTTCCCACTTAGGTGACTCATTATAAAATTACCCCTATACTACTTTGTGACATTTAAAGATATTCTGGATAATTTTTTGCCACTCCTCTTCTCTTTACAAAACTTTTTTTAAACAAAGCTGTTCTGCTTGTCCAGAACCCATTCTCCTGCAACAAATTTCATAACTTAATTTAGCGTTAACTGAAAAAAAAGCACCTTAAATTATGTTTAAATTTGTTCTCGTTTAAGTGCAGTAAGCAGTTACCATGTGAATTAGCATGCGGTACCTATTACAGCATGGCCACATTAGCAGTTACCATATAGCCTCTGAATGTGCCATGCTAAAAATCATAAGATAGCTGATTTCCGAGACAGGGGATGGGAAGTAGGTGGAGATGGCCATTTTATAGGCATGAAGAGTATGCTTACAGTTAGCACATGGTGTGCAAACTGCTCCTGCATATTCATTAGAGATATCCTGAAAACCTGACTCCTTGGCAGCCCTCCAGGACTGGGAGTGAATGCCACTGTGTTAGCATTTGAATTATCTTTCTGATGCTCATTAAAATACACCCTAAAACCATACGATAGCTCTTTATGCTAATACATGAAGTGGATATGGTTTTGTGACAAGGAAGTAACACAAACATAATCCACATTAAAAAGCAATTAATGTGGAATTCTAACTCCAGAAGTGTAAATAATTGATTTCCCATGTTAATTGTGAGAAATTAACACATTAAAATCTATAACCCTGTATCCACAGCCCTCAATCCCTAAAATTTTCCATATAAACTGGCGCTGATTCATCATTAATACTTGCTAAAATTTGCATTAATTAATTAGCATAGCTTTGTAAATAGAACTCTGAATGAACAATAGTACTAAAATGTTTAGGAAAAGGAGGAGGAGTTAATGAAATTGCCGCAGATTAAATTAATTGCCACAGAGTAGATTTATTCAGCCCGACACGGCCATGTTTGGCATGATATGCTGGCATCAGGGGCAATTATTGCAATCTCAAAAAAATAAGTAGAAGTATGCAGATTGCATAGCAGAGAACATTGCTCTTGGATTGCAATAATTGTGTTGACACATACATATTGTGCCGAAACACAGCTGTGCAGGGCTGAATAAATCTACTCTGTGGTAATTAATTTACTCTTGGCAATTTCATTAACCCTCTCCCTCTTTTTATTCTTTATAATGTGGACCTTTATTGGTAGGGGATGTTCCCTCCCCCTTTTTTCTTGTGTTGTTCTAAAATATTCAGAGTCAGAGAATGAGGGAAGGACTATCGGTACATTTATCAAATGTTCTACCTACTAATTAGAACCTACTAATTATATCTGGGGCTATGGTTCAGAAAATATGGAAGGTTGTGTGATCTTGTTTTAGCCAAGAAAATGTCAGAGCTGTTACAAATGCACATATGCTGAACTTTTTTAAAAGTTTGTATTCTATTGCCTGTGAAAACTCCCTGCATTGCATCAATATATTCTATTACCTTGATGAAAGAAATACATAATGAAATGATATGTCACATAAAATGCTTAAACTTCAATAAGTGAACAGCAGACACTCTGAAACAATGTGTATCTTACTGTACTCTAATCCCCAGTTTCAATGTGTGTTTTGTCATGATTAGATTATAAATTCTGATGAGCAGGGACTGTGCTTGCTATCTATATGTATAGCATTGCATACGCCATGTAGTACTGTACAAATGATTAATACAAGTAGGTTGAAAATCTACCAGTATATAGAGAGAAGGAAGCAACAGAATATGCAAAACAAGATAAAAAATCTCTTTAAAGAATTAGCTCAGCAAAGGAGGAACAAGAAGTGGCAGATTCGTAAACACAGTGGGAAATACAAAGCATTACTCCAGGAGCTATTTGTTGATCAAACAAGGGCACAAGAGTGGCTAGGAAGAGGTGAAATGAAATCTAAGGATGGGAGATTGATAGTTACAACCCAGGACAGTTGATGGACAAGTTGATTTTGGTTCAGAGTTATGAACAGTTGTTTATGGTTCACAGGGAGCATAGAGAAAACAGGTAAAACAGACATATGCAAATTTTGTAAGAAAGATTTGGAAATGGTTACTCCCCTTGTAACTGACTGTGAAGTTCTGATGGCAGAAAATTTCTATACAGAAGGACATAACAAAGTGGCACTACTCATCCAATAGAAACTTGGAGGGTCATTTTAAAAACTTCCTCTCGGATGACCCTGTTTCTCTGGGAGAGCACGCCAAACATGTGCTGACTTTTGTGTGCATGTGTTTGGCTTGCTCTCCCAGTTTAACGCTGACATTTGTGCTGAAGTTGTATGTGTGGCTAATTTGCATATGCACCCCTTTCTGCAAGCCGGCGCTGAAGTCACATGCTATCAGCGCTGTACATAGATGCATACATAGCAGATAGTGTGGGGCTTCAGCACCAGCTTTCTTCATTGGCCCCTTGACTTGTAAGCCCTCTGAGGACAGAGAAATACTGTACCTATAGTACCGGATAGTAACATGCCGTGACTTACTACTGGAAAGGCATGAGCTAAATACTACAAATAAATTATTTGCAACCCTTTAGCAGTATCAATAATGATGGAGTCCTCCTCCATGAAAATGTCTGAGGGAGTTGTCCCTGGAATGAATAATCCTAGTAGGACATCTAACCCTTTTACCTGCGAGCCAATAAACACACCAAAGTAAAACAGAAATTAAATTATTTCGGATGCTGGGGGGTTAGTCAGACAAATATAAACATCTATACACAGCACATACCAGTTTTCAGTGATGCTCTTCCCTTATGTTTACTATTAATAATGACTGATACTGTGTATCACACAACTCCAAAGCCTAAGGCTCCTCTGTACATCTAAGATGCAACAGCTGATCCTGTATATATGTACAGTAAATAGTAAAATAGTGGACCTTCAAAGCTCCACTAAGTTTACACAAAATTTGTTTTGAAAGATGTGTTTCCTGTAAATAGTTTAACTACTGTTCCATGTAAAAGTTGTTCATATTGTTAATTTTAAACTGTCCCTGATCTCTGGAAGGGGCGGTATAGAAGAACTAAATTAATAAATAAATAAAAGGTTTAATTCTGATTTGGATGTCTGAAGATGTGCACATGGATGTCAAAATCATGGACACATCTCTGTAGCTATTCTACAAATGATATTCACAGGCAATTCCAGTGCAAGGATGTTCAAGTAGGCATAAGGGTATGGCAGAGGCATGTCCATGGAGTGTCAATGTACTTACACATCCCCGATCGATCTAAGAAATGTCGGAGTTGTTTGCAGTCATGCCAATGTTTATACCTGTTTCAAGCAGGAATAGACATCAGGGAAGTGCTTGTTTTCACCTTAAAACATCCAGAAAGTATAGAGAAGATGGAGAATTAATGGCTAGCCTTAGATCACAAAGGTCCACACCAGAATTGGAACCCTGAGCACTCTGCTCATAAGCCACTTCTCAACTCTATGGCTGATATAGGCTTCCAACAGGTTGTCCAGATACCTACTCACAACAAAGGCAACACTTGATCTAATATTACTACCCAATAATCTCACTCACCGCTACTTCTATGCACCTCCACAAGCAATACAAGTTCCATGGACAGACCACTTTCTAATTGAATTCACATTACCGCCTGCACCTTCCACACCTTTATCTAATAGTAATGAATCCCAGACACAATGATCCAGACCATTTGATAAGGAAAGTTTTTTGAAAGAATTTATTCCAAAACTAGAGATCCCTCTATCTGAGCTTGATGATATACTGGCAAACTGGAACTCCTCAATTCATAACTCTGCCATTACACCCAAGTCTCAAAAGAGAAATACTACAAGAAATACTGAGAAATGGTATACCCATGCACTGAGGAAACTAAAGCAAAAATTAAGAAGGATTGAACGTAAATGGAGGGAGTCAAAATCCATGGATGACAAATTACTATACATGGTTACACTTCAGACATACAAAATCTCTATAAACAATGCTAAAAAAGAGTATCATACAAAGATCCTCCCAAAATCTCTCAGCCGCCCAAGAGAACTATTCCAAATTGTGAAGTCTCTTATCCAGATACCCACACCAGAAATAAACACAATAACTATGGACCCTCAAATCCTGGCAACTCACTACAAGAAGAAACTAAAATTGAATGACACCATATATAATCAATTATATGAAGTTGATTTATACTCTAAAAAATGGCAAACTTTCCATATTGTTGATCTAAAACACATTACGAACATAATCTCCAAAATTAATACCACAACATCCATTTTAGACCCCTGCCCAGTAAGTTGGCTAAAAGCATCACATTCTGAGTTGGCACCTTTCATACTGAAATTGGTTAACCAATCACTCACACTAGGAACTATGCCTTCAACACTAAGGGGTATGTTTACTAAATCGCGTTATTGCAGTTCGTGTTAGGATCCGCGTTAATAAGACAAACCCCCAAATAAGGAGATGGGCGGGACAGCGGAACACCTAACGCGCGTAACTAAAGTAACGAGCGTTACAGGGCGCGTTAGCGGCGTCACCGCGCGTTAAGCATAAGAAGCCACTCAGACATACACGATCAATACAGAGCTGTAGCACAATGGTTACTGCAGTGACCGCTAATACGGGCAGCATGGGTTCGAGTCTGCAGGGTGCCAGTTGCAGAAGGCTGGCTGATGTAGCATCCTGTACATGATACAGTGAGGGAGGGGGCATTTAGTTGTTTCGTTTTGGAGGGGTGCAAGCAAACACACCCACACATTAGATAGCGAGTGAGGGGGCATGTCTATGTTCCCCTCCCTTTTGGGGTGCAAGTAAACACACCCACACATTATATAGTGAGTGTGGGGGCATGTATATGTCCTGTATGTGTTGTAGGGTTGCTAGCATACATACCTGACCCAAACAGAGCTGTAGCACAATGGTTACTGCAGTGACAGCTGATACGGGCAGCATGGGTTTGAGTCCCCAGGGTGCCAGATACAGAAGGCTGGCTGATATAGCATCCTGTACATGATACAGTGAGGGAGGGGGCATATATTTGTCCTCGTCTTGGAGGGGTGCAAGCAAACACACCCACACATTGGATAGTGAGTGAGGGGGCATGTCTATGTTCCCTTTCCTTTTGGGGTGCAAGTAAACACACCCACACGTTATCTAGTGAGTGAGGGGGCATGTATATGTCATGTATGTGTTGTACAGTTGCTAGCAAACACACACACAGTGGCGTACCCAAGGTTGCTGCAGAAGGCACCCCATAACGCACAACATATGCCACATTAGAAAGTGGAGTGTCCACTAAAGCACATCAAAATGTCCCCCATAGAGCAGTCCACAAAGTAATGTAAAGGGAGCCAGAGAAGGTGACACATGGTGGGCCCATGAGGCGCAGTAAGGTAATAGTACGCGGAGGGGCAGTCACCGGTAGCAGTCTGGTGTATGTAAATCATATAATGCTGCAGACAGCCCTATAAAACGAACCCATTGTGGGTCTGAACCCATGACTACTGGCTCAACAGGCAATGAATAACCCACTGGCCCTCAGCCCCAGAGCTGCTAACCACCCCCTGGCTGTCTACAGAAGGGCAGCAGAACACCACGTAACTGCTGCTGTCCTGGCCAGGATCTGTACCAATGCAGCCATACCCATGGTGCAATGCACATGCAAATCAGCTGTCCACAGATAAACACAAGATGGGGAATGCACACCCACAGCACCTCGGCCTGGTAGGGGGGAAGCGACCATGTGCACCCCCACAGCACCTTGGCCTGTTAGGGGGTACTGACCGTGTGTTGTACCGGCACAGGGTAGCCACACACCGTCACAGCGTGCGGGTACTGTGCTCACCCTGAGGGTGCAGTGAGGCGCCAAGCACCAGGTCCACAGCAACGGCCATGGCTGAAAGAGGCCATGGTGCAGGTCCACAGCAGTGTTATAGTGTGAGACAGGTAGTTTCTGCAGTAATACCTTGGACATCTCTGTCTGTATCAGTCAGGTGTAGCCCCCATGGACCCCCAGGAGGGCCCATGCACCACCACCCCCTCCCCCAGGGCAGCAAACAGGGTCTCCTATCAAAAGATACAACATCTACCTCCCTGCAAGGTGGATGTAGAGGGGAACATCAACCCCAGTCCTGCTGAGGGACACACACCCCACAGAGCAGTCAATGCAGCTCTGTACACATCCAGAACACAATAGCAGACAGACATTAGGCCTAGATATGGCATGCTGCACCCCACCACTATCTGATATTCCCCTGGTGCAAGCCATCAGCCACTGCACCCTGCAAACCACTCCATCACAACACATACCAGCTGCAAATAGTCTGCTAGTGCCCAATGGAGATGCCTGCACCCAGAACTGGGATATCAGCATACACAGTTAAATCAGTGACAGGGCCCCAAAAAGCAACCCATATATATCACATGAGAGAAATACTAAATAGCACTATGGGGGTGCCTAGCCATGCTGTGGTCACTGCACAGTCAGGGTGAGAGTGATCTCTCAGCAGCACATACTGAGGTCACCCTGTCTGTGTAGGTGGTGGCCGGCCACTACAATGTGCCTGTCACTGCCCTATGCCCTGTGCAGATGCGCCCTGGCCAGGCCACCCTGTCCGGCCTCTACCCATGGTACCTTGCTCCTCATTATGCACATTGGCAGCCCAATACTGGCAACATTGCTGGCAGTGTGGCCTGTGGAAGGTGTTTGCAGCCACCACACACTGGATAGACAGACAACCTCCCCACACCGATGTCAGCATTGTGCTACTATAGAGGTGGTCAGCAGCCATACACACCACACCAGTCCTGGGCATAGTACAGGCATGGATATGGTACACAAGACTGTTGGGGGGTCACTCCCCAGGGTGGTGAACACTGTCAGAGACCAGACCTGCAGCACACACCGCAGACATCAGCATGATTGTTATGGTGGAGCTCAATGAGCAAAATGTGCTTAACAGAGGAATTGATATCTGCCAGTTCTCATAGCAAACGTTTGATAGCTGTGTACCATATACCCAGGTGTAGGGTGGCATTGCTAAGGTATGCAACTGCTAGTATTGGGAGATACAGGCAGGACCCAATTTCTTGCCTCTCCAGGTGGCATTGGCCAATGGGGCCTGTGGGTGGGTGTGTGGCCCTGTTGGCTGCTGCTTTACGGCAGAGTTCCCCAACTCCAGTCCTAGTGTTCCAAACACTGTTCGGGTTTTCATGCTGTCCCTCATAAATATGCATGAGCTACATCTGCATAACATGGGGGTGGTGCATAGCTATGCAGCACAGGCATCTTTATTGGAGGCAGCATGAAACCAGAATGCTGTGGGGCCCTCCAGGACTACATTTGCAAAATTCTGCTTTACGGTAATGTGCCTGTTTCTGGTGTGGTAAAATATAGGCCATGCGTATGTTCTCTGCAATAAAGGTGTGTCTTTACTATCAGTGTTTAGTGGTGGTTAAAGCTATGGGGACTGGGTTGGCAGGAGCCCCAGCTGGGATTTGAACCTGTGACCCTCTGGTCTTACAGGCACTGGCTGTGTCTGTTGCACCACACTGTAGCCACAGAGACAGTGCAGTCCCTGGAGTTAGTTAAGCCGGCCTGACGAGTCAGAAACCCTGCTCTGCAGCAGGTTTATTGTGACCTCATTTACCTTGTATGCAGACAACGGTGCACATAAACCTCAGAGAATACCTCACAAAAGGGGCACACACCCATAACCAAGCTGGGCAACAATGCTATCATTGGGAAACATTACACAACACTCCCAGGACAATCCATTACAATGAAATGATATTTAAAAGGGTCTGTGCAGCGTAGACCCTTCCACACATCATTTCTTTTTTATTTGGTGCTTTCCAGGCAGTGTTGTTCCTTGTTGCCCATTGCTATCACTGTTGCCCAGCTGTATTATGCTTTTTAAAATGTTTCCTGTGGTCATTTTTAACGTTTTATGTGCTATTTTGTTCAGTGCACATGTACCTGTGACCCTCTGGTCTTACAGGCACTGGCTGTGTCTGTTGCACCACACTGTAGCCACAGAGACAGTGCAGTCCCTGGAGTTAGTTAAGCCGGCCTGACGAGTCAGAAACCCTGCTCTGCAACAGGTTTATTGTGACCTCATTTACCTTGTATGCAGACAACGGTGCACATAAACCTCAGAGAATACCTCACAAAAGGGGCACACACCCATAACCAAGCTGGGCAACAATGCTATCATTGGGAAACATTACACAACACTCCCAGGACAATCCATTACAATGAAATGATATTTAAAAGGGTCTGTGCAGCGTAGACCCTTCCACACATCATTTCTTTTTTATTTGGTGCTTTCCAGGCAGTGTTGTTCCTTGTTGCCCATTGCTATCACTGTTGCCCAGCTGTATTATGCTTTTTAAAATGTTTCCTGTGGTCATTTTTAACGTTTTATGTGCTATTTTGTTCAGTGCACATGTATCACACTGCTCACGTTTTGTGTGTTTCCCCGGTTTTTCTGTACATTGCTGACGGAAATGGTTTCTCTTCCCTTTAAATGCCTTTAACGGCAGGTTTTCATTCGCGTTGGAATTGAGCTCAGAATTACAGCGCGTTAGTGAGGGGGAGCCTCTCCACGCCCCCTCTCCGCCCATTGACCCCTTCTCTCCGCCCACTCTCCACCTTCTGCGCTATTTTAACGCGCCGCGGGGCTTTACGATCGTTAAGCGCGGTTACCGCGCGTAGTACAACGTTACCGGTCGTTGGCACGTGTTTACGCGCGTTACACTGCACTTACGGTCGTTAACATCATACTACACGCGTTATTCACGTTTAGTAAACATACTCCTAAAGCATGCTATGATAAGTCCAATACTATTAGTAAACATAAAACACTAGATAAACAGAACTCTAATTCATATAGGCCAATTTCTAGTCTCCCGTTCCTGTCCAAAGTGTTTGAAAAAATGGTGTAAATCCAACTACAAGATTATATTGACCAGAATTCCCCTTTAGATGAACAACAATATGGTTTCAAACCATTTCATGGTGTGGAGATTTTTTTATTAGCTCTTTTTGATAACCTAATTTGAGGCCTAGATAAATCAAGACAAGCCTTTGTACTTGTATTTTTTGACATTGCCTCTGCATTTGATAACATCTGCCCCATTATACTACTCTCAAGACTACAACAGATAGGGATACATGTAAATGTCTTTAAATGGTTTCAATCCTACCTTACTGACCGTACCCAACAGGTACAAATCGGCCACCAGATATCCCAATCATACAATCAAGAACAAGGTATCCTTCAAGGATCTGCCCTCTCAGTATTATTATTTAATATTTACTTACAGCCCATATGCAACACCTTCAAGAAGTTCAAACTAAGCTATCACAACTACACAGATGATATAATGTTGTATCTACAGATAGACATTATGAATTCCAATTATTATCTGCTATCAACAGGTATCAGTGAAGCAACAAAGTGGCTAAAATTGAATATCTCAAAAATAAATTATGACAAAACTGAGGTCCTATTCGTCAGAAGGAACCAAAACTTTATCCCCCCTCCAAAGCTCTAACTTTGTGATGTAGAGCTTGGGGTGAAAACTGAAGTAAAATATCTTGAAGTTACCTTGGATCAGTCACTTTCCATGACTTCCATATAAAGCTAATGTCTAAATCTATCTTCTACAAGCTGCAAATACTTCAGCTTCTTAGACCTTATCTGGACAGTCATGACTTCCGTTCAGTCCTCCAAGTCATGATCATTTCACATTTTGATTTCTCAAATGCCAAACCATTAATCAGACCATTTATCACCTGCAACTGGCTCAAAATGCTGCTGCCCATATCATCTACAAAGTTAACAGCACAGAACGCATCACACCAATATTTTACAATTTATATTGGTTACCAATTTTGAGCCGGATTAAATATAAAATACTAATGATCACATTTAAACTGCTTAGGGAAATAGCTCCATCATACTTAACCTCTCTCATCAGCATCCCTTCTCATGAGAGAACTAGAAGAAGTCACAATAATAATACCATGATAGTCCCCATTAACTATCGCAATACAAATCGCTCCACAAGTAACAGAGCATTCACCTATTGCTCACCTATACTCTGGAATTCCCTACCAGATAATCTAAGAGCTATTATGGGTTTAAAAGACTTTAGAAAGGAAATCAAAATATATCTCTTCATAGAACACTTCAGTGAGCTATCTAATAGAAACAAAATATATCCAACGTAAAAATGAGCATTTTAGAAATATACCTTCCTACTTAAGTTTTCCAGATTTCCCAACTACCCAACCCAACTGCTCTATCCAATGCTGATGATCACTAACTCACTTGTAAATAAGTTGACTATAACATATGTTCTCTGTAAATATACTGTATGAATGATATTGCCTGTACATTCTCTTGATTTAATTCTTTGACTTCACCCTACCGTATCCTTGCACTATGTTTTTTGTAAGTTCAACCTACCAGTTTAATGTAATTGTCTGTTACTTGTAAATTGCCCTTGATCTCTGGAAGGGGTGGTATAGAAAAACTTTTAAATAAATAAATATTATATTATTAGACATCTTGGTTCCGAATTGCTATCCCTGGAATGTCTATATAGACATTTGATACATGTGCATATTGGCATGTCCACATTTCCAAAATCATGCCTGACCTTGCATGTGCCTGAACAGCATGCGTGAACAGGCACATATTTTTCCAGATGATCTGACTTTGATGTCCTGGATTGTGAAATGTGCCTCTTTCTAAGCACTACAACATCGCTGTACCAGAAAGGCACTGGGATCATGAACCTAAGAGAATTACAGAGAAAGAAGAAGTTATGATAACTTGGGACAGATAAGAAACTGGATGCGAGGAAACCCGACATAGTGGTAAAGGAAAAAAAAAATCAGAACAGTATTGATAAAAGAGATGTCGGTTCCAAGTTATTATTTTATGAATTGTATGGAAAGGGAGAAGATCCTGAAGTACGAAGAAATGCAGTCAGAGACCAAGAAAATGTGGCAGAAAGATATAGGGGTATGTTTACTAAACTGCGTTAGTGTGATTCGCGTTAGGAGCGGCGTTAGTGGAAGGAAAGCCAAAAAAGGACATGGGCGGTACATCGTTACCAATAACGCGCAATAACGCGCGTTGTAAGGCACCGCGCAGCAATGATTGTTACAGGGCGTGTTACTGTGCATTAAGCGTAAGAAGGCGCGCAGACACCCAAATACAGAAACAGAGCTGTAGCACAATGGTTACTGTACAGACCAATGGTGCAAGGGTCATGGGTTCAATTCCCCAGTGTGCCTATTGAAGAAGGCTGGCTGAGGTGTCATGTGTAACCCTTTGAAAGCCTACTATAATATTTTAATCCACATTCTGCAGCCGGGTTAATGTTTGCATATGGCAGGAAAATTGTACCCGTCTTATTCAATATGTTCCAATAGTTGCGTACCCTCTGCTATGGTCATGTATTATATACCATTTGATAGGAATATTTAGGCAGATGTTCGGATCCCGAAAGTTTTGGGCTTGGCCTGGAAAGGGTTGAGTATTGGGCTGTGAGGAAGTTTAGTTGTACGTTAAAAGTGCTGCCAGCAAACACATCCTCACAGTGTGTAACCTAAGGTGCCACATAAGGCACCCTAGAAGGCACTCCATAGGGCACATTATAAAGTGCCAAGGCACCCTATAATGTCCCCCATAGTACACCATATAAGGCACCTTATAAGGTGCTTTACAGGCATCCAGAACTGTAGCACAATGGTCAATGCTCTGACAAATGGTGCAAGAAGAATGAGTTCAATCCCCCCTTGAGCTCAATGAGTAAAGCTTGCAGAGACATCACCTTTTACTCAAAATCAGTGCTATATGAAGCAGTTTGTCTGTTAATTTTAATTAGTGCTGCCAGCAAACATACCCTCACAGGGCCGCAACCGAAGGTCCTGCAGAAGGCACCCTATAAGGCACCCCAGAGGGCACATTATAAAGTGCACTGTCCGCCAAGGCACCCTAGAATGTGCCCTAAGGGTCGCCCCACAGTGCGCAGTACAGGGTCCTGCATCGGGCACTGTATAGGGCGCCTGATGAGGCACTGTAAGGAGACAGCACTATGAGGGTCTCATGCTGGCAGCACCAATTGAACTTAAAAAAAGAAAATGCCACAGACAGCGCTAACAAATATCCCCACTGTGGGATCAAACCCATGACCACTGGCCCCACAGGCAGTGAAGTAACCAGTGGGCCACATTGCTAGTGCTATGAACAAATCCCTGGCTGGCAGATGAAGGTTGTCAGATCACCACACAAACTGTCGGCTGTGGTGGCCAGGATCAGGGTCAACCCACTCATACCCATGGTGCACTGCACATGCAGATCTGCAGTCCATAGATGAACACAAGATGGGGTATGCACCCCCACAGCACCTCGGCCTGGTTTTGGGAACTGACCATGTGTCCCACTGGCACAGAGCACCTACAGACAGTAATCCAACAGGGTGTCCCATACAGTGCATGAAAAGGTGACTAGCAAGGCATCCAGAGCTACAGCACAATGGTTAATGCACCGACTAATGGCGCAGGGGTCGTGAGTTCAATACCCCTGTGGGTCGAATGAGTAAAGCTGGTGGAGACATCACTGTGTACCTTCAAGCAGTGCTGACAGAAGCAGTTACTTTGTTGACTGTAAGTAGTGCTGCCAGCAAACACACTCTCACGGGGCCGTAACCTAAGGTGCAGAAGGCACCCAATAATGAACCCCAGAGGGTACATCATAAGGTGCACTGCCCGCCAAGGCATCCTAGAATGCCCCCTATGGGCCACCCCACAGGGTTCATCAAAGGGTGCAGCACGTGAAAGGGTGCCTGATGAGGTACCGTAAGGAGACAGCACTGTGAAGGTGAGGTAGCTGGCAGCACCACTGCAAATAACAAAAAGAATATGCCTCACACAGCCCCACCAAGTAACCCCACTGTGGGTTCCAACCCATGACATCTGGCCACACAGGCAGTGAAGTAACCTGTGGGCAATATCGCCAGTGTGACCAACAATGTCCTAATAACGATGTGGCCAACCTATGGAGTATAAATGTCAGATGGTCAAAAGTCCCACACCAGATCAACAACAGGTTATCTAAGTACAAACCAGAAATGCCTGCCAATCAAACAAACCAAGGTCTCAGCAAACAAGGGCATATGGCAAACACGATCAAGACCATTACCAAAAACAACACGTCCAATAACATCACCGAACCTGTCAAATACGGACAGCTACTGTCAAAATCCAAGGAAACACCCAACCTACGATGAGTACGTGGAGACAGACTAGCCAGATGCCTGTTCCCCCAGCTCTAACAAATCCCTGGCTGGCAGATGAAGGACGTCAGGTCACCACACAAACTGTCTGCTGTGGTGTCCAGGATCTGGGTCAACCCACACATACCCACAGTGCACTGCACATGCAGATCTGCAGTCTGTAGATGAACACAATATGGGGTATGCACCCACACAGCACCTCGGCCTGGTAGAGGGAACTGACCGTGTTTCTCACTGGCACAGAGTACCTACAGACAGTAATCCAACAGGGTGTCCCATACAGTGCATGAAAAGGTGACTAGCAAGGCATCCAGAGCTACAGCACAATGGTGAATACATCAACTAATGGTGCAGGGGTCGTGAGTTCAATACCCCTGTGGGTCAAATGAGTAAAGCTGGCAGAGACATCCCCATTTATCCTAAAGCAGTGATGACAGAAGCATTATTTTGTTAACCTTAAGTAGTTCTGCCAGCAAACACACCCTCACGGGGCTATAACCTAAGGCGGTGCATAAGGCATTGCAGAGAGCACATAATAAAGTGCACCGTCTGTCAAGGCACCACATAATGTCCCATATGGGAGACCCCATAGGGCGCCTGGAAGGGTGACTCATAGGGCATGATATAGGGCGCCAGAGGAGGCACCCTAAGAGACAGCACCATCGCCATCACACATCAGAGCCATGCTGCAAGGCGCCCTACCTGGTGCTGTCCTTGGACCCCAAGCACCCTGCCTCCCACCCCACCATTGTCACCCTAACTCCTGTCCCCCAGTCTGCCACCTGTCCTAACCAGACTGTATGATGCATTGAGGAGGGTGGCAGCACGACATGTCCCCACAGTGCCCACCCCCACCGTATGCACATCAGTTACCATCCCCAACCCCCCACAGACCCATGTTGAGGCATGCAGAATCAACAGAGACCATGCAACATCCCCAGTGACATGTCAATGTTCCACAACAATGCACAGGTGATCCCCCCAGCTGCAAACAATGAAACACCAAGACACGTCATGTCAGAGACGATGTGTCAGGTATCCGAGTGACAGTCAACAAAGCAGGCCAACAAGAAGGTCCAAAAATGTCTGTGTCCAACATGCAGAGGTCCATCTACCAGTGGCAACAACAGGCACAGACAATTTCACAGAGGTGCTGTGTCCAAACAAATATGGCAGATGGGGCTCCAGAGGAAGTGTGGTAGATGTGCCATGTCTGTGGGCTGTGTCCTGTGTGAAAAGGGGTAGAAAGAAGGTAAGGGAAGGGCACACCCACCATCAGGTCAGAAACAACACGCTGACATCAGAATATGTGCATCAGGAATGCTGAAACACCACAACATGACCACAACAGACAGCATAGTGCACATGGACCACAGCAGGAGATGGCCCTGCAGACCAGGACACAATCCCAACATGGTCATCTGAATGCCCATGGCACACAGGCATCCCAGAGGTCTACAGTATGTCCAGCAGTGGTGGTGCACAGAGATACCACAGAAATGCACGTTGCCACTAACACTAAATGGGTTGGCACGCTTGATCTGTGGGATAATAAAGGCCTATTTACCTGCCACGTCTCCTGACTGTGTTCTTTCGTTGCCACTAACAGGCCAAATGCAGCATCTGCATGTGGCCTATGACCCAGAGGAGGGAAGGTGAAGCGTACCTGAAAGGTACAGCATTGGACTGATGGGGAAAGCCAGAGTCAGGCAAGGGCACAAGGGGCCCCAGGAGAGGCTGCAGACATCGATGAACTGCGTCCATCACCACGACCTCATGATCAGCTGTCAGTGGAGCATGGCCTAGGAACGCTCTGTTGCGGGGAAACATAATGGTTACGTGAAGTGTCCTGCCAACAAACATGAGACATGTCAGGGAAAAGAATATCACAAAAAAAGAAGAAAACCTTTTTTGTTTCGGACAAATAACAGAAAAGAAAACCAAACCAAAGATACAGCGACCTATTAGTAATTTTTTTGTTGGAGCTAGCCGGAGGAGGGTCGAAATGAAAAAACGACCCACACCAGGCGGTCAGCTACTTTTTTTCTCATAAGGTTCTTCACCTCAATAATTAAGTCTAAAAAAAACTTAATTTCACTTATCTCAGTTAATATTTCAATCCCAAGTTGCTAGTAGAGAAGAATCTTTCTGCATGACGTGCACGTTTTGGGCACCTTGCCCTGTCTCAAGTGCAATATCCAAGAATTAAAGAATTTCCAGCAACCGACATCCAAAACACCATCAATGCAGCTAAGGTCTAATTTACAATGGCCAAAATGCTATTTAAAGAAGAAACATCCAATCAAAAAAGAGAGAACCCCACAGAAAGGGGAATCCCTATTATGATTGGAGACTAAAGTGATGATGACAGCAACATTCAGAGAAGACTGCCAGTCTATTTCACGGTTCAAGCCCTCAGGCTCCACCGTATCCAAAAGATAGATCCACCGTTGTTCTAATCTTTGTAGCCTATGACACATGCACACAATGTTCAGAAGGGCAGAAACAGAAGGACATAGAGAGATGGATGAACATTGCCTGACAGGTGGGAAGACACACACGTCCCAAAAACACAGAGACACACACCGTGAGACAAGGTAAGCATGCTGCAAGCTGTAGTTGGCTGGACTGCAGACAATCAGGGACAGGTGGAGACCTGGGTGCACCTAGGCTGTCCAATGCAGCAATGGCAGTGAGGTCTCTACGTGTACCTAAGCATTGCAATTGCCTGTGTCCAGAGACACACACAGCCTGGTAACATGTGCACAGGTAAAGTATGTAGACCCCCAATATGTGCACAGGCAATGGTCATATGTGTGTCAAACGGAGCATATGGCGGATGGAGTGTGAGGCCAAAGACATTTGCAACACCAGAGAAACGGTGGAGAGGGAAACACATATGTGTCAAATGGTGCTGCCACCACAGCACACCTAGCTGTATGTCCACCCATCCCAGCCACCTTAATGCCGCTGTGACATACACACACTCCTCACATGAACCACAGCAGTGGGAAGTATCGGCAGCCCATCCCTGGGAGGCAGGAACACAGCAGCCAATCCTGGTGAGCCGAAACACAAGAGACAAATAGAGATATATCATTACAGTGCTGTGAAACACACATACAAGCTCACACATGGCGACCCAGAAGCACATCCCCACACATGCAGAACTTACAGGAGAAGAGCTCCTCGATCAGATGTTGCCTGGCCGCCATCCCCACACATGTGTCACCACGGCCATGTGCAGGAGGGCACACAGGATCCTCCCCAAGATCCTCATTAATATCGACTGGGACATTGTGCCTGAGAGCAATGTTGTGGAGGATGCAACAGGCCAGAATGATCTGTGCCACAGTCAGGGGTCCATATTGTAAGGCACCTCCGGTCCTATCCAGACACCTGAAGCGACTCTTTAGAACGCCAAATGTGCGCTCAATGACTGAGCGGCTGGAGGCATGGGCCTCATTGTACCGCATCTCTGCACCTGGCCGAGGGAGACTCACAGGGGTCAGCAACCAGGCATGACACCCATATCCTGCATCACCTACAAACAGAAACGGCATAACGTCACACGTGAGATGATTGACCTATGGAATCACTGATGTGGCAATGGCCAACTGGACAGCTGAGAAGCATGGACACACACATATGACATCACAGCAAGTATGTCACCATCATGATACAGTGCACACAGACCATAGGCCAATGGAACACATCCCCGGGGGGGCCAGGTGGGAGTGACAGTGCAGAGAGGCCAAAGTGAACAGTCATGCAGCAAACATGTGTGATAGCAGTTGCGCCGACAGCTCAAGACACGTGTCATCCCCTACATGGCGAAAGAGAGGAGGCCCCATACACACTGTACACCATGTGGATGGTTCTGTGCCTCCAAACCCCACCCCCCGGATGGCACATGCACAAACCTGTTGCAAATGGGGTGGGAGAAGACACACCCCACAGGCAGACACATGTACAACTGCCTGTGCATTATGGCCTAGGCCAGGTGCAGGAGCCATGGCCAATCAAGATGTGCTGCATGCATCCGTGGAGGGGACACACCATACGCGGGCAGAGTGCCCCTGGACACGGGAGCTTGGTAAGTGAACAGCTAAGGCAAGGTACAGCCCACACTACATGTGTGCAGGGACACCCAGATGAGCACCAACACACACATGGTAGGCAGAGAGATGTGTGGCAGCGCACAGAGGTATGTGACCACATTCCCGGTGACAGGGTGTGATGTAGTGTCAGGCCCACAATAGGTTGCACCAGAAAATACCACCAAAATGCCAGGCATGCAGAGGACACAGGTGACAATGGTGCCCCGCGAACCATATACGGTAGGCTCACGTTAGATATGGTGGATACCTACCCAGCAGGACATAGTCCTCATATTGTCTGGCCTCAAACTGGCCGAACAGTGCCGAGTGCTGCAGGATATAGGAGTCATGGGCAGACCCTGGAAACCGTGGAACCACATTCAGAATCCGCATACTTGCATCACAAACCACCTGCACATTCAGGGAATGGAAGTGTTTACAGTTGCGGTACACAACCTCCCTGTCGCGGGGTGGGACCAGGGCAACGTGTGTGCAATCTATTGTTCCCATCACGTGTGGTATCCCTGCAATCCACTGGAATGCCTGTCCCAGGGTCCCCTAATGTTGCCTACTGTTGGGAATTGCAATGTAATTCCCAACCCGGCTGACCATGGCCCACAGTACCTGGTGGAGACAGCGAGAGAATGTTGGCCTACTCATCCCACCCACTGCGGCCACTGAGGATTGGAAACAGCCAGAGGTAAAGAAATGTAGGGCAGCCAGGAGCTTGGCCAATCCCGGTATAGCATGTGACCAGGCAGTCTGGGGCTCAAGGACAGGTCTAAGATCCTCGTAGAGCTCACTAATGGCCCCTGTGTCCAGCCAGTAGAGGGAGATCAGCTGGTCCTCTCTCATGTCCTGGAGCATGGGTCTGGGCCTGTACAGGCGTCGGCGGCGGGGCCGTGCCTCAGCACGTCTATGGCGCTGGTGCCCTCCCCCATCCACCTGTGGACTCCCCACAGCTGCAGGCTGGAGTTGCAGCGGGATAGCACCCATGCCCAGTGCCGCAGCCCCAGGGACATCATCTCCCTCCCCCGGAACGCGTAGCCCAGCCAGCTCTAGAAACACAACCACCGCACACCCTGCATTCACAATTTGAGCCATGATAGACATGGAATGGAGGACAGGTTGCTGGGAAATAGGGTGTGGGGTGGGGTCGGAATTCAGAAAAACAAGACACACCTGATGAGCCAGGAATGACACAGCGCGCGTGGGAACGCGCAACCCCACAATGCAACAGGGCACAAGAATGACGCAGCGCGTGCGGGAACGCGCATCACCAGAATGCACCAACCCATATCTACACGTTGGATGCCAGCGGGGTAAGGGCTGGCGTGGCCCCCTGTCGCAGCATGGTGCAAATATACAGCGCTCTATATCTCGTACCTCACCCATAGAACTAGGTTTGAGTGAAACGCAAGACACGCACCCACGCGTGTTGACATAGCGTGGCGCGTACATGCGACGTACCGTTTGCGAGACATTACAGGATCCTCCAACGCGCGTGGGAATGCACACGTACACACCAAACACTGACTGCTCGAGCAACGTGCGTGCATCTAGTAGGATTCACGATGGACACCAATGAGTTCGCATAACCTGCAGTGTACCCCGACTTTGCTGATATGAAAGGATCCTAGGGGAAAATGGACACAACGCTGCGTGCAATCTATAGTAACGAAGTCAAACACGCCTGCGTGATGTAACGCGTGGCATAACGCTCGTAGACCCACGTCCACGTTATACATACAAATATGGCAGGTAGCTACCGCAATACACCTCAGCACAGAGACCCAACCACAGCATGGCGGACAGTGATGCAGTGAACCAGAGGAATGCAGAGGGATGCAGCACAGAGCCACCAGTGTCCACCAGTGTCCACCAGTGTCCTTGCTGCTGGCACAGAGGACAGCGAGAGGTCAGGGCCATCTGGGGCTCAACACCACCCCAGCCAACAGGCCACTGTTGCAACATGCCAGAAGCGCCGTAGGACCCCTGTGGCAGAGGAGGCCAGAAAAAGGGTGATGAGGTTTAGCCAGGAGGAAAATGAGCTACTCCTGGCTAGCATCCTAGAGCATTTTGAGGTGCTGTTTGGTCGGCAGAGCGCAACCATGACCAGTACAACACGCAACAGGGCATGGGCTGAGGTACAGACAGCGGTGGCGGCAGCAGGGGGACCCCACCATGACATGGAAAGCCTCAGGAAGAGGTATTGCAATATTAAAAGAAACATCAGGATGGAGCTGGACAGGGAGCGACGTGCAGCACAGGGCACTGGAGGAGGCCCAGTACAGATGGCCAAGCTGACGGAGCTCGAGTAGCATCTGGCGGACCGGCTCGGGCCCATCTACATACATGGCTTGCCCCCTGCATTGGACATGGCGCACCCAAGTGCCGGTAGGTCTGAGTGAGCTGTACTGGTGGGGGACCATACACACACATCTGCAGGGGTGGGCTAGGAGGTGGAGCAGCAGTACATGGCTGACGGGGATCCAGGCGGTGATGCCTACACAGGGTGTGTCGGGGCAAACAGGCAACCACACCCTACCTAACCCATGTATCATTTCGCCCTACAGGTAACATCCCATCCATTGAGGGGCCAGAGGAGGTGAGCGAACACACTGACCCTGGGCCTGTGGGCCTTGAGGATGCTGTGCCAGAGGCGTCACTGATGGTGGCCACATCGGTGCAAGCGGGGGGGTCAAGCCCCACCCCTGGAGGAGGACGGCGGGCAGGGCCTACAGCAGGCAGTGGCCGGCATGCCACAGGAGGTGTCTGCAGCTGACGCACATCAGGAGAGTCAGGAGGCAATGTCCGCAATTGCAGGGGTCATTGGGGAGATGCGGGCGCACTCCCATGCGGCACAGAGGGATACCGAGGGTGAGTGGCCAACCACGTTGGTGTGTGTATGCCTATGTACAGCTTCCAGGTGGGTCCCCGTCTCACAGTGTCCATCCTGCCCCCCCAGGTGTACAGCATGTACTGCTGTGGTCACCCACGAGCAGCGGAGGCGAAGGCATGAGTCACGCCACATGCGACATGCCATAACGAGGATGACGGCACGGATGGATGTGATGGCGGCACGGCTGGATGACCTGGCGACCTCAGCACGTTCCATAGCTGCAAGCCTGGAGCTCCTAGTGGCAGGCAGGGGGGCCCCAACAGGGCTGCAGGGGCTACCATCGCCACCGCCACCACCACCACCAGCGGAGGCAGCAGCAGCAACAGCTGCGCCGGGCATGCCACCAGCACCACGGGGTGGGAGGGTCCGCACAAGGCGTGGCCAAGGGCGTGGAAAATAAATAGGTGTACATGCAGCCAAGCTGATGTCATGTGTCCTGTGTTGCTTGTGGGGGGCCATATTACACACAGCCCACCCGTGTCCACACCAGGGGCCAACCCCGTGCCACTTATGCAGCCAGCTGGTGTACCCACCGACCCAGCTGTGGTCAGCATGGGATGCCCCACCTGCCGTTGCATGGCCACCCGCAGGCACACACTACCCAGCAGCTGCAGCCGGCATCTGTTTTCCTTATACGTTCCTCATGAGCCAAGGTGGGGGGGTTAGGACTGGTAATGGGCTATAAAGGGGGCTAGGGCTGGACATGTGGTGGGCTGTGGGTGATGAGGGGGTAGGACTGGTAATGGGCTGTGGCCTGATGGGGGGGGGGGGTAGGGCTGGCAACGGGCTATTGGGGGGGCTGACCGGAAATGGGCTGATGGGGTTAGGACTGGAATTGGGCTGATGGGGGCTTGGACTGGAAATGGGTTATGGGGGGTCTGAAACATAGGATGGGGTGATGCAGGGTTAGAACTGGAGGTGAGTTGATGGGAGGCTAGGACCGGTAATGGGTTAGGGGTTTGCTAGGACTGGAAATGGGCTGGTGGAGCAGCCAGGATAGGACTGGAAATGGGCTGTTGGGGGAGCTTGGATTGGAAATGGGCTGTGGTGGGGGTCTGGAATACAGTGGACCCATGGAGGGGCTGGAACGGTACATGGGCTCATGGGGGGGGTTGGACTGGTATGTTGCTGAGTGGAGGGGAGCTAGGATATGGCATGGGACGATGGTGGTGCTAGGAAATGACTAGATATGGCCTGATGGGGGGCTGGGAATGGAAATGAGCTGATGAAGGGACTCGGACAGGAATGGGATGGCTATGTCCTTTTTATTTGGTGTTCCTTCTTTTATTTTAAAAGGACAGGACTCCAAAAACCAGGTTTCTGCCAACTCCAATGAAATCAAAGCAGATCAGCTAAAATTACCCGAACTGCTACAATAGCTTTGCAATAAGCTACCAGCCCCCGCTGCACCCAGTTGTCCTTCCCCCCCTTATCCTGGGGGATTCTGCATTGGCAGGAGGCGTTGCCCACCCCCTGCCAGCCTACTGCATCTGCCAGGGAGCTGAAGAGCAAAATAGAAAGTAGAACCCCTGGAAGCAAACAGTGGCCCGTCCTTGGGATTCAGGCACAAAAGGTAGACATCAAAAGTGAAATCAACAGTGTTAGCCTTGATCATTTTTAGCTCTCACTAAAGCAAGTTTCTTTTTCTGTGTGAAATCCCACCGAAGTCCGTGGGACCCAAGCTTTCGAACACAGCCCCTGACGCTGTGCATTAACCACAACCAGAAAAATGAAATGAAATGAAACCCTGCTCTAGTAATAGATGAGAAGTTCCTGGGAAGGGCCTGCGAAGTGTTGCTATGAAACACACAAGCACCTCCCCAGGCCTTCCTGCAGTCAGAAAAATAACAGTGAAATACACCGACCACATTGCAAATGGAGGTCTGAGAGGCTGTTGCCTGTGTGAACCTAATGAGTAATATGATTTTGTATTGTACTGCTCACCCCCCAGGAATGTGGGCACTGAATACTATATGTGATTCATGAGCAGCGCTGTCATTCGGTGGCCTTTAGGGCAGCAGAGCCCGACCAATTATACAGGAATTATGAGCTTTAGATCCTGGTCATATCAACTGGATTCTCAGACCTTACATTACATCACCGAGGCTCTGTGGCTCTGTGGTGAGTTCTTTCCTGACCTACAGATAATGGCTGCATACCCACAGTCATAGAAAGGCACTACTGAGTGTACCAGCTGCCCTCTGATGGCCATAGACTGTAGCACAGGCATGTCTTGGTTGACAGTCTAACTGCCAGTCTATTCTTTTATATATCCTAAGGTTTCCTAAACCTGTCCCTGTGTATTTTGGGCAACTTTCACTATAGAATACATAAAAGCACACATCTAGGCTTTCCCACCTGCCAACTACAAGTTAGGGCTCTGCCCTTGAACCTAAAAGCTGGCAATTTGCCTAATATCCTGGGCCTTAACAGATGCTCCTCAAAGACATGATTAGGAGGGAAAGACCATGTGGTATCAGGGATCAATGACAAAACTGCTGTCCTGTTTTTAAGTTTATTCTTATTTATTCTATAAAGAGGATTGACAACAGTCCCCCTTAATGCTGAGGAACCCCCTGAGCCTCAAAAATAAACACCTCCAAACAAAAGAAAGAAACAAACACTAGGCCCAATAAAAAAAACCCATCCCCTCTCCCCCTGCGGCCATGGCCACTCGGTCCACCCCTAGCCATGTGCACTGGCTGGCTCTGTGTCCATTAGCCCCCTTGCTTTTTCCATGCCAGCGTCCACCCTGGTCTGTGCCCATCGCCACTGCTGCACATACCCTTGCATGGTCCACCACAGCTGCCCCATACCCACTGTTTCACGTGTGTGGGTTTGGCCATGTGTGGCACTGCCCCATGTGATGCCCCTAATATCGCCCCACCCCTGACATGGGTACAGTACCCTGCATCCTCCCATTGTAGCTCACACAGACACGCATGTGGGTGCCCACATGTGTCATTCACACAACACTGACACATAGCAATAAGGGACATCTGGCCACCATAGTTATCTGAAACTAATGTTCAACTTTATTTACATTCTCCACCGTCACATGGCTGCTCATGCCGACATTTTTGTGTGCCATGCCTACTGTCCCTGGTGAGTGTGGCAGGCCATGGCATGGGCTGTCACAGGGCCGGTGTGCCATGCACATCCACACAGTACACACCCCGGGGACCCCCGTCACATGGTGGCTGGCCAGGCACGCCACCGGCTACACGCTCCTCCAGCACGCGCAGCCGGTCAGCCACCATGGTCAGGGTCGCCAGGACCTGCCCCATGATGAGTGCGTGCTGCCTCTGGGCATGTGCCTGGGCACGCACAGCCGCAGCCACACGCAGCCCGCACATACAGCCGCACAGACACAGATCTCCCCGTGTCTGTGTGGCTGCATGCACGGTGCGCCTGTCAGTGGCTATGTGTGGCAGGCCCACATCCAGGGGGGATGCATCGCCAGCACCATGGAGCAGGTGGCTGGTGCCCCCGTAGCCCTGTGGCAGCCCATGCCGATGGGCACATGCCAAGCCGGCAAACCCATCCCTGCCCCCGCCCCATCCCCCTCCAGCTCCGGCCCGCCCACCTCTTCCCCCTCCGGCCCCTGGCCCCCCACTGCAGAGCCCCTCCCCTCCCCCTCCACCAGCACCCGCTCCTCCACCCCCTGCCCTCCCGCCACCTCCACCGTCTCCCCCTCCCCCACCTCCTCCCCCGCTCCAACCACCCCAACCACCTCCATCTCCCATGCTCCCACCTCCCCCTCCTCCTCCCCATCCGCCTCCTCCCCCTCGGTGTCGGCTGCAGCATCCTCAGCAACTTGCGCCCCGCTGTTGTCTGCCTCCATGGGCACCGGGGCGTCCTCCACCTCCTGGCCACTGTTGCCATGCACCTCCTCCGGCCCCGCTGCAGCATCTGGCCCCACAGGCTCCACGGCAGCACGTGCATCCGCTGTGGGAGAGGGGAACACATGTCATCTCCATGGTCACACATCAGCCACGGTAGTCACATGCATCCTGTGGTTCTGACAGCCATTGCCCCACAGGGCCATGTCACATCACTCACCGTCTCATTGGGCCATCCACTCCCTCTGTACCCATGCTACAAAGCGGGGGTATCGTGCCCGTAGCTCCCGCGCCTTCTTACAGAGATCCTCCACCTATTGGAGTGACAGCACATATTGACATTAGCGGACAGACACCCTTTAGGGGCCTCTGCCGCAACACATATATATCTCAGTGTGCAATATATTTCGCCCTTGTGATCACAAACAGGGGCATTCCCCATAGCACCAGGATGGGGGGTAGGGCTCTGAGGTGAGGCCTACTGCATCCTGGGGATATAGTTCGCCCTTGTGATCACAAACGGGTGCATCCACCATAGCACCAGGATGGGGTATGGAGCCCTGAGGTGAGGCCTGCTGCATCCTGGGGATATAGTTCGCCCTTGTGATCACAAACAGGGGCATTCCCCATAGCACCAGGATGGGGTATGGAGCCCTGAGATGATGCCTGCTGCATCCTGGGGATATAGTTCGCCCTTGTGATCACAAACAGGGGCATTCCCCATAGCACCAGGATGGGGGGTAGGGCTCTGAGGTGAGGCCTACTGCATCCTGGGGATATAGTTTGTCCTTGTGATCACAAACGGGGGCATCCACCATAGCACCAGGATGGGGGGTAGGGCTCTGAGGTGAGGCCTACTGCATCCTGGGATATAGTTCGCCCTTGTGATCACAAACAGGGGCATTCCCCATAGCACCAGGATGGGGGGTAGGGCTCTGAAGTGAGGCCTACTGCATCCTGGGGATATAGTTCGCCCTTGTGATCACAAACCGGGGCATCCACCATAGCACCAGGATGGAGTATGGAGCCCTGAGGTGAGGCCTGCTGCATCCTGGGGATATAGTTCGCCCTTGTGATCACAAACAGGGACATTCCCCATAGCACCAGGATGGGGGGTAGGGCTCTGAGGTGAGGCCTACTGCATCCTGGGGATATAGTTCGCCCTTGTGATCACAAACAGGGGCATTCCCTATAGCACAAGGATGGGTTATGGAACCCTGAGGTGAGGCCTGCTGCATCCTGGGGATGTAGCTGAGCCCTGTGATCACAAGCATGGCCAGGGTCCTGCCCCTGAGTGTCTCTTGTCCTCTGGGATGCACCTGTGGTGTTCTGTGAATAAACAAATGTAATCTTCTGACTTGTAATCTTCTAGTCTGGTATACTTCTGGTCTACTCTCCATTTGGTCCTGGGTTCATTTCACAGAGACAGTAGGGTAAGCAGCACAAAGAAGACAACCAACCAGGTGTGGCTTAGAAACAAGTCTTTATGTAGAAATAGGCTTATTACATAGGTATAGAACAGAGGTATATAGTGATTGTTACAGAGCTGCTTCAGTGTGCCTCAAAGAATCTCTGTGTGTGTGTGCATGTGTGAAGTGTGAGAGAGAGAGAGGCCAGAACATGTGGATCAGAGCCTCATGGTAAGAATAACAGAGAGAGAGGGAGAGAGAAGTGGGGGAGGGGAGAGAGGTAGGTGTGATTATCAGAGCCTCCTGTCCTTCATGTCCGATGGATAGAGGCTGCAACAGCTCCATATACCATTACATTGTACTGGGTACTCCATCTCTGTGGTGGTATGGGCTACCCCCTGGGGGCAGGGGGGTTATGGTTTAAGGGGGGTGGGGGTTATGGTTTAAGGGGGGGTGGGGTTGCTGTTACGCCTAACAGGACACACCAACAGATGACATTCCCTGGGTGTGTGTGGCTGATAGGTGGTTTGGTTACCAGGTGTTCTCCTGCACATTCTGGTTTGGGGTGCCTGTCCCCATGCACTTACCTCACGTGGGTAGTCAGAGCCTCTATTATATCTCCTGGTGAGGCGCTCCCAGGCCCTCCTCACTCTTGCCGGGTTCTGCCTCCGGGATGAGCCTGGGAAAAGGCGATCCTGGCAGAGGCAGATTAACTCTGTGAGGAGGTACAGATCCGCCATGGTGAAGGCAGGCTTCCTGGACATGGCAGCCATTTCATGCAGATATATTTTTGCTGCGTACCTCCGTGCGTTCCGACATGCGCTCCGCCGTGCGTTCCGCCGTGCGCTCCGCCGTGCGTTCCGCCATGCATAACCGCCGTGCGTTCCGCCGTGCATAACCGCCGTGCGTTCCGCCGTGCATAACCGCCGTGCGTTCCGCCGTGCATAACCGCCGTGCGTTCCGCCGTGCATAACCGCCGTGCATAACCGCCGTGCGTTCCGCCGTGCGTAACTGCACGCATGGGCATTTCAAATTATAATAGTTGGGGGGTGTTTGAATGTTTTTTTTTTTAAATTTGAATTTCACCAACTTACAAAAGCAAGATTTAAGCAACATAAGTATCATTAGGGGTGTTTGAATGTTTTCATTGATGCGACCAACTATACGTGTGATAGGCTGTGGCCTCTACAGGACTGTATGATACACCTTGATTTTAAACCCCCCACCCTTTAGTATTGCTGCAAAGACTCAGAGTTTCCAGTTTTAGATGTCTGCTTATTGCAGACATTGCATCATTCAGTGCATATGAGTCTGCAGCAAACATTTCTCATTGGGTTACATTCACATTCCATTGCACAGAGCTGTCCTCGCTGTTTCTATCACTTTTCATGTGCCTTTTGATCAGCTGGCTTGAGAGGGGGAAATGGAGGGAGAGGCCCAGAGGATGCCTCTGAATGGGTATGGGGGGGGGGGGCATTTGCACCTATGGAGAGCTTGTGTGTAGTTCACTGTTAGCAGATGTCTATATGGTTTATGCTCCTGTTCATGTTTGCTCAGTCACTGTTGACCTCGTTTCTGTCTGGGCCTTGTGCACATTGCAGTGGCTTGGATTCTGTCAGTGACACCTGGTAGTAATTGGTTCCATGCACTCCACTGATATCATGGAAATATACTCGGACATCCCTACCACATATCACTACAGTAGGTACAAACCCCTAACCTCTGTCTGCACAGCCAGTGCATTTGCCAGTGGCCTGCATCTCTGTAGCTCCTGCTCCAGGCCTAGCTGGCTAAAGAGGGGCTGCAGATCACCACTCCAACCTTCTGCTGGGCTTGTCAGGGTTGGATTGGACAAGCCACACCCATGATGCACTGCACATGCAGATCTGCAGTCAACAGAGGGTCCCGTGTTGCGGGATGCACCCCCCCTAGCACCTCGGCCTGGTTGTGTGTCCTGACCATGTGCAACCCCACGGCACCTCAGCCTGGTGGGGGTTCTGACCATGTGTGTTAGAGCCACAGAGTGGCTACCATCCATCACAGTGGACAGGTTCCGTGTTCACCCTGAGGGTGAGGTGGGTTGCCCAGCACCATTTCCACTGCACCTGGCATATCTGTGATGGCCCATGCTACAGGTCACCCTCATTGCCTCTGTGTGATAGGTGTCCCCTGCAGATACCCTTCGCATTGGCCAGTGTCCATCTGTACATCATGTCTTGCCCGTGTGGACTGTGATACACCCCGAATAGTTCATAGACTGTGTGGGTGCCCTGGTCACATGATTTCACATCCATGGGGGGCAGGGAGGGTGTTGGACCCACAGGCGGATTACATACCAGCACCCAGCCCACCTTCTGTGGTTATGGGTGAGAAACATCGTTTCCTACAAACGCATCTACATCTTACTCCCCTACACTGGTGACACTAGAGGGTACCGTTCACCCCAGTCCTGGCTGGGAATGACTGCCCCACCAGGGGCGGTCTATACAGATCTGTGTGCCTCACTACATTGGGCAGTGACAGACAGACAGGGGACTAGGTACTGCACAGATGCCCCACACCACTATATGACATCCTCCAGCAGCATGCAGAGTGAGTCACCAGCCACACACACACTACACTCAGCATGCCTGCCAGTCCATACTGCATATTCCTGGAGGTACCGTGTGCACCCACACCTGGGATGAGCAAACACTCACCAAGCAGATGGGTCAGTGATAGGGCTCCAGAGGGTGGAGCCCACATATCTCACTTCTGAGAGACACTGTGTAGCACTATGGGGGAACCCAGCTACACCGTGATCACTGCACAGTCAGGGTATGCATGATCACACAGCAGAACATGCCGTGGCCACCCTGTCCGTGTAGGTGGTGTGCAAGCCCTACAATGTCCCAGCCATTGCCCTGGGCCCTGTGCAGGTGCATCCTGCCCATGCCGCACTCTCCAGCTATACCCACAATACCTTGCTCCTCATTATGCACATTGCCAGGCCAATACTAGCGACAGTGAGAGTGGTGTGTGCTGCAGAGGGAGTTAGGAAACACAGCACACTGGATAGACTGACACACCCCCCCACACATATGCCAGAATAGGCCTTTTCCAGCCCAGGTCACCGCACCAGTCCTGGCCACAGTGCAGGTGTAGCTATGGTATGCTGTACTGATGGGGTCTCTTCCCAAGGTGGTAGACACTGTCAGGTTCCAGACGTGACACACACTCCACAGACATCCCAGAGGTTGGTATTGTACAGCACACTGGGCCGCTTGTGCTAACATGAGGGATTGCTATGTGCCAGTTATCATGGCAGACATTTACTATCTGTGAAACGTATTCCCCGGTTTTGGATCTCAATGCTGGGGTATGCATGTGCCAGTATTGGGGGATGCACACAGGGCAGAACATTGTGCCTCTCCAGGATGCAGTGGCTAATGGGGCCGGTGAGTGTGGGTGTTTCCACCCCTGTGGATCATTGCTCTTGGACAGGGGTTCCCGACTGCAGTCCTGGTTGGCTGCACCATGGTCAGATTTTCATGATGTTACTGATGACTATGCATGTGCTACATCCAGATACCATGGGGGCCGCGCATCGACTTACAGCACAAGCATCTTTATTGCAGATAGCATGGCACCGGAATGTTGATTGGACCTCCATGACTGCCTTTGGGGGGCCCTACCCCCGGTAATGCTCCTGTTTGTGGTGTCTGTGCTGTGTGCGTTAAAATGTAGGTGTTGGAGGCATGCATATTCTATCAGCACTACAAGGTTCCATCTTACCAGTTTCCTAATGGTAAAAGGTGTGGGGGCAGAGTTGGCAGGGACCTCAGCTCGGGATTGAACCTGTGACTTTCAGATCGTGGACACACTGGCTGTGCTTACTGCGCCACAGGGGCAGATTGTTCCCCTGGAGGTTTCCGTGCCTGTTTGTCCTTCTGGGACTATCAGTTGCAGTGCACGGCACCCACCTGGACCGGGCTGGGCCATGGTCTGCTGCAGCCAGGTGCCATTGCACCCTCCACCATCTTTACGCCCTCCGCCACCGTGCTAACATGCCCTTCTTTTGGAAACAGCCTGTCACCTGCATGATATGTAGCCCTCCCCGGCGGCATTTTCTAGACTCTGCTCTCGGTAATGCGCCTGTTTATGGTGTCTGTGCTCTGTATGGTAAGATGTAGGTGTTTTGGGCATGTTTACGTCATCTGCAATAAAGGTTCTGTCTGGAGTAGCACGTTTCAGTAGTGGGTAAAATATTGGGACTGGGTTGGCAGGAACCATAGCTGGGACTTGAACCTGTGATCTTCTGCTTCTGAACACACTGGCTGTGTTCACTGCACCACACTGTGGTCACAGAGGCAGTGCAGTCCCTGGAGATACCATGGCTGTTTGTCAGACAGAGCCTGTCTGTTGGTTGTATGGCACCCACCTGAACAGAGCTAGGCCACCATCTGCTGTGGGCAGCAGACACTGCCCCCTCCACCACCGGAACCCCTCTGCCACCGTGCTGACATGGCCTTATATTGGAGACAGCAACAAACCTGAATGGTTTGTGGCCCTCCAGGACTGCATTTGGGGGACTGTGCTCTAGGTAATGTGCATGTTTATGGTGTCTGTGCTCTGTAGGATAAACTATAGGCGTTTGAGCCATGCTTATGTTCTCTGCAATAAAGATTTGACTTTACTATCACGGTTTAGTAGTGGGTAAAATATGGGGACTGGATTGGCAGTAGCCCCAGCTGGGATGTGAACGTGTGACCTTCTGCTCCTGGACACACTGGTTTTGTGCACTGCACCACCATGTTATCACAGAGTCAGTGCATTCCCTGGTGCTACCATGACTGTTCGTCAGACAGGGCCTGTCTGTTGCAGTGCATGGCACCCACCTACACATGGCTAGGCCACGGTCTGCTCTGGGCAGCTGCCACTGCCCCCTCCACCACCAGTAACCCTCTGCCGCCATGCTGACATGCCCTTCTGCTGGTGGTGCTGGTGGTGCTGGTGGAGCGCAGTCTCAGGCCATCTTGTGTACGGGTGGGCGGCTGACTATGGTGCGGGTTCTGGGGTACGGATGCCTGTATAGATGTCCACGCTTCCCCCCAGCACCGCCCACCAATGTTCCGTGCCCTTGGGGGTAGCTGCTGGGTACTGTCCCCTGTGACACTGTGTAAAGCACAGTCGTGCCCATGTTGGGCCTTCAGCAGTTGCTGTCTGGCTGCTCTACTGTTTCAGCATTCGTATGGGCCAGCTAGGCATCACCCTAGTCCGCACTGTGGCCCAGCTGCACCACAGCATGTGCCGCCTGTGGCCCTCTGTATCCCCTTTTCTGGCATCTGTCCAGTTGCCCATTCCAACATGCCCACCCTGCTGTTGTGGAACATGTGCATGCCATAGAACACCTATTCACTGACAAGGGAAAGCCCTGATCAGCGCTATTTCACTGTTGGCTCCTTCAACTTGTATGGGGACGGAGCATAGCCCCTTCCACGATTAATATCTTTTTTGGGGGGCTTTCTCAGAGGGGGGGGGTTGGTGTTTCCCATTGATATCACTATTGGCCAGCTTGGTTATGGTTCTTTTCCAGTTTGTTGGGGTCATTTTCAATGTTTATGTGACCTTTTGTTCTGTGCACATGTATCACACTTATCACGCTTTGTAGGTTTCCCTGCCTATGCTGTACATTGCTGACACTGAAATGGTTTCTCTCCCCTGCAAATGTGCATTTTAACGGCAGGTTTTCATTCGCGTTGGTATTCAGCTCTTCAGATCAGCGCGTTAGCATGAATGGAGCCTCTCCCCGCCCACTCTCTGCCCATTGACCCCTTCTCTCTGCCCTCTCTCCACCTTCTGCAGTGTTTTAGCGCGCCGCGGGAGTTTACGATTGTTAACTAAGGTTAACGCGTGTAATGTAGCGTTATGACGTGCGAACGATCATTAACGTTACATTACACGCGTTATTCACGATTACCACAGTTTAGTAAACATACCCCATAGAAATATTTCCTATCATATTGGGATCCACATCTTGACAAACTACCCATACATGTTATGTCTTATGAACTTCAGAAGGAAGCTCTCTTTAGCACAATGCAAACACTGGGATGAGCTTTAGTAAATTTGAGAGATTGAGTTCATACGACATACCCTGGCTTAGATTTCTTGAATGTCATGGTATGCACAAAACTAACCAATTTGGAGAAATTGCCCTAGATGCCAACAGAAAATAGTAGAAAATACAGACTTTGTCCCAGTTTTCTGAAGATGGTCTATGCCATTTCCATGTCATATAATCACTCTGAGGAAAGCTGAATGGAACCTAGTTCTATATAGTCTGTGTTTGGCCAAGGTAGCTATTTGTTGAAAAACAATTTATAATGAATGATTCTATAGAGCATACAAGTAGACAAAGACCTTATTTTATCTGCATATGAAGCACCTGGGTTTCAGATCCTGGGTGTGTTTCCCAAGCTGACTGGTTCTGAGCATACCTTGAAGGCAATGTTCAGAATTCCTGAGGGAGTCAGTCCTTGTCACTGTTTAATGTTGACATATAGTGGCTGAGCTTAAGACTCACAATTTTAGAGATCCAGAGGACATCTAAGTATATGGCCCCAGTTGAGGATTGTTGGAGCATTGATGGGTGAGTTGGTAAGCACAAGGAAGTTATTGGCTCCTTTACCTCCTGAATAAAAAAGTCACATATTTTCAAATAAATCTGCAGTGAATGACTTGGATACTACTTCATAGCATTACTCAAACTGGAATGTTTATTTATTTATTTATTTATTTATTTATTTACATTCTCTTATATACCGCGCTATTCTGCATCAGTGCGGTTTACATTGAAAAAACTGAAATTATATTGAACAGGGCATTATAACTTGGAGATAACTATTTTACAGGGAACATGGGCTATGGAGGGTTATGTTGTTTATTTATTTATTTAGACAGATTTGTATGCCACCTTTTCCTTCAATCAAGGTGGTCACGTCACATCACAATTGGAGGGTTACATTTAACATTAGGGTACATGTAATCATTTAGACAGCACAGTTACATAACAGTATTTAGACATTTAGACAATATTTAGACAGTACAATTGAAGTAACATTTAATATAAAGGTATTTACTAATGAGGTGTGTTGAATTTGTGTGTGTGGATGGGATAGGTGTGTGTTTAGTTGGCAGAGGTAGTAGTGTTGCTGTTTGGGTAAGAGATGTTGCTTGAATGCTCATAGGTTTCTATAAATAACCATATTTTGAGGTCTTTGCGGAATTCGGTGAGGTCTTCTAAAGCTCTCAGGCTCAATGGTAAGGAGTTCCATATAGAGGATGCAAGTAGTGATGGTGCTCTTTTGAGGTTGTTTGTTTGGTTTTGTGTTAGCCTGCAGGTGTGCCGATCATGTTGTTGTTGTTGGTTCTTCTTGGTCTATTGCTGATGTCTCTTGTTATAATGTTTTGGAGTACGTCTGCTGAGAGATGGTGAATGAATTTGAAGATTATCGTGATTGTTTTGTATTTAGCTCTTGCCACCATTGGAAGCCAGTGTAGTTGTTGTAGGATGGGAGTGATATGCTCGGTTCTTGGGGTGTCTGTGATGATGCGTGCTGTGGTGTTTTGTACCATCTGTAGTGAGTGCAGTGTCTGATGAGGAAGGCCTTGATATAGTGAGTTTCCATAATCAAGCAATGGTGTAATGAGTGCTTGGCACACTGTGCGGAAGTGGTTTTGACGGAGCATTGGTTTGATTTGTCTATTTTCAATCAATGATATGCCTTGTTTGCAGTTTTGGTGATGTGAGATTTTAGATTCAGAGCTCTGTCTAGTGTTTTATTTATTTATTTATTTTATTTTATTTTCTTATATACCGCACTTTTTAGTATCAGCGCGGTTTACATGGAACAAAGAACCATAAATAACAAGTATTGGTTTTTACATAGAATAGGGAAGTACAACTTGGATAACTTAGGGAGACATGCAAAACAGCTATTTACATATGTAACAGTAATCTTTGAGGAATGGTTTATGAGCAATTTACGGATAGGTAATAAAAGTAGTCATTATGTGCAGCTATGGTGGATAGTATTGTATAAATAAGTGGTGCTTGAGTGCCTTCCTGAATTATTTATTTATTTATTATTTATTATTTATTACAATTTCTTATATACCGCACTATTGTCAGCGCGGTTTACATACAACAAAATAACCATGAGATCGGTAATTGCATGAGATCGGTAATTGCTCGAAGTTCTGGAGGTAATGTATTCCAACACTTGGGGGCATAAAAACTGAATGCTCTGTTGGATGTTGTTAATGTGCATTTTGTTGATGCATTTGGTATAATTAGGGTGTTTGCTGTTGTGGATCTTCTGGATCTGTTGGGCGGAGTGGGCTGAAGTAGATTGACTAATGTTTCAGCAGTTATGCCATGGATGGCTTTAAAGGTAAGTACCAGGGTCTTGAATAGGATTCTTCCGTTTGTAGGGAGCCAGTGGAGCTTGTGATAAGGAAGCTTATCATAGCTCAGGTAGGAGCTATAGAAAAGATGATGTGACTCTGAACAAGCAACCTGTCAGTTCTGGTAGAAGTGAGAAAACAGAGTTTTCACATAAAAGACTACCAGTCCCAGAATGCACCAGGTTTCCAGCAGCCATGAGAGGGGCTGAAGTGAGAAAATGTGTGTGCAATCAAGAGAGCTATGAGGTAATCCCTAAGCACTCATCTCAAAGGGCAGGGCCTGATTCAAGACAGCTGCGCTGTGTTAGGGAGCAGCACACATTAGAACAGGATAAGAATAGAGCTTATTCTTCAGATAACAGCTTCAGGGAGAGCTTCGGCAAGGGCTACAAGCTCCAGCCCAGCTTCAGAAAGAGATACAGAGACAGAGACAGCAACGGCTACAAGCTCAAGCACCAGTATCACCTGGAGAAACAGAAGCCAAGCCAAGCAGATAGAGAGAGAAGGAAACTCTCTGGAAGGAAGAGAAGAAAGGCCATTGGAAGGTCTGGGAGATTCCAAGGCAGTACTCATACTGGGAGGTATTCCAAAAGCCAGCAGAGTCCATTGGACTGGATTCAGCCAGAGGAATGGAGTGACAGAGATAGGAATCACCAGTGGCTACCTGGAAGAGAGAAGACTGCATGTGGAAGGGACTTTCAGACCAAGGCCAGAAGGTATGTGAGAGGAGATCCAGTGTCCAGGGATCAAGATTGGAAGGCTGGACATCAGAATTGGATTACATATTGGCCAGGCTATACAGAGAGGAATAATGATAGCAGGAGAGGCTCAGGTATGAACACTGATCCAGACCCTATCTATAATAGAGAATGGCAGCAAGGGAATGAGCATTCTCATGATAGTCCCTTAATGAAAGACTCGTCTGTGCCAATGTATGATAATGACCCTATGCTGATTGATACAGCAGATGAAAGTACAGTTTATATGGATTGTTCTCTATCTAAATGCTATTGCTAGCTTTCTCTGAGCAAACACATCAGCCATCACAAAGAAACCTAACTTTGTTCTTTATTTCCACTGCAAACAGCTCTTAAAGCAGGATTTGGGCTCACACAGTAGCAGCCAGCCAGCTAAAGGCTTTCAGCTGGTCCATTGATAGTAATTAGGGCTGCACCTGATTGTGTGTGTGAGCAAGGGAGAATCACTGCTGAGATCTGCGTGGAAAATAAGCAGAAGTTAACCTAACCAGCAAAGTTTATTCTTTTCTTTGTGCCTTTGTATTTGGTAATTATTTGCTAAGAAAACATTAGCTAATTGCCTGACAAGCTGAAGGTTGTTTTCTGGTTTACTTTGTGACTTTTTGTTATCCATTTAACCACTGCAAGCAAGTAACCTCATTTATAGTGCTATCAAGCATACATGTGCTGGGTGAATTAAACCCCATCAATAAAAGAAGTATTTTATTGATCTTACCACTTGGTTTCACAACTCAAATTATTGTCATCAGCTGTGTTTGGGAGTGAATGAACTACAATACCCACAATACCTTGCAAGAATCATATGAATATATGCATCGTCAAGATTGTGTAAGTTCTCACCCTAGGCAGCCGTCTGACAAGCTGCAATAAGATGGGTGTGATGTGGTCATACCTCGCTGCTCCAAAAAGAACTCTAGCAGCAGCATTCATGGCAAGTTGTAAGGGTGCCAGTGAAGATTGTGGGAGTCCTTGGAGAATGGCATTGGCGAAATCAAAATGGGGTAGGATAAGGGCTTGATATACAGTTCGGAAATCACTTGGGTCCAGTAATGTTCGTAGGTGTTTGAGTGACCGGATCTTGAAATATACGGCTTTGACAATGTGGGAGATATGTACTTTCATTGATCCAATGTGATTCCTAAGTAACGAATTGCCGGTTTTGTTTGGAGTTCAGCTTCTTTCACTTTTATATGAAGTGGCGGGGTGAAATTTGGATTTTTCGTGATGAATAGTACCTCCGTTTTTTATGTTGAATACGGAGGTTTTGAGATAGGAACCAATCAGATACTGTGTCAAAACACTCAATAAGAGGTGAGAGGTCCATTTGTTTTGTGGAGAATGGCATATAGAGAAGAATGTCATCGGCGTATATCTGATATTGCACATTGAAGGATCTTATGATGTTACAGACGGGCTGGACGTAAATGTTAAACAAGAGAGATGATAATGATGATCCTTGAGGGACGCCCTGGATTTGGTGGAAGGGTTTTGATTTAGTTGATCTTGATCTTACTTGTTGACCTCATGCCCAGATACTTAACTTCTTCTTTGACTACTATGTGTTTGTCCAGGATGCTGATAGTTTGTGGTGGCATGAAGGTGGGGTTCCTGATGACGAACATTGCCTCAGTTTTTTCGTAGTTGACCGTTAAGTTGTTGGCTATGAGCCATTCATTCATGTCTTCGAGGCATTTTGTTATTGTTGTAGTGTTTAGTGCTAGTAAGTTGATTGGAGCATACACCATGATGTCGTCAGCATAAATGTGGTAGTGTAATTTGTGGTGCTTGATGATGTTGCAAATAGGTTGTATGTAGATGTTGAAGAGCATTGAGGATAGGACTGAGCCTTGAGTTATTCCCTGCATGATGGGGAATTGTAGGGATTTCTTTTGATCGCATTTGACTTGTTGCATTCGCTCTTCCAGGTATGATGTGAACCATTTCAGGGTATTCTTGCAAATTCCTATCTGCTGTAAGCGTTGCAATAGCTTAGGGTGTGACACAGTGTCGAAGGCTGCAGAGATGTCCATGAACACTAGCAGGAAGCCAGGAGATTGTCAAAGAGGGAGGTGAGTAGTGTTTCCACTCCGTGTTGGGGCTTGAATCCATGCTGATGTATGTCCAGTGGGGCATTTATATCTTTGTGGTATTGAAGTTGCCTTTCGACTGCTTTTTCCACTTTAGCAAGGAATGGCAGGCTGGAGATAGGACGGTATGACTTCGGTTCAGATGGGCTCAGATTGCTACTTTTAAGTATTGGTCGTATCATTGTGTGCTTTAGGGGTTGTGGCATGTATCCTTGTTGGAGTGAATCTTTGATGATTTTTTGAATGTGATGAGAGAGCTGACTTTTTGTGACTTTGATCCATGACACTGGGCATGGGTCTGATAGTGAAGTTGTTGTGTTTAGTCCAGATATGATGTCTTCTACTTGCTATTTTGTTGGTATATTGAAGCTTTCCCATGCTTGGTGTTGATTTTTGATCGTGTGGTCATTTGTTTTTGGTGAAGCAGAGTATGTTTGGTTAGTGTTTTTTGACTTCATGTAGTCTGCATATTTTTGTGGGTCAAGATGGTGGGTGCTTTGTTGCGTGTCATCGTTGGTGAGCTTTTGTACAATGCTGAAAAGCTCTCTTGGTCTATTGGTAGATTTCATGATTAGGTTGGCATGGTGTTGCTGTTTAAGCTCATTTATTAGATTTTGTATTCCCGTTGTTTGTCTCTGTATTGTGCTAGGAGGTTGTGTGATTTGTTCCGTCTCCATTTTCTTTCTATTCTTCTTTACTAAACCGTCTTAATGTGCGCCCGGCGATAGTGTGCAGGGTGCCATAAAAGGAGTGGGCATTTCAGTCTTAAAGTAGCAAAACGAGATTATCGCGTGATAACGCGTGCTGCTACGCACATTAACGGGCTAAGCGTCGCTAAGCATGTTAAAGCGCGGTAATCTTAAGTAGGCGCCCAGACATGCAAACACAGAAACAGAGGTGTAGTACAATGGTTAATACACTAACTGATGATACAGGGGTCATGAGTATGATTCCCCAGTGTGCCTAATGCATAAGGCTGGCTGAGGCATCAGCTTTGACATGCAAGTATTGTTTCTTGAGGCATTTTATTTGTATTTTAATTATTGCTGCCAGCAAACACACCCTCACGTGCCATAACCTAAGGTGCCACATAAGGCACCCTATAAGGCACTCCATAGGGCACATTATAAAGTGCACTGTCTGCCACGGCACCCTATAATGTCCCCTATAGGGCACCCTATAAGGCGCTCCATAGGACAACTTATTAGGCACCTTATATGGACTGTAACCATAAGGTGCCTCAGAAGGCGCTTTATAGGGCACCCTATAAAGCGCCTTCTGAGGCACCTTATGGTTAAAGTACTCTGAGGGTGTTTTTGCTGGCAGCACTAATGTACATTAAAAATTGACAATGCTCCAAACATCCCTCTCAAATAACCCCACAGTGGGTTTGAACCCATGACCTGTAGCTCTACAGGTAGTGAAGTAACCAGTGGGCTACAGCAATTAACAAGCCCCAGGCTGGCTACAGAAGGCCTGCATGTCACCACACAAACAGTCTGCTGTGGTTACCAGGATAGGGTTAACCCACCCATACCCATGATGCACTGCACATGCAAATCAGCAGTCTACAGATGATCACAAGATGGGGTATGCACCCCCACAGCACCTCAGCCAGGTAGGGGGGAACTGACCGTGTGCACCCCCACAGCACCTCAGCCTGGTAGGGGGTACTGACCGTGTATGTTACTGGCACAGAGTAGCTACAGACCGTCACATTGTGCGGGTACTGTACTCACCCTGAGGGTGAGGTGGGGCACCCAGCACCAGGTCCACAGCACCTGTCATGGCTGAAATAGGCTATGCTGCAGGTCCTCATCAGTGCTAGTGTGTGTGATAGGTAGTTCCTGCAGACACATCTGTATTTCTCAGTCATGTGTAGCCCTTATGGGCTATGATGCACCCAAAATAGTGCATATCCTGTGTTGGTACCATGGTCACATGATGTAGGTGAAGGGGGGTATCTGGACCCATAGGTGGATTACGTACCACCACCAACCCACTTGCTGTGGCTCAGGGTGGGAAACAGGATCGCCCACCAACAGAGCCACACTCTAACTCCCCGCAATGGTGGCAGTAGAGAAGACCATCAACCCCAGTCCTGCTGGGGAACAGACACCATACAGGGCAGGAAATGCAGATTTGTAAACATCCATAAGGCAAAGCAGGCTGCCTGGAAATGCTCAGCTGCCCCCACCACTATCTGACATTCTCCAACAGCAAGCCTCCAGCTACTGCACCCTGCAAGATGTTCCATCCAGACACATACTAGCTGCAGACAGTCTGCTAGCTAGTCCATGCTTCTGGAGAAGATGCATGTACCCAGAACTGGGATGTCAGCATACACACCAAGCAGATAAGTCAGTGATTGGGCCCCAAAATAAAAACATATACATCACATGACTGAAACACTATATAGCACTGTGGGGGAACCTAGCCATGCTGTGGTCACTGCTCAGTCAGGGTGAGAGTGACCTCCCATCAGGACATGCTGTGGCCACCCTGTCCGTGCAGGTGGTTGTCAGGCACTACAATGTCCGAGCCATTGCCCTATGCCCTGTGCAGATGCATCCTGGCCAGGCCACCCTGTCCGGGCTATACCCATGGTACCTTGCTCCTCATTATGCACATTGGCAGGCTTACACTGGCAACAGTGTGGGCTGAGGAAGGTGTTGGCAGACACCACACACTGGATGCCACCTATGCCAGCATTGTGCAAATATAGAGGCTCTTGGCAGCCCTGGCCACCGCACCAGTCCTGGGCACAGTGCAGGCATGGCTATGGTACGCAATACTGTTGGGGTCACTCCACAGGGTGATAAACACTGTCAGACATCAGACCTGAAGCACACTCCACAGACAGCAGAAAGGTTGCTATGATGCAGCTCAATCAGCAAATTGTGCTTAACTTAGGAATTGCTATCTGCCAGTAATCATAGCAACCGTTTGATAGGTGTGTACAATATTCCCAGGTTTAGGGTGGCATTGCTAAGGTATGCAAGTGCTAGTATTTGGAGATGCACGCAGGTCCCAACATCCTGCCTCTCAAGGAGGCTTTGGATAATGGAGCCTGTGGGTGAGGGTGTGTCTGCCCCTGTTGGCCGCTGCTCTAGGGCAGAGGTTCCCAACTCCAGTCCTGGTGGGCTAAACACTGCTCGGGTTTTCATGCTGTCCCTAATGAATATGCATGAGATACATCTGCATACAATGGGGGTGGTGCATAGACATGCAGCACAGCCGTGTTTATTAGAGGCAGCATGGAACCTGAATGGTGTTTGGCCCTCCAGGACTGCATTTGGGAGGCTCTGCTCTAGGTAATGTGCATGTTTATGGTGTCTGTGCTCTGTAGGGTAAAATGTAGGTGTTTTGGGCATGTTTACACCATCTTCAAGAAAGGTTCTGTCTGTATTAGCACGTTTTAGTAGTGGGTAAAATATGGGGACTGGGTTGGCAGGAACCACAGCTGGGACTTGAACCTGTGACTATCTGCTCTTGAACACACTTGCTGTGTTCACTGCACCATCGTGTTGCCACAGTGATAGTGCATTCCCTGGAGATACCATGACTGTTTGTCAGAGCCTGTCTGTTGCAGTGCACGGCACCCACCTAAACAGGGCTAGGTCATTGTCTGCTCTGGGCAGCTGCCACTGCCCCCTCCACCACCAGTACCCCTCTGCCACCATGCTGACATGCCCTTCTTCTGGTGGTGCTGGTGCTGCGCAGTCTCAGGCCATCCAGTGTGTGGGTAGGCGGCTGCCTATGGTGCGGGTTCTGGGGTAGGGGTGCCTGCATAGCTGTCCACGCTTTCCCCCAGCACTGCCTGCCAATGTTCCGTGACATTGGGGGTACCTGCTGGGTACTATTCCCTGTGACACCATGGGATGCACACTCTTGCCCATGTTGGGCCCTCAGCAGTTGCTGTCTGGCTGCTCTACTGTTTCAGCATTCCTATGGGCCAGCTAGGCATTACCCTAGTCTGCACTGTGCCCCAGCTGCACCACAGCATGTGCCTCCTGCAGCCCTCTGTGTCTCCTTTTCCAGCATCTGTCCAGTTGCCCATTCCGACATGCCCGCCCTGCTGTTGTGGAACATGTGCACACCATAGGAAACCTGTCCAATGGAGAGGAAAACCCTGATCAGAGCAACTTCACTGTGGGCTCATTCACCTTGTATGGGGACAGAGCATAGACCCTTCCAAAATTCATATCTTTTTTTTGGAGCTTTCTTGGGGGTGTTTTTCGATGTTTCCTATTGATATCACTATTGCCAAGCTTGGTTATGTATTTTTTACATTTTCTTCTGGTCATTTTCACTGTTTCTTTGCCCTTTGGTTCCGTGCACCTGTATTACACTTATCACTTTTTTGTAGGTTTCCCTGGTTTTGCTGTACATTGCTGACGGAAATGGTTTCTTTTCCCTTTAAATCAGCTCTAACACCAGGGTTTCACTGGCGTTAGTTTTCAGCCTCGGATTTCACAGCGTTAGTGTGCAGGGAGCCTCTCCCCTCCCACACTCCGCCCATTGACCCTCTCTCTCCGTCCCTGGGGAGCCTTCCTCCGCCCTCCGGGATCCTTTCTCCGCCTTCAGCGCTCGTTTGTGCCTTAGCACGCGCTAAGGTGCCTTATCACGTGATAATCACGTGTGCAAGTTCAGCCTTCTCAGCTGTACTTACCTTGCCTCTCTCAATTAACTGGGCCTTGTGTGGTAGCCATTTTGAATTAATCTCTCTCCCCAGAGCCTGCTGTTTGTTAAGCTTTTCCTGTCCTTGCCTGCCTGAGTGACTCCTCCCCCTGTTTGTGTGGTAGCCATTTTGAATTAATCTCTCTCCCCAGAGCCTGCTGTTTGTTAAGCTTTTTCCTGTCCTTGCCTGCCTGAGTGACTCCTCCCCCTGACCCCCTCCCCCTGAGGTATCTTGTAACCTTGTTCCTGTTTTCTCCACGTGTGCATAGGCTGTTTTAGTTTGCTTTTCTCTGATCAGAGAAAGGCTGAACTTTTACAGAGCTCTGCTAGTGAGTGGATTTTTGCCTCCTGGGACATCTTACTGTGAGTTCTAGCTGTTTATTTAATTATTTACTGTTTGTCTAACTGTTGTTTGTTTAATTATTTAGTGTTTGTCTTAGTGGTGTGCAAGTTTCAGCCTTCTCAGCTGTACTTACCTTGCCTCTCTCAATTAACTGGGCCTTGTGTGGTAGCCATTTTGAATTAATCTCTCTCCCCAGAGCCTGCTGTTTGTTAAGCTTTTCCTGTCCTTGCCTGCCTGAGTGACTCCTCCCCCTGTGTGTGTGGTAGCCATTTTGAATTAATCTCTCTCCCCAGAGCCTGCTGTTTGTTAAGCTTTTTCCTGTCCTTGCCTGCCTGAGTGACTCCTCCCCCTGACCCCCTCCCCCTGAGGTATCCTGTAACCTTGTTCCTGTTTTCTCCACGTGTGCATAGGCTGTTTTAATTTGCTTTTCTCTGATCAGAGAAAGGCTGAACTTTTACAGAGCTCTGCTAGTGAGTGGATTTTTGCCTCCTGGGACATCTTACTGTGAGTTCTAGCTGTTTATTTAATTATTTACTGTTTGTCTAACTGTTGTTTGTTTAATTATTTAGTGTTTGTCTTAGTGGTGTGCAAGTTTCAGCCTTCTCAGCTGTACTTACCTTGCCTCTCTCAACTAACTGGGCTTTGTGTGGTACCCCCATCCCCCTGCTGAGGGTTCAGGACAGGGTACCTTGTAACTGCCCTCTTTAATAGGACTTATCTCCCCCCTCCCTCCCCAGCACCCACCCACCCCTGGGGAAATTGTAGTTTTATAGGTACTTGGACATCTTAGAGGAAAGGGGCTGCTCTCAGGTGCAGCTCTTAATCCAAATCAGTCATACACAGAGGACCTGTGATTAATTAGCTTCAGGTACACAGGGTGTATTAGGGGTATTAGATACACTTTTATTAGTATAAGCATCTACATCAATCCTTATTATATACCGATTTAAAAGACCTAAACACAAGCTTTAAACTAAGATGCAGTCAGAGGTCCAGCAACGAGATGGGGGTTCTCCAGTCTTTTGCATCGAGTGTCACATGTATGATTATCTCCCAGTTGGTGAGAGGTCCTACATATGCACTAAGTGCAGGGAGCTCTTTGCTCTCAGGGAACGAGTCCGTTCTCTAGAGGCTAGAGTAGCAGACCTGGAAGACATAAGAAAGACAGAGAAGTACATGGACGAGACCTACAGGGATATAGTCCTGAAGTCCCACCTCCAGTCTGGCAGCATCCCTGTTGCCATGGAGGAGAGAGGTCACGTGACAGGAGAGCATCACCCTGGTGTGGCAGGAAGTGATCCTGTAACTAGGACCTGTCCTCCAGGTGATGTAAAACCCTCTCGCACCGAGGACGTTTCTCCAGGGCCATGTCCCCATGAGGGGAGGGTCAGGACAGCTGTTATAGTTGGTGATTCAATCATTAGGAATGTAGATAGCTGGGTGGCTGGTGGACGTGAGGATCGCCTGGTAACATGCCTGCCTGGTGCGAAGGTAGCAGATCTCACGCACCGCCTAGATAGGATCATAGATAGTGCTGGGGGGGAGTCTGCTGTCTTGGTACATGTTGGTACCAATGACATAGGAAAATGTGGTAGGGAAGTTCTGGAGGCTAAATTTAAGCTTTTAGGTAGGAAGTTGAAATCCAGAACTTCCAGGATAGCGTTCTCCGAAATGCTTCCTGTTCCACGTGCAGGACCCAAAAGACAGGCAGAGCTCCGGAGTCTCAATGCGTGGATGAGACAATGGTGCAAGGATGAGGGTTTTGGATTTGTTAGGAACTGGGGAACATTCTGGGGAAAGGGGGGGCTCTTCCGAAGGGATGGGCTTCACCTTAATCAGGATGGGACCAGACTGCTGGCATTAACCTTTAAAAAAGAGATAGAGAAGCTTTTAAACTAGAAAATAGGGGAAAGCCGACAGTCACCCAGGAGCGCACGGTTCGGACAAAGGTATCCTTGAAGGATACTACCAAAAGCAGTGAGGTTCCAAAAGGGAGTATAGTAGCCCAAATGCCCTTGAGTAAGGAGCAGACAGAGCATAAAGATTCCCAATTACCCATGCCTACCAATAGCCAGATTAATATTAATAAAATACAGTCTCTAAAATGCTTGTATGCCAATGCTAGAAGTCTAAACAATAAGATGGGAGAATTAGAATATATAGCATTAAATGAGAGGTTAGATATGATTGCACTCTCAGAGACATGGTGGAAGGAGGATAACCAGTGGGACACTGTGATACCTGGATACAAACTATATCGTAATGATAGAGCTGAACAAATTGGTGGAGGGGTTGCGCTCTATGTTAGAGAGGGCATTGAGTCAGAAAGGATTAAAGTTTTGCAGGGAACAAAATATGCTGTAGAATCTCTATGGATTGAAATTCCATTTATGAAGGGGAAGGTGATGGCAGTGGGAGTATACTATCGACCACCTGGCCAGAATGAACAAATGGATGATGAAATGCTCAAAGAAATCAAGGAAGCTAACAAAAGCCACAACAGAGTAGTAATAATGGGTGATTTCAATTACCCCGGTATCGACTGGGACAGTGTCACAGCAGGACAAGCTAAAGAGATAAAGTTTCTAGATGAAATAAATGACTGCTTCTTGGAGCAGCTGGTTCATGAACCGACCAGAGGGGAAGCCATACTGGACCTAGTCCTTAGTGGAACGCCAGATCTGGTGCAAGAAATAAGGGTGTTGGGACCACTTGGCAATAGTGATCATAGTATGATCATGTTTGATTTAATCAGTGGAGGACAGATAGTAAAGGAATCCACAGTACTACCTTTTAACTTTCAAAAGGGTGACTATGATAGAATGAGGAATATAGTTCGGAAAAAACTAAAAGGAGCGGTTCCAAAGGTTAAAGACTTACAGCAAGCTTGGGTGTTATTTAAAAATACTATCCTCGAAGCCCAGACCAGCTGTATTCCACGCATTAAGAAAAGTGGAAGAAAGTCCAAAAAACTGCCAGCATGGTTTAAAGGTGAGGTCAGAGAGGCTGTTGCTGCCAAAAGAGCAACCTTCAGAAAATGGAAAAAAGAGCCAAATGATGAAAACTGGAAACAGCACAAGCACTGGCAAGTTAAATGCAAAGCATTGATAAGGCAGGCAAAGCGGGAATTTGAGAAGAAACTTGCTACGGAAGCAAAAACACGAAATAAAGACTTTTTCAAGTACATTCGTAGCAAAAGGCCTGTGAGAGAGTCAATTGGACCATTAGATGATAGAGGGGTAAAAGGGGCAGTAAGAGGAGACAAGGCTATAGCAGAGAGACTGAATGAATTCTTTGCTTCGGTCTTTACTGAGGAAGATGTAGGGGTGTTACCCAAGACTGAAGTGGTATTTAAAGGTGATACTGCAGAGGAATTGAGAGAAATATCGCTACACCGGGAAGATATATTACAACTATTTGATAAACTGAATAGTAGCAAATCACCTGGACCGGATGGTATACATCCCAGAGTGTTGAAAGAACTGAAATATGAGATTGCAGACCTGTTATTGGTAATCTGTGAACTTTCATTAAAATCATCTGTAATACCTGAAGATTGGAGGGTCGCCAACGTAACACCAATTTTTAAAAAGGGTTCCAGGGGTGACCCGGGAAATTACAGACCGGTGAGCCTGACGTCAGTACCAGGGAAAATGGTAGAAGCCATCATAAAGAACAAAATTACACAGCATGTAGATAGTCATGGCCTAATGGGAGACAGCCAACATGGCTTTAGACAAGGAAGATCTTGTCTTACTAATCTGATCTGTTTTTTTGAAGGTGTGCATAAACAGGTAGACAAAGGTGAGTCGGTTGATATAGTGTATCTGGACTTTCAGAAAGCTTTTGACAAGGTCCCCCATCAGAGACTTTTGGCGAAGCTAAAAAGTCATGGGATAGGAGGCAGTGTACTATTGTGGATCGGGAACTGGTTAAAAGATAGAAAGCAGAGGGTAGGGCTAAATGGCCAATATTCCCAATGGAAAAAGGTGAATAGTGGAGTACCCCAGGGATCTGTACTGGGTCCGCTACTTTTTGACATATTCATAAATGACCTGGAAAAGGGAATAACTAGTGAGGTAATCAAATTTGCAGATGACACAAAACTGTTTAAAGTTGTTAAAACCCAAGAGGATTGTGGAAAACTGCAGGAGGATCTGGATAAATTGGAAGACTGGGCATCCAAATGGCAGATGAAATTTAATGTGGACAAGTGCAAAGTTATGCACCTAGGAAAGAACAACCCACACTATAGTTACAAGATGCAAGGCTCCACATTAGAAACCACCACCCAGGAAAAAGATTTAGGAGTCATCGTGGATAACATGTTAAAACCCTCCGCCCAGTGTGCAGCGGCGGCCAAGAAAGCAAATAGAATGCTAGGTATCATAAGGAAAGGGATGGAGAATAAAACAAAGGATATTATAATGCCTCTGTATCGCTCCATGGTACGACCGCACCTTGAATATTGTGTGCAATTCTGGTCACCGTATCTTAAAAAGGACATAGAGTTATTAGAAAAAGTACAGAAAAGAGCCACCAAATTGGTGAAGGGGATGGAAGGCTACTCCTATGAAGAGAGGCTAAAAAGGTTAGGGCTCTTTAACCTAGAAAAGAGGCGGCTGAGGGGAGATATGATAGAGGTGTATAAATTAATGAATGGAGTGGAACGGATAAACGTGGATAAATTGTTTATGCTATCAGAATATAGAAGGACTAGGGGCATGTAATGAAGCTACAGGGTAAACTATTTAAGACAAATAGGAGAAAATATTTCTTCTCTCAACGTGTAATCAAACTCTGGAATCTGTTACCGGAGGATGTAGTAAGGGCTGTTAGTATAGCTGGGTTTAAAAAAGGTTTGGACAAGTTCCTGGAGGAAAGGTCCATAAACCACTATTAAAAAGGGACCCAGGATATCAATGCTTGGCCTAGTACAAGCACTGCAGAACCTGTGTCTTTTGGGGAAACTGCTAGGTACGTATGACCTAGATTGGCCACTGTTGGAAACAGGATACTGGGCTTGATGGACCTCGGTCTGACCCAGTATGGCATTTCTTATGTTCTTATGTTCTTATGTTCTTATCACGCAATAAGGCGCCATTATCATGTGATAAGGCGCCTTATCGTGCGATAACGTGGGAGAGCGCATGTTAAGACGGTTTAGTAAACATACCCCTTAGTGTGCGCTTTTCGACTCTGACTTCGTGCGAGTACCATGGGGTGTTGGATCTTTTGCGGGTTTGTGGTTCTTTAATGGCTGGGGCAGATGCTTCATTGGATATTATTGTGTTCCATTCTTCTATGTTTAGGTCTAGGGTGTCTTGAACCTGTTGAAGTTGTGGGGTGATGTCATTTATGAATGAGTCTCTGTTAAATGTTTTAAACCGTCTGGTTATTCTTTCTTCTTCTTCTTTGCTTTGGGTGGGGCTATTCAGGGTCATGGTGAATTCAGTAACATGGTGGTCTGACCAAGGGACTGGGGTGAATGTTGGTTTTGTGATTTTGTTCTGTTCCACTAGTTGTGTTGGCATGAATACCATGTCTGGAGTTGAACCATGTTGGTGCGTTGGGGCATTAATTGCCTGGCAGTATTTTAATGACTCCATGGCTTTTAGGAACGTTGCAGATTCTCTGGTGGGTGCAGATGATAGGTTGTAGTCTCCTAGTGCAACGAGGGGTTTGTGCTTTCTGTTATGTGCGTATATCATTTCAATTACTGTGGATAAGTATTCAGTTGTGGTTCCAGGTGGTCTGTATGTGAGGGAGATGGTTAGGTACTTGTTGGTTATAGTTAATGTGTTAGCTTCGCTTGTGCTATTGGTGGCGATTGTTTAGAATCTGAATTCCTTTCTGGTAAGTATTAGTACTCCTCCCCCTCTCTTTTGTGCTCTGATGCAGTTAAATGCTGAGTATCCTGTTGGGGTTGCTTGATTTAATATGACTTGGTCTGAGTCGTCTAGCCAGGTCTCAGTGATGCGTATTATATAAAGCTTCTTGTCATGGATTAGGTCAAGGATAGTATTTGGTTTGTTCCTGATAGATCTGGCGTTTAGTAGCGCACACCTGATGTTTGTTGAGATGATTGGGTTTGTCTGTTCATTATTTGTGTAGTGAGAGGGTGTGTCATGTGTGGCATTGTATGGTTTGTGTGCGGTATTTTTTGATTGTTGGCGTTCTTTGGATATGTGTGATGCTGATGTAGATATGGGTTGGGTGGTATATATGTTTATCAATGGAATTTGTTTGTTGAGTCTGATGGTGTGTGTGCAAAGTGCAAATGTGTAGGAATGTGAGGTAGGCCACGAAGTAGTGATTAGTGGAGTTCATTTTATAACTTGTATTTACTGACTTGGTATAGGGTTTGTAGTTTACTGATTAGGGCTCAACTTGATTTGTGTCCTATAGATGTAATTTTGCATTAGTAGTAGTAGAATCTTTACTCGTGTCTTGTGTTGCATATGGTTAGTTTGCAGATTGATTATGAGGTAGTTGTTGAATTGATGTAGGGCTTGTGCAGCGTGAGTTGTTTTACAAACTAAGCTATGCAGAAATGGGAGTAGATTCTATGCAGTTAGTCCTACAAGCAATGGATTGTCCAGGCAGGATTACAGCATTAACTTAAGCAAGCAATGGATTGTCCAGGCAGGATTACAGCATTAACTTAAGCAAGCAATGGATTTTCCAGTCAATTAATCTACAAGCAATGGATAGTCCAGGCAAAGTATCAGCATTAGACTACAAGCAGTGGATTGTCCAGGCAAAGTAGCAGCATTAATCTGCAAGCAATGAATCGTCCATGCACGGTAGAAGGATTAATTTACAATTAATAGATTTTCCAGGTAAGGGAGCAGTATTCGCGCTGGGGCAGAAAGATACGATGTGCGTGGAGGAGGGCCCAGGACGCGAATCTTCGGCCACTACTTGGTCCACGCCTAAGAGCCACGCCAAAGGGCCCTCTGGCGAGGCCCTCAGGCGCGGGTCCGCCAGGCGCGGGCATGCCCGATGGCGCTTGGTTTAAAGGGTCGCCAGCCGGAAGCTGCAGTTCACCTCTAGCTCCATCCCGATCGCGTTCGGAGGAGCTTGACCTGAGGCGGGTGGTCTTCTTTGCGCCTGATGGCGCTTGGTTTAATGGGCCGCCAGCCAGAAGCTGCAGCTCACCTCCAGCTCCACCCCGATCACGTTCGGGGGAGCTTGATCTGAGTCGGGTGGTCTTCTTCACGCCCGATGGTGCTTGGTTAAATGGGCCGCCGGCCGGAAGCTGCAGCTCACCTCCAGCTCCACCCTGATTGCGTTCGGGGGAGCTTGATCTGAGGTGGGTGGTCTTCTTCGCGCCTGATGGCGCTTGGTTTAATGGGCCACCGGCCGGAAGCTGCAGCTCACACCCCGATCGCGTTCGGGGGAGCTTGATCTGAGGCTGGTGGTGTTCTTTGCGCCCAATGGCGCTTGGTTTAATGGGCTGCCGGCTGGAAGCTGCAGCTCACCTCCAGCTCCACCCCAATCGCGTTCGGGGGAGCTTGATCTGAGGTGGGTGGTCTTCTTTGCGCCCGATGGCGCTTGGTTTAATGGGCTGCCATTCATTCTGTTAGAAGAAATATGCTCACTCTACTTGTTATGGACCCATAGATGTATATGAACAATTCAGTTCTTCCAAACTATCATAATGTCTTAAAAATGCTAAACATTTTTAATAGATCTCAATGGGTCACATAGTCCATATCACCTACCTCAAGACAGGATGTACTACTGAACTCAATCTATTACCATAGAGGTTTGTCTAATTTACTCACATAAATCTCCCATCACTGAGATTACACTTTAGTATCTGGTCAACAACAAATTCAGTTTTTTAATATTATAAGTAATTTGGAGAATGTATCTCAGCAATGTATATAAAAATAATCCAAAATAATCATTGCCCATTCACTTTGCTTATAGAATTGTGGTGCTACCATCTAACAAATCTGTGCTGCAGTTAGTTCACCAATGTCTTATCTGAGCCTACAAAGCACAGTATTATCACAATAAGAATCATATAAGTAAAGATATTAGAGTGAAATCTCACTGTATTAGAGACAAAGTTCTTTAGAGCCCTTTATCCTATGATTCAAGCATTTCTGTCAAAGAAAATAAAGAATATATTTTTTAAAGTTTTCCTTAAATAGAAACAGACAATTCAATAGCAGACTTTTCCTTAACTGAGCAGGTTTTAAAATGTCCAAAGCTCTTACATACATATTCTACTTTGATATTGAACTAAAAGGATATGTCTTGAAATGGCTTACCGGATTAAATAGTTTGCAAAATGAAAACATGTGTGTGATGTGACACAGTAACAGGCCTCTAGATAGAATATAGAGTGAGTAAGTGCTGCAAATCCATTATTGTTGCTTGATATTCCAATAGTCAGTCATCCTTAGCCCTGAGGTATTAAAAAAATATATATCAATTATTCACACTTGTGCTTGAAGTGTAAATTTTATTTTACTTTATTTTATTTTTTTTAGGTCTCAGTATGTTTGTAGCTTAGAGCAAGTTGTTATGATTTTAAGAGATAAATTTATGCTCTGGGCTAGCTGGGGCTAGTTGCACTGTATCAATGGTATTCACAGCCCCTGACGGGGTAGGAGGTGGTCAGACTTAAGATCTAAGTTAAATAATTTTGGAAAATGTCATAGTCTGTAGACCCTGGCTCAGATCTGTCACTGCAATGATATGGTTAAGTCAGGAAGGGGATATAAATCATAGAGAAATCCTGGAGTAATTGAAAGTAAAGGATCATGGCACTCCTTATTTGGCAACTTGACTTCCAGGGGTAGTACTGCAAGACAACCCCTAGGGGTCAGAGTTGCCATTTTGTACACCGGCATCAATAGAGCAGGAACATCTGGGATTGCTTCAGCCCCCCATTAGCACCAAGGGCACCTCTCCGGTAAGAGTCTGGAGGCTGTCAGTAGGGCAGGGAATCTGTATTAAAGATATTAGGGGTCTGTTAGAGAGGTACAAAGTCTGAATTGAAGGTACTGAGGGCTGTTGGATGGGGGAATTGTATCTATTGGTCGTGCTGGGGGAGGTTGTCAGAAAGGGTAGGAGATCTATATTGAAGGTGCGAGGAGGCTATCAAGGAGTAGGGCCCTTATACTGAAGGTGATCAGGGCCTGTTGGGGGGGAGGAGGGAGGGGGTTCTTTGTAGCTGCAGGGGCCATGGTAAGTACATTGCTGATAATGCAGATGCATCCATGTTAATTGGCCATTCACTTAGAGGGTCATTCCGATCAAGACATCCAGGCCCCTGTGCACTCGATCGGAATCAGAAGAACAGGGATAGACGTGATTCTGAACTCACGGGGCACTTCTAGCACCCACGGGATCAGAATCGTGACTAGGCCTGTAGGTGCAGGCTGGGACCTGATTCCCATCATCCTGCATGTACAGGCCTCTGCCCGGCTAACTCAGTCAAGGCTCTTGAATGGAGCTGCGGCGTCATGGCATCCGGTTGCCATGGCACCACAGCTCCATTCAGGAGCCGCAATCCACGGCTGCCACCGATTGTCTCCTTTCCCCGCAGCCCGACTCCCGATCTGGCCTCCCATGGCCAGAGTCAGGCTGCGGGGAATCCTCTGCACCCACCTCACCTTGTTTTCCTGGCCGGAGTTCCCATCCCCCGACGTCTAGGGGGACATTCCACCTTCAAGGTGGAATAAGTTCCCCGTCCAGTCTGCCAGCCCTGGACGTACAAGGCCGATGTCAGAATAGGCCCTGTACGTCCGGGGCCGCTGACCGCTCATTGCCCGCCCTAACTCCGCTTCCGCCCTGCCCCTTCCTGCCCCATCTAAGCTTCCCTGTACAAACACTTTGAGGCATGTTTACTAAAATCCGCAAATGTGCGCGCCGCAAAATAGCGCACGGAAACGCGGCACTGAAACGCGAATAAACGCGTTTAAATGCCCCGCACACGTGCGTGTCACCCCCGCACAGGTACGCGGCACACTAACGGGCCCCGTACAAGTGCGGGCCCGCAAATGTCCGATAGAGGCGTGGAACGGCTAAAGAAGGGCGGAGGAAGGCTCCGGAGGGGCGGAGGGACGGGGTCAATGGGTGGAGAGTGGGAGGGGAGAGGCTCCCCGCACAGTATCGGGGCCGAATTTCCATGTAAAAACTAGCATTTAAAGCATTTAAAGGGAAGAGAAACCATTTCCGTCAGCAATGTACAGCAAAACCGGGGAAACCTGCAAAACGTCAGCAGTGTGATACATGTGCACAGCACAAAACTGCAATGAAAAATAGGAAATGACCACAACAAAAGCATTAAAAATAGTAAATCAGCTTGGGAACAGGTATAGTAATACGCAAAAGTAAAAAACACACCCAGCAGAGCACCAAAAAAATAAAATAAAATAAGTTTGGAAAGGGGCACGGAGCGGAGACACCTCCAAAAACGTCTCCGTGTATTGGACCCTTCCTGGGAGTGTTCCCTATGGTTGCCCATCAATAGCACTGTTGCGCAGCTTGGGAATATGCTATCCCCCTCTGTCTCGACGTCATACCCGTGTTATATTTGCACGTCTGTCACCAGACAGGGTGAAGGAGCTCACAGTAATAATGTGCAGAGCAGGTTTTGCGACCCCACCCTGCCAGGTCTACTATCTCCAGGGACTGCACTGTCTACATGGCCACAGTGTGGTGCAGTGGACAGAGCCGGTACCTCTAGGACCAGAGGGTCACAGGTTCAAATCCCAGCTGTGGCACATGCCAGCACAATCCCAATATTTTACCCAACACCAAACAGAGATAGCAGAGACACCCCTTTATTGCACAGAACAAAAGCATGTTGCAAACACCCATATTTTACCCTACACCACACACACACCAGCACAATGGGCATCACCAACAGCCGCATCCCGCAAATGCAGTCCTGTAGTGCCACACCTGTAGGGGCTAAGGACACGTAGGTAGAGGTTAAGTAGGTAGAGCTTATGTACGACAGATGTGCCTGTACATGCCCTCACCCCATGTGCCAAGGGCCAATTGTGTCCGTGGTCCATGATCACGTAATGGGTGCCCCACGTGCCCCAAAACCCTTGCTAAAGAACAACAGCTAGACCCCTATACCATGTGAGCCAAATACAGTCCTGGGGTGCCACCACGCAATCAGGTCATATGCCTTTGCAAGGATAAGGACATGCCTGCATGTTTGTCGGAAGGGCTCAGATGGTGGAGGGGGCAGTGGCTGCTAGCCACAGAGGACAATGGCCAGGCCATGTGCAGGCTGGCACCGTCCACTGCAACAGACAGGCCCTGTCGGATGTACAGTAATGGACTACCCAGGGATTACAGCCAATCAGTGGCTACACGGTGGTGCAGTGCACACAGACAGTGTGTGCAAGAACAGAGGGTCACAGGTTCAGAGCCCAGCTGCGGCTACCGCCAACCCTGTCCACATATTCACCCCACAGCTACACCGTGGTAGTAAGGACAAACCTTTATTGCTGAGAACATAGGCATGGTCAATACGCCTATCTTTTACCTCACCAAACACAGACACCATAAACAGGCACATTATCTACAGCAGAGTCTCCCAAATGCAGTCCTGGAGGGCCAAACACCATTCAGGTTCCATGCTTCCCCTAAGACAGATGCCTGTGCTGCAGATGTCTGCACCACCCCCATGGTATGCAACTGTAGCCCATGCATATTCATAGGGGACAGCATGAAGGCCCGAACAGTGTCTGGAACACCAGGACTGGAGTAGGGACACTCTGCCGTAAAGCAAGAGGCAACAGGTCCAGACACATCCACACCCACAGGCCACATTGGCCAAGCCTCCTGGGGGGGCATCTCCCAGATCCAGCTCCTGCGTACCCTAGCAATGCCACCCTATACCTGGGTACACGGTACACAGCCCACAAACGTGTGATGTGGGTACTGGCAGGTAGACAGTCCTACGCTCAGCACTGTTTGCTCCTTGTGCTCCAGCAGAACAAGCTGCTGGCTGTCTGCGGTGCGTGCCCCAGGTCTGGCCCCTGACAGTATTTACCACCCTGGGGAGTGACCCCCAGCAGTACTGTGTACCATATCCATGCCTGTACCCCTCCCAGGACCGGTGTGGTGGTCACGTCGAATGACCCCCTCAATAGTAGCACAATGCTGGCATAGGTGTGGGGGGGTGTGTGGGTCTGTCTATACAGGGTGTGTTGGCTACAAACACCCTCCACAGCCCACACTGCCAGCACTGTTGCCAATATTGGCCTGACAATGTGCATAATGAGCAGCAAGGTACCATGGGTATAGCTCAGACAGGGTGTGCTGGCCAGGATGCATCTGCACAGGGCATGGGGCACTGGCTGGGACATTGTAATGCCCAGCCACCACCTACACAGACAGGGTGACCTCTGTATGTGCTGCTGGGGGATCACTCTCACCCTGAGCGTGCGGTGATCACAGCATGGCTAGGCACCCCCATAGTGCTGTATAGTGTTTCTCTCCTGTGATATATATGGGTTTCCTGTTGGGGCCTCATCATGGACTTATCTTCCTGTGTGTACTGCCACCCCAGTTTGGGGTGCATGCAATCACATCAGGATTATCCAGCAGACTCTGCACAGCTGGTATATGTCCTGATGTAGTGCCTTGCAGGGTGCAGCAGCTGATGGCTTGCTGCAGGAGAATATCAGATAGTGCTGGGGTGCACCCCTGAATATCCAGGCCTACTGTCTGTCTGAGAGTGTGTTATGGGTGTGTGTGGAGCTGCTTGGACTGCCCTGTAGGGTGTCTGTCCCCCAGCAGGACAGGGGTTGATGGCCCACGCTACTGCCATCAGTGGGGGGGGGGGAAAGGATGGGGATCTGTTGATGGGAGACCCTGTTTGTCACCCGGGGGGGGGAGGGTAGGTATGTTGCCCACCTGGGGGGGGGGGGTGGAACCACCAACTAAGACAGAAGGGGTATCCATGATGTTTTTGCAACACCGTCTTATCACACAGGTTAATCCTGTTCTTGAGCTCTGGCATGGCCTCATTCAGCCATGGCAGGTGTTGTGGACCTGGTCCTGAGCGCCACCTCCCACCCTCAGGGTGAGCACATTACCCGCACAATGTGACGGTGTGTAGCTACCCTTCGCTGTCAGTCCTCCCGCTCAGGCCCCCCCCACCAGGCCGAGGTGCTGTGTGGGTGCTCACGGACAGTTCCCCCTACCAGGCCGTGTAGCTTTTGGTGTGCAGTACCCATCTTGTGTGCATCTGTGGACCGCTGATTTGCATGTGCTGTGCATCATGGGTACGGGTGGCCTACCCCGTCCTGTCTACAGCAGCAGACTGTCTGTGGGGTGACGTGCAGGCTCTCTGCAGCCAAACAGGTGCTTACTCAGAGCTATAGTGCTGTAGCCCAATGGTTCTGTCACTGCCTTTATAGCAGGAGGTCATGGGTTCAAGTCCACAGAGGGGTGCTGTGATAGGGCTGTTCAGAGCAGTGTCATTTTATACTGGACATATGTTTATGGCATCAAACACACCCTTGGCATACTGTACCCATAAGGGGGCCTCTGAGGGTGTGTTATAGGGCGCCCTATAGGCCACCTTATGGTTGCCATCCATATTGCGTGCACTATACATTATCCTGTGGCGCAGCATACATGGTGCCCAATAGTGGACTTGTTAGGGTGCCTTTGCGTACTGTGCACTGTAACATGTGCCTTACGGGCCTCCATATATTAACACACTGTTAGAGCGGGTTTACTGGTAGTGGTTAATAAAATAAAACTATAAGGCCTCCTACAGCACACCTCACCATAATACTTACTGCCTCAGCCAACCTTGCTCACTGGGCACTGTGAGGGGTTGAACCCCTGACCTCTGCACCATTGGTCAGTATCCTAGCCATTGTGCTGTGGCTCTGTTCCTGTGTTTGAGCATCAGTGCGCAGCCTTGTAATCATCAGCGCGCCGTCTTGGGGTGGACAAAATTAACAGCGCGCCACCTTATGCCGCGTAACATCAGCAGCGCGCCGCCTTCTGCAGCCAAACTCACACTGCATCCCATGCCAATACTACCCATAGCAGATAATGTCTCAGCAAACAAAGTTCATTGGGCACAGCAGGGGATTGAACTCATGATCCATGCACGTGTGGTCAGTGTCCTAACTATGGCTCTGTTCCTGTTTGCTATTCACATCAGTGCGCCACTTATGCCGACCACTATCGGACCGCCCCCTCACACCTCAGCGCGCCGCCCTCTGTCCACCGACGCGCCGCCTTTTGTTGCCCACATTTATCTGCGCATCACCCTCTGCCAGCCAAACTTAACAGTGCGCCGCCTTCTGCCGCTCCCAATGAACGGTGCGCCGCCTCATGCCGTTAATAATTAACAGTGCGCCGCCTCATGCCGTAACAAATAAACAGTACGCCGTCTTCTGCCGCCAAAAAATAATATGTCTCCAACACCACTTTTTCCCACTACATGTGATGCCTCAGCTGGCCTCTGTCATTGAGCACAATAGGGTCTTGAACCCATGGCCCCTGCACCATGGGTCAGTGTCATCACCATTGTGCTGTGTCTCTGTTCTTGTCCTTGCACATCGGCGCAATCCATTCTGCCTCACAAAATTATACTCCCTCCTAAAATATATTACATCCCATAATAGATACTGACTGTGACAGCCTTGTTCATTGCACACAGTGGGGGTTTGAACCCATGGCCCTTGCACCATTGCTCAGTGACTTCACCGCTGTACTACAGCTGTGTTCTTTTGTGTGCCTAGCAACGCACCACTTGCCCTTCCGACGCGCTAATCTGCACCCCGCACACTTGCGCCACACGCACATGTCCGTTCGCTTTCTCCCGTTTTATTTTCTTTTCTGCCTGGACCGCCCACTCCTTATATGGCACCAGCACACTAACGGGAACCCGCACAGCAACGGTGTTTAGTAAACATGCCCCTTTGTTCATATGGGGAGGTTAGTCGAGGATGGCAGAGGGAACTGAATAGTTGCTCAGTATGACCCTGTTATTGTGAAGTTAAAGTGTGATCTACAGCGTAACTGCATGGGTAAATGCTGGCCACGTCCCCAAAAGGTTACCACACAAGCTTTGCATTTAGTGTACATTAATGCATGGTAACTGCAAAGTTTAACTGCACTTTAGTAAACAGGCCCATGTGTCTTGCATACAACAGAGTACTGACATGCAAATCTAAGTGAACATTAATTTTATCAATGAGGCGTATCATGCATAATTAAGATTAAGGGACCAATTCACTAATAGCATTTTTAAAAAAATATTCACAAGACTTATACAGGTATGAAGGTATGAAAACATCCATTCATGAGTGATTCAAAACTGCCACAACTGAACACAGGGGTGAGAGCAGAATTGCTTGATAGGTATCAAGCACTTGTGGAACCTTCTCAACAAAGCAGTCTAACCTGCCAAAGTACCTTGCAAACAGATGCACAAATAGTTTATTCTATTTTCTATCCTCCACCATTGATAAGAATGATGACTGCTTTATATATATATATTTCACATTCCTATTGTAATGGGGAAGAGACGACTTTTGCCATGCAAAGAGGAACTAGAGAGAAGTAGGTCTGTTGCTGACAGGAAGGCAAAGCACAGGATTCCCAGTTGCCAGGAGCAACATAAACAAACCCAGCCACGAGTGCAGCAGCCCCGCCCAGCTAGCAAACAATCCTCATCTCCTGAGCCCAATAGTTTTCACCTGAGAGGGGGAAGGGCTAGATTAACTCCAAACCAGACATATAAGAAAGGCTCATTAGAGTTTCAGGGGGGAGGTGAAGAGAAGCAAAGGAAGCAAAGAGCAGAAGGAGCAGAGGAACTGGAGTACGAGAGAGAGAGAGAGAGAAAGCTTGGACAGACCCAGCTAGGAGAACTGAGTGAGCTGAAGTCTGAGTCTCAGAAGCAACGTGTGTTTCAGTGTGGAAGGAAACACGAGAGAAAGTACGTGAGTGACTCAGAGGATTGTGATTCTGAGAGTGATAGAGAAATACAGGAAGTAACTGGCAGGAATAACTGGAGGAGCAGGGCCCAAAAACCCTGTGGCAAGAACTCCAGGCAATTGTCGTATTGGGAAGGCACACAGAGGGAGACGTTACCGGTAAAGCTATCCAGGAAGCATTTGCAAGCTCCAGGGAGTGAAAGGTATTCTGTGGAGGACATTTGCATGTCGGAAGAAGAGGTTGAGAAGCCAAAGTACAGAGGAAAACCACTGAGGTTTAAACCCCTTGCTGACAAAGCTGTGCACGGACTTTCCCCTGTCTCAAAGCCAGAAGGTAGGCTGTCTAATTACTATAAGGATAAAAGTGGTTATAAGAACTTCTCTTATAGAAACCCTAAAGGGTGTGACTCTCCTCTCTGCTATTCTAAGATATATGGTAATACTGAACCCTATCTCATGGAGGGCTTGATAGAGAAGCCTCAGGAACAGATAGAGGGTAGAAGTTTGGAAACGTTGTTTAACAAGCAGAAGTTTAACTTACCAGAGAATCAGTATGAGTCAATGCTGATTGATCCTCAGGAAGAAGAAATATCAGATAACCAAATGGACTGTACTTTAATGGTTACAGATGATATAATTTCTCTGTGCTGAGCCAGGTAATCTGTGAAAGCTGTTTAAACTGGCAGTTGAAGAGCACAGGATCTTCCTTGCGTATACAAAGTGACTGTATGCTGTAAATACCGTGGAACTTTGAGTTTAAGTTGAGAAGCTGTTATTATTTCCTTTCTTATTTTGTGCCAGAGTGTATGGCTTTTTGTCCTGAGTTATTTTGTGTTTGAATCCGCCCTGGGAGGGGAATTAAAAGCCTATCATTGCCTGAACCACTCGCACCACAACTGCATCTTATTGAAAAGGGAAAATACTACAACTCCCAGGAGGCAATGCAAGCCTAAAGCATTGCTCCAGCATTTCAATAAAGGGTCCCCAGGCTGTCTATCCCATATGCCTAAGCTACGGGCCGACTACTGGTGACACTATATACTGCCTTATCTGGTAATCAAGGCGGTTTATAATTAACAAAACCAAGTACATTAAACATTAATCATTTTGCATTAAACATTATAACATTAAAACATTAAAAGATATTTAACTCTATGGACAATAATAATGTAACTGAACTATTCACATATTTGACCTGAGTGTATTTGGGGATGCGATGTTGTTTGGGACTTGAAGGGAACGTTGTATAGTATTAAGTTGGTGGTATTAGGCTGGAGTGGTGTTAGGTGCTTTATGATTTAAGGTAGGGTCTTGCAGGTGTGAATGCCCTAAGTATTACTTAAATAGGAGCGTCTTTAATTTTTTTCAGAAGTTGGTGAGGTCTTTTATTTCTCTTAAGTCTGGTGGCAATGTATTTCAGAGAGTTGGGGCATAGTGAGAGAATGATCTTTTATTTGTGGTTTTGGATGCTTTACGGAAGTCGTCTGGGTGGTTTAGGGAGTTTTGCGTGGATCTCCTTCTTGGTCTATTGTCTATTGTTTTGTGTTTTTGATATTAATGTGGTGATGTGTGATGGTCATGAAGGAGTTTGAATAGGTTTTTGTATTTGATTCGACTGGCTATGGTAGCCAGTAGAGGCTCTGTAGGATTGGTGTAATGTGGTCTGTACTATTTGCATGCATTATTATACGTGCTGCTGTGTTCTGTGCAAGTTGAAGGTGTGCTAGCGTTTGCATAGGGAGACCACGGAGTATGCTGTTACAATATTCTAACTGGGGATTGATCATTGCTTGAATGACCGTTCTAGTCAGATGGTTCAAGAAGTGGTCTTAGCCTCTGAAGCATTTTTGCTTTTCTGTACATGGATTTAGCTGCATTGGTTTTGAGTGCAGTAAGTGTTAGGGTTCTGTTAATTATGACTCCTAGATATTTTATTTCATCTTTTATTGCAGTTGTTCTCTGTCCAAGGTGTATTTGTGAAGGTGGTGTGAAGTCTTTGGGGTATGTTTACTAAACTGCGGTAATCATGAATAACGCACGTTATGCAACGTTAACGATCGTTAGTGCATCATAACCAGGCAGGATTAAATAGTGGCCAGCCACCTTGAGGGGATGCGTATGCACTTCGCGCGGCCGCATCACTTCTGGGTCGCGGAGATTGGAGCAGACAAACAGCTGTTAGAGATCTGGATGTGGATTGGTGGGGAACCAGCAGGAGGTACCTTGAGGGAGGAGAAACACAGGTGGTGAATATAGCAGGCAAAAAACAATGGGGGAAAGGCAATAAACATGCACTCAGCAGTATACAATACAATGGAAATACTGGCAGTGCTAGACTGCCACACCAGGCAGGATTAAATAGTGGCCGGACACCTTGAGGGGATGCGTACGCGCTTCACGCGGCCGCGTCACTTCCGGGTCACGGAGATTGGAGCAGACAATCAGCTGTTAGAGATCTGGATGTGGATTAGTGGGGAACCAGCAGGAGGTACCTTGAGGGAGGAGAAACACAGGTGGTGAATACAGCAGGCAAAAAACAACGGGGGAAAGGCAATAAACATGCACTCAGCAGTATACAATACAACGGCAATACTGGCAGTGCTAGACTGCCACACCAGGCAGGATTAAATAGTGGCCGGACACCTTGAGGGGACGTGTACGCGCTTCGCGCAGCCGCGTCACTTCCAGGTCGTGGAGATTGGAGCAGACAATCAGCTGTTAGAGATCTGGATGTGGATTGGTGGGGAACCAGCAGGAGGTACCTTGAGGGGATGCGTACACGCTTCGCGCCGCCGCGTCACTTCCGGGTCACGGAGATTGGAGCAGACAATCAGCTGTTAGAGATGTGGATTGGTGGGGAACCAGCAGGAGGTACCTTGAGGGGACGCGTATGCGCTTCACGCCGCCGCATCACTTCTGGGTCACGGAGATTGGAGCAGACAATCAGCTGTTAGAGATCTGGATGTGGATTGGTGGGGAACCAGCAGGAGGTACCTTGAGGGGACGCGTATGCGCTTCGTGCGGCCGCGTCACTTCCGGGTTGCGGAGATTGGAGCAGACAATCAGCTGTTAGAGATCTGGATGTGGATTGGTGGGGAACCAGCAGGAGGTACCTGGAGGGAGGAGAAACACAGGTGGTGAATACAGCAGGCAAAAAACAACGGGGGAAAGGCAATGAACATGCTGACATGCCCTTATGCCAGTGGTGCTGGTGGTGCGCAGTCCCAGGTCTTCCAGTGCGCCAGTAGGTGGCTGCCTATGGTGTATGGCATGGGGTAGGGATGCTGACATGGAAATCAGCACATCCCCCCAGCACCGCCTGCCAATGTTCTGTGCCCTTTGGGGTACTTGCTGGGTACTGTCCCCTGGGATACTGTGGGACACACACTTGTGGCCATATTAGACCCTGGTCAGTTGCTGTCTTGCTTCTTTTCCGCTTCTACATTCCTATGTGCCAGGTAGGCATCTGCCTAGTTCACACTGTGCCCCAGCTAGCCCACTGCATGTGACACATGCAGCCCCCTGTACCCCAGTTACACCATCACCATAGTGCCCTTTCCCACGTGCCCACTCTGCTGTTGCTGCACATGGGTAAGCCACAAAGCCAAGCTACCCCATACACACCACAGAAAACCCTCATCAGCACTATTTCTGTGCTGGCACATTCACTTTGTGGGGGGACTGTGAATTGACCCTTCCAAGAGTGAGCTCGTCCTTTTTCCTCTTTATAGGTTGTGTTCATTACCGCTTGTCATTATTTGTTCTATTGGCCAGCTCGGTGTTTTGGATTTCAATTTTGGTACTGGTCATTATTTATGGTTTGTGCCTTTTTGGTTGCTGCACATGTATTGCTATTATCACTTTTCTTGGTCTCCCTGCCTTTGCTATACAGTGCTGACTGAAATGGTTTCTCTGTCCTGCAAATGTGCCTAGCGCGAGGTTTTCACTGCCGCTAATTTTCATACCTTCATTTCACGGTGTTAGTGTGCATGGAGCCTCTCCCGGCCCAATCTCCACACATTGACCCCTTCTCTCCGCTACTGGGGAGCCTTACTCTGCCCTCTGGACAGCCTTACTCCACCCTCTGAGCACCTAAATGCCGTCGCAGACATTATCGTGTGATACGTGATGTTCTTGCACGGTAATGCACCATTACCACGCAATAACGTCATGTATCACACAATAACGTCGCAGGGGTATGTTTTCTAAACCGTCTTAATTTTACCGGCGTTAGTTGCAGTCTTACTGTGACGAATGCCATATAAGGTAGTGGGCGTTACGGTCTTAAGGTAGCATTTCGAGTTATCACGTAATAAAGTCTGTTATCGCGCGATAGAGGAAGCCGTGGCATGTTAATGCATGTTAGCCTTAATTAGGCTTGCTGACCTGCCAGCACAGCAACAGAGGTGTAGCCCAATGGTTAATACATTGACTGCTGACACAGTGGTCATGAGTTTGATCCCCCAGTGGGCTCAGTTAAAAGACTATTTGAGTCAATCCCTTTTCCTGCTTGTAACAGTCAGACACATCCCAACAATTTGCACTGCCAGCCAAAGAAGCCTCACTCCAGTGCCGCAACCTAATGCATCTTTTAGGGCGCACCATAAGGTACATCATAAAGCACCACATCATCCAAGGCAGGTCATAATGTACCCCAGAGGGCGGCAGGAAAGGTTGGCACCCTCCAAGGCAGAATACAAGGCACCTCATAAGCTGGCCAAACCTAAGGTGCCATGAAAGATGCCCCAGGGATGCCAAGGTGACACAGGAGATGGTGCCCAGGGGCACAAAGGTGCCCCAAAGTCACAAGCATGAAATGTATGGCTCAAACACAGATGTAACCATAACACTGCACAGAGCACCAAGGAAAGGCAATGAACAAGTGATGGAAGGAAGTAGATGACGGAGCTCATGGGCCAGCCAAATCTGTGTGCAGCACATGTGGCAGCAGGTAAAGTGGACAAACATATTGGGGGCAGCTGTACCGATGTACAGGGTGATGGTAATGTACAGTGCAAGAATGACAGTGTGTGGCAGAGGATGGGGATATGTGTCCACCAGTGGAGGTAGAGGTGGCAGGATAAGTGCAATGACAGGAGGACAGAGGAGAGCAGTGCCATGCAGAGCAGACACAGGAGAGGCAAGCATGAAGAGCCACAATGCAGAAAAGTGTGCCAGAGCAGGACATGGGGTAGCAGCCTGCACATTAGGGCAGGATGCCACACAGCTGGCACACACACATAGATGGACAGAAGGATGGATGGCAACAGTGATGAGGGTATAATGTGGTGGCAGCACAGATCTGCACAGATATGACTGCTACACAAATGAAACATAGTTGTGTAGGACAGCCATAAAAAAGGGGAACAGAGAGAAATCAAACCCATGATCTCTGCTACTGAAGCCATTGCATTAACCATTGTGCTACATCACTTTGGGAATTATCATACCAATGGCTGGCTACATAAAGAGTGCACTTCACCATAAAACTGTCTGCTGTGGCTACCAGGATAGGATAGAACCAACTGTACCCATAATGCAATTCACATTCAGAACAGCAGTCTACATCTGCTCACCAGATGGGGTATGCACCTCTATTGCACGTCAGCTTAGTAGGGAGGAATGACCGTGCGTGGTACTGGCACAGAGTACCCACAGGCCATGCCAATGTGCGTGTTCTGTGCTCACCCTGAGGGTTAGGTGGAGTGGCCGGCACCAGGTCCGCAGTACCCTGGTTGGTTGAGGTGGGCTGTGCTGCAGATCTCCATCAGTGCCAGTGTGTGACAGGTGTTTATTGCATACACCATTAGAAGATCTCTGTGTCCATTTGTGATTGCCATCTCTTGTAGACCATGATGCACACAAAATAGTGCATATCCACTGTGCTTGCTATGGTCTCCTGTTTAGGAAGCAGGAGTGTGTTAGGGCTTACATGACAACAATGTACTTAGCAAACTGCTCTCTCTGGGTCAGGGTGGGGGACATGATCTGTTCCCAACAGACCTGCACTCTCACCCATAAAGGTCACTTAATAGAAACACTGTCTAGCACTATGGGGGAACCTAGCCATGCCGTGGTCACTGCTCAGTCAGGGTGAGAGCGACCTCCCAGCATGACATGCTATGGCCACCTTGTCCGTGCAGGTGGTGGTCAGGCACTACAATTTCCCAGCCATTGCCCTATACCCTGTGCAAATGCATCCTGCCTATGCCACTCTGTCCGAGCCATACCCACAGTACCTTGCTCCTCATTATGCACACTGGCAGGCTAACACTGGAAACAGTGCAAGCAATGTGGGCTCAGTAAGGTGTAGGCAGCCACAACACACTGGATAGACAGACACACACTCCCACACCTATTCCAGCATTGTGCAAATATAGAGGTTTGTGGCAGCCCTGGCTGCCACACCAGTCCTTGGCACAGTGCGGGCATTGCTATGGTACTCAATACTGTTAGGGTCACTGACCGGGGTTGTAAACACTGTCAGAATCAATAACTGAAACATACTCCACAGATATCAGAAAGGTTGCTATGATGAATCTCTATCAAGAAATTGTGTTTAACTTAGGATTTGTTAACTAACGTTAATCATAGCAACCTTTTGATATATGTGGAATGTGTTTCCCTGTTGGCTGCTGCTCTAGGGCAGAGGTTGCCAACTCCGGTCCTGGTGGGCCAAACACTGTTCAGGTTTTCATGCTGTCCCTAATGAATATGCATGAGATACATTTGCATACAATAGGGGCGGCACATACAAATTCAGCACAGACAATTTTATTAGGGTCAGTATGAAACCTGAATGGTGTTTGGCTCTCCAGGACTGCAGTTGGGAAACTCTGCTCTAGGGATTGCACATGTTTATGGTGTCTGTACTCTGTAGGGTAAAATATAGGTGTTTCAGGCATGTTTATTTTATCTGCAATAAAGGTTCCATCTTTATTACCACGGTTTAGTACTTGATAAAATATGGGGACAGGGTTGGCAGGAGCCACAGATGGGACTTGAACCTATGCCCTTTTGCTCCTGAACGCACTGTTGTGTGTACTGCACCACACTGTTGCCACAGGGACAGATCATTCCCTGGGGATACCATGACTGTTTGTCAGACAGACCCTGTCTGTTGCAGTGCTCAGCACCCACCTAAACGGGGCTTGGCCATGGTCTGCTGTGGGCAGATGCCACTACCCCCTCCGCCACCAGCACCCCTCCGCCACCATGCTGCCATGCCATTATGCCGGTGGTGCTGGTGGTGCGCAGTTCCAAGCCATCCAGTGTGCCAGTAGGCAGCTGCCTATAGTGTGGGTTTTCGGGTAGGGGTGCCTACATGGACATGCGTGCTTTCCCCCGGCACCGCCTGCCAATGTTATGTGCCCTTGGGGGGTACCTGCTGGGTAATATCCCATGTGATACTGTGGGACACACACTCGTGCCCATGTTGGACCCTCCTCAGTTGCTGTCTTGCTGCTTTACAGTTTTGGCATTCCTATGTGCCACCTAGGCATTTGCCTAGTCTGCACTGTGCCCCAGCTGGACCACAGCATGTGCCGCCTGCAGCCCCCTGTATCCCATTTACAGCATCAGTACAGTTGCTCTTTCCTACGTGCCCACTCTGCTGTTGCTGCACACGTGCACGCCATAACAAACCTGCACAATCTAAATGACAGAAACCCTGATCGACGCTATTTCAATGTGTGATCATTCACTTTATAGGGGGTCAGAGCATAGACCCTTCCATACATGATATCTTAAGTTTTACGCTTTGTCAGTAGTTTTGCTTTATGTTTATCATTAATATCACTATTGGCCAGCTTGGTTATTGGGATTTTAAATGTGGTTCTGGTCATTTTTTATGTTTTTTTGCCTTTTTGGTTCCTGCACATGTATCACAACTATCACTTTTCTGTGTTTCCCTGCTTTTGCTGCACATTGCTGACTTAAATGGTTTCTCTTTCCTGCAAATGTGCCTAATGCGAGGGTTTCACTGGCGTTAGTGCTCAGACCCAGATTTAACAGCATTAGTGTGCCTGGAGCCTCTCCCCGCCCACTTTCCACCCACTGACCCCTTCTCTCCGCCCTCTGGGAAGCTTTACTCCACCCTTCAGACCCAGATTTCACAGCGTTAGTGTGCCTTAACGACTAAGGGGTATGTTGACTAAACCATCTTAACGTCACTTATCGCGCGATAATACCACCGCTGCGACGTTAAGATGGTTTAGTCAACATACCCCTTAGTCTTTTGTTTCCTTACCATTCCCCTCGACATATCCTAGTTCCCAGTTGTCTGTTTTGTCTAGACTATAAGCTCTGATGAGCATGGACTGTCTCTTAAATGTATCTGTACAGCGTTGTGTATGCCATGTATCATTACAGAAATGATAAGCAGTAGTAGTAGTAGCAGTTCAGCTAACTGATGAATGAATCCAATAGGAATGTTACTTCTCATATCCAAACTTTGTAGAGTCTTAGGGGTATGTTTACTAAACTGCGTTAGTGTGATTCGCGTTAGGAGCCGCGTTAGTGGAAGAAATGCCAAAAAAGGACATGGGCGGTACATCATTAGTGATAATGCGCGCTATAATGCGCCACGCAGCAGCGATCCTTACTGGGCGCATTACTGCGCATTAAGCATAAGAAGGCGCGCAGACACCCAACTGCAGAAACAGAGCTGTAGCACAATGGTTACTACACAGACCGATGGTACAAGGGTCATGGGTTCGATTCCCCATTGTGCCTAATGAATAAGGCTGGCTGAGGTGTCATGTGTAACCCTTTGAAAGCCTACTATAATATTTTAATCCACAGTCTGTAGCCGGGTTAATGTTTGCATATGTCAGGAAAATTGTACCCGTCTTATTCATTATGTTGCAATAGTGACGTTCCCTCTGCCATGGACATGTAGTATATACCATTTGATAGGAATATTTAGGCAGATGTTTGGATCCCGAAGGTTTTGGGCTTGGCCTGGAAAGGGTTAAGTATTGGGCTGTGAGGAAGTTTAGATGTACGTTAATAGTGCTGCCAGCAAACACACCCTCACAGTGGCATAACCTAAGGTGCCACATAAGGCACCCCATAACGCAATCCATAGGGCACATTATAAAGTGCGCTGTCTGCCAAGGCACCCTATAATATCCCCTATAGGACACCATATAAGGCACCTTATAAGAAGCTTTATAGGGCGCCGAATGAGGCACCCTAAGGTGACAGTACCCTGAGGGTGGTTGTGCTGGCAGCACTAATATACAATAAAAATAGACAATGCCTAAGACAGCCCTATCGATGAACCCCACTGTGGGTTGTGAACCCATGACCTCTGGCTCCATGGGCAGTGAAGTAACCAGTGGGCTAGAGCTGCTAATAAACACCCGGCTGGCTATAGGAGGACTGCATGGCACCACACCCCCATTCTGCTGCGGTTACCAGGGAGATTACATATCACCACCCAACACACCCTCTGGGGCTCAGGGTGGGGGACAGGATCTCCCGCCAACAGATCCACTTTCTACCCCCCTGCAATGGTGGCAGTAGAGGGGACCATCCCCCCAGCCCTGCTAGGGATCAAACACCCTACAGGGCAGGCAATGCAGAGCAGTACACATCCATAACACAATAGCAGACAGATGGCAGGTCTGGAAATGCTCAGCTGCCCCCCACCATTATCTGACATTCTATAGCAACAAGCCTCCAGCCGTTGCACCCTGCACGGTGTTCCAGCAAGACACATGCTAGCTGCAGACAGTCCTCCAGCTAGTCCATAGTACATGTTCCTGGGGGAGATGCATGTACCCAGAACGGGGATATCAGCATGCACACCAAGCAGATAAGTCAGTGATTGGGGCCCCAAAAGGAAACCCACAAATATCACACAAAAAAATGCTTTATAGCACTATGGGGGAACCTAGCCATGCCATGGTCACTGCTCAGTCAGGGTGAGAGTGACCTTCCAGCAGGACATGCTATGGCCACCCTGTCCATGCAGGTGGTACCGGACACTACAATGTCCGGCCATTGCCCTATTCCCTGTGCAGATGCGGCCAGGCCAGGCCACCCTATCCAGGCTATTCCCACAGTACCTTGCTCCTCATTATGCACATTGGCAGGCCAATACTGGCAACAGTGCTAGCAGTGTGGGTTGTGGAGGGTGTTGGCAGCCACCACACACTGGATAGACAGACACACTCCCCACACCTATGCCAGCATTGTGCAACTATAGAGGTGTTGGGCAGCCCAGGCCACCACATCAGTCCTGGGCACAGTGCAGGCATGGCTATGGTACGCAATACTGTAGGAGTCACTCCCCAGATTGGTAAACACTGTCAGACACAAGACCTTTAGCACACTCCACAGACATCAGAAAGGTTGCTATGATGCAGCTCACTCCGAAAATTGTACTTAACCTAGGAATTGCTATCTGCCAGTAATCATAGCAACCTTTTGATAGATGTGTACCATATTCCCAGGTTTAGGGTGGCATTATTAAGGTATGCAAGTGCTAGTATTGGGAGATGCATGCAAAGCCCAAAGTCCTGCCTCCCCAGGAGGCTTTGGATAATGTGGCCTGTGGGTGCGGGTGTGTCTGCCCCTGTTGGCTGCTGCTTTACGGCAGAGGTTCCCAACTCCATTCCTGCGGTGCAAAACACTGTTCGGGTTTTCATGCTGTCCCTCATGAATATGCATGAGATACATCTGCATACCATGGGGGTGGCGCATAGAAATGCAGCACAGGCATCTTTATCAGAGGCAGCATGGAACCTGAATGGTGTTTGGCCCTCCAGGACTGCATTTGGGAGGCTCTGCTCTAGGTAATGTGCATGTTTATGGTGTCTGTGCCCTGTAGGGTAAAATGTAGGTGTTTTGGGCATGTTTACGTCATCTGCACGAAAGGTTCTGTCTGTATTAGTACTTTATAGTAGTGGGTAAGATATGAGGACTGGGTTGGCAGAACCCACAGCTGGGACTTGAACCTGTGACCTTCTGCTTCTGAATACACTGGTTTTGTGCACTGCACCACCATGTTACCACAGAGATGGTGCATTCCCTGGTGATACCATGACTGTTGGTCAGACAGGGCCTGTCTGTTGCAGTGCATGGCACCCACCTACACAGGGCTAGGCCACGGTCTGCTCTGGGCAGCTGCCACTGCCCCCTCCATCACCAGTATCCCTCAGCCACCATGCTGACATGCCCTTCTGCTAGTGGAGCTGGTGGTGCGCAGTCTCAAGCCATCCAGTGTGCAGCTAGGCAGCTGCCTATGGTGCGGTTTCTGGGGTAGGGGTTCCTGCATAGACGTCCACGCTCCCCCCAGCCCCGCCTGCCAATGTTCCGTGCCCTTGGGGGTAGCTGTTGGGTACTATCCCCTGTGACACTTTGGGAAACACACTCGTGCCCATGTTGGTCCTTCAGCAGTTGCTGTCTGGCTGCTCCGCTGTTTCAGCATTTGTATGGGACACTTAGGCATCACCCTAATCCGCACTGTGGCCCAGCTCCACCACAGCATGTGCCGCCTGCGGCCCTCTGTATCCCCTTCTCCGGCATCTGTCCAGTTGCCGTTCCGACATGCCCGCCCTGATGTTGCGGGACATGTGCACCTGTCCGATGGTGGGGAAAACCCTGAGCAGCGCTGTCACTGTGGGCTCATTCACCTTGTATGGGGACGGCGTATAGACCCTTCCACGATTTATATCTGTTCTGTGGGGATTACTCGGGGGGGGGGGAGGGGTTGATGTTTGTCATTGATACCACTATTGCCCAGGTTTGTTATTGTTTTTTTCCAGTTTGTTGGGGTCATTTTCACTGTTTCTGTGCCCTTTTGTTCTGTGCACATGTATCACACTTATCACTGTTTTTTGGTTTCCCTGCCTGGGCTGTACATTGCTGACACTGAAATGGTTTCTCTCCCCTGTAATGTGCCTTTAACGGTAGGTTTTCATTCGCATTGGAATTCAGCCCTGAAATTCAGCGCGTTAGTGTGAGGGGAGCCTCTCCCCGCCCACTCTCCGCCCATTGACCCCTTCTCTCCGCCCTCTCTCCACCTTCTGCGTTGTTTTACCGCGCCGCGGAGCATTACGATCGTTAGCGCGTCATAACGTGCGTTATGATGCGCTAACGATCACGCATCATAACGCGCGTTATGACACGCTAACAATCGTTAACGTTGCTTAACGCGCGTTATTCACGATTACCGCAGTTTAGTAAATATACCCCTTAGTTACAATATTAAAAGCTGCATCCATAGATACTAAAAAAGATATATTACCTATTCTTTCAAAATCATTCAGTAATCGCAATAAGATGAGCTGTGCTCTGTATGAAGGAGTTAATTTTCTTATCCTCTAGACAAAGAAAAATCTAAGAACTGTGACAGTGGTTCCAGTACAGATCCCAGTGTAGACATGATATGTTGCCTAGGATGATTGATGAACATCCTTATGTATCTTCAGTAAGAAATGTGTAACTAGTGTTCTCAGATGCTTCTCCCACAAAAAAATCACATTCTTCAGAAGTCAGAAAACCTCCTCAGTAATCAGATCGTAATTCAACTTAACATAAAATTTAGTATCAGACTATTGCTGATAGGCTTCAACAATATATAACCGTGGCTCATCTAGGAATAATTTTTTAGAAGAGGCACAGTTACACAGCAGATGTTAAGGAAGAGGCTGGCGTTACCAGAGGGGGCCCATCACTTCATTGCAGACTCAAGGCAATCAGCAGGAAACATTATTTCTCAACATCAGTTGATGGAAGTTCAGGAGGGTCCTGAACTTGGGGTTAGGATTTGTGCCCACTGTTTATCATGACCCTTTTCATTTTCAGAGTTACAGCTTATGGTATTTTTCTCTAAGAATCCTTCGGTATCTAATAATTCTGTTTTTTTGAAATCTAAATTGCCCTGAATCCCCCATCCAGTGTGATTGATTCAGTGATTAGAATATTTAATATTTAAGGATATGGTATTGAAATATCTACTTAAAATGGAGGCTCCTTACCAATTTAAATTTCATGGTTCCTCTAGGTTTTACTTTTACATGTTTGTTTAAATGTCAGCAGTGTGGTTCAACACACTGAGGAAGAGTGTGTTAGACTTCAGCATCAAACATTCAAGACCTGGCTGTGGATCGTGAATCTACAGGACTGTTTGCATCATTGCAAAGGGCCTTCACATTTAACAGACACAGTGGATCCCTTTATTGCAACAGGATAAAATCAACATAATTATCTCTTATATCTCAACAAATAGAGGTGACCTACTCGGAGCGGTGGGTACACCCTTAAACAAAGGCATGGGGAGAGGTGACCTGCATGGAGTGGCAGGTGCACCTACTCTTGCAGCCTTGCTGGGCAGACTAGATGGGCCATACTGGTCTTTACCTGCCATCATATACTATCTTGCTATGTAATTTATTTTATCTTTATTCATTAACTAACTTGTTTTACCTTTCCTTTCTCCTAATTGTACTTTGCCTTCACCGCCATTTCTTAGGTTGATTTGTACCTCTCTTCTTATAGTGCCACATCACTTTTTGTTCCTTTTTCTGATTCTCCCTAACCATCTTCCCTCAATCCACCAACTTAAAACCCCTCCTCCTTTTCAACCTTTCTCCACAATCCCCATTTCCTCTCCCATGTTATCTTTCACCTTTTCCTTCCTCTCATTCATCCCTCTCCTTCCTCTATAAAACAACCTCATCCTCATTTCTGCTGTGCTTCTCCTCTCTCCCTTGCATACTTCTTATCCTCCTCTTTCTGTCTTCTGGCGATATTAATCCCAACCCTGACCCCCTCCTTCATTCCCATATTGCTTCCTCTCTCTGCCACCCATATCTCAACCATGTCCCTCTCCTTTCAGGAAGTTTATTCCAGTTCAGTTCTCTTCTCTCCCTTTTCAAATCCATGCTTAAAGCTTACCTCTTTGAGGCTGCTTTTGAATCATAATCCCTTGTTTTCTATGTGTCTCCTTTCCCTAATTGAACCTCTCATTTTTCTTGTATTGTAGTGTCTGTCTTGATTAGCTTGTAAAATCTATCAGCAAGGATTGTCTTCTATATGTATTTGTACATTGTTGCGTATGCCTCGTAGTGCTATAAAAGTGATCAATACTTTTTTTTATTTATATTCTCTTATATACTGTGCTATTCTGCATCAGTGTGGTTAACATTGAACAAACTGAAATTACATTGAACAGGACATTATAACTTGGAGATAACTATTTTACAGGGAACATGGGCTATGGAGGGTTAAGTGGCTTGCCCAAGACCACAAGGAACACCTGTGGGACTAGAAACCCCAGTCCTTCTGACCCAAGGTTACTGTCCTCTAGTGGGATTTGAACCCCTGACCTTCCAGCCTGAAGTATCTTGCCCCAACCACTAGGCCACTCCTCCACTCCTAGTAGTAGTAGTAGGTTGAATATGAGTGTATGTGAAAAAAAGGATGTGAGGTGGGTGACATTACAATATGCATGGGAAAGTGTGTATGTGTGTATATGTGTGTGTCTGCATGCATGTAAAAGTGGAAGTAAGGATGTGGTTGAAAACTACAGGCCGGTTAGTTTAACTTTGGTGGTGAGTAAATTATTGGAAACGCTGCTGAAAGAGAAAATAGTGAGGTTTCTGGAGTCCAGCGGATTACAGGATCCGAGGCAGCATGGATTCAACAGGGGCAGGTCCTGTCAGACAAATCTGATTGATTTCTTTGACTGGGTGACCAGGGAGTTGGACCGAGGGAGAGCCCTAGATGTGGTGTATTTAGATTTCAGTAAAGCCTTTGACACTGTTCCTCACAGGTGACTTATAAACAAACTGAGCACCCTAGGGATGTACCCTAAAGTTACTGCTTGGGTTAGAAATTGGTTGGGTGGGAGTCGACAAAGAGTACAGGTACATGGAGCTCACTCTGAGGAGAAGGATGTTACCAGTGGTGTGCCCCAGGGATCGGTCCGATTCTTTTTAACATCTTTGTTAGTGATATAGCGGAAGGGCTGTCGCGTAAGGTTTGCCTCTTTGCGGATGATACCAAAATCTGCAATAGAGTAGACACCCAGGAAGGTGTAGATAACATGAGGAGGGATCTAGCTAAGCTTGAAGAATGGTCTAGAATTTGGCAGCTGGGATTTAATGTTAAAAAATGTAAGGTCATGCATTTGGGCTGCAGCAATCCAAGGGAGCAATATAGTACAGGGGGTGAAGTACTTTTGTCCACTAAAGAGCGGGACCTAGGTGCGGTTGTGTCTGATGATCTTAAAATAGCTAAACAGGTAGAAAAGGCGACGAGAAACGCTAGAAGGATGCTTGGGTGCATACGGAGAGGAATGACTAGCAGAAAAAAGGAGGTGATAGTGCCTCTGTATAAGTCTTTGGTGCAATCTCATTTGGAGTATAGTGTGCACTTCTTGAGACCGCACCTTCAAAAGGATATAAACAGGATGGAATCAGTACAGAGGGTGGCTACTAAAGTGGTTAGTGGTCTTCATTATAAAGCATATGAGGACAGACTTAAGGATCTCAATATGTACACCTTAGAGGAAAGGCAGGATAGAGGTGACATGATTGAGATGTTTAAATACCTCCATGGCATAAATGTACAGGGGGAGAGAGCCTCTTTCAATTGAAAGCAAGTTCTGCTATGAGGGGACATGGGATGAGGGTGAAGGGGGATAGAATTAGGAGGTATATGTGGAAATATTTCTTTACGGAAAGAGTGGTGAATCCATGGAATAGTCTCCCAGTGGAGGTGGTAGAGATGAGGACAGTATCTCAATTCAAAAAAGCATGGGACAAACACAGAGGATCTCTAAAGGAAAAAAGGGGGCTGTTGTAGTTGTTGATATGGAAGGACAGACTAGATAGGCCATGTGGTCTTTTTCTGTCGTCATATTTCTATGTTTCTATGGTAGTGTGTGGTGAATGGTGTACATGGTGTGTTTTGTATGCCTGAAGAGATGGGATGGGGAAGGTGTTATAGATTATTCCACATTGTCATGCACCATTACTTTCTTTCACCAGACCTCATGATATCTACCCCAATAGTACACACTCACGTTCTTCCTTACCCCCTCCCTCCCTCTCCTACTCGTTCTTTCAATCATAACTTTTTTGATCCCCCCATTTGCTGATCCCTACCCTCTTTTCTCCCTACCTCCATTCTCCATTTGTTTTCTCCTACCACACTTACCCTGTTACTTTCACCCACATGCTTTCTATTTACTCTCACTCCCATGAATGTTACTCTCGACTTACTCCCATACTCCCCCTGTGCACATTCAGCCCATGCTCTCTCTGTCTACTTAATCTAGTCCTCCTATTAGACCCCCTGAACAATATTGTCCCCCTATGCCCCCTCCCCATGTTTAAGAGAAAACAGAAGTGGCAACTAAGGGCCACACAACATCGAAGGTCACACTCTTCTCGATTTGGCTGGCTGTGCAAGGGATCCCTACTGTCACTGTCCTTCAGATTGTGAGCAAGACTAAAGGAGGCAACTGGGAGTGGGCAAGAGCAGGTACGGAAGACATCACTGATAGAATGGAATATGTCAATACTTTCTGAATGAAGCCTTCCATTTTTACTTGCTTGCCTTGGGGCATGTTGCAAATACAGGACCTGTGATGTGGGATAAAGGGTAGGGTAGGGTAGGGTAGAGAAGGGATGATAGACTCTTGTAGAGAAGGTATGACTAAGGAGGTGGCTGCAACATCAGCATAGTGCTAGTGACCCTTTCTATATTAGAGATACAGAGCAAGTGGCCCATTCATTTACCCCTTTCTTCTCATGCTTATAGAGGTCTTAGGGGTATGTTTATTAAACCGTCTTAATGTTACCGGCGCTAGTTGCAGCGATAATGTGAAGAATGCCATATAAGGAGTGGGCGTTCTGGAGGCAAGGTAGCAAGAATCTGTATCGCGTAATAGTGGGCGCCATGGCACGTTAACGCGCATTAACCCTAAGTTCATGCCAGCGCAGTATCAGAAGCAAAAAAGATGTAGCCCACTGGTTACTGTGGAGACAGAGGTCATGGGTTTGATTCCCCAGTGGTGCTATGTAGGAAGGCTGTTGGAGGCATTTCATTTTAATTTAAATCAGTGCTCCCTGAGGCATTTCCTTTTTTTAATTTGAATCAGTGCTGCCAACAAAAACACCCTCACAGTGAAGTAACCTAAGGTGCCACATAAGGTGTCCTATAAGGCACTCCATAGGGCACATTATAAAGTGCACTGTCTGCCAAGGCACCTTATAATTGGCCCTATAGGCCGCTTTAAAGGGCGCTTTATAGGGCGCCTTATGAGGCACCTTAGGCTATGGCACTGTGAGGGTGTTTTTGCTGGCAGTACTGATTTAAATTAAAAGGAAATGCCTCAGACAGACTTATTAAGCAACACCACTGTGGGAACAAACCCAAGACCTCTGTCTCTGCAATCATTGAAGTAACCAGTGGGCTACATCTCTATAACATCTAACACACGGCTGGCTGGCTACAGAAAGACTGCAGATCACCACACAAACTGTCTGCTGTGATTACCAGGATAGAGTAAACCCACCCGTACCCATGATGCACTGCACATGCAGATCAGCAGCCTACAGCTGCCCAAAAGATGGGGTATGCACCTCTATAGCACCCCGGCCTGGTAGGGGGAAATGACCGTGTGTGTTACAGGCACAGAATAGCTACAGACCGTGACATTGTGCGGGTCCTGTGCTCACCCTCAGGGCGAGGTGGGGCGCCCAGCACCAGGTCCGCAGCACCTGGCTTAGCTGAGATAGGCTGTGCTGCAGGTCCCAATCAGTGCCAGTGTGTGATAGGTAGTCCTTGCAATCACACCTAGGATACACTTGTGTCTGTCTGTATTTCCCAGTTATGTTTAGCCCTTGTGGGCTATAATACATCCAGAATAGTGCATATCCTGTGTGGTTGCCATGATCACATGTTATAAGAGAAGTGTGGTGGTAGGCCCCAAAAGCGGATTATGTAGCACCACCCAACCTGCTCTCTGTGGGTCAGAGTGGGGGACAGGATTTCCCACCAACAGATCCACATTATACATCTCTGCTAGTTGCAGTCTTACTGTGATGAATGCCATATATGTTATTTATTTATTTTATTTATATTCTCTTATATACCGCGCTATTCTGCATCAGTGCGGTTTACATCGAACAAACTGAAATTACATTGAACAGGGTATTATAACTTGGAGATAACTAATTTACAGGGAACATGGGCGATGGAGGGTTAAGTGGTAGTGGGCGTTCGGGTCTTAAGGTAGCATTTCGGGTTATCGCGCGATAAAGTCCGTTATCACGCAATAGAGGGAGCCGTGGCACATTAACGTGTGTTAGCCTTAATTAGGCGCGCTGACCTAGTAACACAAAAACAGAGGTGTAGCACAATGGTTAATACATTGATTGCTGCAACATGGGTCATGAGTTCAATCCCCCAGTGGGCCTAATGAATAAGGCTGTCTGAAGCATTGCCCTTTACTTTAAATCAGTGCTGTCTGAGGCATTTTCTTTTTTAATTTAAATTAGTGCTGCCAGCAAACACACCCTCACAGTGCCATAACCTAAGGTGCCAAATAAGGCGCTCCAGAGGGCACATTATAAAGTGCACTATCCTCCAAGACACCTTATAATGTTCCCTATAGGGCGCCTTATGAGGCACCTTAAGGTTACAGCACTGTGAGGGTGTTTTTGCTGGCAGCACTAATTTAAATTAAAAAACAAAATGCCTCAGACAGCCCTATTAAATAACACCACTGTGGGATCAAACCCATGATCTCTGCCTCCACAGTCAGTGAAGTAACCAGTGGGCTACATCTCTATAGTTACTAACAAACCCCTGGCTAGCTACAAACTGTCTGCTGTGGTTACCAGGATAGGGTTAACCCACCCGTACCCATGATGCACTGCATATGCATATCAGCAGTCTACAGATGATCACAAGATGGGATATGCACCCCCACAGCACTTCTGCCTGGTAGGGGGAACTGACTGTGTGTGTTACTGGCACAGAGTAGCTACAGACCGACACATTGTGGGGGTACTGTGCTCACCCTGAGTGCGAGGTGGGGCACCCAGCACCAGGTCCGCAGCACCTGGCTTAGCTGAGTTAGACTATGCTGCAGGTTGCCATCAGTGCCAGTGTGTGATAAGAAGCCCTTGCAGACACACCTAGAATACACGTGTGTCCATCAATATTTCCCAATCATGTCTAGACCTTTAGGACTATGATGCACCCAAAATAGTGCATATCCTGTGTGGGTGTCATGGTCACATGATTTAAGTGAAGGGGGGTGTTTGGACCCAAAGGGGGATTATGAAGCACCCCCCAACATGCCCTTTGGGGCTCAGGCTCTCCCACCAACAGATCCACATTCTACATCGCTGCAATGGTGGTAGTAAAGGGGTCCATCAACCGCAGTCCTGGTGGTGAACAGGGACCCCACAGCGCAGTCAATGCAGATCTGTACACATCCATAAGGCAATGGCAGATAGACAGTAGGCCTAGAAATGCTCAGCTGCCCCCCCCCCAACTGACATTCTCTAGCAGCAAGCACAGTGAGTCTCCACCCACTGCACCCTGCAAGGTGTTCCAGCCATATACATACTAACTGCAGACAGTCTGCTAGCTAGTCTGTAGTGCATGTTCCTGGAGGAGATGTATGCACCCAAAACTGGGATATGAAAGCACACACACCAAGCAGATAAGTCAGTGATTGGTTACCAGAAAAAAGAAACCATAAATATCACTTGAGAGAAATACTATAGAGCACTATGGGGCAACCTAGCCATGCCGTGGTCACTGCTCAGTGAGGGTGAGAGTGACCTCCAAGCAGGACATGCTGTGGCCACCCTGTCCGTGCAGGTGGTGGCTGGGCACTACAATGTCCCAGCCATTGCCCTTTGCCCTGTGCAGATGCATCCTGCACAGGCCACCCTGTCTGGGCCATACCCACAGTATCTTGCTCCTCATTATACACATTGGCAGGCTAACACTGGAAACAGTGCAAGCAGTGTGGGCTGAGTAAGGTGTAGGCAGCCACAACACACTGGAAAGACAGACACACACTCCCACACCTATGCCAGCATTGTGCAAATATAGAGGTTTTTGGCAGCCCTGGCCACCACACCAGTCCTGGGCACAGCGCAGGCATGGCTATGGTACGCAATACTGTTGGGGTCACTCCCCGGGGTGGTAAACACTGTCAGAAACCAAAACTGAAACATACTCCACAGATATCAGAAAGGTTGCTATGATGCAGCTCTATCAGCAAATTGTGCTTAACTTAAGAATTGTTATCTGCCATTAATCATAGCAACCTTTTGATATATGTGTAATGTATTCCCAAGTTTAGGGCGGCATTGCTAAGGTATTCAAGTGCTAGTATTGGGAGATGCTGCTGTTCGCAGGGCCCAACAGCCTGACTCTCCATGAGGCTTTGGATAGTGGAGCCTGTGGGTGTGGGTGTTTATGCCCCTGTTGGCCACTGCTCCAGGGCAGAGGTTCCCAACTCTGTTCCTGGTGGGCCAAACACTGTTCAGGTTTTCATGCTGTCCCTAATGGATATGCATGAGATACATTTGCATACATTGGGGGCGGCACATACTAATGCAGTACAGGCATATTTATTAGGGACAGCATGAAACCTGAATGGTGTTTGGCCCTCCAGTACTGCAGTTGGGAAACTCTGCTCTAGGGATTGCACATGTTTATGGTGTCTGTGCTCTGTAGGGTAAAATATAGGCCTTTTAGGCATGTTTATTTTATCTGCAATAAAGGTTCCGTCTTTATTACCACAGTTTATACTGGGTAAAATATGGGGAAAGGGCTGGCAGTAGCCACAGCTGGTACCAACAGATTGAGCACGAATCCACGTGCTATCCGAAAAACCCAGTCTGAGACGTGAACAGCAGTAGGAAGACCTTCTTTATTAATAAATTAAAAAGCCTATGTCCCGACACAGGCCGTGTTTCATTGCCTTCTTCAGGGGCAGGCTTTATCAGTCGTCTAACCTTCCTCAATACTGCATTCTCTAAAGGAGGGACAAGGAAGAAAATGTATGGATATGTGTACCAAATCAATTCTGTTAATGTCTTTTGGTAGAAATTGAAGTGAAACTAACCAAATTGGCTGATATGGAATACTCAGAGGATCACCAACTCTACATTCCACACTGCGTATGCATTGAATTACACATCACACTATAAACTATAGACCTAGTGTGATGTGTAATTCAATGCAAAAGACATTAACAGAATTGATTTGGTACACATATCCATACATTTTCTTCCTTGTCCCTCCTTTAGAGAACGCAGTATTGAGGAAGGTTAGACGACTGATAAAGCCTGCCCCTGAAGAAAGCAACAAAACACAGCCTGTGTCGGGCCATAGGCTTTTTAATTTATTAATAAAGAAGGTCTTCCTACAGTAGCCACAGCTGGGACTTGAACTTGTGAACTTCTGCTACTGAACACACTGGCTGTGTGTACTGCACCACACTATTGCCACAGGGACAGATTGTTCCCTGGGGATACCATGACTGTTTGTCAGACAGACCCTGTCTGTTGCAATGCTTGGCACCCACCTAAACGGGGCTAGGCCATGGTCTGCTGTGGGCAGATGCCACTGCCCCCTCCGCCACCAGCTCCCCTCCGCCACCATGCTGCCATGCCATTATGCCAGTGGTGTTGTTGGTGCACAGTCCCAGGCCATCCAGTTTGCTGGTAGGCAGCTGCCTATGGTGTGGGTTCTCAGGTAGGGGTGCCTACATAGACATGCATGCCTCCCCCCCCCCCCGCACCGCCTGCCAATGTTATGTGCCCTTGGGGGTTCCTGTTGGGTAATCTCCCCTGTGACACTGTTGGACACACACTCATGCCCATGTTGGACCCTCATCAGTTGCTGTCTGGCTGCTCTACAGTTTCAGCATTCCTATATGCCACGTAGGCATCTGCCTAGTCTGCACTGTGCCCCAGCTGCACCACAACATGTGCCACCTGCAGCCCTCTGTATCCAATTTCCAGCATCTGTACAGTTGCCCTTTCCTACATGACTACCCTGCTGTTGCGGCACATGTGCATGCCATAACAAACCTGCCCAATATAAAGGAAAAACCATGACAACCGCTATTTCAATGTGGTATCATTCACCTTGCAGGGGGACAGAGCATAGACCCTTCCAAACATGATATCTTCTTTTTTATGCTTTGTCAGTTGTGTTTCTTTATGTTTCTCATTAATATCGCTATTGGCCAGCTTGGTTATTGGGATTTTAAATGTGGTTCAGGTCATTTTCTGTTTATTTGCCTTTTTGTTCCGTGCTCATGTATCACTACTGTCACGTTTTAGGGTTTCCCTGGATTTGCTGTACATTGCTGACTGAAATGATTTCTCTTTCCTGCAAATGTGCCTAGCGCGAGGGTTTCACGCGCGCAAATTTTCTGCCCTTCATTTCACGGCATTAGTGTGCAAGAAGCCACTCACCGCCCACTCTCCGCCCATTGAACCCTTCTCTCCGCCCTCTGGGAAGCCTTACTCCACCCTTCAGAGCCGGATTTCACAGCATTAGGGTGTCTTAACGCCACAGCCGCATTATCATGCGATAAGTGATGTTATATCGAGTGATAACGTCACTTATCGCGTGATAATACCACCACTGCGACGTTAAGACAGTTTAGTAAAGATACCCCTAAGTGTTGAGTTATTTGGCTCTGCAGAGAGGGCAACCATGATATCCCGACTATGATTTGTTTTCAGAATTGTATAATTTACTGTTATACAGAATTGTATAATTTACTGTTTTGTTTCAGTTAAAGTTATAGGGATTGATTGTTATAAAAGGGTGCTTATGTGAAATTATAAAATAGTATCTATTTTATACAAATGTTATCATTCAATGACCCCCTGAAGAACACAAATGTTCTCACACAAATTTACATCCGCTCTGAACAAGTTATAAAGGTATACCTGGACTTTATGGGAGTAATTTTACAAAGGTACTTTAATGCATATATGCTAGTATATGTGCATAAAATGCCTCTTATGGAATGACCCTATATACAAGTACATGTGATGACAAGAACACATACTTTTATGCAACTCAGGCAGAATGTGGGCTGAGTCATGAGTTACATGGGTTGCTTATAGTATGTGCATGTACATGCTTTTTTTGCATATGTACATTTATACCTCATCCAGCACCAGTACAGATTTATTTCTTTTATTTATTTAACAGTTTTTTTGTCCTGTCCTATTATTAATTCCGGGCAGTTTACAGAAAACATATCACCAAAACCAACTTTTACATAGAACAGGATGTTGATAATTATATTGGGTTCAAGGGGTGTGTTAATTAACAACTATTTACATTAAGGCAGCAAACATTTATACATGAAGTAGTTATTTATGGGTTGATGATACAGTCCATGGGAGGGTTTAACTGAGTTTGTAGCTGTAGACTGTAGTAGAAATGCTTGAGCAAAGTGCTCATAGGGTGGATCCATAGTATTCCATAAAGAGATAAGCCTTTATAGCTTTCCTGTAGTCTGATAGGTTCTTGATGGCTCGTATCGAGGCGGGTAGCTCATTCCATAATGGGGGAGGGGGATATATGGAGAAAGCTCTTTTGCAAGTTGATTCTTTGGTTTTCATCGTGCTTGTAGGGATGTCCAAGGTGTTGTTATTAGACGTTCTTCTTGTTCTGTTCTGTGGTGTTTTACTGATCATTGGTTGAAGGATGAAAGGTGATAGGTTGTGGATTATCTTGAAGACTATTATTAAAGTCTTGTATTTGGATTGTATGGTGACTGGGAGCCAATGCAGCTGTTGTAGCGTGAGGGTTATGTGGCTGTATCTTGCTGTTCCAGTGATTATTTGGGCTGCAGTGTTTTGCACAAGTTATAGAGGGAGTATTGTTTTCTTGGGAAGGCCTGGTAGATTATGTTGCAATAGTCTAACATGGGTGTTATTATGGCTTGACTTATTGTTTGGAAGTCACTATCACCGAGTAGAGTCTTGAGTTTGTATACTGTTCTTAATTTGTGGTAGGCTGTCCTTGTTGTTCTCTTTGTGTTGTTTGAAGCTGAGATGTTGGTTGAACATAATTCCGAGGTATTTGACTTCTTGCTTGGTTGTTAGGGTATAGTCTAAGATATGTATTGAATTTGGTGGGGAGAATAAAGCATTCCTGGTGATGTGTAGCACCTCTGATTTTTTGAAGTTTATAGAGAGGTTTTGTTCTTTGAGCCATCCTGTCATTGTTTCGAGGCATGTGGTGATCTGTGAATAATCTGGGTGTTCAATGTTCATAGGGGTAAATACCATTATATCATCTGCGTATATCCTGTATTGAATGTTGTGTTGTTTTATGATGTTACAGAGTGGTTGTAAGCATATATTGAAAAGCAGTGCTGAGAGTGCTGAGCCCTGTGGGACACCTTGTTTTTGAGTGAAAGGTCTTGATTGTTGGCTTCCAGATCTCACTTGTTGCTTTCGGTGGGATAGGTATGATACAAACCATTTCATCACTGTACCATGGATCCCTATTTATTGAAGCGTCTGTAGTAGGTTATTATGGTTGATGGAGTCAAAGGCTGCAGTGAGATTGATGAAGAATAGTACAAAGCCTTTTTGTATGTTATCTATGCACATTATAAGGATGTCTTTAAGTGACGTAATTAGTGTTTCTAAACTGTGATTATGTTTACATCCATACTGGTGTAGGTCTAGTTGGGCGTGGTTGTCTATGTGTTCCTGTAGTTGTTGCTGGACTATTTTTTTCAATTACCTTGGTTATAAAAGGTAGGCTTGAAATTGGTAGATAGGAGCTGGGGTCCTTTGAATTGAGGTTCTTACCTTTCAGAATAAGTCTTATGGATGCTTGTTTGAGTTGTGAGGGAAGTTATCCTTGTGTGAGTGATGAATAGGGGTGATCTTTAGTAGATATTGTCACGAGGTGACGCCAGCAGTGCCCATGGAGGTAAATGAAAGTGAGCAAAATAGTAGAAAAAAAATGACAGCTCAGTTTCACAAACGAGAAAGGGTTGCCAAGAGCAACCAGGGAAAACACATGCACATGGTGTTAGGGAACGCCCAAGCAGAGACGGAGCTCAGAGCTCATTAGAGAATGGGGAGCAGCTGCAGGGGGGCGGAGCCCAGGCTAACACTAAACACGATATAGTGAGGACTCACAAACAGATAGGACAGGTGGGAGAATCCAGGATAGCACCGGAAGGAGAATCCAGGATAGCATACACGAAGGAACACTGGAGAGAACTGTGAGGACAGTGCCCAGGAAAAGCTACAGAGAGTCAGAGGTTGGTGATTTGCAAAGAAGCTGTGGGGAACAGCGAGGCATATCTTACCAGTACCCTGTGGAGCATTGCAATGAGGCAATAGGGAAGGACAGTCCTACAGCTAAACTTTCAAGGAGTAAACAGTTTATCTCCAAACAAGCAGAAGGGAAGAATTCTTACCCTGAGGCTCATTTCTTGGAGGCAGGTAAACGCTGTGAGAGAAAGAGAACAGGACGGGGCTATCCACGTCACAGAGTGCAGGAAGCTCTAGGAGTGAGAGAGAGACGTATTCTCCCTAAGAGGTGGGACTTAGAGCACCCAGACTTCCTATGCACATATGAGGAGCTGTGCAGAGCCCAGGAAGAGGAATACAAACAATACGATAATTTCCCACCAGCCACGAGGGTAGTGGAGGAAGGGAACTTGTTCACTCCTCGGCAGGGACATTTTGATTCAGAGGGCATTTCTGAGCCAGAAGCACTATCCGATGAAGGAGAAATGCAACTGGAATTCCCTGAAGAGAATTCACAAGAGATAGACATGGATTGTACTTACACTGTGTCAAATTGTGTTTATTCTTTGTGCTGAAGCAGCCAGAAGGGCTAATTGAAGAAACAGCTGTGAAGGTTTCACGTGAGTGAGAAACTGTTTCTGTTACTTTTGTTGTTGAGTTAAATGCTGAAGAAAGCTTATATTTTTGTTCCAGTATTTTTCCTTTGATTGATGCCAGACGTATGGTTTGTTATACTTTTGTTCCATAGTTTTGAATCCACCCCGGACGGGGAATAAAACCTAAGTTAACCTTACACTCAGCCTCAACTACACTTATTGGTCTAAGGTATAACTACGGGAACCAGAAGGCTTAGCTACTGCCTTCCCGGGGCGTAACGGCCAGTAAACCATTGCCCCATTAAGCTGCTCAAGCACTTCTCAGCCTCTGGGCCGGCTAGTGGGTCACATGAAAGTGGCGTCGTCTTAAGGATTTTTTTTACTGTGGAAAAAAAGGACACTTTTAAAGGAGAAGAATACTGCTGGACAACCAGACCTGTAAAGAAGCAAGCACCCAGGACAGGCCAGATGTGGACCAAGCACCTCTCTTGCCAAAGCCTGAGTCTACGCAGAACCTAAGGTAAAGGGTACCTGGGGCACGTGCGTAGAAGGACAGCAGGGCAAGAAAGGGCGCGCTCCTGTGGTGTGGGAAAGGGGAAAAAGCTTTTAAAAAAAAGTACCGCACTTGGTGGTGTTTTTTTTCTTTCCTTTTACAGGGTCATAACCGGAAGATGGAGGTCCAGGACGTTATGAGTTGGATGCAACACCAATGGGACCAACAGTTGGAGTTGGCACGGCATATGCAGGAACAAACTGCCAAGATGATTATGGAGCAGCAGAGGCCACTCCTGGAAACCATGAAGGAGTTTGTTGAGAGGTCACCAGGTTCTGGGACTGAAAACCCCTACATTGCTGGGGTAGGACTGACTGCAAGTCAGGCGTTTTCTTTGGGACAATTAGGTCCAAGAGACGATATAGATGATTTTATAGATGCCTTCGAAAGGATAGGGGGGGCATTAAAATGGCCACCTGAGCAGTGGGCCACACGCTTTGCTGTTGCTCTTACAGGGGAAGCTCTCTCTGCATATAAGGCCATGCCTGCCATACTTGCTACCAGTTATGAAGAAATAAAAAAGGCAGTCAAGGACCGGTTAGGTTTGTCTGTTATGCATTATCGCAGATTATTTAGAGAGTCCAGGATGAGGGATCAGGAAACCCCGAAAGCCCTACAGCAAAGGCTTAAGAGTTTAGCCTATAAATGGTTAACTCCTGACCAGAGGACAATGGAATCACTGCTTGATGTAATTGTTTTAGAGCAGTTCCTCCAGGCTGTCCCAGGTGAAGTAAAAAAATACCTCTCCTTACAGAACTGCCAAAATACAGAGGAGGCAGCTAATTTAGCGGAGCGCTACTTTGAAGCACAGATAGTGGGCGCCTCAGAAATAGGGCCCAGAAAGGCAGCAGGAATGGCAGTGCATAAAAATGAGAATTATGTGAAAAACAGAAAGTTTAATATGTCTAAATGTGCTAATAATGATGACATGTTTTCTGGGTGTAGAGGAAGATGCTATGTATGCGGGCGAGCAGGCCACTACCAGAAGGACTGCCCGGAGAGAATGATCCTTATGGCTGGGCAAGAGAAACCAGCGCAGGACGGGTTCCTAATACCCATCCAGGTAGAAGGGGTAGGGACGCTGGCGCTGCTTGACTCGGGTGCTGACCAGAGCATGATTACATCTAAGCTCTGGGAAACCATTGAGAAGCAACGTAGGTCAGCCCCGAGGCAAGCAGGCGGCCAGGTCCTCTTAGAACACACAGTGCAGGTAGCCATAATCCCTAGTCTGCCTAGAGATATTATTTTAGGCAGGGATTGACCACCTTTTCTCCAGGGTCTAGTGGTAGGACTAAATACCCAGACCGGCCTGGTATCTACCCGATCCCAGGCAGGGACCTCAGGCGAGGGAAAGATAGCTTCTGAGGACCGTAGAGAATCTGAGGGAGAGGAAGAACCCCGGGAGGAGGATATAAATGGAGGTGTATTAAGTATTTTGCCCACGGATGATGAGCTAATACAGGAACCAGTGAAGCAGGGTAGAAAGGCGAAGGCAAAGAAACGCCAAGAGAGGCGTCAAAGGACCCGGGGGAGGGCCGAATTAGAGGCTGGTGCAGGGTTACCTTGGGTACCTGCTGAGGTGGTAAACAAATTCCCCTCATTTCCGGCAGAACAGCCGGCCGACCCGGCTCTTAAGAGGGCTTTTGAATGGGCAAAAGAAATTAGGCCTACGCTACCCAGATTTTTCCTAGAGAAGGAAATATTATATAGAGAAAGCACAGACCCATACTCTGGGGCTATAAGAAAGCAATTGGTCGTACCAACAACTTTTAAGGCCACAGTATTAAGGTTGGCTCACGACCACCCCATAGGCAGCCATAAGGGAGTCCAAGGCACCCTGGACCAAATATTGGTTCGATTTTATTGGCCGGGGATTTTTAAGGAGACAAAGCAATATTGTGAGGCTTGTCCAACATGTCAAAGGGTCACAGCTTTGAGACCAAAAGCTGTCCCAATGATATCCACGCCCACCATAGCAGTACCTATGGAACGCATATTGGTCTAAGGTATAACTACGGGAACCAGAAGGCTTAGCTACTGCCTTCCCGGGGCATAACGGCCAGTAAAGCATTGCCCCATTAAGCTGCTCAAGCACCTCTCAGCCTCTGGGCCGGCTAGTGGGTCACAATATATAATTAAATATTCTCTTGTATGTTTAATCCAACTGACTGGACATGGGTAGATGGGTGAGGTAGTTGTATTAATATTGGTTATTATAGAGTCAAGGTGCTTTTCTGAGGGAATGTGGAATGAGTCCCATGTTTTACCGTTGCTGCGATGAGCATATGGTATTTTCAGTTGGGTCGGTTTAGAGCCGGGGTCTCAAACACGTGGCCTGCGGGCCCCATTTGTGCGGCCCACGATGCATTTGGGGATAAATAAAAAATTGACACGTTACATGACTGTCCCCAACTGCAGCCTCCTCCGGGCATTCCGACCGTACGCAGGAAGGGCGGGGACAAACGCCTTCCATGCAACAGAACCACCTCAGGCTAACGGTGAGGGACTGGTGACATCAAAGGCCCCTCATATCCCTCCTTCATGTTTTTATCTCTTTCCCATTGGGCGCCTGTGTTCATCAGTCACGCTGTTGCGGAACTTGTGGCCATTGCCAAGCCAGTGAGGAGTCAGGGACACGCTGTTTGCAAGCACCGTTTCTTTCTTTTCCGGCGTGTTAAGCAGCTATGGAGAGGAATCGTGTCTGTCTACTCTAGCCTGAAGGGTAAGTTCAGCTTTTGTGTAGCAACGGGAGCAGCTTCTGCGATGTATGTTGTGTGTGTTGTGTATGTGTGGTGATTTTTGAAAGCTCCGGAGGCGGCATGCACATGCGCGCAATGTCTTGCTCACTTTGCCACACGTCACTTCCAGTTCCGAGTCTTATGCTCACACGACGACGACACGGCACATGAGTCACTCACAAGTCATGACGACCAAGGCTAAAGGAGGCAGCCATGTGTCTTAAATTAATCACATTCCTTGACTGCCTTGTGCTTCCAGTTCAGTCTCCAGAAACCAGTGATAGGCAAAAGGTTTGAGGCAGAGGAGACAAGTCATTACCACGAGGAGGTAATCTAGTGGTCTGGAGTGAGTCTTTTAATATCAAAATTTGCCACAATTCTATTCAGAGGCGGAGAGATGTACTGAACGAGTCCTGGAGGGAAGTGAGCTGGCTTTGTGGTCCGGTTTTCTAAGTTGATCCTGTACATGCGCCAAACAGGTTTACAGCACATGGAAATAAAGATGGCAATGTAACATTAATGCCATGTTCCATCTTAAACCATAGGAACTTCTTACTTACTTAATTATTCATAGGGGTATGTTTACTAAACTGCATTAGTGTGATTTGCGTTAGGAGCTGCATTAGTGGAAGAAATGCCAAAAAAGGACATGGGCGGTACATCATTAGTGATAACGCATGTTATAACGCGGCGCGCAGCAACGATCGTTACAGGGCACGTTACTGCGCGTTAAGCATAAGAAGGCGTGCAGACACCCAAATACAGAAACAGAAATGTAGCACAATGGTTACTACACAGAGCGATGGTACAAGGGTCATGGGTTTGATTCCCCAGTGTGTTTAATGAATAAGGCTGGCTGAGGCATCATGTGTAACACTTTGAAAGCCTACTATAATATTTTAATCCACAGTCTTCAGCTGGGTTAATGTTTGCATATGTCAGGAAAATTGTACCCGTCTTATTCAATATGTCCCAATAGTGAGGTTCCCTCTACCATGGCCATGTATTATATACCATTTGATAGGAATATTTAGGCAGAAGTTTGGATCCCGAATGTTTTGGGCTTGGCCTGGAAAGGATTAAGTATTGGGCTGTGAGGAAGTTTAGTTGTACTGTAATAGTGCTGCCAGCAAACACACCCTCACAGTGGCGTAACCTAAGGTGCCACATAAGGCACCCTAGAAGGCACTACATAGGGCACATTATAAAGTGCGCTGTCTGCCAAGGCACCCTATAATGTCCCCTATAGGACAGCATATAAGGCACCTTATAAGACGCTTTATAGGGTGCCGTATAAGGCGCCCTATAGGGCGAAGTATAAGGCGCCCTATGAGCCACCCTAAGGTGACAGTACCCTGAGGGTGGTTCTGCTGGCAGCACTAATATATAATAAAAATAGACAATGCCTAAGACAGCCCTATCGATGAACCCCACTGTGGGTTGTGAACCCATGACCTCTGGCTCCATGGACAGTGAAATAACCAGTGGGCTAGAGCTGCTAATAAACACCTGGCTGGCTACAGGAGAACTGCATGGCCCCACACTCACATTCTGCTGTGGTTACCAGGGAGATTACATACCACCACCTAACCCACCCTCTGGGGCTCAGGGTGGGGAACAGGATCTCACGCCCACAGATCCACTTTCTACCCCCCTGCAATGGTGGCAGTAGAGGGGACCATCACCCCAGTCCTGCTAGGGATCAGACACCCTACAGGGCAGGCAATGCAGAGCAGTACACATTCATAACACAATAGCAGACAGACGGCAGGTCTGGAAATACTCAGCTGCCCCCCACCATTATCTGACATTCTCCATCAGCAAGCCTCCAGCCACTGCACCCTGCACGGTGTTCCAACAAGACACATACTAGCTGCAGACAGTCCGCCAGCTAGTCCATAGTGCATGGTCCTGGAGGAGATGCATGTACCCAGAACGGGGATACCAGCGTACACACCAAGCAGATAAGTCAGTGATTGGGCCCCAAAAGGAAACCCATAAATATCACATAAGAGAGAAACTCCATAGCACTATGGGGGAACCTAGCCATGCCATGGTCACTGCTCAGTCAGGGTTAGAGTGACCTCCCAGCAGGACATGCTATGGCCACCCTGTCCGTGCAGGTGAAACCGGGCACTACAATGTCCGGCCATTGCCCTATGCCTTGTGCAGATGCGGCCAGGCTAGGCCACCCTATCCAGGCTATTCCCACGGTACCTTGCTCCACATTATGCACATTGGCAGGCCAATACTGGCAACAGTGCTAGCAGTGTGGGCTGTGGAGGGTGTTGGCAGCCACCACACACTGGATAGACAGACACACACTCCCCACACCTATGCCAGCATTGTGCTACTATACAGGTGTTGGGCAGCCCAGGCCACCACACCAATCTTGGGCACAGTGCAGGCATGACTATGGTACGCAATACTGTAGGAGTCACCCCCCAGATTGGTAAACACTGTCAGACACAAGACCTGTAGCACACTCCACAGACATCAGAAAGGTTGCTATGATGCAGCTCACTCCGAAAATTGTACTTAACCTAGGAATTGCTATCTGCCAGTAATCATAGCAACCTTTTGATAGCTGTGTACCATATTACCATATTAGGGTGGCATTACTAAGGTATGCAAGTGCTAGTATTGGGAGATGCAAAACACTGTTCGGGTTTTCATGCTGTCCCTCATGAATATGCATGAGATACATCTGCATACCATGGGGGTGGCGCATAGAAATGCAGCACAGGCATCTTTATCAGAGGCAGCATGGAACCTGAATGGTGTTTGGCCTCCAGGACTGCATTTGGGAGGCTCTGCTCTAGGTAATGTGCATGTTTATGGTGTCTGTGCTCTGTAGGGTAAAATGTAGGTGTTTTGGGCATGTTTACGTCATCTGCAAGAAAGGTTCTGTCTGTATTAGCACGTTATAGTAGTGGGTAAAATATGAGGACTGGGTTGGCGGAAACCACAGCTGGGTCTTGAACCTATGACCTTCTGTTTCTGAATACACTGGTTTTGTGCAGTGCACCACCATGTTATCACAAAGATGGTGCATTCCCTCGTGATACCATGACTGTTGGTCAGACAGGGCCTGTCTGTTGCAGTGCATGGCACCCACCTACACAGGGCTAGGCCACGGTCTGCTCTGGGCAGCTGCCACTGCCCCCTCCACCACCAGTATCCCTCAGCCACCATGCTGACATGCCCTTCTGCTGGTGGAGATGGTGGTGCGCAGTCTCAGGCCATCCAGTGTGCGGGTAGGCGGCTGCCTATGGTGGGGTTTCTGGTGTAGGGGTGCCTGCATAGATGTCCAGGCTCCCCCCCAGCCCCGCCTGCCAATGTTCCGTGCCCTTGGGGGTAGCTGTTGGGTACTATCCTCTGTGACACTTTGGGAAACACACTCGTGCCCATGTTGGGCCTTCAGCAGTTGCTGTCTGGCTGCTCCACTGTTTCAGCATTCGTATGGACCACCTAGGCATCACCCTAGTCCGCACTGTGGCCCAGCTCCACCACAGCATGTACCGCCTGCGGCCCTCTGTAACCCCTTCTCCGGCATCTGTCCAGTTGCCGTTCCGACATGCCCGCCATGATGTTGCGGGACATGTGCACCTGTTCGATGGTGGGGAAAACCCTGAGCAGCGCTATGTCACTGTGGGCTCATTCACCTTGTATGGGGACGGCGTATAGACCCTTCCACAATTTATATCTGTTCTATGGAGCTTACTCGGGGGGGGGGGAGGTGTTGATGTTTCTTATTGCTACCACTATTGGCCAGCTTCGTTATTGTTTTTTTCCAGTCTGTTGGGGTCATTTTCAGTGTTTCTGTGCCCTTTTGTTCTGTGCACATGTATCACACTTATCACCTTTTTTTTGTTTCCCTGCCTGGGCTGTACATTGCTGACACTGAAATGGTTTCTCTCCCCTTTAATGTGCCTTTAACGGCAGGTTTTCATTCGCGTTGGAATTCAGCCCTGAAATTCAGCACGTTAGTGTGAGGGGAGCCTCTCCCTGCCCACTCTCCGCCCATTGACCCCTTCTCTCCGCCCTCTCTCCACCTTCTGCGGTGTTTTACCGCACCGCGGAGCATTACGATCGTTAGCGCGTCATAACGTGCGTTATGACCTGCTAACGATCGTTAACATTACATAACGCGCGTTATGATGCGCTAACGATCGTTAACATTACATAACGCGCGTTAACCGTAGTTAACGATCGTAAACTCCCCCGGCACGGTAAAACACCACAGAAGGTGAAGAGAGGGGGGAGAGAAGGGGTCAATGGGCGGAGAGTGGGCGGGGAGAGGCTCCCTTCACACTAACGTGCTGATCTGAAGAGCTCAATTCCAACGCGAATGAAAACCTGTCGTTAAATGCACATTACAGGGGAGAGAAACCATTTCAGTGTCAGCAATGTACAGCCCAGGCAGTGAAACCTAAAAAAAAGTGATAAGTGTGATACATGTGCACAGAACAAAAGGGCACATAAACACTGAAAATGACCCCAACAAACTGGAAAAAGCCCATAACCAAGCTGGCCAGTAGTGGTAGCAATGAGAAACATCATCCCCTCCCCCCCCCCCGAGTAAGCTCCATAGAACAGATATAAATCATGGAAGGGTCTATACTCCGCCCCCATACAAGGTGAATGAGCCCACAGTGATATAGCGCTGCTCAGGTTTTTCCCCACCATCAGACAGGGTTCGTATGGCATGCACATGTCCCGCAACATCAGGGCGGGCATGTCGGAACGGCAACTGGACAGATGCCAGAGAAGGGGATACAGAGGGCCGCAGGCGGCACATGCTGTGGTGCAGCTGGGCCACAGTGCGGACTAGGGCGATGCCTAGGTGGCCCATAGGAATGCTGAAGCAGCAGAGCAGCCAGACAGCAACTGCTGAAGGCCCAACATGGGCACGACTGTGTTTCCCACAGTGTCACAGGGGATAGTACCCAGCAACTACCCCCAAGGGCACGGAAAATTGGCAGGCGCTGCTGGGGGGAAGCGTGGACACCTATGCAGGTACCCCTACCCCAGAACCCGCACCTTAGGCAGCCGCCTACCTGCACACTGGATGGCCTGAGACTGTGCACCACCAGAAGAAGGGCATGTCAGCATGGTGGCTGAGGGATACTGGTGGTGGAGGGGGCAGTGGCAGCTGCCCAGAGCAGACCGTGGCCTAGCCCTGTGTAGGTGCCGTGTACTGCAACAGATGGGCCCTGTCTGATGAACAGTCATGGTATCACCAAGGATTGTACTGACTCTGTGAGAACAAGGTGGTGCAGTGCACAAAACCAGAGTATTCAGAAGCAGAGGGTCACAGGTTCAAGTCCCAGCTGTGGTTCCTACCAACCCAGTTCCCATATTTTACCCACTTCTACAACGTGCTAATACAGACAGCACCTTTATTGTAGATGACGTACACATGCCCAAGACACCTACATTTTACCCTACAGAGCCCAGACACCATAAACATGCACATTACCTAGAGCAGAGCCTCCCAACTGCAGTCCTGGAGGGCCAAACACCATCCCGGTTCCATGCTGCCTCTGGTAAAGATGCCTGTGCTGCATTTCTATGTGACACCCCCATGGTATGCAGATGTATCTCATGCATATTCATGAGGGACAGCATGAAAACCCGAACAGTGTTTGACACCGCAGGACTGGAGTTGGGAACCTCTGCCGTAAAGCAGCAGCCAACAGGGGCAGACACACTTGCACCCACAGGCCCCATTATCCAAAGCCTCCTGGAGAGGCAGGACTTTGGGCTCTGCGTGCATCTCCCAATACTAGCACTTGCATACCTTAGTAATGCCACTCTAAACCGGGGAATATGGTACACATCTATCAAAAGGTTGCTATGAGTACTGGCAGATAGCAATTCCTAGGTTAAGTACACTTTTCTGAGAGAGCTGCATCATAGCAACCTTTCTGATGTCTGTGGAGTGTGCTACAGATCTTGTGTCTGACTGTGTTTACCAACCTGGGGAGTGACTCCTACAGTATTGCATACCATAGCCATGCCTGCACTGTGCCCAGGACTTGTGTGGTGGCCTGGGCTGCCCAACACCTCTATAGTTGCACAATGCTGGCATAGGTGTGGGGAGTGTGTGTCTGTCTATCCAGTGTGTGGTGGCTGCCAACACCCTCCACAGCCCACACTGCTAGCACATTTGCCAGTATTGGCCTGCCAATGTGCATAATGAGGAGCAAGGTACTGTGGGAATAGCCTGGATAGGGTAGCCTGGCCTGGATACATCTGCACACGGCATAGGGCAATGGCTCAGACTTTGTAGTGCCTGGCCACCACCTGCATGGACAGGGTGGCCATAGCATGTCCTGCTGGGAGGTCACTCTCACCCTGACTGAGCAGTGACCATGGCATGGCTAGGTTCCCCCATAGCGCTATGTAGTGTTTCTCTCATGTGATATTTATGGGTTTCCTTTTGGGGCCCAATCACTGATTTATCTGCTTGGTGTGTATGCTGACATCCCCGTTCTGGGTGCATGAACTTTCTCTAGAATCATGCGCTATGGACTAGCTGGCTGACTGTCTACAGTTAGTATGTGTCTTGCTGGAACACCTTGCAGGGTGCAGCGGCTGGAGGCTTGCTGCTGGAGAATGTCAGATAATGGTGGGGGGCAGCTGAGCATTTCCAGGCCTTCCATCTGTCTACTACTGCGTTATTGATGTGTACCGCTCTGTCTGTTCTCCAGCAGGACAGGGGTTGCTGGTCCCCTCTACTGTTACCATTGCATGGAGGTAGACTGTGGATCTATTGGTGGGTGATCCTGTTTCCCACCCTGAGTCCCAGAGGGTGGGTTGTGTGTTGGTACATAATCTGCCTATGGATCCATACACCCCCCCCCCTTCTCCTACAGCAGGTAATGATTTTTTATTTTATTTATTTATTTAGCAAACATTTATATACCGCTGCTTCCAGCGATCAGCAGCGGTCTGATTACACAAGGAGAACATAAGGAGGACTGTCAATCAGTACAGTAAATTTGGGTGTGTACAGGTTGATCAGGGGGGTAGGCACATCACACGAGGGGTTTGTTAAGTATATGAGTACTAATTACATATTGGCACTAATTACATGATGGCACCAATTACATTGGCACTAATTACATGATGGCACCAACACAGGATATGCACTATTCTGGGTGCAGCATCGCCCATAGGGACTAGACATGACCGAGATATACAGCAGGACACCGATGTATCCTAGGTGTGTCTACTCAGGGGTGGGGAACCCTGGTCCTGGAGAGCCGCAGACCAGTCAGGTTTTCGGGATAGCCCTAATGAATATGCATGAGATATATATGCATTAGAGATATCCTGCCAACCTGACTGGTTTGTGGCCCTCCAGGGCTGGATTTGGAGACCCCTGCCTTACACCTCTGTCATTTAAGATTGTGAGTGGGCAAGGTGCAGATGTCCTAGACATCGATAGGGTATATAGAATGTGTCACATTCCTCCTCGATTCTCACCACCACCAAAAAGTTGTCTAATAGACAATATTTTGGTGGTGGTGAGAAGTGAGGAGGAATGTGACACATTCTATCTAACCTTTTTGATGTCTTGGACATCTGCACCTTATTTATTTATTTATTTATTTAGTAAGGACTTATATACCGCTCCTTCCAGCGATCAGAAGCGGTTTGATTACAATTACGGGATTTGTCATAAATTACAGACAGAATTATTTGGGGATTAGATAGAGAGAGCAGGGGGGGGGATACACAGCACACATATGCGGGTCCATATAAAGACCTTAGCTATTATCATACATTTACACAGGCACTAACCACCATATATTTACATTTGTACATACTGCAATTCAATTTCTTTTGTCCTTTTGGATTTTCATCTGGTATAATGACAATTGAACAGGTGCGTCTTCAGTTGTTTTCTGAAATTGCTTATGTCTTTAATTTCTCTCAGCTCGTGTGGGAGCTGGTTCCATAACGTGGGGGCAGATAAGGAGAACGCTCTGCGACTAGTACTGACCTTTACGTGTCTAAAGCTGTTTGGAACTCTTAGTGTGTCAGAGTTCATGGTTCTCCTGCTTCTGGTTGCAGGTTGCATGGAGATCAGGGTGGAGAGGAATGAGGGGGCCAGGTTGTGAATTAACTTGAATGTAGTTACCAATGTTTTTGTATTGAATCCTTGCAACGACTGGAAGCCAGTGTAGTTCCATCAATACAGGTGTGATATGTTCGGTGACGCGAGTTCTCATGATGATCCTTGCTGCTACGTGTTGGGCCATCTGTAGTATGTTGGTTGTTTTCCTTGGTAGCCCCTGCAAGATGGCGTTGCAGTAGTCCAGGTGGGGCATGATGAGAGCCTGAGCAACTGATCGGAAATCGCACGGATCTAGTATGTTCCGCAGGGGTCGTAGCACTTTAAGCTTGTGGAAGATGGCTTTGTTGGTGTTGTTGAGGTGTTTTCCATTTTCAGTTTGTTATCAATTGTGACTCCCAGATATTTTATTTCTTTCTTAGTATTGTATGTATTGTTGCACAATGTGATTGTTGGAGGTGGTTCGAAACCCAAGGTATTTGATATAAACATTACTTCGGTCTTCTTATGATTGATCGACATGTTATTTTGTTGTAGCCATCCCGACATCTCTCCCATGCAGGTTTGAAGCTGGTCGTAGTTCGGGTTGGTGGTCTCTAGTTGGGTGTACAGCATGATATCGTCTGCGTATATGTGGTAGTTTATGCCATATTTCCTGAATATTTCACTGAGTGGTTGCATGTAAATGTTAAAAAGTAGCGCCGAGAGTGCCGAACCTTGAGGAATGCCTTGTGTTTGGATGAACGGTTCAGCTTTCTCTCCGTTGAACTGGACCTGTGGCTTTCTGCCCGTTATATAGGAGGAGAACCATTTCAATTGATTCCAGCTTGTTCAGGAGGGTTAAGTGATGGACAGTGTCAAATGCAGCGGATATGTCGATAAAAATGAGGATAAACATTTTCTTCCTGTCTTCCAGCCCCTTGAGGAGGTTGTTAAACAGGGCTAAAAGCAGGGTTTCGACCCCATGATTTTTTCTGAATCCGTATTGCTGTTTGTCCAGTATATCGTTGTCTTCAAGGTGTTCTTGCAGTTGGATGAGGGCTGCTTTTTCAATGATTTTTGCTTGCCCACTCACAATCTTAAATGACAGAGGTGTAAGGCAGGGGTCTCCAAATCCAGCCTTGGAGGGCCACAAACCAGTCAGGTTGGCAGGATATCTCTAATGCATATATATCTCATGCATATTCATTAGGGCTATCCCAAAAACCTGACTGGTCTGTGGCTCTCCAGGACCAGGGTTCCCCACCCCTGGTCTAACTGAACTACCTATCACACACTGATGGGGACCTGCAGCATGATGTATTTCAGCCATGAAAGGTGCTGTGGATCTGGTGCGGGGCGCCCCACCTCAACCTCAGGATGGGCACTGTACCCGCACAATGTGACTGTCTGTGGCTACTCTGTGGCAGTGCCACACACGGTCTGTTCCCCCTACAAGGCCGAGGTGCTGTGGGGGTGCATACCCGATCTTGTGCCCATCTCTCGACTGCTGATTTGCATGTGCAGTGCATCATGGGTACGGGTGGGTTACCCCTATCCTGGTAACCACAGCAGACAGTTTGTGTGGTGACGTGCAGTCCTGCAGCCAGCCAGGGCTTTGTTCACATCCTTATAAGGTGTCCTATAGGGGACATTATAGGGTGCCTTGGCGGACAGTACACTTTATAATGTGCCCTATGGAATGCGTTATGGGGTGCCTTATGTGGCACCTTAGGCTTTGCCACCGTGAGGGTGTGTTTGCTGGCAGCACTAATTAAAATACACGTCACATGCCTCAACAATCACTACTTAAATGTAAAGTGTGCTGCCTCAGCCAGCCTTATACATTAGGCCCACTGAGGAATCAAATCCATGACCACTGTACCATCAGTCACTGTTATAACCATTGTGCTACAGCTCTGTTGCTGTGCTTGTGTGCCTGCGTGCCTTCTTAAGATTAACGCACGGTAACGTGCCCTGTAGCGCTCGTTCAATTATGGCACCTTGTAACGCGCGTTCTCGGCGCGTTCTCGGACACAATGTACCGCCCATGTCCTTATTTGGGGTTTCTGTCTCTACCGCGGCTCCTAACGTGAATTGCACTAACGCAGTTTAGTAAACATACCCCTGAGTATGGTGAACTTCTTTATCACACTGAAGTTAGATGGCTAAGGGGTATGTTTACTAAACCTTCTTAACGTGCGCGCTGTGCAATTATCGCAAGCTAAGGTACCTTAGCGCACGATAATGATGCTTTATGGGGCACAAATGTGCCTTAGCACGTGCTAACGTGCGCAGCGGCGCAAACGAGCGCTGAAGGCGGAGAAAGGCTCCCGGAGGACGGAGGAAGGCTCCCCAGGGGCGGAGAGAAGGGGTCAATTGGTGGAGAGTGGGAGGGGAGAGGCTCCCCGCACACTAACGATGTGAAATTCGAGGCCAAAACTAACGCAAGTGAAAACCTCGCTGTAGAGCTAATTTAAAGGGAAAAGAAACCATTTCTGTCAGCAATGTACAGCAAAACCAGAGAAACCTACAAAAAAGTGATGTGTGATAAATGTGCACGGCAGAAAAGTACAAATAAACATTGAAAAGGACCTCAACAAAATATACAAAAAACATAACCAAGCTGGGCAATAGTGATAGTAATGGGAAACATCAAAAAACACTCCCAAGAAAGCCCCCCCCCAAAAAATATGAATTTTGGAAGGGTCTACGCTCCATCCCCATACAAGGTGAATGATCCCACAGTGAAATAGCACTGATCAGGGTTTTCCTCTCCATTGGACAGGTTTCCAATGGCATGCACATGTTCCACAACAGCAGGGCAGGCATGTCGGAATGGGCAACTGGACAGATGCTGGGAAAGGGGATAAAGAGGGCTGCAGGCGGCACATGCTGTGGTGCAGCTGGGGCACAGTGCGGACTAGGCAGATGCCTGGGTGGCACTTAGGAATGCTGAAACTGTACAGCAGCCAGACAGCAACTGATGAGGGCCCAACATGGGCATGAGAGTGTTTATCACAGTGTCACAGGGGATAGTACCCAGCAGATACATCCAAGGGCACAGAACATTTGCAGGCGGTGTTGGAGGGAAGCGTGGACATCTATGCAGGCACCCCTACCCCAGAACACGCACCATAGGCAGCCGCCTACCTGTACACTGGATGGATTGAGACTGCACACCACCAGCACCACCATCAGAAGGGTATGTCAGCATGGTGGCAGACGGGTACTGGTGGTGGAGGGGGGCAGTGGCAGCTGCCCAGAGCAGACCATGGCTTAGCCCTCTGTAGGTGGGTGCCATGCACTGCAACAGACAGGCCCTGCCGGACAAACAGTCATGGTATCACCAGGGAATGCACTGTCTCTGTGGCAACATGGTGGTGCAGTGCACACAACCAGTGTGTTTGGAGGCAGAAGCTCACAGGTTCAAGTCCCAGCTATGGTGCCTGCCAACCCAGTCCCCATATTTTACCCACTACTACAACTTGCTAATACAGACAGAATCTTTATTGCAGATGACGTAAACATGCCCAAAACACCGACATTTTCCCCTACAGAGCAAAGACACCATAAACAGGTGCATTACCTAGAGCAGAGTCTCCCAAATGCAGTCCTGGAGGGCCAAAAACCATTCAGGTTCCATGCTGCCTCTAATAAAGATGCCTGTGCTGCATATCTATGCACCACCCCCATGGTATGCAGATGTATCTCATGCATATTCATGAGGGACAGCATGAAAACCCGAACAGTGTTTGGCATACCAGGACTGGAGTTTGGAACCTCTGCCGTAAAGCAGCAGCCAACAGGGGCAGACACACCCACACCCACAGGCTCCATTAGCCAATGCCTCCTGGAGAGGCAGGACATTGGGCCCTGCGTGCATCTCCCAATACTAGCACTTGCATACCTTATCAATGCCACCCTACACCTGGGAATATGGTACACAGCTATCAACAGTTTGCTATGGTTACTGGCAGATAGCAATTCCTTCGTTAAGCACAGTTTGCTGATTGAGCTCCATCATAGCAACCTTTCTGATGTCTGTGGAGTGTGCTTCAGGTCTGGGCTCTGACAGTGTTTACCACCCTGGGGAGTGACTCCCAACAGTATTGCGTACGATATCCATGCCTGCACTGTGCCCAGGACTGGTGTGGTGGCCAGGGCTGCTAAACACCTCTATAGTAGCACAATGCTGGCATAGGTGTGGGAGTGTGTGTCTGTCTATCCAGTGTGTGGTGGCTGCAAACACCCTCCACAGCCCACACTGCCAGCACTGTTGCCAGTATTGGCCTGCCAATGTGCATAATGAGGAGCAAGGTACCATGGGAATAGCCCGGACAGGGTGGCCTGGCCAGGATGCATCTGCACAGGGCATAGGGCACTGGCTGGGACATTGTAGTGCCCGGCCACCACCTGCACAGACAGGGTGGCCACAGCATGTTCTGCTGGGAGATCACTCTCACCCTGACTGAGAAGTGACCACGGCATGGCTAGGTTCCCCCATAGTGCTATATAGTATTTTTTTCATGTGATATTTATGTGTTCCCTTTTGGGGCCCAGTCACTGACTTATTTGCTTGTTGTGTATGCATTTCCACCAGGAACATGCACTATGGACTAGCTAGCAGACTGTCTGCAGCTGGTATGTGTCTTGATGGAATGCCTTGCAGGATGCAGCGGCTGAAGGCTTGCTGCTGGAGAATATCAGATAGTGGTGGGGTGCAGCTTAGCATATCCAGGCCTAATGTCTGTCTGCTATTGCGTTATGGAGGTGTACAGAGCTGCATTGACTGCCCTGTAGGGTGTCTGTTTCCCAGCAGCACTGGGGCTGATGGTCCCCTCTACTGCCACCATTGCAGGGAGGTAGAATGTGGATCTGTTGATGGGAGACTCTATTTACCACCCTCAGCCCTGGAGGAGGAGGGTGGTGGTACATAATCCTCCTAGGGGCTAAACCTGATTGAAGCATACCGATATATCCAAGGTGTGTCTGCAGAAACGACCTATCTCACACATTAGCACTGCTGGGGACCTGCAGCATAGCCTATCTCTGCTGTGGACCTGTTGCTGGGTGCCCCACCTCACCCTCAGGGTGAGTGCAGTACCTGCACAATGTGACGGTGTGTAGCTACTCTGTGCCAGTACCACACACGGTCAGTTCCCCCTACCAGGCCAATGTGCTGTGGGGGTGCATACCCCATCTTGTGATCATCTGTAGACTGCTGATTTGCATGTGCAGTGCATCATGGGTATGGGTGGGTTAACCCTATCCTGGTGACCACAGCAGACTGTTTGTGTGGTGACGTGCAGTCCTTCTGCAGCCAGCCAGGGGTTTGTTAGCAGCTATGGAGCTGTAGCCCACTGGTTACTTCACTAGTTGTGTTGCCAGAGGTCATGGATTCAAACCCACAGTAGGGGTCCTTTGATAGGGCTGTCCAAAGCATTGTCTTTTTTTAATGTACATTAGTGCTGCCAGCAAAACACCCTCAGGTTACTGCAACCATAAGGTGCCTCAGAAGGCGCCCTATAAGGCGCCTTATAGGGCACCCTATCAAGCGCCTTCTGAGGCACCTTATGGTTACAGTCCGTATAAGGTGCCTTATAAGGTGTCCTATGGAGCGCCTTATAGTGTGCCCTGTAGGGGACATTATAGGGTGCCGTGGCAGACAGTGCACTATATAATGTGCCCTATGGGGTGCCTTATAGGGTGCCTTATGCGGCACCTTAGGTTACGGCACGTGAGGGTGTGTTTGCTGGCAGCAATAAATAAAATGCCTCAGGAAACAATACTTACATGTCAAAGCTGGTGCCTCAGCCAGCCTTATGCATTAGGCACACTGTGGGATCAAACTCATGACCCCTGTATTTTCAGTCAGTGTATTAGCCATTGTGCTACACTTCTGTTTCTATGTTTGGATGTCTGTGCGCCTACTTAAGATTACCGCGCGGTAACGTGCTTAGTGGTGCTTTGCCCGATAATGTGCGCAGCAGCACACGTTATTGCATGCTAATCCCGTTTTGCTACTTTAAACTGAAACGCCCACTCCTTATATGGCATCCTGCACACTAACGCTGGGTGCACATTAAGAAGGTTTAGTAAACATACCCCTAAGTCGTGGAAATGTTTTGAAGCGTTCCTTTGCACTTAGAGATGAAATCGCTTCATTCATGATAATGAAAAATAGGGCAGTTCCTTTGCTAACTGCTTCTATTTTTCAATATCCGGTTCTCAATGTAAATAGTTTGTGTTTGATTTCTTATACTATCTTTGCTATGTACATAGTTCTAAAATGTTATATGTAACTTCTGTCCTTGCAGAGTTAAATGTTAAAATGTAAACCGCTGCTGATCACTGGAAGGAGCGGTATAAAAAATGGAACTAAATAAATAAATAAATAAAGACAACCTTGCTTTTCTAACAGATATTACGAATCACTTGAATGGATTGAACTTGAAGCTTCAAGGTACAAACCAGATTATCACACAGATGTATGACAATGTGAAATCATTCAAAGTTAAACTACGGTTATGGATGAGGCAGCTGGGTGAGGGAAATTTGGTCCATTTCCCAACCCTGAATTCTTTACAAAAATTTGAATCCAAATGCTTGATATAATATACAGATTTGTTGTCTAACTTACTTCAACAGATTGATGTGCGCTTTGAAGACTTTAAAGTACTGGAGCCACAATTTCAACTTTTTTCAATGCTGTTTGCTGTAGAAGTTCACAATGTTGCAGAGGAATTGCAAATGGAGTTGGTGGAACTTCAGTTTGATACTATCTTGAAGCAAAAATATGCAGAATTAGGGATTCCAGAATTCTACACGTTTCTTCCACGAGACAGGTTTCCGAGGTTACTCTCTGCTACTGCAAGGATTATTGGAATGTTTGGAAGTACATATGTATGTGAACAATTTTTCTCATCCATGAAGAGTAACATGTCTGTGCTAAGGTCATGGCTCACTGATGAACATTTGCAAGCAACACTGAGATTGTTTTTTTCTAATAAATTAAAGCCTAATATTGAGGTCCTTGTTGATGGAAAATGCTGCCAGCTAAGTAGCCAGAACAAAAACTGACTGAAACGTGAAACTTACATGATAATTACATTCAAGTTACACATTACAGTTATAATAAATGGATTAAAATAATTAAATAAAATTTGTAAAGCACTATGTTCTTATTATGTTGACTTTTTTATTGACTTTTTTCCATTGTAAAAAAAGTTCAGACAATGCAGCCCACAGGTTACTTTACAAGTCTTCATTTGGCACTCAAAGCAATTTGAGTTTGAGACCCCTAGTTTAGAGGATGGTTTCTGTGTGTTTTTTTATCTGTAGGAAGTCTGCCAGGTCTTGTGGAGTTATATAGTTCATGCCCTCTGGTTCTCTTGGTTCTTTAGTTAGCCTTTTTAATATGTCAAATAGTTCTCTTGGTTGTTAAGGGTTTTCATTATCAAGTTTGTATGGTATTCCTTCTTACAATTGTTTATCATGTTGTGGTATATGGCTTACATTTTGTTGTTTTTTGTTAGATGGTCTTGGTCTTTGGTTTGATATCATTGTCTCTCCAGTTTCCTTAATTGTTTCTTCTGTTCGTTGATTTCACTCAAGATCCATGGAGCACTGTGTTTTCTTCTGCTGTCTTGTATTGGTTTGTTTGGTGCTATTGCTGCATTGTGGAGCACATTTTTCCAGTTAGTGATGACAAAGTCAAGGGCTGTTGTATTTTGCTCAAGCTCTGATAGTACTTCCTCTAGGAATTTTTACTTGTTGAAGGTCAAGAATCTCCTTCTTTTCTTCAGGGTTGTTTCTGGTATTCTTTCTGTTATGGGTGCATTAATGGAGAAGATGACTATGTGGTGGTCTGACCATGAGATTGGTGTGACTGTTAGGTGTGTTAATAGGTTTTGGGTAATATATAGGTTGGTCACAAATATGAGGTCAAGGGTCCCCATCCCCTCCCCCCCCCTTTCCTGTGGGTTGGAGTGTTTACCATCTGGGTATAGTGTAGATACTTCTTTGCTTCCGAGAAGGTAGCTGCATCATACTGTGGCAGCTATGGGAGGTTAGGATCTCCTAGGATGAGGAGAGGTTTGTTCTGTGCAGTGTGGGAGCACACTAGCTCTAGAATGGTTGAGAGTTCTTCTTTGTCAGAACTTGGAGCTCTGTATATGAGGCATAATACTAGGTGCCTATTTGAGATTGTTATAATATTGCTTCCTTTTGAGTGAAAGGAGGATGTTGTGGTGAAGTTTAGGTGTGCCTTTACTATGATTAGTACTCCTCCACCTCTTTGTGAGTGCCTTGTGGAGTTATGTATTGTTGAAAGGCAAGTTGATTTATAATGACGCCTGAATCAGAGAGCCATGTTTCGGTGATGCACATAATATCTATTTTCTGGTTTTGTATGTAATCCATTATTGTATGGAATTTGTTTTGAATTGATCAAACATTGATTAGTGCACATTTGAGTGGGGTATGTTGTCGAGTCTTGGATGGGGCTACCTCTGCATAGGTAGTGGGGGTTATGTGGATTATCCTTTGTGGTCTGTTGTATAGATTTTGGTTTGCATGTATCTTATGAGCTGCGTATCTGCTTATTTGTATGATTGGGATCAGTTAAGTTGATGTGAGGATAGTCGTTTCTCCAGCATTTAGGAACGTGGGTTTGAGGAGTAAGAGTGTGAGGAGGATTAAGGCAAATAGATTCTTGCTAATTGTGTATGTTTTCTTCTTGCTTTATGCTTAATTATGAATTGGGCCACTGAGGTGAAAGTTTTATGCAAGGTGGGCACTTGGTGGTGGTTGATGGTGGTTTGGGTTTGTGCATATGCCTGTATTCGTGTGGCAGAGGACTTTAACTGGTTGCTTCTGTGTGGGGTAAGCACTGTATATCAGAGCTTACTCACCATTCTGTAGAGTTCAGTTTATCTATAGTCGGCTTTGCTCAGTGCTGTTCTCTCGTGTTTTAGTCTCTTACTTTCTTGTCGTGGCATATTTGTTCAAATGGTGCAAGTTCATAAGGACTGAGAGTTTGGCAGAGGGTATCATCCCCGCTTCAGGTCTCCACCTAAGGGCTATGCCTAGTGAAGCTCTCAGACGCGGGGCCTGCCAGGCGAGGGTGCCCCTGAAGGCATACTGCTTTTCAGTTCTTTGTGCTGATTTCCTGATTGGCTTTGGTGGGGGGAGCAGGAGGGGCTTGTAGCTCCCGTGTCCACCCCCAATGCTGAATTGGGTGCCGGTGAAGAGGCTTCTGTACTGAAGACATGCTGCTTTTCATTTCTTTGTGAGGTCTCATTTTATCCACAATTTCTGCAGGATTTGTGCTGGAATCTTATTAAAAGACAGAAGTCAAAAATAGGTACCCATGTGGTCTCCCCAAACGACTTGTCATGAAATTACCCTCCATGTGAATGCATGCATTATTTATTTATTTGCTTGTTTGCTTTTGGCGTACTGCTGCTAGTTGTGAAGCAGATCATTGCAGTTTACGGGTCCAGTATGTTTTAAAAATAGAGTAGAACATAAACCACAATTCAAGAAAAGTTTTATGTTAACAGGAACCGGCAGAAAACCCCACATAGCTGAGAAAAGAAAGGCAGGAGAAGGAAAGTATTGGTCTGGCAACATAGCTCAAGATGCTGATACAGATGGGGTTTGTTTTTTAGTGCTGGTAAGTCAGTGCTGATTCCTGGCAACTCAGCTGCCTCTGGGTTTTCATGGCAGTGTATCACTGGAAGCAGATTGCCAGGCCTTTTCTTCCAAGGCAATGAGCGGTAAAGTGACTTGCCCAAGATTACAAGGAGTGCTAGTGGGAATTGAATCTTTCATCATCTAGGAACTAGGCAGTTGCCCTAACCACTAGGCTACTCCTCTATTCTGGTACAAAGAAGAGAGTACTAAAAAAAACACTTAGGGGTATGTTTACTAAAGGTTCTTAACGTGCGCGGCACGCATGAGTGCGCGCTAAGGTACCTTAGCGCGCTAATGATGCTTTACGGGGCAAAAATGCGCTTTAGTGCGTGCTCATGCGCACAGCGGTGCACACGAGCGCTGAAGGTGGGGAAAGGCTCCCGGAGGGCGGAGGAAGGCTCCCCAGGGGCGGAGAGAAGGGGTCAATGGGTGGAGAGTGGGAGGGGAGAGGCTCCCCGCACACTAGCGAGGTGAAATTTGAGGCTAAAAATAACGCGAGTGAAAACCTCACGTTAGAGCCGATTTAAAGGGAAGAGAAACCATTTCTGTCAGCAATGTACAGCAAAACCAGAGAAACCTACAAAACGTGATAAGTGTGATACATGTGCACAGAACAAAAGTACAAATAAACATTGAAAAGGACCCCAACAAAATTAGAAAAAAATTATAATCAAGCTGGGCAATAGTGATAGTAATGGGAAACATCAAAAAACACTCCCAAGAAAGCCCCAAAAAATAAATATGAATTTTGGAAGGGTCTATGCTCCGTCCCCATACAAGGTGAATGATCCCACAGTGAACATAAGAACATAAGAACATAAGACATGCCATACTGGGTCAGACCGAGGTCCATCAAGCCCAGTATCCTGTTTCCAACAGTGGCCAATCTAGGTCATACGTACCTAGCAGTTTCCCCAAAAGACACAAGTTCCACAATGCTTGTACTGGGTCAAGCATTGATATCCTGGGTCCCTTTTTAATAGTGGTTTATGGACCTTTCCTCCAGGAACTTGTCCAAACCTTTTTTAAACCCAGCTATACTAACAGCTGATCAAACCCAGCTATACTAAATAGCACTGATCAAGGTTTCCCTCTCTATTGGACAGGTTACCTATGGCATGCACAGGTTCCACAACAGCAGGGAGGGCATGTCAGAATGGGCAACTGGACAGATGCTGGAAAAGGGGATACAGAGGGCTGCAGGCGGCACATGCTGTGGTGCAGCTGGGGCACAGTGCGGACTAGGCAGATGCCTAGATGGTACTTAGGAATGCTGAAACTGAACAGCAGCCAAACAGCAACTGATGAGGGCCCAACATGGGCACGAGAGTGTTTATCACAGTGTCACAGGGGATAGTACCCAGCAGGTACCCCCAAGGGCACAGAACATTGGCAGGCGGTGTTGGGGGGAAGCGTGGACGCCTATGCAGGCACCCCTACCCCAGAACACGCACCATAGGCAGCCGCCTACCTGCACACTGGATGGCTTGAGACTGCGCACCACCAGCAGAAGGGCATGTCAGCATGATGGCAGAGGGGTACTGGTGGTGGAGGGGGGCAGTGGCAGCTGCCCAGAGCCGACCATGGCCTAGCCCTGTGTAGGTGGGTGCCATGCACTACAACAGACAGGCTGTGTCTGACAAACAACCATGGTATCTCCAGGGACAGCGCTGTCTTTGTGAGCACAGTGTGGTGCGGTGAGCACAGCCAGTGTGTTCAGAAGGAGAAGGTCACGCGTTCAAGTCCCAGCTGGGGCTACTGCCAATCCAGTCCCCATATTTTACCCGCTACCAAACCGTGATAGTAAGGACAAACCTTTATTGCAGAGAACATACGCATGGTTCAAACGCCTATATTTTACCCCACCGAGCACAGACACCAGAAACATGCACATTACCGAGAGCAGAGTCCCCCAAATTCAGTCCTGGAGGCCCACAAATCATTCAGGTTTTATGCTGTCTCCAATATAAGGGCATGTCAGCATGGTGGCGGAGGGGTACTGTTGGTGGAGGGGGCAGTGGCAGCTGCCCAGAGCAGACCATGGCCTAGCCTTGTGTAGGTGGGTGCCATGCACTGCAACAGACAGGCCCTGTCGGACAAACAGTCATGATATCACCAGGGAATGCACTGTCTCTGTGGCAACACGGTGGTGCAGTGCACGCAACCAGTGTGTTTGGAGGCAAAAGGTCACAGGTTCAAGTCCCAGCTATGGTGCCTGCCAACCCAGTCCCCACATTTTACCCACTACTACAACGTGCTAATACAGACAGAACCTTTATTGCAGATGATGTAAACATGCCCAAAACACCTACATTTTCCCCTACAGAGCAAAGACACCATAAACAGGCACATTACCTAGAGCAGAGTCTCCCAAATGCAGTCCTGGAGGGCCAAGTACCATTCAGATTCCATGCTGCCTCTAATAAAGATGCCTGTGCTGCATATCTATGCACCACCCCCATGGTATGCAGATGTATCTCATGCATATTCATGAAAGACAGCATGAAAACCCGAACAGTGTTTGGCACACCAGGACTGGAGTTGGGAACCTCTGCCGTAAAGCAGCAGCCAACAGGGGCAGACACACCCACACCCACACCCACACCCACAGGCTCCATTAGCCAATGCCTCCTGGAGAGGCAGGACATTGGGCCCTGCGTGCATCTCCCAATACTAGCCCTTGCATATCTTAGCAATTCCACCCTACACCTGGGAATATGGTACACAGCTATCAAACGTTTGCTATGATTACTGGCAGATACCAATTCCTACGTTAAGCACAGTTTGCTGATTGAGCTCCATCATAGCAACCTTTCTGCTGTCTGTGGAGTGTGCTTCAGGTCTAGTCTCTGACAGTGTTTACCACCCTGGGGAATGACCCCCAACAGTATTGCGTACCATATCCATGCCTGCACTGTGCCCAGGACTGGTGTGGTGGCCAGGGCTGCTAAACTCCTCTAGAGTAGCACAGTGCTGGCATCGGTGTGGGAGTGTGTGTCTGTCTATCCAGTGTGTGGTGGCAGCAAACACCCTCCACAGCCCACACTGCCAGCACTGTCGCCAGTATTGGCCTGCCAATGTGCATAATGAGGAGCAAGGTACCATGGGTATAGCCCGGACAGGGTGGCCTGGCCAGGATGCATCTGCACAGGGCATAGGGCACTGGCTGGGACATTGTAGTGCTCGGCCACCACCTGCACAGACAGGGTGGCCACAGCATGTCCTGCTGGGAGATCACTCTCACCCTGACTGTGCAGTGACCATAGCATGGCTAGGCACCCCCATAGTGCTATCTAGCATTTTTTCCATGTGATATTTATGGGTTTCTTTTTGGGGCCCAGTCACTGACTTATCTGCTTGGTGTGTATGCTGACATCCTAGTTCTGGGTGCACGCATTTCCACCAGGAACATGCACTATGAACTAGCTAGCAGACTGTCTGCAGCTGGTATGTGTCCTGATGGAGCACCTTGCAGGGTGCAGTGGCTGAAGGCTTGCTGCAGGAGAATATCAGATAGTGGTGGGGTGCAGCTTAGCATATCCAGGCCTAATGTCTGTCTGCTATTGCGTTATGGATGTGTACAGAGCTGCATTGACTGCCCTGTAGGGTGTCTGTTCTTCAGCAGGACTGGGGTTGATGGTCCCCTCTACTGCCACCATTGCAGAGAGGTAGAATGTGGATCTGTTGGTGGGAGACCCTGTTTACCACCCTCAGCCCTGGAGAAGGAGGAGAGTGGTGGTACATATTCCTCCTAGAGATCCATAGAGGCTACACCTGAATGAGACATACAGATATATCCAAGGTGTGTCTGCAGAAACTACCTATCTCACACATTAGCACTGCTGGGGACCTGGTGCTGGGCGCCCCACCTCACCTTTAGGGTGAGTGCAGTACCTGCACAATGTGACGGTGTGTAGCTACTCTGTGCCAGTACCACACACGGTCAGTTCCCCCTACCAGGCTGAGGTGCGGTGGCGGTGCATACCCCATCTTGTGATCATCTGTAGACTGCTGATTTGCATGTGCAGTGCATCATGGGTATGGGTGGGTTAACCCTATCCTGGTGACCACAGCAGACTGTTTGTGTGGTGACTTGCAGTCCTTCTGCAGCCAGCCAGGGTTTTGCTAGCAGCTATAGAGCTGTAGCCAACTGGTTACTTCACTACCAGTGGAGCCAGAGGTCCTGGGATCAAACCCACAGTGGGGTTATTTAATAGGGCTGTCCAAAGCATTATCTATTTTTAAAGTACATTATTGCTGCCAGCAATAACACCCTCAGCGTACTGTACCCATAAGGTGCCTCAGAGAGCGCTTTATAGGGCGCCCTATAGGGCACCTTATGGTTACCGTCCATATAAGTTGCACTATACAGTATGCTATGGAGCGACTGATAGGGTGCCAGTCCGTATAAGGTGCCTTATAAGGTGTCCTATGGAGCGCCTTATAGGGTGCCCTATAGGGGACATTATAGGGTGCCGTGGCGGACAGTGCACTTTATAATGTGCCCTATGGAGTGCCTTATAGGGTGCCTTATGCGGCACCTTAGGTTACGGCACGTGAGGGTGTGTTTGCTGGCAGCAATAATTAAAATACAAATAAAATGCCTCAGGAAACAATACTTACATGTCAAAGCTGATGCCTAAGCCAGCCTTATGTATTGCACACACTGGGGATCAAACTCATGACCCCTGTATCATAAGTCAGTGCCTTAACCATTGTGCTACACTGCTGTTCCTCTTTGCATTTCAGCACACCTACTTAAGATTTTCATGCGTTTAAATGCACAGTGCTGCCATCAAAAACAGTGCTATGACCTTGCTTTGCCTCATAGGGCACCCTATATGGCGCCCTATATGCCACCCTTTCAGCAACATTGTAGGGTGCCGTGGCAGACAGTGCACTTTAAAATGTGCCCTCTGGGGTACCTTATGGGGTGCCTTATGCAGCACCTTATGTTACAGTGCTTTGAGAGTGCGTTTTCTAGCAGCAGTAATTAAAATAAAATTAAAAAGCCTCATAATGCAATATTACACATAAATGGTAGTACTTCAGCCAGCCTTATTTATTAGGCACAGTGGGGGATTGAACCCATGACCCCTGCACCATCTGTCAGTGTCTTCACCATTGTACTGCAGCCCTGTTCCTCTGTTTGCACATCAGCGCGCCTGCTTATGTTTCCAGTGCACGTTACTCATGCACTAATGTGCGCGGCGCAAAAGAGCGCGTGGTGCACAAGAGCGCACATGCTAATCCCGTTTTGCTATTTTTGACTGAACTACCCACTCCTTATATGGCATCCTGCAGATTACGACGGCACGCACGTTAAGAGGGTTTAGTAAACATACCCCTTAGGGGTATGTTTACTAAACTGCGGTAATCGTGAATACCGCGCGTTATGTAACGTTAACGATCGTAAGCGCAGCATAACGTGCTAACGATCGTAAAGCCCCGTGGCACGGTAAAACAACGCAGAAGGTGGAGAGAGGGCGGAGAGAAGGGGTCAGTGGGCGGAGAGTGGGTGGGGAGAGGCTCCCCTCAAACTAACGCGCTGATTGTCAGGGCTGAATTCCAATGCGAATGAAAACCTGCCGTTAAAGGCACATTACAGGTGAGAGAAACCATTTCAGTGTCAGCAATGTACAGCCCAGGCAGGGAAACCAAAAATAAGTGATAAGTGTGATAAATGTGCACAGAACAAAAGGGCACAGAAACAGTGAAAATGACCCCAACAAACTAGAAAAAAACAATAACCAAGCTGGCCAATAGTGGTATCAATGAGAAACATCAACCTCTCCCCCCCCCCCCCCGAGTAAGCTCCATAGAACAGATATAAATCGTGGAAGGGTCTATACTCCATCCCCATACAAGGTGAAGGGGCCCACAGTGAAATAGCGCTGCTCAGGGTTTCCCCCACCATCGGACAGGGTTCTTATGGTGTGCACATATCCCGCAACATCAGGGCGGGCGTGTCGGAACGGCAACTGGACAGATGCTGGAGAAGGGGATACAGAGGGCCGCAGGCGGCACATGCTGTGGTGGAGATGGACCACAGTGCGGACTAGGGTGATGCCTAGGTGGCCCATACAAAAGCTGAAACAGCAGAGCAGCCAGACAGCAACTGCTGAAGGCCCAACATGGGCACGAGTGTGTTTCCCAAAGTGTCACAGGGGATAGTACCCAACAGCTACCCCCAATGGCACGGAACATTGGCAGGCGGGGCTGGGGGGAGCATGGACGTCGATGCAGGCACCCCTACCCCAGAACCCGCACCATAGGCAGCTGCCTACCTGCACACTGGATGGCCTGAGACTGCGCACCACCAGCTCCACCAGCAGAAGGGCATGTCAGCATGGTGGCTGAGGGATACTGGTGGTGGAGGAGGCAGTGGCAGCTGGCCAGAGCAGACCGTGGCCTAGCCCTGTGTAGGTGGGTGCCATGCACTGCAACAGACAGGCCCTTTCTGATCAGCAGTCATGGTATCACCAGGGAATGCACCATCTTTGTGATAACATGGTGGTGCAGTGCACAAAACCAGTATATTCAGAAGCAGAAGGTCAGTGGTTCATGTCCCAGCTGTGGGTTCTGCCAACCCAGTCCTCATATTTTACCCACTACTATAACGTGCTAATACAGACAGAACCTTTCTTGCAGATGACGTAAACATGCCCAAAACACCTACATTTTACCCTACAGAGCACAGACACAATAAACATGCACATTTCCTAGAGCAGAGCCTCCCAAAATGCAGTCCTGGAGGGCCAAACACCATTCAGGTGCCATGCTGCCTCTGATAAAGATGCCTGTGCTGCATTTCTATGTGCCACCCCCATGGTATGCAGATGTATCTCATGCATATTCATGAGGGACAGCATGAAAACCCGAACAGTGTTTGGCACTGCAGGACTGGAGTTGGGAACCTCTGCCGTAAAGCAGCAGCCAACAGGGGCAGACACACCCACACTCACACCCACAGGCTCCATTAGCCAATGCCTCCTGGAGAGGCAGGACTTTGGGCTCTGCGTACATCTCCCAATACTAGCACTTGCATACCTTAGTAATGCCACCCTAAACCTGGGAATATGGTACACATCTATCAAAAGATTGCTATGATTACTGGCAGATAGCAATTCCTAGGTTAAGTACAATTTTCGGAGTGAGCTGCATCATAGCAACCTTTCTGATGTCTGTGGAGTGTGCTACAGGTCTTGTGTCTGACAGTGTTTACCAATCTGGGGAGTGACTCCTACAGTATTGCGTACCATAGCCATGCCTGCACTGTGCCCAGGACTGGTGTGGTGGCCTGGGCTGCCCAACACCTCTATAGTTACACAATGCTGGCATAGGTGTGGGGAGTGTGTGTCTGTCTATCCAGTGTGTGGTGGCTGCCAACACCTTCCACAGCCCACACTGCTAGCACTGTTGCCAGTATTGGCCTGCCAATGTGCATAATGGCATGGCTAGATTCCCCCATATTGCTATGCAGCATTTCTCTCAGGTGATATTTATGGGTTTTCTTTTGGGGCCCAATCACTGACCTATCTGCTTGGTGTGTATGCTGATATCCCCGTTCTGGGTACATGCATCTCCTCCAGGACCATGCACTATGGACTAGCTGGCGGACTGTCTGCAGCTAGTATGTGTCTTGCTGGAACACCTTGCAGGGTGCAGTGGCTGTAGGCTTGCTGCTGGAAAATGTCAGATAATGGTGGGGGGCAGCTGAGAATTTCCAGACCTGCTGTCTGTCTGCTATTGCGTTATGGATGTGTACTGCTCTGCATTGCCTGCCCTGTACGGTGTTTGATCCCTAGCAGGACTGGGGTGATGGTCCCCTCTACTGCCACCATTGCAGGGGGGTAGAAAGTGGATCTGTTGGTGGGAGATGCTGTCCCCCACACTGAGCCCCAGAGGGTGCATTGGGTGGTGGTATGTAATCTCTCTGTGGGTTCCCACACCCCCCTTCACTTACATCATGTGACCATGGCACCCACACAGGGTATGCACTTTTCTGGGTGCATCATAGTCCACAAGGGCTAGATGTGACATACAGATGAACACAGGCATATCCTAGGGGTGTTTGCAAGCACTACCTATCACACATTGGCATTGATGTGGACCTGCAGCATAGCCTATCTCAGCACAGCCAGGTGCTGTGCGAATGATGCTGGGCACCATGCCTCTCCCTCAGGATGAGCACAGGACCCACACACTGTGACGGTCTGTAGCTACTCTGTGCCACTAACACACACCGTCTGCACCCCCTACCAGGATGAGGTGCTGTGGGGTGCATACCCCATCTTGTGATCATCTGTAGACTGCTGATTTACATGTGCTGTGCATCCTGGGTATGGATGGGTTGACCCTATCCTGGTAACCACAGCAGAATGTGGGTGTGGTGCGGTGCAGTGTTCCTGTAGCCAGCCACGTGTTTTTTAGCAGCTCTAGCCCACTGGTTACTTCACTGCCCATGGAGCCAGAGGTCATGGGTTCAAAACCCACAGTGGGGTTCATCGATAGGGCTGTCTTAGGCATTGTCTATTTTTATTGTATATTAGTGCTGCCAGCAGAACCACCCTCAGGGTACTGTCACCTTAGGGTGGCTCATAAGGCGCCCTATAGGGCGCCTTATATGGTGCCCTATAAGGCGCCTTATACGGTGCCCTATAAAGCGCCTTATAAGGTGCCTTATATGGTGTCCTATAGTGGACATTATAGGGTGCCTTGGCAGACAGCGCACTTTATATTGTGCCCTATGGAGTGCCTTCTAGGGTGCCTTATGTGGCACCTTAGGTTAAGCCACTGTGAGGGTGTGTTTGCTGGCATCACTATTAAAGTACAACTATACTTCCTCACAGCCCAATACTTAACCCTTTCCAGGCCAAGCCCAACACTTTCGGGATCCAAACTTCTGCCTAAATATTCCTATCAAATGGTATATAAAACATGACCATGGCAGAGGGAACGTCACTATTGGAACATATTGAATAAGAGGGGTACAATTTTCCTGACATATGCAAACTTTAACCCGGCTGCAGAATGTGGATTAAAATGTTATAGTAGGCCTTCAAAGTGTTACACATGACGCCTCAGACAGCCTTATTCATTAGGCACACTGGGGAATCAAACCCACGACCCTTGTACCATCAGTCTGTGTAGTAATCATTGTGTTACAGCTCTATTTCTGTATTTGGTTGTCAGCGCGCCTTCTTAAGCTTAATGCACAGTAACGCGCCCTGTAACGATCATTGCTGCACGGCGCCTTATAATGCGCGTTATTGGTAACGATGTACCACCCATGTCCTTTTTTGGCATTTCTTCCACTAACGTGGCTCCTAACGTGAATCACACTAACGCAGTTTAGTAAACATACCCCTTAGTCAAAGGCTAGTTCAAAGAACCAAGTCTTATTTCCTGCCTTGAATCTTTTATAGGAGCTCTCTAAATGAAGTTCAGATGTAAGAGACTTCAACAGGTAGGGGGAAGACAGCTAAATGCCATACCTAAACTCATTTTCATTCTCGTTGGAATTACCAAATAATTTTCTCCAGAAGAAAATATTTTTTGAGGCAATATGGAATGAGTTATTAATGGAGATATGCTGGAAACTCCCTGTAGTAAGCATAATGAACAAGCAGCAGGATTTTAAGTCATATCCTAGAACAACTGGCAAGCCATGCTGTTAAGACAGTAGGTGGGGATGTCACACAGTCTGATCTTTTTGATCGTAGATGAACATAACTGCAATATTCTATATAAGCTAAAGACTTTTTATTTGCTACAGTGGTGTACCCTCTAATAAGGAGTTATAGTAGTCTATGTGGTTTATCATCAGTACATGGAGTATGGTCTTTAAGGGCCTACTGTCAAGATACAGTTTCATGGTCTTAATTCTTCTCAGAGCAAGGATATAGCTTTGAACTGAGTTTGAGATATGAGGGGCAAAGATGAGAATATAGAGGAAGATCCTCCTGTTGTGGAAGAAGCTTTCGTAAAGTGCCTAGATAACATGCCGAGGAATGTAAAGAGGAATCAAAGATATACTGCACTGAAGGCTCCAAAAACAGTGGAAGTGGAGCTTCAGCACTGTCTACAATAGCCCAGAGGAGCTAAGGAAGACTAACATAGCAGCAAGATAGGCCAAAAGCACCTAATCAAAGGCTAATAGGCTTGGCAGAAAAATCAGTGATTGAAAATTGCAGTAATGGAGGATGGTGAATATGAGGGCAATCTGTTGTTCCATGATAGCTACGGTTGATCAGGCTGGCTAGGCTTGTCCCTGTAGAACAGCAAGTTGGGAAGATAAGACAGCAAGATAAAAAGTCCAGTAGCCTTTATTCTGTCGATCTTCTCAAGTACACATACCTTACATGGCCATGTTTTGGCAACCTGTTCTTGTCTTGGCTGGCTGTCACCAGTGTGCTATCAAGGAAAGCTAGGCCTTCCCTCCCTTCTTTCTTTCTATGACCATTTAATTTTCCAGATATAGCCTTCCTAAGCATTATGATATGTCTCATCTAGGCCCTGCAATGCCCAGTAAGGCTATATGCTTTTGCTGAAAGAACTAGAGGGAGGGGAATGTGCTTGCCCTGCTATGTAACTAATACTCCAATGGGACTGGACTCCCAGGGACTGCACCTATAGTATAGCCTTTTAATTTATCTTTTATATTTGCTATTCTATGGACCCTGCAATGGAATAGATATAGTAAGGTGCCCTGTGTCCTCCCACATTCACAGCTGCACTAACTCTGCCATGGGTAGGGTCCCATACTTGGCTTTGTCTAGGTGTTGCCCTGCCCATTAGAGCTGTGTTCCTGTGCTGATACTCTTGAAAAGACTGGGAGACGGGGGAATGTGTTTGTCTAGCTATGCAACTATTGTTCTAATTGATTGGATCCCCAGGGACTGCACCTATATTGCAACTTTATATTTTTTAGTTTTTATTTATTTTGTATCTTTATAATTCTTTGAGCAATGACATGGAATAGATACAATAAGGCACCCTTTACCTTCTGACCTTTACAACTACTGTCACACAGAATATATGAATAATATCAGCCTGGGGATTTCCAAAAGGTTTCTCTGGCTGTCAATCAACATTTGAAGCAGGATTGTCTCATGTGCCTCCTGCTGGATGTTGTTTATTGCTCTTTGACCATTCCTTGACCACTCCTTGACCTCAGAAATTGGCCCCTGTATGTCAGTGCACAAGTGTGCACAATACAAATGAAGTTAATTTCCATCTGTAAAGCAAGCTTTATACCTTGAAAAAGCTTTTGAAAATTTAGCCCTATAATGTCACTTTAAGACACCTGGAAAAGATGCCTGACATAAAATTGTTTTGTATTATACTATGTCCTATACATCGGTTGGTTCAATGTTTTTACCTCTAGTTATCTCGACAGAATGGCAGACAAGTCTGTAAGACTGCTAGAAAAAACGTGGACTTCAATGAGACTGAAGTAGAAGAGATGATCCTTGTGTACAAACCAGAAAGGAGTAGACAAAGCAGGTTGACATTTCTCTTCATTCTAGGCCTTAGTCTGCAGCCTCATTCAACAAGTTATCATCTCAATCCATCATCTAAAAAATCTGATCCAATCCTGGTTTTGCTCCTTTGTATACATGGACTTCTGGTTATATGGCAAGTAAAAGCAGTTCAAAATGTAGCAAACAGATAAAAAAAAGGGGGAACAGTACTTAAACTTTATTACAAACCAATGTGCACATAAAAACATAGGGATATGTTTACTAAACGGCACAAACGTAGCAGCTGCGACGTTATCACACGTTATGTGATATTATTGTGCGATAATGGTGCATTACCGTGCGAGAACGTCACGTATCATGTGATAATGTCTGCGGCGGCGTTAAGGTGCGCAGAGGGTGGAGTAAGGCTTCCCAGAGGGCAGGGTAAGGCTCCCCAGGGGCGGAGAGAAGGGGGTCAATGGGCGGAGAGTGGGCGGGGAGAGGCTCCATGCACACTAACGCCCTGGAATGAAGCTCTGAAAAGTAGCACAAGTGGAAACCTCGCACTAGAGGCACATTTGCAGGAGAGAGAAACAATTTCAGTCAGCAATGTACAGCAAAGGCAGGGAGACTAAGAAAAGTGATAGTAGTGATACATGTGCTGTAACAAAGCATGCAAAAACACATAATGACCAGAACCAAAATATAAATACAAAACACCGAGCTGGCCAATAGAAAAACAATGATAAACGGTAATCAACACTACCCATAATGAATAAAATGGAAGATGTCATTTTTGGAAGGGGCAATCCTGATTCCCACCAAACGTGAATGTTCCAACATTGATAGTGGTGATGAGGGTTTGCTGTGGTATATATTGGGCAGCTTGCGTATGTGATGTTCACATGTGCAGCAAAAGCAGAGTGGCCACGTAGAAAAGGGCACTATGGTGATGGTGTGAATGGGGTACAGGGGGCGGCAAGCGGCACATGCAGTGGGCCTGCTGGGGCACAGGGTGGACTAGGCAGATGCCTAGGTGACACCTAGGAATGTCGAAACGGAAAACCAGCAAGACAGCAACTGACCAAGAGCAAACATGTCCACGAGTTTGTGTCCCACAGTGTCCCAGTACACAGTACCCAGCAAGTACCCCAAAGGGCACATAACAGGCGGTGCCGGGGGGAAGCGTGGATGTCTACCCCACATCACGCACAATAGGCAGCCGCCTACCAGCACACTGGATAGCCTGGGACTGCGCACCACCAGCACCACCGGCTCAAGGGCATGTCAGCATGGTGTCAGAGGGGTGCTGGTGATGGAGGGGGCAGTAGCATCTGTCCACAGCACAACAAGGCCAAGCCCTGTTTAGATGGGTGCCGTGCACTGCAACAGACAAGGTCTGTCTGACAAACAGTTTCTCCAGAAACATGTTCTAGTGAGCAGACTGTTTGCAGTTAGCATGTGTATGTCTGGATCACCTTGCAGGATGCAGCAGGTGGAGACTGACTGTGCCCTCTGCTGGTGAATGTCAGAGAGTGGTGGGGGGCAGCTGAGCTTTTCCAGGCTTGTCTGCCAGTGCCCTATGTGATGTGTGCAGATCTGCAGTGACTGCCCTGTAGGAATGGGGTTGATGGTCCCCTCTATTGCCACCATGGCAGAGATGTGGAATTGTTGGTGGGAGATCCTGTCCCCCACTCTAACCCAAAGAGGGTGGGTTGGGTGGTGCTACATAATTGGCTTTTGGGTCCAAACACCACCCTTTTCTTCTAACATGTGACCATGGCAACCACATAGCATATGAACTATTCTGGGTGCATCATAGTCCACAAGAGCTAGACGTGACTGGGAAATACAGATGGACACAGGTGTATCCTAGGTGTGCCTGCAGGGACTACCTATCAGACACTGGCACTGATGGGGATCTGCAGTACAGCTTACCTCAGCCAACCCAGGTGCTGCGGACCTGGTGCTGGGCGCCCCACCTCACCCTCAGCAGTGTGTTAGTTGCTTTAGAGATGTGGTCCACTGGTTACTTCAGTTACTATGGTGGCAGAGGGCATGGGTTTGATCCTACAGTGGTGTTGTTTATTAAGGCTGTCTGAGGCTTTTCCTTTTAACTTAAATCAGTGCTGCCAGCAAAAAGCACCCTCACAGTGCCGTAACCATAAGGCGCCGTATAAGGTGCCCTATAAAGCACCCTATAGGGCACATTATAAGGCGCCTTGGCGGACAGGGCACTTTATAATGTGCCCTATGCAGTGCCTTATACGGCACCTTATGCGGCACCTTAGGTTACGGCGCTGTGAGGGTGTTTTTGCTGGCAGCACTGATTTAACTTTAATAAGGAAGTGCCTCAGAGAGCACTGATTTAGATTAAAAGGAAATGCCTCAGAGAGCCTTCTTACATACCACCACTGTGGGATTGAACCCATGACCTCTACCTCCACAGTCATTGCAGTAACCAGTGGGCTACATCTTTATAGCTTCTGACAATGCGCTGGCATGAACTTATGGTTAACGCGTGTTAACGTGCCATGGCACCCACTATCGCGCGATACAGATTCTTGCTACCTTGCCGAGGGAACGCCCACTCCTTATATGGCATTCTTCAGATTATCGCTGCAACTAGCGCCGGTAACATTAAGATGGTTTAGTAAACATATCCCATAGAAACATGACTGCAGAGAAAGACCACATGGCCTAACTAGTCTGCCCCTCCATGTCAACTGCATTAGTCCCCTATTGAATAAATTACCACACAAATATAAATATTCAGAAAAGAGCACATGCATATTCAAAAGATGCCCATAACATTCAAATGTAAATGTTCATAACAGAACACATAAAATAGTTATAAGACAACATGTTTTGGCAAAAAGCCTGTGGCAGAGGCATAAAACTGTTTGCTACAAATAAGGTATAGTTAAAAACTGAGTTATGGTTAAAAAGGAACTATCCAGAAGATGTACACACATTTTTAAGTTTCTGCATGCATATGATGCACATATAAATGGATGAATACATGGAACAAACATGAAAGAATGTGCAAAAATCAGGAAAAATCCCTTTAAAATGAAAATGAACTGATCTGTTTTGCCCATTCACACCCCTACTAAGGGGGACAGTTACTAATATGCCTCAAGAGGCTTGTGTGCTATTTTACCATAACATGCATGACATAACAATGAGATTCAATTATTGAGGAGGAAATGCTTATAAAACACCTCATTACTATGCAAATTAAATAATGCAGCTTGTGATGAACTTTGCAAGCTGTAAAAAACACTTGTGAGATGGGAAAGGGGATAGCATGCTAGAAGAAAATGACTTGCTGGCTGAACTATCTGGCAGCAAAGACAGAAGCAGCAGCACAAGAACACCCACAGGCTAAAACCAGATAAACTACCTTTACAACCAAACTGACAAAAGAATGGAAGGGGGAGGTAGAGAGATGCCTTTGCTAGAGTTATCTTCTCAGACACACACACAAAGGAGTAGGGCGTTAGCCACAAATACCGTAGACTGCAGGGAGAGATAAGGTAGCCACCCCTCAACTGACCAATCATTGAATCCTAGCCGTTAGGTACATTCCAGATATGCCACCTAGATAAGCAAGGGGCCCAGAGAATTCTTCCAAATTGTTATGCTGCTGTAACCCACGTGACAAACTGCTATGCTAGGACTGTATAAAAACCCAGCTTGTATCCTGTGTGAGTGCTGCACTCCTTGATAGCTTACTATGAGCCAGCCCTGCTATAGCAGTATATAAAAAGGTAGCTGCCTGAAAATTTTGTTTCTCTCTTTCCTTGTTTTGTTTTCTCCTTGCCAGGTATTATCTGGACTGGACTGGGACCCTGCTAGATGCTCATCCCATGACAAAATGGCACCGCAGATTGGGACTATCTAAGACACCGGAAATATCTCCCCCTTCTGGATCGATGGAACATTATGCACGCACCCACTAAGGTCAGTGTTACCGGGGAAAACGTTCCTGATCCTGAAGGGAGAGAAAGGTGATAAGTGGGAGGTCCAGAGAAGATTGATAGACTGGTGAAGAGACAGCAAGACACTTGACAAGTTTCCAGGTAGGGAAAATTAATCACCGGTGGGGAATTGGTCACCTCCCTCATTTACAGGCTTGGTGTTAGGTTTAAACATCTCCCTTGGAGGCTTGGTGGGAAATAAGAACTGGGAAATTTAAAGATTTAAGGGTCCCGGGACCAAAACACCTTTAGCATGCGTTCTAAGAACTGGGGACCGTTTGCCAGATATGGCCAATCTGTCCAAATCGGTCCTAACTAAAAAGGGTGGGTCCTTTGACCTCTCAGTTCTTTCAAATCTTAGACACATTCTAACGGACCAAAAGATGCATCAACTCTCCCCTCCCCTCCCCTATGACTGTATATATGAATGTATAATAGCTCACGATGTATAATAACACACTATGTATATAGCACCAACCAATCCTCAAACACCCAACACTAACACACAACACACACCACTGCATGAATTCAATTGACCCCCCCATCGATTGTTTGCTGTGGAATCCGCTTTGATTGAAGGATAAAGCGGTATATAAATAACGCTAAATAAATAAAATAAATAAATCAACTTGATTATTATTATTATTATTTGTTTTAAAATTCTATGAAATTCTGTCTTGAGAAAAATTGTCAGAAAAGTGTTTGTCCTGTAGTAAAGAGAAAGGATGAAGGGCCCCATCCTCCTTTTCAGGATTTAGATGATCCTCTTGACCCCGTGCTTTATAATTTAACCCCTACTGTCCCAAGGTTACCTGATGTTCTGGAGCCTCCAGATGACCTTCCCATTCTGAGGTTAAAGTCCCTCCCTTCAGTAAGTTTAGTATCCCAGGGGTCAGTTAATCAGTCGCCCAGCCCCACACAGGCAGAAAGTTCATCGCAGGCAACAGTTTCCCTGGAAGAGGGAGAGAGCATTTCTCAAAGAACATGCACTCATCTCCCTGTACCAATCTGTAAATTTGCAAGCATTGCCACCAGTGTCCAAGATATGCCACATTCTAATAATGCCCAAGATATTAATGTAGCAGCAGATAAGCATGCAATAAATAAAACCAGGAGTCTTTTCAAGGATCCAAGCCAGTTTAATGTGCACAGGCTCAAGCAATAATCAATTTCAAAATGGCTGAGCAATGGTTTCTAGCAAAACAACAACTTTTATACCGTTCTTCTCCATTCTAGACATAGGCAAACTTTTCATTGGTCCCAGTAACCCCTCTCACCCATCTATTGGTCCTGGTACCACTACGTAGCTATCCAATGAGGACCTTGATCTGGGCTCAGCACCTGGTTGCCCCCCTTTCAGTCCTCATTACAATGGACAGTTCTTAGACTTTCGATACTTCTCTCCTCCAAGGTCACTGGCTTGCTGGAATATGAGTGAGAGCGGGGCACTGTGACCTTGCTTTCTGCAGAGTTAATTAATTCCATAGAAGCTGTGCTCTCTTATCAGTACCAATTAGAGCTGTTTTCTTTCTTTTCTAAGTTTCATTTCTGCTTAGCTATGTTCAGTTAAGCTGAGTTAAGTTTCAATTCTATGGTGTCATCATTCAGGGGGGTTTTCATTCCTCTGGGCCTAACTACAGGCTTCAGTTACAGGTCAAGCTGCTTAGGCCTGTCTGTTTAGTTCAATTAGCATGGATCATAGGCCTTCGCCTACCACATTACTACCCTAATGCCCCTGAGCGTTGTCCCTACTATGGGGACTGATGGGCAAGTTACAGAACGCAAGGTCTATGTACCTTTATCCACTGCAGACCTCCTTAACTGGAAAAATACCACCCCTCAGTGGAGGGATGATCCAGAAGGAGTTATTAAAGTTTTTGAATTTATTTTCCTTATGCATGAGGCAGACTGGAAAGACTGCCAGGTACTCCTTCAGACTCCTTAAGGCTGGGGAGTGGCCAGAAGTTATTAGGGCCGCCAAAGAAGCCTGAACCACTATTAACTGAGATAATGATAGACCAGACTCCAGGGTATTAGACGCCTTACTGATGATGATTTTGACTGTAATCCCAATTGGGACCCTGACATTGCAGAGGAAAATTACCTCATCTCGCTCTTCCATCTCTGCATTTTGGAAAGTCTCCGTAGGGCTGCCCATAAGACTGTTAATTGGCAGAAAGTACATGAAGTGAAGCATGGACCAGATGAACACCCTTCAGATTTCTTTCAGAACCTTAAGGAAGCTGTAACGGTCTGGGGAGGTATAGGAGACCCTGATGAGGCTGCCCATGTCTCTTTAATGCGAGGCTTGTTTAAAGGACAATGCACTTCTGATATAAGGCACAGACTAGCATCAAGAGATATGAGACACATACACTAATACTTACAGGGAACATGGGCAGTAGAGGGTTAAGTGGCTTGCCCAAGACCACAAGGAGCATCTGTGGGACTAGAAACCCCAGTCCTTCTGGCACAAGGTTGCTGTCCTCTAGTGGGATTTGAACCCCTGGCCTTCTGGCCTGAAGTACCTTGCCCCAACCACTAGGCTACTCCTCCCTTAATTAATTGTTAGTTAAATAAAAGAAAATCTACAGCTAAATGAGCAGATGGTATATATACAGCACAAACACCTTATTTACCCTTATGTAGTAAAAGAGATTCAGAGGTTGAGTAGCAAAAGAATCACATACTATTACTGTGACTCTGTATCCTGTCCTGTCACATGGTCTTCCTCATCAAAACAAAACCTGGAAGGCATAACTCATTCTTAAGGATTTGATCTACTACTACTACTATTACTACTAATCATTTATATAGCGCTACAAGGCATACACAGCACTGTACAGACACATATAAAAGATGGTCCCTGCTCATCAGAGCTTACAATCTAATCAAGACAGACAATGCAATACTGTAGATGAGGGTACAATAAGGAAAGATAAGGAAACACAAGGAAAAGAATGGATCAGGATCCAAAAGCAGCCTCAAAGAGGTGAGCCTTTAGCATGGATTTAAAAAAAGGGAGAGATGAAGCCTGACATACAGACTTGGGTAGTGTGTTCCAGGCATAAGGAGCAGCAAGGTGAAAGGAACGAAGTCTGGAGCTGGCAGTGGAAGAAAAGAGCATAGAGAGGAGCAGGTCCGTGGAAGAGTGGAGTTCACGAGGAATGATGTAGGGAGAGATGACAGAGGAAGGGTCGTGAAGAGCAGTAGAATGAATTCATAGGTCAGAAGGAGAAGTTTGAATTGGATACAGCAAACAGAAGGGGAGCCAATGAAGTGACTTAAGAAGAGGGGATATATGAGTATATTGGGACTGGCAAAATATTAGTCACGCTCACTGTTCCCTCTAAGCTGTGCACGTGTGCGCGTGCACACACCTCGCCGAGCGAGCGCACATACTTTACAACAGAGCGCACAAAAATTACAGCTCTGATTCTGATAGAAAACAACACAGACGTCTTAAAATTTAAAAGTTATTATTGTAATTACTAGAAAATTCCCGCTTCATTTAGTAATCGTCTATTTTAATTTAATTTGATTAAAATCAATGTGGTGTACATACTGTATTCTGACGTGTAGTTGGATTTTAAAGTATATAACTCTGAGTGTCATTATGTGGTGCACAAAAATTTAACCTTCCTTCAAAAGCTGCACACAGCTGATATTTTATGCGCACACAGCCTACAGAAAATTAGAGGGAACATTGGTCACGCTGCAGAGTTCTGAACAGATTGAAGGGGAGAGAGAGGGAGACCAGCAAGAAGGAGGTTGCAATAGTCGAGACGGGAAGTGACTAAAGAGTGGATAAGTGTTTTAGTCATCCAAGATTCAGTTATTGTTAAAATATATCAGTGGTAATGCAAGCATGGAGGCCTGTTTTGAAAGGTGCACGGCCGGGCATTCGTGATGCCCAAAACATAGACATCACCAAGTTGTACCTGATTCCACAACCACAGGAGTTATATTTTCCCATGGTTGCAGAATTGGGCACTTAGACGGCCTGGTGTGCACTTGATTCCATGTCGGGAGCCGTCCATGCATCCATCTATCCAGCCTGCACAAAGCTTCAGCTGGTGTACCGATGCAGTGGCATTCCATCACCATGGCACCGGCATATCCAACCGTAGACATTGATTTACCCGCTGTCCACCCCTCACCGGGGGGGGGCCCCCATGGCCGGGATTGGGTGGCTGAATTTTTCCCACAGCAGCGTGATGGGGTACGGGGGGGCTGAAGCATGCGATCTCCACATGGCCAGATGCTTATTCCACCATCAGAGTGGAATAAGGTGGACGTCCAGGTGCCGGAGGACATACAGAGGCTCAACCTGAATGGCCTCTGTACATCCCGGTGCATGGCTCTGCCCTTGCTCCGCCTCTGTTCTGCCTCTGTCCTGCCTCCGTCCTGCCCCCTCCTGCCCAGTCCAGTGCTCCCCACACAAACGCTCTGTATGTGCGGGGATCAATGGGATTGGAATAGCATTCTGGGGCTGAGTGTGGGTTGGACGTTCAACCCTGCTGTCTGCAGGACAGAATGCTGGCCATACTATACAGCAGCCTTATTTTGGGTAGATCAAGCATTACCAAGTTTAATATGATATTGATACCTGAATAAAAAGTCCCAAACAACCTTTGAACAAACAATAGCCACAAATACTGAATGTTGTCTTCAAAACCTTATATCTTGTATCTTCCATATCCCTGCATATTTCCGATGAACTTCAATATTATGTGATGTCAATTTGCTTAACATAATTATGTTCTTTAAAATGTACAATAAGCATTGTCATTGCTCTCAATCTCTTATGTTATCATATTAATTTAAATTACTTAAAAAAATAATAACACATTTATTCCAACTCAATCCCAATTAAGGACGACACCTAAGGGCTCTTTGGCTTGGTCCTTTGGTGAAGGCCTGCCAGGCGGAAGCTTATCTAAAAGACTCTCCTTGTATCGGCAGACTTTCTCTCTAACTGATGATGTCCATGAGGGGGGTGGGGCTCGTTGCACCAGTGTCATTCTACAGCTTGAACACGAATTACAAATTCAGAAATGCAAAACTCAGAAAGATATGCTGACACATATGGCCAGGTAGTCTTTCCCACATTTAGATGTGAAGTGGCTCCAACGTTAGCATCACCTTTTCAATGTCACGAGTGACAATATGCAGTGCAGTTTTGCTCGAAAAAAGGTGCTGGTACTCATATGCAGGGTTCTTTCATTAGTATATGAGGACCATGGGTCAATTTTATCAGGCAATGAAAAAGGTGCCGGAACTTCGTACCACTGCGTACTCCCTGAAAAAAAGCTCTTAGAATATGCATGTTAAAGCCTGCTGCATAACATGCTATTTTTAGCATGTTCAACCCTACATTAGTGTGCACACTAGATGTGATTACATAGTCATCCAAGCTGGTTTTTTTCTACAAATAACTAAAAAAACTGGTAAATATGGCATTTTAAATACACATACTGTACGAGCCTTCTCAGAAAGATGATTTCTAAGAACTCTGCAGAGTCTCTAAGGTTCATATTTGCATACCAAAAATTGAACTCTTTTTGGAATATGCCAGTAATTGCTTTTTATATAAGTGGCAGTGAGCTTTCAATTTCTGTAATCTGCATTACCAATGAGCTCAATGTAGTTCAATGCAAATTGTTTTATAAGGTTTTGCTTGGTAAATTAAAGTGCTTTAATCATCACATCTTAGAATAAGTTTTAATCAACTTAAACCATACAAGCCTGCATGCAATTAAAATTATACAGTGTGATTTTAAAAACAGTTCTACTTATACATTTCTGTTACTGAATTTGCCTTATGTTATTTACTTAAAGGCACATTTTACAAAAGACATCCAAGTGCAATGTGGGACGCCCAAGTCACAACGTCTGGGAAAAAAAACCAAAACACAGCCCCAGCCATGCCTCTGCCACTCCCCATGCCTACTTGATGTCCCCCCACCAGCGATGTCTTTAAAAGCCATTTGTAAGATGATCTGGACATCACATGCACGTTTTCAGATGTCCAAATAGCATCTAAGGCTTTTAAAATTACTCCCTTAGTATATAGGACTATTGCTTTTATATTTCAAGTGCTATAAATGTTCAAATTGTCAAAACAGAACAGTAGATATCATTTTTAGCTAAGATGCAGTGAGGATTTGCACTTACCGCAGGTTTTGTGCCACAAAAGTATGTGGTAAGTGTAAGTCTGTGGGTAACTGCGGGGAAGACACCTACCTCATGGGTCCATGTTCCCTGCCTCAGTAGGTAACGCAGGAGTACCAGTACCACCTGCTGAGGCAGGGAATAGGGAACATGGACCAGACATTAAATACAGGGAAGGGTCAAGCAACTGCAGAATAAATGTCCTCCCACTCAAGCCCCGATCCCAGCCTCTGATCTGATACCCCCAATCCTGCACCCACATCTGAAAGCATGCCAACCTTGGAGATATTCTCACAGTACTACTGGGATACCATTTGTTTTTTAAAACTTACCATGTGAGGTTATTGCCATCACTTTGAAGGCTGCTGGAGCTGAAACGGGAGTGGAGAAGATCCCCTCCTGCTCCATTGATCATGAAGGTCACCAGGGAGCTGCCAGTTAACACCCAGGGAGAGTCTAGGCAGGGCAATGATTGGGAGTGCAGGGCCTTGCACAAGTGGGGATTGGATCTAGAGGCCATAATAGGGGTGCTGTTGCTTGGGGATTAGGTATCTGGATTGGAGGGGATATCATTTGTTTTTTTAATTTTATAGTTGTGTATAGGCAGCAACCATACTACCAAGCTCAAGTTTTGCATAAACTGAAAGTCTGCATGGGAGAGGGGTGGAAGGAGTAGAGATTGGAAGACAAAAACCATGACACGGCACCAGAGACTGTAGGTAAGTGCTGAATCATGGTTTATGAGCCATTGATGTGACTACCGGCCCTAGAGAAGAACTGCAGCAGTGGCAATGTGCAACAGTGGACTGCCTAGTTCACCTGATGGTAGCACCGGCCCAGACTGCCAGTAGGTGGTGTTAAGTGCAGCCATGCTATTTACACTTATGACAGCTAACACATGGCAACATCGCACATGCCAGGATGTTCACTCTCTGTCCTGACACCACTCCGACTCCCAACTCACAGCTGCAAAAGCAGGAAGGGATGGACGCATTTGTGCTGTCTGCATTTGGGGAGCAATAATGGTTATGGAGGATGTTTAGCCTATGCTAAACATTATGGTAACCGTGCTTTAGTAAAAGAGCCCCTCAATGTGAATTTCAATGCATCCTCTAAGAGAAATATCATAATCTTGCTGCCTCTTGCACACTACAGTGTTAAATTCAGGACACTACCCTAGTTTAAAACAAAAACTGACAGCCTTGGGTCAGACTGGAGGTCACTTCTGGTCCTAAAGCCCAGGGATGGAGTAAACTCTGGGATGGAGGGACCTAGGGGATGATGTCCACTTTTGGAGACTTAAGGATGTTTCTTTTATATTTTAAGTGCACAGCAATTTATTTATTTTTTTATGGGTAGGGGAGGGAGTTCATGAGTCTAGTGATAGCTTTTTAAAAAGAAAATGCACTACTAACACAATTTCATTCTCCTTTTGTTTTGTTTTCAAATGAAAACACATCCCTAAATTACAGGTAAACTGTCCCACAATCTCACATCTTCTAATAGCAAGCAGTGGTTCACAAAGATAGGAACTGTGAAAAGTAAGAATGTCTGCTGGAATGCAATGTGCATGGATATCTGCACATTAGAAAAGGTTGGGAGGAAATTAAGAGACACCTAAATTCAACCAACTAAATTAAGGGCACGTAAACCTGGCTACTTAGGGGTATGTTTACTAAACTGCGTTAGTTTGATTCGCGTTAGGAGCCGCGTTAGTGGAAGAAATGCCAAAAAAGGACATGGGCGGTACATCGTTACCGATAACGATACCTCAGAGAATGTATAACAGCACATGATACCTCCTAACACTGTATGTATAGAAAATGTTTTATAGCCCCAATGTATATAGCGCACATTGTACATAGCTCAATCTAATCTCGCACACAACACAACATACACTCAAGTCAAAGTTTCACCCTCACTGCATGAATAACACGCTCACTTTACCCGATTGTTTGCTGTGATACCACCTTGATTAATAAGATAAGGCAGTTTAGAAATACTGTTAAATAAATAAATAAATAAATAAACGCGCGTTATAAGGTACCGCGCAGCAACGATCGTTACAGGGCGCGTACCTGCGCGTTAAGCTTAAGAAAGCGTGCAGACACCCAAACGCAGAAACAGAGCTGTAGCACAATGGTTATGGCACAGACTGATGGTACAAGGGTCATGGGTTTGATTCCCCAGTGTGCCTAATGAATAAAGCTGGCTGAGGCATCATGTGTAACACTTTGAAGGCCTACTATAATATTTTAATCCACATTCTGCAGCCGGGTTAATGTTTGCATATGTCAGGAAAATTGTACCCGTCTTATTCAATATGTTCCAATAGTGACGTTCCCTCTGCCATGGTCTTGTATTATATACCATTTGATAGGAATATTTAGGCAGAAGTCTGGATCCCGAAAGTTTTGAGTTTGGCCTGGAAAGGGTTAAGTATTGGGCTGTGAGGAAGTTTAGTTGTACTTTAATAGTGCTGCCAGCAAACACACCCTCACAGTGGCGTAACCTAAGGTGCCACATAAGGCACCCTAGAAGGCACTCCATAGGGCACATTATAAAGTGCGCTGTCTGCCAAGGCACCCTATAATGTCCCCTATAGGACACCATATAAGGCACCTTATAAGGCGCTTTATAGGGCGCCTTATGAGCCACCCTAAGGTGGCAGTACCCTGAGGGTGGTTCTGCTGGCAGCACTAATATACAATAAAGATAGACAAAGCCTAAGACAGCCCTATCGATGAACCCCACTGTGGGTTTTGAACCCATGACCTCTGGCTCCATGGGCAGTGAAGTAACCAGTGGGCTAGAGCTGCTAACAAACACCTGGCTGGCTACAGGAGGACTGCACGGCACCACACCCACATTCTGCTGTGGTTACCAGGATAGGGTCAACCCATCCATACACAGGATGCACAGCACATGTAAATCAGCAGTCTACAGATGATCACAAGATGGGGTATGCACCCCACAGCACTTCAGCCTGGTAGGGGGTGCCGACGGTGTGTGTTAGTGGAACAGAGTAGCTACAGACCGTCACAGTGTACGGGTCCTGTGCTCACCCTGAGGGAGAGGTATGGTGCCCAGCACCATTCTCACAGCACTTGGCTTTACTGAGATAGGCTATGCTGCAGGTCCGCATCAGTGCCAATGTGTGATAGGTAGTCCTTGCAAACACTCCTAGGATATGCCTGTGTTCGTCTGTATGTCACATCTAGCCCTGCTGGACTATGATGCACCCAGAAAAGTGCATACCCTATGTGGGTGCCATGGTCACATGATGTAAGTGAAGGGGGGTGTGGGGACCCACAGGGAGATTACATACCACCACCCAACACACCCTCTGGAGCTCAGGGTGGGGGACAGGATCTCCCGCCAACAGATCCACTTTCTACACCCCTGCAATGGTGGCAGTAGAGGGGACCATCACCCCAGTCCTGCTAGGGATCAAACACCCTACAGGGCAGGCAATGCAGAGCTGTACACGCCCATAAAGCAATAGAAGACAGAAGGCCTGGAAATGCACAGCTGCCCCCACACCCCCACACCCCCTCTCCCTCCCCTCCCCTCCCTATCTGACATTCTCCAGCAGCAAGCCTCCAGCCACTGCACCCTGCAAGGTGTTCCAGCAACACACATACTAGCTGCAAACAGTCTGCTAGCTAGTCCATAATGCATGGTCCTGGAGAAGATGCATGTACCCAAAACTAGGGGGGGGGGGGTGGCAGCATACACACCAAGCAGATAAGTCAGTGATCAGGCCTCAAAAGAGAACCCATAGATATTACATGAGAAAAATACTATACAGCACTATGGGGGAACCTAGCCATGCCGTGGTCACTGCTCAGTCAGGGTGAAAGTGACCTCCCAGCAGGACATGCTGTGGCCACTCTGTCCGTGCAGGTGGTACCAGGCACTACAATGTCCGAGCCATTGCCCTATGCCCTGTGCAGATGCGGCCAGGCCAGACCACCCTATCCAGGCTATTCCCACAGTACCTTGCTCCTCATTATGCACATTGGCAGGCCAATACTAGCAACAGTGCTAGCAGTGTGGGCTGTGGAGGGTGTTGGCAGCCACCACACACTGGATAGACAGACACACACTCCCCACATCTATGCCAGCATTGTGCAACTATAGAGGTGTTGGGCAGCCCAGGCCACCACACCAGTCCTGGGCACAGTGCAGGCATGGCTATGGTATGCAATACTGTAGGAGTCACTCCCCAGGTTGGTAAACACTGTCAGACACAAGACCTGTAGCACACTCCACAGACATCAGAAAGGTTGCTATGATGCAGCTCACTCCGAAAATTGTACTTAACCTAGGAATTGCTTTCTGCCAGTAATCATAGCAACCTTTTGATAGATGTGTACCATATTCCCAGGTTTAGGGTGGCATTACTAAGGTATGCAAGTGCTAGTATTGGGAGATGCACGCAGAGCCCAAAGTCCTGCCTCTCCAGGAGGCTTTGGATAATGGGGCCTGTGGGTGCAGGTGTGTCTGCCCCTGTTGGCTTCTGCTTTACGGCAGAGGTTCCCAACTCCAGTCCTGCGGTGCCAAACACTGTTCAGGTTTTCATGCTGTCCCTCATGAATATGCATGAGATATATCTGCATACCATGGGGGTGGCGCATAGAAATGCAGCACAGGCATCTTTATCAGAGGCAGCATGGAACCGGAATGGTGTTTGGCCCTCCAGGACTGCATTTGGGAGGCTCTGCTCTAGGTAATGTGCATGTTTATTGTGTCTGTGCTCTGTAGGGTAAAATGTAGGTTTTTTTGGGCATGTTTACGTCATCTGCAAGAAAGGTTCTGGCTGTATTAGCAGTGGGTAAAATATGAGGACTGGGTTTGTGGAAACCACAGCTGGGACTTGAACCTGTGACCTTCTGTGTCTGAATACACTGGTTTTGTGTACTGCACCACCATTTTATCACAGAGATGGTGCCTTCCCTGGTGATACCATGACTGTTGGTAAGACAGGGCCTGTCTGTTGCAGTGCATGGCACCCACCTACACAGGGCTAGGCCACGGTCTGCCCTGGGCAGCTGCCACTGCCCCCTCCACCACCAGTATCCCTCAGCCACCATGCTGACATGCCCTTCTGCTGGTGGAGCTGGTGGTGTGCAGTCTCAGGCCATCCAGTGTGCAGGTAGGCAGCTGCCTATGGTGCGGGTTCTGGGGTAGGGGTGCCTGCATAGATGTCCACGCTCCCCCCCAGCCCCGCCTGCCAATGTTCCGTGCCCTTGGGGGTAGCTGTTGGGTACTATCCCCTGTGACACTTTGGGAAACACACTCGTGCCCATGTTGGGCCTTCAGCAGTTGCTGTCTGGCTGCTCCACTGTTTCAGCATTCGTATGGGCCACCTAGGCATCACACTAGTCCGCATTGTGGCCCAGCTCCACCACAGCATGTGCCGCCTGCGGCACTCTGTATCCCCTTCTCCAGCCTCTGTCCAGTTGCCATTCCGACATGCCCACCCTGATGTTGCGGGACATGTTCACGCCATAGGAACCCTGTCCGATGGTGGGGAAAACCCTGAGCAGCACTATTTCACTGTGGGCTCCTTCACCTTGTATGGGGACGGAGTATAGACCCTTACACGATTTATATCTGTTCTATGGAGCTTACTCGGGGGGGGGGGGAGGAGTTGATGTTTCTCATTGATACCACTATTGGCCTGCTTGGTTATTGTTTTTTTCCAGTTTGTTGCACATGTATCACACTTATCACTTTTTTTTTGTTTCCCTGCCTGGGCTGTACATTGCTGACACTGAAATGGTTTCTCTTCCCTGTAATGTGCATTTAGCAGCAGGTTTTCATTCGCGTTGGAATTCAGCTCTGAAAATCAGCGCATTAGTGTGAGGGAAGCCTATCACCGCTGACTCTCTGCCCACTGACCCCTTCTCTCCGCCCTCTCTCCACCTTCTGCGGTGTTTTACCACGCCGCGGGGCATTACGATCGTTAGCGCATCATAACGCGCGTTATGTAAGGTTAACAATTGTTATCGCATCATAACGCACGTTATGATGCGCTAACGATCGTTATCCTTACATAACGCGCATTATGTACGATTACCGCAGTTTAGTAAACATACCCCTTTTAGAGTATGACTCTGTTTTACTTCTGTGTTTTATTGTTATGTTCACTTTTACTATTATTGCCTTATTTATTGTTTCATTATTGTACACCACTTTGAGATTTTATAAAAGCGCTTAATGTGTTCATAGAATGAAAGACATCCAGAAACCAAGGCAGAAATTTTGAAATCTCATTTAGAAGTCAAGTAATGAACCTAAGAGATCAACCATATGGCTGTAATCAGAAACAAACAGCACAGTTAAAGAATAAATCCGTGGAGCCCAGAAAATGAGACCCATAGGAGAATACGGAAGAGGAAAGTGCAAAGGAGATGGTAGAGGAATCAGCTAGAAGCTGGACCCAGCACTACAGACGCAGGGAACATGACTACATGAATGACTGTTTCACTCCACTCAAGAAGAAAAGAACAACACTCTGGAGCTGATGCTGGAAAATTACAGCTGGATAAGAATACCATCTGGTATTAATAGCTTTTGAAGTGCTCCCAGGGCAATAAAACACACGTGAAAGGTACAACTGTTTACTAATTAATGGTTATAAATTCAATGGAACTATGTTTAGCTATTATGTCAAAAAGCGTTATATACAGATTTTTTATCTGAGATCTGGTTAGTTTAATAGGTATTCAAAGTTTGCTGATTTTGACGGTACTGGCGGCTCAACATAAATAGATCACAAAATATAGTAAGTATCTTATAATGCTGTAATAACTACTATTTTGAAAATAAAAGTATTTGTAGACTTTAGAAAATAGGTTTAGATAACACTGGTCAACAAATGTTTACAAAAGTCATGTTACTGAAATAAAAATAGTCATTTCTTATCAATTTTTATATGCTGAACACAAATATTTATTTATTTATTTAACGTCTCTTCTATACCACACTATTCATATCAGTGCAGTGTACATTCAACAGAACCTTATACAATGCAGTCGGGCTGCATTGTATTTACAGTAAACAGGAGCTGAAACTTGGACATAACTGGGGTAATTTTCTACAAATTATTTACACTCATGACTATCCTTATAACTGCATTCTACTCGGGAATGGACAAGTGGGGCTGGCTGTCCCTTTGAATGCTGGGTTTGTTACTGGGGGAGTCGAGGTGATTGGTGAGAGTGTTTGCAGTCTGATCTTTGTAAATATGACAGTGAAATTGCAAAGATGGCTCTAGTTTTTTTGTAATCTACAAGAATTAATGTTTACATCACGAAATGCATGTCAATAGCAAATATATAATAGGCCTTCGGTTAATACCTGTAAAAAAACAAGTCATAGACTACTTCTTAGATTTTTTCGCCTGTCTCTTGTACAGCTGTTCGGAAGCTTCTCTGGGGAGTGTCCAGCAGTAGTCAGCCAGCATTGTAGTGGACCATTTTCACTGATATCTTTGCTCCATCGTTGCGATATCCTGGTGAAAACGTTTGCCCTGTTCATCACTAACCATACCACAGTTGTCAGGAAAGAAATTTACATGGGAATCAAGGAAATGGATCTTTAGAGACATATTGCAGCCAAGTTTCTGATACTGCATCAGCATGTCTTCTACTAGTTCCTTGTAGTTTTTTGCCCTAACATTCCCGAGAAAGTTTGTTGACACTAGGCGAAAAGCATTCCATGCTTGTTTCGCATCACCCTGAAGCAAGTTGTTGAACCGGTCATCTTTGAAGAGCTCTCAAATCTGAGGACCCACAAAAACTCCCTCTTTAATTTTGCTTCGCTGAGTCAAGGGAATTTTTTATGCAGGTATCGGAAAGCTGGCGAAGTGCGGTCCATGGCTTTCACAAAGTTTTTCATCAAACCTAGTTTGATGTGAAGGGGTGGTAGCAGGATTTTGTGAGCCTCAACCAGAGCTGGGTGCTGGATATTCTTCTCTCCAACTGTTACTTTTTGTCTGCGATTCCATTCCTTCCGCAAGTAGTGCCAATCCCTTGCTCGGCTATCCCACTCACATAAGAAATACATGTATTTTATATATCGCTGCTGCAGTCCCATTAAAGAGGGCAACTACCTTCAAGTCACCACAGAGGTGCCAGCTGTACTTGTTATAGTTAATGGAAGTCAGTAGATGCTTTAAGTTATCGTATGTCTCTTTCATGTGGATGGCATGCGCTACTGGAATAGATGGAAGACGGTTTCCATTGTTCAAAAGCACAGTCTTCAGACTCAGTTTCAAAGAGTCTATAAATAGTCTCCAGTCTTGTGGGTCATGAGTGATTTTTAAGGCATTCATGAGGCTTTCAATATCAGAACAGAATACCAGATTCCTTTCCGAATGCGTATAGTACACTGATGACGTCAGATGGCTTCAGCAGCCATCTGGCAGTAGTATTGCATTGCATCAGAAAATGATGCAATCAACTCTGGATGATGTGTGCATGCTGGTATTATGCAATGTGATGCAATATTACATCATTCAAGGCTTATTTGGGATGTTGTTGATGTCCTGCTGGTTAAATTTACATGGTGAAACTTCAAAAATGAACTACATGCAATATCTTCAAAACGAGAGCCAATACATTTTTTTTAATGTTATATTCGTGTTCAGCTCACAAAGATACTACAGATTAGGGCCTTTTAAAGTCAGTAACGATTTCAATGTTGACCAGTGTAACTGTAAGTTATTTAGGGGTATGTTTACTAAACCGTCTTAATGTTACCGGCGTTAGTTACAGTCTTACTGTGACGAATGCCATATAAGGTAATGGGCGTTCCGGTCTTAAGGTAGCATTTCAGGTTATCGCGCTATAAAGTGCGTTATCACGCGATAGAGGGAGCCGTGGCACGTTAACGCACATTAGCCTTAATTAGGTGCACTGACCTATAAACACAGCAACAGAGGTGTAGCATAATGGAGTGGAGGAGTGGCCTAGTGGTTGGGGCAAGGTACTTCAGGCTGGAAAGTCAGGGGTTCAAATCCCACTAGAAGACAGTAATCTTGGGCTGGAAGGACTGGAGTTTCTAGTCCCACAGGTGCTTCTTGTGGTCTTGGGCAAGCCACTTAACCCTCCATAGCCCCTGTTCCCTGTAAAATAGTTATCTCCAAGTTATAATGCCCTGTTCAATGTAATTTCTGTTTGTTCAATGTAAACCACAGTGATGCAGAATAGCACAGTATATAAGAGAAAATAAATAAATGGTTAATACATTGACTGCTGATCCAGTGGTCATGAGTTTGATCCCCCAGTGAGCTCAGTTAAAAGACTGTCTGAGGCAATCCCTTTTCCTGCTTGTAACAGCAAGACATATCCCAACAATTTGCACTGCCAGCCAAAAAAACCCTCACCCCAGTGCCGCAACCTAATGCACCTTTTAGGGCACATCATAAAGCACCACATCATCCAAGGCAGGTCATAATCTGCCCCAGAGGGCAGCAGGAAAGGTTGGCACCCTCCAAGGCAACATATAATCTGCATTATTGTAAATAATAATATGTGTAAATGTATATAGTTTTCCTTAATCTGCATTATTGTAAATAATAATTTGTGTAAATGTATTTTGTTTTCCCCAGTTCTAACCTAGTTCATGCTTCCTGTTATCTGTAAACCTATTTCAGTTTTTCTGTCTAGGTATTTTATGTTCAATGTAAACCGCTCTGATGATAAATAGTGCGGTATATAAAAACTGTTAAATAAATAAATAAATAAATAAGGCACCCCATAAGCTGGCCAAACCTAAGGTGCCATGAAAGATGCCCCAGCGATGCCAAGGTGCCACAGGAGATGGTGCCCAGGGGCACAAAGGCGCCCCAATGTCTCAAGCATGAAATGTATGGCTCAAACACAGATGTAACCATAACACTGCACAGAGCAGCAAGGAAAGGCAATGAACAAGTGATGGAAGGAAGTAGATGACGGAGCTCTTGGACCAGCCAAATCTGCGTGCAGCCCATGTGGCAGCAGGTAAAGTGGACAAACATATCGGGGGCAGCTGTACCGATGTACAGGGTGATAGTAATGTACAGTGCAACAATGACAGTGCGTGGCAGAGGATGGAGATATGTGTCCACCAGAGGAGGTAGAGGTGGCAGGATAAGTGCAATGACAGGAGGATAGAGGAGAGCAGTGCCATGGAGAACAGACACAGGAGAGGCAAGCATGAAGAGCCGCAATGCAGAAAAGTGTGCCGGTGCAGGACATGGGGTAGCAGCCTGCACATTAGGGCAGGACACCACACAGCTGGCACACACACATAGATGGACATAAGGATGGATGGCAACAGTGATGAGGGTATAATGTGGCTGCAGCACAGATCTGCACAGATATGACTGTTACATGAATGAAACGTAGTTGTGTAGGACAGCCATAAAAAAAGGGGAACAGAGAGGAATAAAACCCATGATCTCTGCTACTGAAGCCATTATATTAACCAGTGTGCTACATCACTATGGGAGTTATCATACCAATGGCTGGCTACAGAAAGAGTGCACATCACCATAAAACTGTCTGCTGTGGCTACCAGGATAGGATAGAACCAACAGTACCCATAATGCAATTCACATGCAGAACAGCAGTCTACATCTGCTCACCAGATGGGGCATGCACCTCTACAGCATGTCAGCTTGGCAGGGGAGAATAACCGTGCGTGTTACTGGCACAGAGTACCCAGAGGCCATGCCAATGTGCGTGTTCTGTGCTCACCCTGAGGGTGAGGTGGAGTGGCCAGCACCAGGTCTGCAGTACCAGGATTGGTTGAGGTGGGCTGTGCTGCAGGTCTCCATCAGTGCCAGTGTGTGTGTGTGTGACAGATATTTGTTGTAGACACCTTTAAGAGGTCTCTGTGTCCATTTGTAATTGCAAGTCATGGCTGGCCCTTATGGACCATGATGCACACAACATAGGGCATATCCACTGTGCTTGCTATGGTCACCTGTTTAGGGAGCAGGGGCATGTGTTAGGGCTCCTATGGTGACAATGTACTTAGCAAACTGCCCTCTCTGGGTCAGGGTGGGGGACATGATCTACCCCCAACAGACCCACACTTTCACTCTTTGCAAGGGGGGCAGTGGGACCAGCAACCCCAGTCCTGGTGGCAAATGGACAGCTGCTGAAGATCTGCACTTGGGAAAGGGCCACTGGCAGATAGGTAGTGGGCCCAGTCAGCTCAGCTGCCCCCACCACTATGATCTGACATTCACCAGCAGAGGGCAGTCAGTGTGCACCTTCTGCACCTTGCAAGGTGGTGCAGCCATACAGATGCTAACTGCAGACAGTCTGCTAGCTAGTACACAGTGCATATTTCTGGAGGAGCTGTGTGTACCCAAAACTGGGACATCAGAACACACACCATGCAGGCATATCAGTGACTGGGCCCCAGAAAAAAGAACCCATAAATATCACTTAAGAAAAATACTGTATAGTACTATGGGGGAACCTAGCCAAACCGTGGTCACTGCTCAGTCAGGGTGAGAGCGACCTCCCAGCATGACATGCTGTGGCCACCCTGTCCGTGCAAGTGGTGGTCGGGCACTACAATGTCCCAGCCATTGCCCTATGCCCTGTGCAAATGCATCCTGCCCATGCCATCCTGTCTGGGCCATACCCACAGTACCTTGCTCCTCATTATACACATTGGCAGGCTAACACTGGAAACAGTGCAAGCAATGTGGGCTCAGTAAGGTGTAGGCAGCCACAACACACTGGATAGACAGACACACACTCCCACACCTATGCCAGCATTGTGCAAATATAGAGGTTTGTGGCAGCCCTGCCACCACACCAGTCCTGGGTACAGTGCGGGCATTGCTATGGTACTCAATACTGTTAGGGTCATTCTCTGGGGTGGTAAACACTGTCAGAATCAATAACTGAAACACACTCCACAGATATCAGAAAGGTTGCTATGATGAATCTCTATCAACAAATTGTGTTTAATTTAGGATTTATTAGCTGACATTAACCATAACAACCCTTTGATATATGTGGAACATGTTCCCAAGTTTAGGACGGCATTGCTAAGGTATTCTGGTGCCAGTATTGGGAGATGCTGCTCCGCGCAGGGCCCAACAGCCTGACTCTCTATGAGGCTTTGGAGTAGAGCCTGTGGGTGTGGGTGTGGCTGTTTATGCCCCTGTTGGCCGCTGCTCTAGGGCAGAGGTTCCCAACTCTGGTCCCAGTGGGCCAAACACTGTTCAGGTTTTCATGCTGTCCCTAATGAATATGCATGAGAAATATTTGCATACAATGGGGGCGGCACATACAAATGCAGCACAGGCATATTTATTAGGGTCAGCATGAAACTTGAATGGTGTTTGGCCCTCCAGTTGGGAAACTCTGCTCTGGGGATTGCACATGTTTATGGTGTCTGTACTCTGTAGGTAAAATATAGGCGTTTCAGGCATGTTTATGTTATCTGCAATAAAGGTTCCGTCTTTATTACTACGGTTTAGTACTGTGTAAAACATGGGGACAGGGTTGGCAGGAGCCACAGCTGGGACTTGAACTTGTGACCTTTTGCACCTGAACACACTGGCTGTGTGTATTGCACCACACTTGTCACAGGGACAGATCATTCCCTGGGGATACCATGACTGTTCGTCAGACAGACCCTGTCTGTTGCAGTGCATAGCACCCACCTAAGTGGGGCTTGACCATGTTCTGCTGTGGGCAGATGCCACTGCCCCCTCCCAGACCAGCACCCTTCCGCCACCATGCTGCCATGCCATTATACCGGTGGTGCTGGTGGTGCACAGTCCCAGGCCATCTGCCTATAGTGTGGGTTCTTGGGTAGGGGTAGGGGTGCCTACATGGACATGTGCAATTTCCCTGGCACCACCTGCCAATGTTATGTGCCCTTTGGGGTACCTCCTGGGTAATATCCCCTGTGGCACTGTGGGACATGCACTCGTGCCCATGTTGGACCCTCGTCAGTTGATGTCTTGCTGCTTTACAGTTTCGGCATTGCTATGTGCCACCTAGGCATCTGCCTAGTCCGCACTGTGCCCCAGCATGCCATAACAATCCTGCCCAATCTAAATGACAGAAACCGTGATTTCAATGTGGGATCATTCAATTTGTAGGGTGCAGAGCATAGTCCCTTCCAAACATGATATCTTAATTTATACACGTTGTCAGTGGTGTTGCTTTATGTTTATCATTAATATCGCTATTGGCCAGCTTGGTTATTGTAATTTTAGATGTGGTTCTGGTCCTTTTATGTTTATTTGCCTTTTTGTTCCCTGCACATGTATCACAACTATCACTTTTCTGGGTTTCCCTGCCTTTGCTGCACATTGCCTACTTAAATGATTTCTCTTTCCTGCAAATGTGCCTTAACGCGAGGGTTTCACTGGTGTTAGTTTTCAGACCCGGATTTCACAGCGTTAGTGTGCCTTAACGCCGCCGCTGCGTTATCGCTCGATAAGTGATGTTATCGTGTGATAAATTATCACGTGATAACATCACTTATTGCATGATAATACCACCACTGCGACGTTAAGACGGTTTAGTAAACATAAAGTGTCAGAGTTATTGGTGCATATATCGGCCTTGTATGTTTTTCATATGCTGGGCTAATATGTTGTTGAAACTAATTGCTGTCAAGCATTCTGTTCTAGGTGTTTCAATGGTGAAATATCGACGCACTGCATCAGAAGTGTTTTTACGTGTATCATATTCCGCTGTCAGAATGGACTGTTGACAAGCTATATTATATCATAATAAAGTTTTTTAAATAAAAACTGCAGTTTCAATAATATCATACAGTATGTTTGTGTCAATGAATATTGGAACTGTATCCTATCTTTTCTGAAAACGGACAATATACTATATTGGACCAGTGTATGAAAAACATACACTATGGGGTATGTTTACTAAAACCCTGGTAATGTGTGGGCCGCGCTAGTGTGTGGGTGCCATATAAGGAGTGGGCGTTTCTTTCTGAAAAAGAAAAAACATGATTTAAATATGCGCTAAGGTGCGCGGCGCCTATGAGAAAGCTGCGCAGGAGGCATAGGTGGCGCGCTGATGTACAAGCAGAAGAGCAGAGCCACAGCACAATTGTTAAGACACTTACCAATGGTGCAGGGATCAGGGGTTCAATCCCCTACAGTGCCCAATGAAGATAGCTGGCTGAGGCATTTCAATATTGGGCAGCATAAGGTCTTGCGCTGATGTGCATAAGGCAGTGTGCTATTGCTTTAGGAGGCATTTTAATATTGAGAGGCATAAGGCGGCGCACTGAAATGCACATACAGAACCACAGCACAATGGTTAAGACACTAACCAATGGTGCAGGGATCAGGGGTTCAACCCCCCACTGTGCCTAATAAAGAAGGCTGCCTGAGGCATTACCTGTTATGGGGAAGATTGCTTTAGGAGGCATTTTATTTATATTTTAATTACTTCTACTAGCAAATGCACTCTCAAAGCGTGCTAACATAAGGCGCCCCATAAGGCACATTTTAAAGTGCACTGTCCGCCAAGGCACCCTAGAATGTTGCTTATAGGATGCTTTATAGAGGTCATAGCACTGTTTTTGATGGCAGCACTGTGCAGTTTAAGGAATGAAAAGCATAAGTAGGTGCACTGACATACAAGGAGAAGCAGCAGTGGAGCACGATGGTTAAGACACTGACCAAAGATGCAGGAGTCATGGGTTCAATCCCCCTGTGCCTAATGAAAAAGGCTGGCTGAGGCATTACCTGTTATAGTTAATATTGCTGTAGGGGGCATTTTATTTTTATTTTAATTAGTGCTGCCAGCAAACACACCCTCAAAGTATTGTAACATAAGGTGCTGCATAAGGTGCCTCATAGGGTACCCCAGAGGGCACATTTTAAAGTGCACTGTCCGCCACGGCACCCTAAAATGTCCCCTATAGGGCACCCTATAAGTTGCATCACTGGATAATGTACAGTGCACCTTATATGGATGGTAACCATAAGGTGCCCTATAGGGCGCCCTATAAAGCGCCCTCAGAGGCACCTTATGGGTACAGTACGCTGAGGGTGTTTTTGCTGGCAGCAATAATGTACATTAAAAATAGATAATGCTTTGGGCAGCCCTATCAAATAACCACACTGGGGGTTTGAACACATGACCTCTGGCTCCACAGGCAGTCAAGTAACCATTGGGCTACAGCTCTATAGCAGCTAGCAAGCCTCTGGCTGGCTGAAGAGGGAGTGCACGTCACCACAAAGACAGTCTGCTGTGGTCACCAGGATAGGGTTAGCACACCCGTACCCATGATGCACTGCACATGCAAATCAGCTGTCCACAGATAAACACAAGATGGGGTATGCACCCCCACAGCACCTCGGCCTGGTAGGGGCTACTGACTGTGTGTTTTACTGGCACAGAGTAGCTACACACCGTCACATTGTGCGGGTACTGTGCTCACCCTGAGGGTGCAGTGAGGCGCCCAGCACCAGGTCCACAGCACCTTCCATAGCAGAAATAGGCCATGATGCAGGCATAAAGCAGTGTTAATGTGTGAGATAGGTAGTTTCTGCAGAAACACCTTGGATCTATCTGTCTGTCTCAGGCAGGTGTTGCCCCATGGATCTCTAGGAAGATTATGTACCACCACTCTCCTTCCTCAGGGCTGAGAGTGGCAAACAGGGTCTCCCACCGACAGATCCACATTCTATCTCCCTGCAATGGTGACAGTAGAGGGGACCATCAACCCCAGTGCTGCTGGGGAAAAGACACCCTTCATGGCAGTCAATGCAGCTCTGTACATAACCATAACACAATAGCAGACAGACAGTAGGCCTGTATATGCTAAGCTGCACCCCACCACCATCTGATATTCTCCTGCAGAGCCATCAGCCACTGCACCCTGCAAGGGCTCCATCAAGACACATAACAGCTGCAAACAGTCTGCTAGCTAGTCCATAGTGCATGTTTCTGGTGGAAATGCATGCACCCAGAACTGGGATGGCAACACACACAACAAGCAGATAAGTCAGTGACTGGGCCCCAAAAGTAAACCCATAAATATCACATGAGAAATATACTATATAGCACTATGGGGGTGCCTAGCCATGCTGTCATCACTGGAAAAAAAACATAACCAAGCTGGCCAATAGTGATATCAATGGGCAACATTAAAAAACACTCCCAGGAAAGCTCCAAAAAAAGAAATGATTTTTGGAAGGTTCTACGGAGCGTAGACCCTTCCAAAAATCATTTCTTTATTTTTGGGAGCTTTCCTGGGAGTGTTTTTTAATGTTGCCCATTGATATCACTATTGGCCAGCTTGGTTATGTTTTTTTCCCATTTTTTCGAGGTCATTTTTGAGGTTTATTTGCCCTTTTGTACCGTGCACATGTATCACACTGCTCACGTTTTGTAGGTTTCCCTGGTTTTGCTGTACATTGCTGACGGAAATGGTTTCTCTTCCCTTTAAACCGGCTCTAACGCGAGGTTTTCACTCGTGGTATTTTTTAGCTTGAATTTCAGCCCCGCTCCTGTGCGGGGAGCCTCTCCCCTCCCACTCTCCACCCATTGACCCCGTCCCTCCGCCCCTCGGGAGCCTTCCTCCGCCCTCAGAATGCCTTTCCACGCCTCTATCGCACATCAGCGCGCCGCGCACTTGTGCGGGCCTGTTAGTGAAGCTCGCACATGTGCGGGGAACAAAAGCGCACTATTAGCATGCGCTAAGGTACCTTAGCACATGCTCAAGTGCGCCCCGCACAATTGCACGGTTTAGTAAACATACCCCAAAGACTTAGGTTGGCTGAGCTATACAAGGCATGATCTGATTCTGGAGGAGCTCCATTTACTGCTTGGGCCTCAATGCGGTTGTACGGCTGTTTCCTGATAGCTCCACCACTGGGTACAATACAGGTGGAATCACACATATCAGTGTTCCAGGTCCTCACTCTAACTGATTCATCCCAGTCCTGCATACCTGTGAGGTCAGCCCTGATAGAACAACAGGTCCTAAGATTTATTTCATGTTCCCACAATCATATATCACTCACTCAATTCTCACTTTAGTTGCAACTCTAAGAAAGGATTCCCCATTTCACAATCTCACACCAAGGCAGGCCTCATTTACCTTTCAAGTCTCTAGGCTTCAAGATGTTGTTAACCTTTGAGCCTGACTTTTCTCTGAAGCTTACATCACACCTGAATACAATTACAGTTTCCAACCAAGATGATTTCTACAGTGGTCCAGCTCATATAGCACTTTATATTACTATTTCTACTACTACTATTAATCATTTATATAGCACTACAAGACATATGCAGCACTGTACAAGAACATATAGAAGAGGAGCTCTGCTTGTTAGAGCTAACAATCTAATCAATCAGATAGAAAAGTCATTGACCATTAACTGATGGGTGTAGCAATTAGAAAATCCAAAAACTATATACCAATACCTATATCTCCATTTTTGTCGGGATCGACTTGCCTGAGAGGAGAAATGGTGACACTCCCCCCTCGATGCAAGAAGTGCCCTTTTAATCCAGTGAAGAAAATCATCCAGAATATAAAAATATTGTGGACACACTTATCTCAGACGATGTTCCCGGTCAAAGAGAACTGGAATCCAGACATACATCCACACGACATGCATGTTTCGGGCCAACAAAAGCCCTGTATCAAGTGTTCCTCTGTTGAATGTCTACCAGCCTACTTTCCCGCCATCAAGTCACTAAAAGACGCTAAACCCAACAGTTCTTATACGTCGTAGTGATGACTGTTGATAGGTCCCACCAGCTGTCACCTGGTTAGTCACGTGACTAATACCTCCAATCAGAACGTGTATCCTTGGATCAAACCAGATTAAAAAATATGAATGAATACCTGAAGAATACATAACATCAAACAACCCCCCCCCCCCATTTGTTGATACATTAAATCAAGCTCCACCAGTCCAATTCAGCATTCAAGCCCAAAGGAGCCACCGAACGTAATCAAAATATCCAACGCTGTTCCCGTCGTTGTAATTGTTGCTCCCGGTCACCCCCCCGGGGGAAGGGTGGCACCTGATCAATCACTCTCCATTTAAAATAAAAAAAAGAATGATTTTTGAGAACACAGTGTTCAACCACCGGTGCTGACAAAACTCTTTGCTTTATCCTAGAAGCATGCTCCCCCAAGCACGTCTTGACCGGACGAATAGTTCTCCCTACATACACAAGTCCACAAGGACAAATTAGTATATACACCACATGACTAGACTGACATGTGGAGAATCCAGAAAATGAAAAAGACCGATGTGATATTGGACAAACCCATTGAGACCCGGTCATTGTAATGCCGCAAAACTTACAGAGGCCGCATGCCTAATGACCTGGTACAGAACAGTCCTTGTCAAAAGTAGAGACCGGCAAGTCGAAATGGACCAGATGATCATGCAAGTTGGGACCCCTTGTATAGGCAAAACGCACAGGTTTTTGAAAACAATGATGCATTTGTAACACTTGCCAATGCTTACGCAATACCTTTGTCACTTGGGACGTATAAGACATGAAAGGTAACACCCCAGTAATAGACTCAGCCTTGGTGGTATCAGACCCATCCCTACCTGTGGTAGAAGCCGTGTTACCAGCCAACAACCACTCACGATAGGAGAACTGAGCCCTAATATATTCAGTCCGCACCACCTTTTCTTCACTGGATTAAAAGGGCACTTCTTGCAATGAGGGGGGAGTGTCACCATTTCTCCTCTCAGGCAAGTCGATCCCGACAAAAATGGAGATATAGGTATTGGTATATAGTTTTGGGATTTTCTAATTGCTACACCCATCAGTTAATGGTCAATTACTTTTCTATCTGATTGATATTACTAGCAGTCATTGCTTGACGGAGGTTGTGTGTTTTGATTTTGAACAATCTAATCAAGACAGAAAGTAGAATATAAGAGAAACAAAGGTTTCAAACAGGGAAAGGAGACACAAAGAGAACAAGATAATTAGGATACAAAAGCAGCCTCAAAGAAGTGAGCTTTTAGTACAAATTTGAAAAGAAGAAGAGATGAGACCTGATGTATAGATTCAGGAAATTTGCTACAGGCATAAGGAGCAGCAAGGTGAAAAGGTCAAAGTCTGGAGTTGGCAGTGGAAGAAAAAGGCATAGAGAGAAGCAAGCCAAAGGAAGAGCAGAGTTCACGAGGAGGGGTGTAGGGAGAGAGGAAAGGTAGTGAGGGGCAGCAGAATGAATACATTTCTAGGTCAGAAGAAGAAGTTTGGGATGCTGTCAGCAGGAGTGAGGAGAAGGAGACTGGGGCTTTCCAGCTACCCCCATATCTGACTGCTGTGTGAGTCTGCTGCTGCTCCCTGTGGTGTTGCAGGCATCCGGGAGAACAGCTTCCCCATGGTGAAGGGCCTGACTGCCTTTAAAGATTTGTGGCTGCTATATGCGGCCATGGGTCACGATGCAAAGGGGCATGGCCAAAGGGATTGGACACTGCCCTTTGCTTCCCTTTCAGTATGCTGGAGGTGGTTGGAAGCAAGAAATTGTTTTGGTGAACTTTGTTCATCGTTATGGGGAAGAGAAATAATAAAGGCTCATCGAATGAGGGTCCGGCTGCCAACTTGGCAATAGTGATCATAGCATGATCCCATTTGATTTAATTAATGGAGGAGGGATGGCAAGGAAATCCACAGTACTACCTTTTAACTTTCAAAAGAGAGACTGATAAAATGAGGAAAATAGTTAAGGAAAAACTAAAAGGAGCAGTTGCAAAGATTAAAGACTAACATCAAGCTTGGGTGTTATATAAAAATACTATCTTGGAAGCCCAGACCAGCTGTATTCCATGCTTTAAGAAAAGAGAAAGGAAGTCCAAAAAACTGCCAGCATGGTTTAAAGGTGAGGTCAGACAGGCTGTTGTTGCCAAAAAAGCATCTTTCAGAAAATGGAAGAAAAAGCCAAATGACAAAAACTGGAAACAGCACAAGCACTGGTAAGTTAAATGCAAGGCACTGATAAGGCAGGCAAAGAATTTGATAATAAACTTCCTGTGGAAGCAAAAATGTGTAATAAAGACTTTTTCAAGTACTTTCGTAGCAAAAAACCTGTGAGACAGTCAGTTGAACCATTAGATGATAGAGGGGTAAAAGGGGCACTAAGAAGGGAGAAGGCAATAGTGGTGAGACTGAATGAATTATTTGCTTCAGTCTTTAATGAGGAAGATGTAGGGATGTTACCCATGACTGAAGTGGTATTTAAAGGTGATACTGTGGAAGAATTGAAAGAAATATTGATACACCGGGAAGATGTATTACAACTAATTGATAAACTGAAGAGTAACAAATCACCTGGACCGGATGGTATACATCCAAGGGTGTTGAAAGAACTGAAATATGAGATTGCAGACCTGCTATCAGTAATCTGTGAACTATCATTAAAATCATCTATAATACCTGAAGATTGGAGGATGGCTAATGTAACACCAATTTTTAAAAAGGCTTCCAGGGGTGATCTGGGAAATTACAGACTGGTGAGCCTGATGTCAGTAATGGGAAAAATGGTAGAAACCATCATAAAGAACAAAATCACTCAACATGTAGATAGTCACAGCTTAATGGGAGATAGCCAACATGGCTTTAGACAAGGAAGATTTTGTCTTACTAATCTGTTATGTTTTTTTGAAGGTGTGAATAAACAGATAGACAAAGGTGAGATGGTTGATATAGTATATCTGGACTTTCAGAAAGCCTTTGACAAGATCCTTCATCAGAGACTTTTGGCAAAACTAAAAAGTCATGGGATAGGAGACAGTGTACTATTGTGGATCAGGAACTGGTTAAAAGATAGAAAGCAGAGGGTAGGGCTAAATGGCCAATTTTTACAATGGAGAAAGGTGAATAGTGGAGTACTGCAGGGATCTGTGCTGGGTCCGCTGCTTTTTGATATATTCATAAATGACCTGGAAAAGGGAATAACAAGTGAGGATATCAAATTTGCAGATGACACAAAACTATTTAAAGTTGTTAAAACCCAAGAGTACTGTGGAAAATTGCAAGAGGATCTTGATAAATTGGAAGACTGGGCATCCAAATAGCAGATGAAATTTAATGTGGACAAGTGCAAAGTTATGCACCTAGGAAAGAACAACCCAAACTACCATTACATAATGTCAGGTTCCACATTAGGAACCACCACCCAGGAAAAATATTTAGATGTCATCGTGGATAACATGTTAAAACCCTCAGCCCAGTGTGCAGTGGCAGCCAAGAGAGCAATTAGAATGCTAGGTATCATAAGGAAAGGAATGGAAAATAAAACAAAGGATATTATAATGTCTTTGCATTGTTCCATGGTGCGACCGCACCTTTAATATTGTGTGCAATTCTGGTTGCCGTATCTTAAAAAGGATATAGCGTTATTAGAAAAGGTACAGAGAAGAGCCACCAAAATGGTAAAGGGGATGGAAGGATACTCCTATGAAGAGAGGCTAAAAAGGTTAGGGCTCTTCAACCTGGAAAAGAGACAGCTGAGGGGAGATATGATAGCAGTCTATAAATTAATGAATGGAGTGGGACAGGTAATCACAGATCGATTGTTTTCTTCATCAGAATATGAAAAGACTAGGGGACATGCAATGAAGCTACAGGGTAACTTATTTAAGACTAATAAAATAAAATATGTTTTCACTCAACGTGTAATCAAACTCTGGAATTTGTTACCGGAGGATGTAGTAAAAGCTGTTAGTGTAGCTGGGTTTAAAAAAGGTTTGGACACATTCCTGGAGGAAAGGTCCATAAACCATTATTAAAAGGGACCCAGGATATCACTGCTTGACCCAATACAAGTAGTGAGGAACCTGTGTCTTTTGGGGAGACTGCTAGGTACTTATGACCTAGATTGTCCACTGTTGGAAACAGGATACTGGGCTTGATTGACCTTGGTCTAACCCGGTATGGCATATCTTATATTCTTATTTATGTTGAACTGTAGGACCTATGTTTAAGCATATATTTTCCATTGCTGCTGGTCAGATAACCTCTGAAGGAGAGTTGTTAAGCTCCAGGATTAGAACTCTGCCCCCGCTATCCTCTACTGAGGAGTTTCTGAGGAGTCATCTGAGGTGAATGTTTCCTTATCTGTGGTGCCAGTTCCAAAGCCGGTCTCTGTGTCGGTTTCTGTAGGGGATGTTGTTCTGGCAGGTGTGGCTGAAGAGCATGAGATTACTTTAAAAGATATTTGGAGGGTAATTAAATCTATGGATTCCAGGTTGACTAGCACAGTGAGTGCTCTCTGTGAGTTTACTCAGGGAGCAACTTAAGCTGATAGATTTCGATACAAAAATTTTGAGAGTTGATCAATCTGTTGCTCAGCTGACTTCTCATATGCAATCTTGTTTGGCTATAAATTCTGGTTATATTAAGGATTTTACAGTTTTACATGCTAAATCAGAGGCATTGGAGAATATCTCAAGGGCTAGAAATGTACGTATGTTGAATTTTCCCAGAACACATTCGTTATCTGCTGAAATCTTGCTACAGAAATATTTTGAAGATGTATTGAGGTTGGTTGAGCCTGTTGAGATTGTCCAAGCTTATTATTTACTGGTTAAGATTCACTCTTCCTCACAAGGGGAGGTGGGTCTGACTCTCTTGACCCTACTGCCAGTCAAAATTTGACTCAATTTTTAGAAGACTCTACTGATAATATTACGCATAGAAATAAATTGCTAGTTATCTTTCCTTCAGAATTGATTCAAATAAAAATTCTTAAATTGTTTTTTAGATATAAGGATGTACCTTTTTGCGGTCTGCTCCTGAAGTTATTTCTTGATGTTAATCGAGCCACTCAGGCTTGTAGGAAACAATTCCTCCAGTTAAAGTCCAGAGTTTTAGCTTTGAGTGCTTTGTTTTTCTTGAAGTTTCCCTGTAAATGTTTAGTGACTTTTCAGGGACATAAGTATATTTTTATGAATGTATCTCATGTGGAAAGTTTACTTTTGGATAAGCAGAAGTAAAGAGTTATTGGGAGTGGGGCAATGATTGGATCTCCAGAAATGGTGTGCAATTTGCCTTTGTTTCTTGTTTACTTTGTTTGTGATTTTCTCCTGTGCAGCCACTTAATATGGACTAGTCCATTGCTATACAGGCTCATTCCATCCCGAGCATACCCCCCCCCCTCTGTACATCCGGTTTGACCGGACATACAGAAGAGGTCACGATTCTGATCCCATGGGGCACGTCTAGCCACGCGGGATCAAAATCACGATCAGTCCTGTACTTTCAGGCCGGGACAGCGATTCAGCCTGGCCTGTACATACAGGAAAAGTCCGACTAACTCAGTCAGGGCTTTTAAATGGAGCCATGGCATCATGGGGTCCAGTTGCCATGGCACCACGGCTCTATTTAAAAGCCATGATGCTGGCCGCTGGACTTCAAAGGAGATTTCCCTGCAGCCCGACCCCTGATCTGGCCTCCTAAGGCCAGGGTCAGGCTGTGGGGAATGACCTCGGGCTCCACCTGTCCCATCCATGCTCTGGACCCTAAAAATAAATATCCAGGGAAGTTATTCCAAGTTGCCGGCCCTGGACATACAGGGCTGACATTAGAATCGGCCCTGGATGTCCAGGGCCGGTGACCGCCTACCACCTGCCCAGACTCCACCCCTGATCGCCCCTTCCCACCCCTGTCTGTCCTCCTTGTGCAACCAGCAGATAGGATGCCGGAGGGGGAAGGCATGCTATTCTTGGCACAGAATCAGGCCCATATTATATGCTTTTAGGGTTTATTTAATTTCTGCCGGTATATCTCTTGATGGAAGTTGGTTTTCTTATTTTTCATTTGTAGTTCTGTATCTGGTAAATGCAATAAAACATATTCAACTAAAAAAAAGGAGAAGTTTGAATTGGATACAGAAACAGAAGGGGAGTTAATGAAGTGAATTGAGAAGAGGGTTTATATAAGTGTGGCAGAAGACTAGCGGCGCAGCAGAGTTCTGAACAGATTGAAGAGGAAAGAGATGACTTTGAGGGAGACCAACAATGAGGAGATTGCAACAGTCGAGACAGGAGGTGACCAAAGAATGGATAAGAGTTTTAGTAGTATGTTCAAAGAGGAAGGGACAAATTTTGTTAATGTTATAGAGAAATAAATAACTTGTTTTAGCTATCTGTTGGATATGTGAGGGGAAGGAGAGGGGGAAATCAAAGAAGACCCCAAGGTTGCGGGCTGAAGAAATAGAAAGCAGAAGAGTGTTATCAACAGAGATAGAAAAAGGAGAAAGTGGGGGAGGAGATTTTAGGGGGGAAAATAAGAAGTTTAGTCTTGGCCATGTTCAGTTTTAGATGGTGGTGAGACATCCAGGCAGTGATGTCAGATAAGTAGGCAGAGATATGGTCTTGGAGTGAAAGAGGAATGTCAGGTGTAGATAGATAGATTTGAGAGTCATCAGCATAAAAATGATATTGAAAACTATGAGAAGAGATGAGGGGACCAACGGACTGTGTATAGAGTGAAAAGGAGATGGTCCTTGGGGTACACCAATAGAGGGATGGCAGTAGAGGAGGATCCACAGAACAAATACTGAAAGAGCAATGGGAGAGATAAGGAGAGAACCAGGACAGCATAGAACTCCTAAAACCAAGAGAGGACAAAGTATCGAGGAGTAGGAGGTGGTCAACAGTATCAAAAGCAACAGAAAGGTCAAGAAGAATGAGAACTGAGTAAAGACCCTTGGACTTAGCCACGAACAAGTGACTTTAGACTTGGCAAGAGCTGTTTCAGTAGGATGAAAGACATGGAAACCAGACTGAAGTGAATCTAGGAGGGCTTGAGAGGAGTGAAATTCAAGGCAGTGGAGGAGAACTGCACATTCAAGAAGTTTGGAAATGAAGGAGATGGGTTGATAATTAGAAGGACAAGTAGGGACAAGTGAAGGTTTCTTGAGGAGAGCATGCTTGAAGGCTGCAGGGAAAGTTGCAGTTGAGAGTAGAAGGTTGAGAATATGTGAAATGGAAGGGATGATGGAGGAGGAGATCAAGTGAAGGAGATGGGTGGGGATAAGATCAGAGAAACAGGTAAGGAATTTAGAGGAGGAAAAAAGAAGAACGGTTTCCTCATCAGAGATCTTAGACAAGGATGAAAGGGTAATAGAGGTTGAGGGGAAAAGTTTGTGTTGAAGAGGGAATGAAGAAGATTTAGTGGGGAATTGGAGTGTAATCTTATGGATTTTGTCATGAAAATAGTCGGTTAGGGTTTGGGCAGAAAGTGAAGAAGGGATTAGAGACAGAGGCAACTTAAGAAGAGAGTTGAGAGTAGAAAAGAGATGGTGGGGGGGTCACAGGCAAGAAAGCTAGTCAAATGGATAAAATAATTTTGCTTGGTGAGAGCACTGGCAGACCTGAAGGAAATAAGCATGAATTTGAAGTGAAAGAAGTCAGAAAGGGAATGGGATTTGAGCAAAGTGTGTTTGGCTGAACGGGCACAGGAGCGTAGGTAGTGGGTAGTTGGCCAGGGCTCGGGTGAAGTGCGCCTCACAGGAAATAGTATGGTTGGAGTAAGAGTATCCAGAGAAGAGGAGAGAACAGTATTATAGGAATTTATAGTCGCATCAACAGATTTAGTGGACAAAGTGGAAGAAAGAGGTGATAAGACAGTAGCGGAAAATGTCAGTGAATCGATAGCATGAAGATTTCTAAAAAGGTAGGAGGAGACTGGGCGAGATTGAAAGAGTAAACAATTAGAGAAGAAACAAGGCCAAGGCAGTGACCATGGTGATGAGTGGGGACAGAAGAACAAAGCTGGAGGTTGTATAAGGAGGTAAGGGAAAGGAGCTTAGATTCATAAGGGTCAGAAGGATTATCAATATGAAAATTAAAGTTACTAAGAATAAGGAAGAGGGAAGAAGAATCCAGAAATAAGGAAAGCCATGAGTCAAAGTCAGTGAGAAAGGTAAAAATGGACTTGTCAGGGGGTCGATAGATAACAGCAATCTGGAGATGTAAGGGATTAAAAAGACAAATGGAGTGGACTTCAAAAAAGGAAGAGTGAGACTGAGGTAGAAAGAGGAGTTGAAATTGGCACGAAAGAGAAAGCAGCAACCTGCCACTACCATCGCGGTCAGTGGTACAAAGAGTGTGGGAGAATTGGTAGCCGCTGTGACAGAGGGCAACAACTGAAGTAATGTCATCAGGGAGGAGCCAGTCTCAGTAAAAACTAGAAAATGGAAAGCGTGAGAGATAAAGAGATCATGGCTAAAGAGAAGTTTGTTAGAAATGGAATGAACATTCCATAAGACACATGAAAAGGGAGAGAGGAGGGGGAAAGGAGAGGGATATGGTTGTGATTAGGGTTGTAGAGAAAGGAACTAATATGGGCATGAGAGAAAAGTGAAGGTGAGCCAGGCTGAGATTATGAGTAATATCACCAGAAGACAGGAGGAGAAGAAGAGTGAGAGGGAGAGAGGAGATGGCATGGTGAAAACGGGGATGAGGTTGCTTTAAAGAGGAAGGAGAAGGATGAATAAGAGGAAGAAAAAGGTGAAGTTTAAGAGATGAGGAGAGGGTGGAGGACAAAATGGGGAAGGTGGGGAGAGGGTGAAAAGGAGGGGGGGTTTAGGTTGATAGAATGAGGGAAGAAGGTTAGGGAGAATCAGAAAAAGGAGCAAAAAGTGATGTGGAGCCATAAGAAGGGGAGGAGCAAATAAACCTAAGAAATGGCAGAGGGCAAAGTACAATTAGGAGAAAGGAGGGATTAGAAGTTAGTAAGTGAATAAGGATAAAAATAAAATAAAGTAAAATTACAAATAAGTAAAAGCAGGGCCGTACCGAGACTGAAATGTGCCCTGTGCGACTTGCACATAGGGTGCGCGCCACCCCCTCTCGCACCTCCATTTAGACACTTTATGGGGGTGCGTGGTGGGGGGCGCGTGCCCAATCTGCAAGTCCGGTCCCTCCCAGAGAGACCAGACCTGCTTAGTGTGCCAGCGTGCGAAGACTTAAGGGGCACATTTTGTCTCTCTACTACTGCCTGCCACCGAAAAAGTGGCGACGGCAGGCAACGGCAAAGAGCCAAAATGTGCCCTTTAAGTCTTTGCGCCCTGTGCAGCCGCACCGCTCGCACAGGGCTCAGAACAGTCCTGAGTAAAAGTCTTAAAGTGACACTGAACAATCAGATAAGGAAAATTTGTTTAGTAGAGGAAGTAATCTATTAACAGAGAGTACAGGCAACAGGCATTCCCTTATCACATGTAATCTATGAATCTATAAGCATATTTATACATTAGAGCCATCAACAATGGGCCAATACACGATATGTGAGTATTGACAACTGATTACAGGTATGTCCAGTTCTACTGCAATAGGAATGTAGGTCCAGTACTAACTGATTTTAAAAATTTTTATAAGGCTGGCAACAATCATATCCTGGCAATGTCCCAGTTTAGACTACCTCACAGTTCAATGGTGCAAATTAGTCAATTACCCATAAGCAACATTAACCAACTTAGATAGCCCTCAAGACTTCCATATCGGACACACTCTCTGTAGGCCACAGCCTCAGATTCTCATTTTTCCCTCTGGTGTCTCGATCCTCCTAGGCAGCAGTAGGAGCAGAGAAACCCCAATGCGCACCGGCAAGATTTTACAGATTCATAAACGTGTATAGGTTTCATTCTTTACAGCGTCTTTAACCCAACAAATCTTGCAGCATTCACCTGCATTCATTTCCTTCCACCATCTAAATTACAGCTTGGCTCACTGTCTGTCCACCTCCCTCTTAAAGCTGTCAGACTTTGTCTCCTCCTTTACCCTGCTGAACACAAGCAAGTCCATCGCAGTAGCACTGTGAGTCTCTGTGCTTTCACTGCTGAAACTGGATTTGAACTTTCAAAAAGTCAACAACTCGCTATGGTAAGTACTGCAAGATATAATTTATCCACGGATTACACTTCATTTGAAGTTCTATATTGTACATGTTTTACAGCTTAATACATTCAAAGTAAAAATTTACTTAAAGGGCTTTTATCCTGCTCAAATACTAAGGCAGCTTATCATTCTTCCATATTTAGATACTCACACTGCAAAATTATTTAGACCCAATTAAACCATTACCTAGCTTATCTTTGTAATGCTTGTTGTTGCTTTTATAACTGTCCATCTATTTTAAATTTCTTTATTTATATTTTCCAACAAAATACAAAAGAAGAAAAAACAAATTATAATAAAATTAAAATACAAATATTTCTCTTTAACATGAAATAAAATAACAAGGCTATTCACAGCCTACCCCATCCTGTCCATCCCAACATCTTGCGATCATCAAGGGCTATATAAAAAGAAAATCAGCTAAAGGCTTGCAAGGCCTACAAAGGCTATGGAACCTCAAACACTCCACTACTTAATCAAAATGAAGCCAAAATAATTTTGACTAATAACCCTTATTAAATCTCATATCGTGCTTTGGAAATGTAATTCTGCAGGGGTTTCCACTTGAGAAGAGTGGAGGATGTAAAGATTCTACCACACCGTGGCATTTGCTCATATTTGCAGCATAAGCACAAGCGGTTCCACCATGCATGCCAATTAAGCTCTGCAGTATGTTTCCATTAGAAATGACAAGATGTAGGGCCACTCCCAACATGAAATCAAATAAAAACTGACAATCCCTCTGTAATGACGAGATTCCAATTGCTGACTGAAAAACGACCATAGACCAGGAGAGAGTGGCCCTGAATCCTAGCACCTCTTGAATGTGATTCCATATTGAAACCCAATAAGACTGAATGTTAGGGCAATCATACACCACATGTCTCAAAGTGCCGACATCTCCCCGACAAGACCAACACTCATTCCCAGTGCCTTATCCCATTTAGCGACCTTTACTGGAATAAAGGATGCTCTGTGCGCAAAGAAGTACAAAGCTTGTGAGACAGAGGCAGACTGAGAAATCCTATTTATCTTGCTCCTGAATTTTGTCCAAGTTTCCAGAGAAAGAATTTCCCCAGTGTCATGTTCTCAAATTCGTTGAACTCCAATGGACTGTTGTTCTGGACCACCAATTTATAGTAATAAGAAGCAACCCTAGAGGCCATATGCGCTAACTCTATCCTATTCAACATCCCCACATCGTCAGATAAGGATGTAATATCCAAATGGGATTTTTCTATACAATTCCTCAGCTGAAACCACTGAAAATATAGGGACTTAGACAAATCAAATTCATTTTGTAGAGAGGCAAAAGATTTCCACTTGGCATCCATTATCAGTTGGCCCATGCTCCAGATGCCCTTGCTAAACCATTGTTGCCATGAAAATGAACTTTGATTGATTTTAAAAAAAGGACTATGCCAAATGGGTATTTGTTTCGAAAGGCAATCCTCTTTAAGAATTGCATTTGCTAGCTGTTGAAAAGCCTTCTGAGTGTCCATTATATCCCTATGAGACTTCAACCTCTTAAACGACACCATGCCGAGAAGGAGATTTAAGGGAAAAGGAGCACTTAATCTCTCTTCTAGTTCCAGCCATACTGGATGTATACCTACGGCCCCCTCCACCCATCGTGAACCTTGCTTTAGCAAAACAGCACAGTGATAGGCCTGAAAGTCAGGGAAATTCACCCCTCCCTCCTCTTTTTTAGATTTAAGTTTCCTAAGAGCAATTCTAGGCGGTATATTTTTCCATAAAAATTGAACCAGAATCCTTTCAATTTGATGATAAATTTTACTTGTAAGAAAAACTGGTAACATTTCTAGTATATAATTCATTTTAGGAGTGATATTCATTTTTATAGCTTCAAGATGACCCCACCAAGAAAAATAGACCGGCGACTTCTTTGCTGTTATATTACGGACTGTAGTTAGGATCTCCTCTTCATTGTACTGTAGGGTTGCGTTAAGTGGTAGCAATAGCGAACTCCCAAATACTTCACCATCTTAGGCTCCAATACAAAAGAAAAATCCTCCAGATCCTTCTTATACACTCTTGAGTTCAAAGGAAATATGACAGACTTTTGACCAATTGATTTTATAGCCAGACAATCCTGAGTATTTATCTATCAATTCCAAAATGTCTGGTATAGATGTAGGCATGGTGAAAAGCAGCAGATCATTGGCATATGCAGATAGTTTAATTTCCATGCCAGCAACAGAGACACCTTTAACCGCGAGGCTTTGCCTTATCAATAGGGCCAGAGGTTCCAAGGCTAGATTGAAAAGAATAGGAGAAAGAGGACAACCCTAATGGGTACCACGCCCAAGAAGAAATTCTCTAGACTGAGTCGCATTCATAGACGTTTGTGCACTTGGTCTCACATACATAAGTTTGATTAGGTTGCAGAAACCCTCACCAAATCCAAACCACTTCAGAACAGGAAACAGAAAAGGCCACTCTAGCCGATCAAACACTTTCTCTGCGTCTAGCGAAAGTCCCACAAGAGGGTCCTCTATTTCCTCCGTACCTTCTAAAACATGACAAAGAACTCTGGCATTATCAGCTATGGAGCATCCCTCAGTGAAGCCACATTGGTCCGGGTGAATCAAAGAAGGGAACAATTTGGAAAGACGACCAGCTAAAATGATTGCAAAAATTTTATAATCAGCGTTTAACAACGAAATTGGCCGATAATTACTAACTAACTGAGGGTCCCTCCCAGGTTTTTCAAGAACAACAATGTTTGCAGAGGCAAACGCTCCAGTCTTTGTCACATTGTCCAGAAGAAGTCCATAATATTGTTGAAGATATGGCCCTAAGGTTTTCAAAAAGGTTTTATAGAATTCAACCGAAGGCCGTCTGGTCCGGTAGTCTTGCCCACTTGCATGGAGTCAATAGCCTGAATAATTTCCATGGCTGTAATCTTCTTATCTAAATCTGCAGCAGCTTCTTCGTCTAACACCGGCCTTTGAATATTATTTAGTAATCTATCAAACTCCTTCTCGGAGAAATCTATCTCTAGGGAGTATAACTGAGCATAAAAGGTCTCTGCAATGTCAGGGTCCTTGACAATCAATTGTTGCACCTGAAGATCCCTTAAAGCTGTGACGCGTGAAGCTTCCTTACGACCCTTTAACGAGTTAGCTAGCAACCGTCCAGCTCTGTTACCTTCCAAGTAGTATCGTCCTTTCTGTCCTTGAATATTCTGTGAAGCCTCAGTGGTCAAAATCGAGTTATATCTAAATCTAAGGTGCTGCAATCTTATCAGAATATTAGGATCAGTTTTCTGACATAAAATGAGTTCTCCCACTTTAATCTGCTTGTCTAGTGCACCAGGTTTTGCATTACGCTGTTTTGCCTGCTTTATAGCAAAACTGGCAATGGTGGCACACATACTAGCTTTGAAACCTTCCCACCATGCCCACCCTGAGGAGTCTTGAGGTAAATTGAATTGAAAATACTCCTCTATAGCCACCAGAATGATCTCACAAAATTCTGGACTGGTCAGAAGAGTCCTATGAAATTGCCAACGTGAGTGAGATTGATAGCTGGTTGAGTCAAATAGGGTGAATGAGATTGCGGAATGATCAGAGATGTGAGCTGCATGAATGTTGGATTCAATGATTCTAGAGCAAAGTCCCTTGGAGACTAGGAAAAAGTCAAAATGCGATAATGAACCATGAAGAGGAGAAAAGAAAGTGAAGTCTTTGTCAGTAGGGTGCTGCAACCGCCATATGTCTATCAGGCCCAATTCCTGCATTTGATATACAAGAATCGGGTGAGCCTTGGGGTCCCTAACGGTTCTCACTGGACTCCTATCCACCAATGGGTCTAGCACGAGGTTGAGATCTCCCCCCAGAATCAGCAGAATAGTCGGATACCTGGACACCTCCTGTGCCAAGGCTGCAACGGAGCAGAAAAAAGTAGGGCAATCAATGTTAGGAACAAAAATATTAATTAAGGCTAGTTCATTGGATCCAATTTTAATGACCACCATTGTCCACCGTCCATCAGTATCAGACCTGATTTGAATAACCATGGGGGATAAAGCTTTCCTCACTAAAAACACTACCCCATTTTTCTTATGATGGGCAGCAGAAAAAGCCACTAGTGAAAAGGGGTTTATATCTAGTTTTAACGACTCCTTCATATTAAGTGTGTCTCCTGTAGCAGCAAGATGTCAGCACTTTCTTTCTTACCATACAAGAGAATCTTTTTCCTCTTAATGAGATTGTTGATGCCCTTAACATTCAGTGAAATTATCTTAAAGGAAGACATATTGACAATATAACACAGATTGCCAGTCATATGTTGTAAAAACATACCAAATTGTAGCATATAGTTTTACCATTGTAGAACAACACCTTAAATGCCCTCAGAGTGATAGCTGCACTTATAGCCCAGAAAAGAAAACCCAAAAGAAAAAGCCACCAGTTAACCCTAGTCCCTGCACCTGATTGCTCACAGTAAGAACACATAATTCTGAAAAACAAAACACCAAAACCACCAATAAAACACACACAACTCAGTGGGACAAGACAGATAGAGAGGGCAAAATGATCTAGTAATTCCTACTTCTTTGTCACGTAAAATATTGCATCTTGCCCACCACCCACAACAAGAATAGAGACAATGTACCCAAACCTAAGACACCAGAGCAACATGGCAGGGCAGCCCCCATCAAATCAGTGTATGACGTAGAAGACCCCAACCTAGTACAGAAGGGCCATCCCGCTCTTTCAAGCCCCATTACTCTCTCGACCGCCTTAGACATCACAGACAATGTAGAACACAAAAGAAGAAAGAGAGAAATGACAGGAGAAACTTCTTAACCAGGATAGTATCCTGGAGCTCCTTCAAAAGAGACAGATTGAATATCACAGTATATAACAATACTGCATGATTAAATGTCACTTCTGCATGGATAATCCTCCACTACACGACCTCAGACCAGTCAAACCAGTCAAACGCCCATGATAGCAAGCGCCGTAGAACTTAGAAAATAAGAACTACAAGGTAGATTTCACTGCATCACCGCCGCCTCTTTGTCTTCCAAAAATGCACACGACTCCCCTGGATCATCAAAAGTCCTGGTCTGGTTGTGCAGCTTGACTCTCATGTGGGCAGGATAGAGCAGCCCAAACTGGGCCTGCAGTTGTAACAAGTGTGGATGCAGCACCAGAAAGCACAGTTACTTACCTGTAACAGGTGATCTCTGGGAACAGCAGGAATTAGTCCTCACATATGGGTACGTCGGTACCGACGGAGCCTGCGCGGGAAAGCTCCCCAGCCTTTCAGATGAAAGGCTTTTGGGGCCTCCCACTGCACATGTGCGCTGCCTTCCTGCCTTCCTGACCAGCTCTCTTCAGTTCGAGTTTAAAGCTGAGACAATAGAGAGAGGAAAGGAAGATAGATAGATAGAGATACAACTCCTAGGGGAGGTGGGTGGGTTGTGAGGACTAATTCCTGCTGTTCCCAGAGATCACCTGTTACAGGTAAGTAACTGTGCTATCTCCAGGAACAAGCAGGAATAAGTCCTCACATATGGGGACTCCCTAGCTAAGATGCCTGGGAGATCCCCCTCCAAGGGTAAACCATCTTCGTATGGATCTCAGGCATCCATCCAGGGAAGGTGGGCAGGAGTTGTTTAAGTATGGAACAGGTGTTTGAGGACAGCCTGACCAAACAAGGCATCCCGGCGGGAGTCCTTGTCCAAGCAGTAATGGGCTGTGAAGGTATGAACCGAGGCCCAAGTGGCTGCTCGACAGATCTGATCTATGGACACAGAGTGAAGATGAGCCATAGAAGTAGCCATGGCTCTCACATTGTGAGCTGTGACATGGCCTTCCAGAGAAATGTTCTTACTCTGGTAAGCAAAAGAAATACACTGAGCAATCCAATTGGAAAGTGTACGTTTGGTGACTGGAAGTCCCAAATGAGAAGGATCAAAGCCAAAAAAGTTGGCAAGACTTTCGAAGTGGCTGAGTCCTGTTGAGGTAAAAGGCGAGAGCTCTTTTACAGTCAAGAGTATGAAGGTTCCTCTCTGCACTGGATGCATGAGGAGCCGGGAAAAAAACAGGTAGATATACCTCTTGATTAAGATGAAAAGGCGAGACCACTTTAGGCATAAAGTGGGGATTCGTCCTAAGGACCACCTTATCATGATGAAATCTGGTATAAGGTGGATTAGCCAACAAAGCTTGCAGTTCACTGATGCGGCGAGCCGAAGTGACTGCAATAAGGAAAAGAACCTTCCAGGAAAGAAATTTCAGGGAGGTAGATACCAACGGTTCAAAAGGTGGCTTCATAAGTTGACCCAGAACTAGATTCAAGTCCCATGCCACCGGAGGAGGTCGGATGGGAGGCTTAGTGAGGGTCAAGCCTCTCATGAATCTTGCTATAAGAGGATGAGAGGAGACAGGTTGTCCATTTATAGGTTTTAAGGATGCTGCAATAGCACTTAAATGGACTCGTACTGAATTCGTCTTGAGGCCTGCATTGGAAAGATGCAGGAGATAGTCTAGTAGAGAATTCAAAGGAAGCGCAAGAGGGTCAAGACCCTGTTGCGCACACCAAATGGAAAAACGTTTCCATTTGAAAGCATAGGAACGCCTAGTAGAAGGTTTCCTAGAGGCATGAAGGATATCTTTCACTGGTTGGGAAAGATTAAACTCATGAAGGCTTAAGCCTTCAGTAACCAAGCTCGGAGATGTAGGGACTTGGGGTTTGGATGCCACAAAGTCCCCTGCTCCTGAGACAGAAGGTCTGGTGCAGCTCCCAGGTCCAGGGAGGAGCCCTGGGAGAGCTGTAAAAGGAGAGGGAACCACACTTGGCGTGGCCAGCGTGGAGCTATGAGGATCATGGATCCGTGATCCCTCTGTAATTTGAACAGAGTCTTGGGAATCAAAGGAATGGGTGGAAAAGCGTACAGGAATTCCTGACCCCAATGTAGGAGAAAGGCATCGTTGGCCTGAACTCCCTGACACGGAGTCCTGGAACAGAACCGGGGAAGTTTGGCATTCCACGGACTTGCAAAGAGGTCTATGTCCAGGGTCCCCCATTCCTGAAAGATTCTGCGTATCTGGTCCATATGTAGGGACCATTCGTGTGGGAGCAGAACTCGACTGAGTCTGTCTGCCTGAGAGTTTTGAACTCCTGGAAGATATACTGCCAGAAGATGAATTTGGTGCTCTCTGGCGAAGGCCCATAATCTGAGAGCTTCGTTGCAAAGCGACAGAGAGCCCGTCCCTCCTTGTTTGTTGACATAAAACATGGCTACCTGATTGTCTGTTTGGACTAGGACAGTCAGGTTGACAAGGAGGGTGTGGAAGACTGTGAGGGCAAGGAAGATTGCTCGCAGTTCCAGAAGGTTGATGTGAAGGGTGGTCTCCTGAGGAGACCAGGTGCCCTGAGTGGAGAGGTGCTGGAGATGAGCTCCCCACCCTGCTTGGGAGGCATCTGTTGTGAGGGTTGCTTGGGGCAACGAAGGTTGGAAGGGGATCCCCAACAACAGATTTTTGGAGGATGTCCACCACTGGAGAGACCAAAACAGTCGTTTTGAGGTGAGTATTTGGTCTGAGAGCAGTCCTGATGCTTGAGACCACTGGGTGGCCAAGGTCCATTGAGCTGCTCTCATATGAAGACAAGCGTAGGGCACCACATGTACCGTGGAGGCCATGTGGCCCAGAAGCTGCAGCATTTCTCTGGCTGACAAGTGACTTCTGGACTGAGCCTGGGAGGCCAAGCTTATTAGTCTTTGGCCTCGGACCAGAGGGAGGTAGGCCCTTGCAGTGGTGGAGTCCAATTGGGCCCCTATGAATTCCAGAGACTGAGTAGGGATGAGTTGGGATTTGGGAATGTTTACCACAAGTCCCAGATATTGAAGAATACGCCTTGTGCGGTCCAGAGACATCTGGGCTTCTGACTGAGATGGAGCTCGGATGAGCCAGTCGTCCAGATATGGGAAGACAAAGATTCCCATGCCTCTGAGAAATGCGGCCATTTTGTGAAGACTCTTGGAGCAGAGGCCAGACCGAAGGGTAGTACTCTGTACTGGAAATGTTTTCCCTGGAACAGAAATCTTAGATATTTTCTGTGGGATGGATGGATGAGTATATGAGTGTACGCATCCTTGAGATCTAGAGAACAAAGCCAATCCTGACTCTGAAGGTATGGAAGGAGAAGGCCCAGAGAGAGCATTTTGAATTTCTCCTTGAATAGAAACCTGTTCAATTCTCTCAGATCTAGGATAGGTCTGAAGCCCCCTGTCTTCTTTGTTATGAGAAAGTAAGGGGAGTAGAAACCTAAACCCTGTTGTGGAGGAGGAACCTCCTCTATTGCCCCTTGGGCAAGAAGAGAAGAGACTTCCTGACCCAACAGGGTCAGAAGAGATGGGGGAGAACTGAATTGCCTCACCATGGTATGGGGAGGAAGGCTGGAGAAATGAAGTTTGTAGCCCTCCCGGATAATAGAGAGGGTCCATTGCTCTGATGTGATTTGTTCCCATCTGGGAGCAAAATGAGCTAGCCTTCCAGGAATGGTGAGGGGCTCTGGTTGTTCTAGAGCCAGAAACGGCAAGTTCTCTAGAGGCAAGTCAAAACCCCTGAGGGGGTGGAGCCTGCTGGGGTGTAGCAGACACTGCAGGCTTTGACTTTACCTGCTTAGATTGTTGACGCTTAGCCGCAAAGCGAGGCTGAGCAGATTTCTGGCCAGTATTTGTGGGAAATCTGGCCTTTTTATAGTAAGGCCTTTTAAAAGACTTCTTTTTGGCAGGGGTAGAAGTAGACTTGGAAAGTCTATCTAGAGTGGCATTTTCTGCATCCATTTGAGCAGCTTTAATCTGCCAGTCTTCCCCAAATAAGTTCTCACCGGTACAGGGCAGATTCCTGAGGCCATCTACAACCCAGGGTTCTAGGTCAGAAGCCTGGAGCCAAGCGAGACGTCGGGCTGCAATAGCAATTCCCGAAGCTCTGCCTGCAACTTCAAAGGAATCAAAGGCTGCCCTGTTGGAGAACTTGGAGACCTCTGAAAGTTGTGTCACCATAGAAAGGAAGTCCGCCCTTTGATCATCAGGGATAAAGGGGGCAAAATTCTGTATTTTTAGGGCAAGTTGTCCAAGAAACATGCCCATATAAAGGCTATAAGAATTGATCCTGGCTATAAGCATACTAGCCTGGAACATCTTTCTTCCAAAAGAGTCTAGGGTCTTACATTCTCGCCCTGGAGGGGTAGAAGAATGCCTTTTAGGACTCTTTATTTTCTTCATGGCAGACTTCACCACAATAGAGTGGTGAGGCAGCTGAGTTTTCTGGAACCCAGGCGAAGGAGGGACCCGATACATGGTGTCCAACCTACGGGAATGGGGAGACAGTGTTAAAGGAGTCTCCCACAAATCCATCAAGTGTTCTTGAAGGATTTCATGGACAGGCAGAGTGACTGCCTCTTTAGGAGCTTTTGAGTATCCTAAAATGTCCAATTTTTTTGATCTGGGTTCTTTTTCAGAAGATGTAGCAATAGAAAGTGCTTTAGCTACATCAACAATGAAATCCTGAAAGGATAAATCCTCTGGAGGAGACATCCTCCTCTTTGGAGAAGAGGGCTCCTCAGGAAGAGTAAGCTCAGCAGAGTCATCAGAGGAATTGAATTCATCAGAAGAATCTGAGTCTTCCCTCTGTACTGCCAATGTACGATACGCATACCGATCGGTATCGACATCGGGCATATCGGGCATGGGATCGGTACCAGGCGAAAGCCTGAATCCGGCATGCGGAACCGATAGACGTTTGGAAGTCGATGGTCTCGGTTCCGGTGTGGATACCGGAACCGGGGTCGGTACCGATGAAATCGGTACCGAGGGCGTCGCAGCCTTAATGAAAGCCAGAACGGCCTGCTGCATGGTCTGGACAGTACTGCCCATAGACGCCACTACTGCCTGGATGTCGGTACCGGTATGGGCCGGTACCCCAGAGCAGTCCAACAGGTGATCGGTCGAGGCCGTGCCATCGATGTCAACCTGTGACCCCATGATTGCTTTGGAGGCCGGAACCTCCCGCCGGGGTTTTTTGGCCTGGGCAGAATCCTCGAACTCAAAATTGAGAGCCTCTCGATCTTTAGAAAGAAATTTGCTTTTAGAGGATTTGCCCACAGAAGTTTTGGTTACCTGAGATCCATCCGGAGAGGAAGACCTGGATGACTGTGATGCTTCTGAAGGAAACAGCACATGGAGCTTGTTGGCCCGGTTCTGCAAACCACGTTTAGACATCTGGGTGCAGGATGGGCAGTCCGGTATGGAGTGTTCAGGTCCCAAACATTTGAGACACCATTCATGGGTGTCTGTGACAGAAATGACAGCACTGCATTTGGTACATTTTTTAAAACCAGGGACTGGCTTCTCCATGAGGAGAATTTGTGTAGGCCTTAAGGCCTAACAACAGGTACCAAACTGTGCTGAAAAAAATAAAAAAAGTATTTTTTTTTTTTTTTTAAAGAAAGAAAGAGAGACCGGCGATACCGGTTTCGGTATGGGGAAGGCAGGTACGCGGTCTAAAGAAAAACAACAAATTTAACAATTTCTTCAGCGGTGACAGGAACACGACCTGCTGGCTCCGCGGAAAAAGAGAAACTGAAGAGAGCTGGTCAGGAAGGCGGGAAGGCAGCGCGCATGTGCAGTGGGAGGCCCCAAAAGCCTTTCATCTGAAAGGCTGGGGAGCTTTCCCGCGCAGGCTCCGTCAGTACCGACGTACCCATATGTGAGGACTTATTCCTGCTTGTTCCTGGAGATAACTCTTTCTCCGATCCACCGTTGCCTTCGCAAAGTCTGGGAAAAACAGGAGTTTGTGTCCCTGATATTCCAAAGTTGAAAGTGCTCTGGCTGCTCCCATTATTTGCAATACGTGGAGTGGAGGAGTAGCCTAGTGGTTGGGGCAAGGTACTTCAGGCTGGAAGGTTGGGGGTTCAAATCCCACTAGAGGACAGCAACCTTGGGCTGGAAGGACTGGGGTTTCTAGTCCCACAGGTGCTCCTTGTGGTCTTGGGCAAGCCACTTAACCCTCCATAGCCCACGTTCCCTGTAAAATAGTTATCTCCAAGTTATAATATCCTGCTCAATGTAATTTCAGTTTGTTCAATGTAAACCACACTGATGCAGAATAGCGCAGTATATAAGAGAATGTAAATAAATAAATAAAAATACTCGTTGGAACCACAAGACTTTCAAGATAATTGGGCATGGGTGCCTGCCCATGGCCACTTACTGAGTAGGCACTCGATGGGTGTGCTTGATCTCAAATGGCATGGTAAACTGCAATTTTAACACACCCAGAATCATGACCTGCAGAAAGGATACCATATCAGGGCCCTCTGCTCCCTCAGGAACTCACAGTATTCTTATGTTGTTCCTCCGAGAGCGATTGTTACCGTCTTCCATTTCTTTTTGCAGTGATCAAATCAGCTTAACCTGCTTCTCAATGGCCTTAAGCCTTTCCTCATGCAATTCCACCACATTCTCTATCTTCTCCAAATGAGCTGTAATTGACTCCAAAGAAGTTCTCAATGCATTGATATTTTCCTGCATTGCACATAGCGACTCTCCAATCTATTTGACCAAGTCTTTGACTGCCCAAATCTCAGCCAGGAGCTCCTGCAAGGTCTCAGGACAATCTCGGATGACAGCCATCTTGTGAGGAGAGAGAGGTTCCGTTTTGGTTCTCTTTGTGCTGGTGCCTTGAGATACCTGGTATTCCAGCCGCATCTGTTTGGGGCCTGACATATCCGGGATCGAATGATATCAAGTAGGTAGGAACTATTTGATTAAAGACTGCAGAAGTCAGGATTCTTGCCTGTTGCCCTCCGGAGCCCTGCACTTACAAGTCCATCTTGACCAAAAGCCAGGCTCCACCCCCTATAACTGTCCATCTTGAGTTATTGCAATAGATATTGTGGAATCCCATTAAATACAAAAAGAGTTTTACTAACATAATAACCCACTGTAGCCTTCTCAAATGAAATATAACTCACCATTCATTTAGATATAACATTTTTTCCAGCTTTGATGACTTAAATAAAGACCTGGCGGATAATCTGCATAGAGAGGCAGTTACAACTCAGACTGCCTTACAGATCAAATTAAATGGGCCATTTGGTCTTTATCTGGCAGTTATCTACTATGGTGCTATGGGGCCCTTTAACTAAACACACAACTTAGCACGTACTATTAGCTGTGGTAAGTTACCGTGGTGGCTTGACATGAGGAGGTAATTTTAGGCACCCAGAATGTTGCTATCTTAAGACTGTTCTATAAACAAAAGCAGGAATCTACTTGTCTATTAAAATAGGGATGTGAGTGGTCAATAATGCACATTAAATCTAAGCGTGATCACCTACAGAAGCCCTATTACTGGCATAAATGCCTGTGCCAAGATTTTTAAAGAATGTGCATAAATGATAGTATTTGAAAATACGCATGTAAATTTTCACTTCATCCCTGTGCATCACCACAGGGAACATATGAGTGCACCATCAGCCTGACGCACATGCTGATAAAGTAGTGTCTGACCACAGCATGTATGTAAAGGCCCATGCATACACGCAAGTCATTGAAAATACATGATTTATGCACATTGATGGCATGTGACCTTACGTAGATCCTTATAAAATTACCTCCTTAGAGGGTACCTAGAGTGTTCTTTAAGGCATCTATATTAATCCTATTTTATAAAAACATGTGGTGTTTTGCTGTAAGTTGGTGAAAGAAAGCATATCAAATTCATAAAGTAAAATAAAAAATGTTCATGTTCATTAGAACTCTCAAATGTGTGCTAATTGTCCACAGGTAATAGTTCATAGATAAATATGTGTTAAATTAATTTAACTTGCACTAAATTTTAGGGGTATGAAGTCATGAAGCTCCGAAAATCCGTCGATCGGGCCCAGGTGCGGAGGGGGTCCCCACTGCCCAATCCAGGTCATGGCAGGCCAGCCATAGATTGGGCATCGGGGAAAAGGGAGGCCGAGGATGCAGGAGTCGGGGGCACCTGTGGGGAGGACATCCTCGCAGGTGGCAGGGGCATGCCGGGCTGTCCTCGGGCCCGATTCTGGTCAGCGGTCCAGAATTGGATCCAAACAGATCCACGTTGCTCGTTTGTTTCATTTGTACATCTAAATATTTAGGGGCATATTTACTAGTGCACAAGTAATGCACGTTTGTGGTGCAAAAGTAGTGTGGAGGTCTGTCCTAATTTTAGGTTGTGTGTGCACACATCCCTCAGTCATTAGTGCATGGCTAACATACTGCATCACGCTAACTAGCACACAAGTGTACTTACAGTAACACCATCCCTTGAGGTCATGTTAATTGCACTCATGGTAACAGCAATATTTGCAATTAGTGCATGCCCAAAACACCCACACTAACCATGATGCACCATGGATGAATATTTGATACATTTTATATAAACATTTTTTGAGACAAAAGAGAGTTGATAAAAAAATAAAAATATATATTTTTAGCAAACCACATCTTTTTATGATCTATTTTTGCATTTGTGGTTGAGTTTTACTGCATTCAACTTATCCTTTGAAATTTATATTAGTCATGCATACCCCTACTAAGGGGGCATTAATTATCAACAGTCTTTTTATTTTAATAGGCATGGAGTTACATAATGAGCATTGATAAAGTTAACATGTTAACCTTTAGTAAACATGCCCTCTTCTAAGGCATGCTAACAAACCGAATGTTTCATTATGAATTCACATTCTTAGTCATGAATAATCTACTTATCTACCACAGTATAATTTTATACTATTCTCTCTTTTACTAAACTTACCTAATTTTTATGGAAGTAATTTCCCATTACCTTCAGTGATGATCTTTCATATTTTCTCTTCTAAATGCATCAATGACTTTGATTGCAATTCATGTAGAACTTAATATCAGAACTATCAATGCATACCCCTGAGTGCAATAAATATATGAGTTAAAAAATGAAGATCTTCTAGCATGACTCAGAACTCTGTAAATTTTAATGCCAGACAAGGTTTGACTGTTCCTATTACCTCTTTGTACATGTAGGTGTGCTTGAGATGGAGCAAGGGTCATCACTAGTACTTGATACTGTTGCCATCCACCCATTTACTTGACACTAAGGGGATCATTTACTAGTGGCTAGTAAATGACCTCCTACATTTTTTGTTATTCTGTTTGTCTGAATTTTACCCATTCCTTCAACTCTCCATTATCTCTAGCTTCAGAAGACTCTGTATCCTGGCAAATTGGGTACTTCCATGATAAAAGTGACAAAGTGCTGTGGCTTTCATAAACAAAAGCTTCTACTAAAAGAGTGAATACTTTGAGTTGTGCTTCTGAAAGCACTGTTTGGAAAGTTGAGCTACACTTACTGGTGCTCATTCTTTCTCCTCTTGGTACATTCATGTGGCATTTACCTTAATACATTGATGTGTTTCTTATTTTTATAAAACCAACACTTTTGCTGCGTTCCTTTCTTTCTAATTGCATCCTCTTATTTATTCATATGACAGTGAATTCTTATCCCTTGTCAGTTCTACAAAGGAGAAAGCATGAAAACGAGTAATCTCATGAGGAGAAAAAGAGAAAAAAGAACCATTCAGTAAGTAAAAACAGGCAATGTGAAATTGCCATTAAAATAAAAAGAAGTGACAAAGATGGTGTGGTGATAAACCATTAGAAAGGTTTCTTTTTCTGTTTTCCATTTTATTATACCATACATTGCACATTATGGGCCTGATTCTGAAATGCGGGTTTCGGGGCTACAGGTCCCGCAAGCTGTCGGTGCCCAATTCCTCCTCCAGTTCTCCCTGTACATCCTGTGCATCAGGACGGGGAGAGCCGGTAGGGGGCGGAGCGGGGGTGAGTCAGCCCAAAAGGACGTACAGGGCTGTTTCAGGTCACGGCCCTGTATGTTCTGCCAGGCTCATGGGGACATGCTGCTTATTCCACTTCAAAGGTGGAATAAGCTCCGAAAATCCGGCGATCGGGCCCAGGTGCGGAGGGGGTCCCCGCCGCCCAATCCAGGTCATGGCAGGCCAGCCATAGATTGGGCAGCAGGGAAAAGGGAGGCCGAGGATGCAGGAGTCGGGGACACCTGCGGGGAGGACATCCTCGCAGGTGGCAAGGGCATGCTGGGCCGTCCTCGGGCCTGATTCTGGTCAGCGGTCCAGAATCGGGTCCAAACAGATCCATCTTGCTTGGGGCTGTCCCCTGAATCGGGCTCCACATGTACATTGACCTTAGATTTGATGTTTTCACAGCATTAGGTGGAGTAATCCATTAACATTTATTTATTTTTCATTTTTTTTGTTTCACTATTGATGGAAAAAAAATAAAAGCACAAAATAATTTGCCAGGAAGAGAATAGCAAAAAATGACAAAGTGATCCACAGCTGCAGAAATATTCAAACACCCACAGAATCTGACCTAAACCTTAGACTAGCATGTCAATAAGTCCATAGATAGGCAAAGATATTAGGGTTGTTTTATTTTAAAAAAGGAAACAAAAAGCCTTTTACAAAATGGATGGCAGAAAGAAATTTTTCAAATGTTGCAATAGAGCTGAGGTAAACAGGTGGGAAAGGAATGACTGCAGTACATACACGTTAGAGAACATTCTGAGTTGAGCTACAATGGTAGAGTGATAGCTAACCTAATCTACCATACAGATGTGTTTCCTGAACTGAATCCTGATTTGTCATACTAAAGTGTTTCTCGAATAGTTTGCTGAAAAATAGCTATGTAGTGGAGCAGTGTTTCATGGCTAGGTGGCTTGTACAATCATATATTAAACCCAAAAGAATGAACTAGTCCTAGTTCTTCATCCTTTTCACCTATGGATGTAAAAACTACAAATCCATAAATACAAAGGAAATTTATTTTGTATTTTATTTATTGTGATTAATCAATCACCTTTTTGACGAGTTTCACTCAAGGCAATGTACAAGAGGATTAAACAGACTGTAATAAGTGAGGAAACTAGCTGTGGTACTTATGGACTTACAATTTGAGAATACAGAAAAAAATATTTAGGCGTGGCAGCAGGGGGACACATTAGGTGTATGGGAGGGTACAAGAAAAAGCAACATTTCTATCATATCATAGCCCCTCCACTTGCTTTTAAATAAGCAACACTAGAAATATTTCCAAAATCCTTCTGTTCTTTTTTTAAAATTTTATCTTTATGCAATTTTACAATACCACCAAGAATACAATCTTGTACAGAAACTGGGATATGATTAACAACCAATATCAAAAGGAAAATAAATTTCTAGGAAAAGGGAAATACAATCAATCCCACTCTAGCTCACCACAAAAGGGATCCAAGTACAGGAAAATCACCTATAAAATTAACAAAAAGATAAATAACATAGGCCAAGTAACTCATAGTAACATTGTAATATAGTATATGATGGCAGATAAAGACAGTATGGTCCATCTAGTCTGCCCAGCAAGGTGGTAAGAGTAGGTGCATCTGCCGCTCAGTACAGGTCACCCTCCCCATGCCTTTGTTTAGGCGTGTACCCACCGCTTTGTGTAGGTCACCCTTATTTGCTGAGATATAAGAGTGAGTTATGTTTATTTTGATTTTAACCTGTTGCTATAAAGGGATCCTCTGTGTCTGTCCCATGCCATTTTGAATTCTGTCACTGTATTTGCCCTCACCACTTCTAGCGGCAAGAATCTACCACCCTTTCAGTGAAAAATTATTTCCTGACATTGCCTTTCAGTTTACCCCATTGCAGCTTCATTTTATGTCCTCTAGTTTTACAGCTTCCCTGTCTTTGGAAGAGGTTTGTTTGCTCATTAATACTCTTTAAGTATTTAAAAGTCTGAATCATATCTCCCCTGTCCCTCCTGTCCTCCAGAGTATATATATTTAGGTCTTCAAGTCTCTTCTCATACGTCTTCTGATGCAGGCTCCAAATCATTTTGGTTGCTTTCCTCTGAACCATTTCCAGTCTTTTTATATCCTTTGTGAGATATGGTCTCTAAAACGGAACACAATATTCCAAGTGAGGCCTTTCTGTTCCTTGAGGAGTGCTTTCCAGAGTTCTCCCAAAAGGTGATTTTTGCTGAATTTGCTGCTTAACTGTGAGTGTCATCTGTCTGCCTATTTGTCTCCACATATTTATCTATCTATTTTCCCTTATTGGTGGGTTCCCTTACCTACCCTATTGCTGTAGAGTTTTAAACTATCTTTCTCTTAGTCTACCTGAGTGACTACCCCTCCCCCCTGCTGAGGTATTGTTGTAGACCTCCATTTCCTGTTCTGCATGTGGGCTTGCTCAGATTGCCTTTCTGTTCCTTGAGATGAGGAGTGCTTTCCAAAGCTCTCCCAAAAGGTGATTTTTGCTGAATTTGCTGCTTAACTGAGTTCTATCTGTCTGTCTGTCTCCACATATTTATCTATCCTTTTGCCCTTATTGGTGGGTTCTCTTACCTACTCCATTGTGTGTGCCCACAGTTCAGGAACAGCCTACTGGCCAGAGACACATAGGTTCCCGCCCACCCTACCCCTCACCCCACCCACCCCAGGGGCTACATTGCATATATAGTGGTCACATACTGCCATCTATCGTTCCTAACTTGGGTTAAAGCCCACATCTTCTTCAACTTTTCTTATTATTATTCTTCCTCTTCTGGGACTGCTTAATCAACATGTCGTGTATTCAGTGCAATAACTGTGGTACTTTCATTCAAAGATGAATCATTTGGAGCCTAAGAGCTTGTCCTATATGCCTAAAGTCAGCTGCCATGCATGAAAAACTCACTCTACTAAGGAACGACCTAGCTGCCATGCATAAAGAAGTGTCTCTACTGAGGGAGGAACTGGCTGCAATGAAGTGTACCTCTTCTAGGATACAAACTGAACAAAGTGCACCACCGCTCCCACAAAGAATCAAACACCACAGGAACAAATGGATCACAGTGGGTTCTGGTAGACTGCGACCTGTAACGCAGAGACATCCTATATGAGTTATCCCTGCACAATGCCTTCTCTGCCTTGGCTAATGAGGATGCCCAATCCAAAGAAACTGAAGGGCCCTGAAATGAGTCAGACAATGCCCAATGTCCTGCTAAAGCACCAAATATGAACAAAACCATACCAAGCATAAAACTACTACTACTTGGAGATTCCATCATCAGAGGCATCTATTTGGGAACACAGTTTAAAGGAGAGAAGATAGTCATGTGCCTACCAGGCTCTTCAGCCAGCAGGAATACAAACCAAGTTGTTGAAATACTTAGCGCGAAAAGTGAACACTCCGAACTTGATGTTATTATCCACTTGGGCACAAATGACCTGGCTAGAAACAGTGCCTCTACAGCCCAAAAGGACTTCCAATCTCAGGGAGAGAAACTCAAGCCCATTGTTAGGGAGGAATATGTAGAAGCTGATAAGGATAAAGTGGAATTGCTTAACAAATATTTTTGTTCTGTGTTCACAGAGGAAGAACCAGGAGCAGGACCTCAGAAAACACCGACAAATAGGAACAGAAGCGAGGGACATCTTGAACAATTTTCAGAAGACTGTGTTCGTGAGAAACTAGCTCAACTTAAAGTAGACAAAGCGATGGGACCGGATGGGATACACCCTAGAATACTGAGGGAACTTGGGGACGTTCTAGCAGCTTCACTGACTGACCTTTTCAATGCCTCGTTGGAGTCGGGAGTGGTGCCAAAGGACTGGACAGAGGCTCATGTGGTGCCTTTACACAAAAACGGAAGTAAGGATGTGGTTAAAAACTACAGGCCGGTTAGTTTAACTTCAGTGGTGAGTAAATTATTGGAAACGCTGCTGAAAGAGAAAACAGTGAGGTTTCTGGAGTCCAGCGGATTACAGGATCCGAGGCAGCATGGATTCACCAGAGGCAGGTCTTGTCAGACAAATCTGATTGATTTCTTTGACTGGGTGACCAGGGAGTTGGACCGAGGGAGAGCCCTAGATGTGGTGTATTTAGATTTCAGTAAAGCCTTTCACACTGTTCCTCACAGGTGACTTATAAACAAACTGAGCACCCTAGGGATGGACCCTAAAGTTACTGCTTGGGTTAGAAATTGGTTGGGTGGGAGGCAACAAAGAGTACAAGTAAATGGAGCTCACTCTGAGGAGAAGGATGTTACCAGTGGTGTGCCCCAGGGATCTGTCCTTGGTCTGATTCTTTTTAACATCTTTGTTAGTGATATAGCGGAAGGGCTGTCGGGTAAGGTTTGCCTCTTTGCAGATGATACCAAAATCTTCAATAGAGTAGACACCCAGGAAGGTGTAGATAACATGAGGAGGGATCTAGCTAAGCTTGAAGAATGGTCTAGAATTTGGCAGCTGGGATTTAATGTTAAAAAATGTAAGGTCGTGCATTTGGGCTGCAGAAATCCAAGGAAGCAATATAGTATAGGGGGTGAAGTACTTTTGTCCACTAAAGAAGAGCGGGACCTAGGCGTGGTTGTGTCTCATGATCTTAAAGTAGCTAAACAGGTAGAAAAGGTGACGGCAAAAGCTAAAAGGATGCTTGGGTGCATACGGAGAGGAATGGCTAGCAGAAAAAAGGAGATGATAATGCCTCTGTATAAGTCTTTGGTGCAACCTCATTTGGAGTATAGTATGCAATTCTGGAGACCGCACCTTCAAAAGGATGTGAACAGGATGGAGTAGGTGCAGAGGGTGGCTACTAAAATGATTAGTGGTCTTCATTATAAAGCATATAAGGACAGACTGAAGGATCTTAATATGTACACCTTAAGAGGAAAGGCGGGATAGAGGTGATATGATTGAGATGTTTAAATATCTCCGTCATGAACACACGCAGTAATAGGTCAGCTCGTAAACGCTGTACAATATACTTCAAAAAATCAGGCGTTCAATATAACAAAAATGGGAAATACATCCAAAAGCAATTGCTTGTTTGAGCAAAAAATATAGTTAAATAAACTATATCTAACAACTACCGGGTGGTCTCAGAACTTCATAGCTTCTATCCCAAAGACCCAAAGGTCAAACACAAGGGAACAGAAGCTAAATAACATCAACGACCCCCATTGGTAGCTAGCAGTGATATAGTTAAATAACCTGCCCCATATGCATCAATACAACTCTCTTCTTCACTAGTGATAGCACTGGACCAGGTATATAGCGTTCTTCGTCACACCGCTAGAAGCACACTCAAACAAACTTTTCAAACCGATCCAAGCTCCACAATCATCCCGACGCCTCCCCCCAGCGCCTTCGGAGCGTTTCTCCTCAGAGGGTTCTTCAGGGGATTTACTGGATCACCTACAAACAAAACAAACGACGTGTATAACCCAAAACCAAACATACTAAAATCATTAATTAAAAACCCGTGGGTAAAACTAATATCAGCAGTTACTTACAAAGACCGCTGCCCACGTCAAACACCATAGAATCTTGCCAGCTTCCAATCTTTCTCAACTCATGAAAAGCTCAAGCAAATAGACGCCGCGCATGCGGACTGACTACGGGTGATCAAGTTAAATAGCATAGACTCAAAAAGAGGCTCCATACTGCCCCAATCAAAGAGATTACCTACAAAAAGATGGACTCCTAGTGCATACTTAAATCCAGAACAAGCCACACTCTTACCAATCGCTACTATACCCTCCACAAAACTCCCAACAGCCGGCAAACTCATTGATCTAAAATAAACATACTCTCCAAACAGGAACCTGGTCACAGACATGCCGCCCATTCTATCATACCGTTCAGACCGTTCGGTATTACAGTATCTAGTTCATAAATCCAGCACTGTTCGTGCTGGATAAGCACCTGATCTTGAGTACGGTTACCAAAACCATGGGTCACTTGCTCAATACAAAAGCATGTTAGCTGTTCAAATGTATGCCCACAATCAATACAATGTTGGACAAGCGGGGCTGATACTACTTTGCAGCGCAACCGGCTATGGTGCTCCCTCATACGTGTCCGAAATATCCTTGTGGTTTTACCAATGTAAAGGAGCTCGCAAGGACATTTTACCACATACACCACCCCTGCAGAGCTACAGGTGACCAGGTTCCTGTTTGGAGAGTATGTTTATTTTAGATCAATGAGAAACAGCTACACTTTTAAACCACACATCAAAAGCAACTGGGAAGAAGTGGGCAGAACAAAATCAATGCAAAATACACACAAACCAGGTAAATGCTGGACAACAATGAACACAAATGCTCGAAGCTTAGCCAACAAAATTCCGGACCTGGAAGCCCTAATGGTGGAAACGAATTTGGACATCGTGGCCATTACAGAAACATAGTTTAATGAATTGCATGACTGGGATATAGCCATAGCTGGCTATAATCTATTCAGAAGAGATCAAAAAAATGGAAAAGGAGGAGGAGTAGACTTGTATGTCAAAAGCAATATTAAAGCTACTGAAATGCAGGGGACATGGGAAAAGAAGAAGCGCTCTGGATTGCCTTGGAAAGAGGAGATGGCACTGTCATCCATATTGCTGTAGTCTACAGACCTCCTACTCAAATTGAAGAGAGAGATAATGAATTGATTATAGATATTGCCAAGATAGCAACAAAGGGGGAAGCAATCATATTGGGTGACTTTAATCTACCTGATGTGGATTGGATTACTCCTTCTGCATATCTGGAAAGAAGCAAAAAAAATTGTGGATGCTCTCCAAGATGCATTACTTAGACAAATGGTGATGGAACCGACCATGGAAAGCTCAACGCTGGAGGTAGTGCTCACTAACGGTGATAGCATGTCGAATGTCTGCGTGAGTGCCCCTGTGAGCAACAGCAACCATCACACGGTGTGTTTTGAGATAAAAGCCATGGTACAGGCCAATCATAGCAAGCTCAACGTCCTAAACTCCTAAACTTCAAAAACATTGACTTCAAGAAAATGGCCGAGTACTTAAAGGAGGAGATGACGGGGTGGAAGGAGATAAGGGAAGTGGAATTGCAATGGGCTAAACTAAAGGTGGCAATAAAAGGAGCAACAGATAAATATGCAAGAAAAGTAAATAAAAACAAGAGGAGAAGGAAGTCTATTTGTTTTTCCAAAGAGGTGGCTGCTCATATAAAGCCAAAAAACACAGCTTTCGCAAAATTCAAAAGCTTGCAAACAGAAGAACACAGACATGAATACAGGATCAAGCTCAAAGAGTCTAATAGAGAAATAAAGATAGCAAAATCAAAGGCAGAGGAAAATATGGCTAAAGATGTTAAGGCTGGCGACAAAACTTTCTTCAGGTATATTCGGGAAAGGAAGAAGATCAGAGTTGGAATTGCAGGACTCAGAAGTGCTGGGAAAGGACTCATGAAAAGTGACACTGAAAAAGCGGAATTGCTAATCAAATTCTTCTGCTCTGTTTTTACTAAAGAATATCCTGGAAATGGACCAGTTGTGACTCCCAAATATAAAAATGGGAATGAAGTGGATACCACACCATTCACAGAAGATGAGGTGTTTGAACAACTTGCTAAACTGAAAGTGGACAAAGCCATGGGACCGGACGGGATACATCCCAGGATACTGAAAGAGCTCAGAGAGGTTCATGCAGGACCGTTAAAGGATGTCTTCAACAGATCCTTGGAAACAGGAGAGGTTCCTCAGGACTGGAGAATGGCTGATCTTGTACCTTTACACAAAAGTGGTGACAGGGAAGAAGTGTCAAACTACAGGCCCGTGAGCCTTACCTCGGTGGCGGGAAAAGTAATGGAGGCGCTCCTGAAAGAGCGAATAGTGAACTTTCTCAAAACCAACAGGTTGCAAGATCCGAGGCAACATGGTTGTACCGAAGGATGGTCTTGCCAAACAAATCTGATTCAGTTCTTTGACTGGGTGACCAAGGAACTAGATCAGGGGCATGAAATGGATGTCATCTACCTGGATTTCAGCACAGCCTTTGATACTGCTCCTCATAGGAGGCTTGTCAATAAACTCAGTAGCTTGGGGATGGGTCTCAAGATGGTAAACTGGATTAGAATGGTTGACTGACAGACAGCAGAAGGTGATGGTACATGGAGCTCACTCAGATGAGAGAAAGGTGATTAGCGGGGTGCCCCAGGGTTCGGTCCTGGGCCCAGCACTGTTCAATATATTTGTGAGTGATATTGCTGAAGGACTGAATGGAAAAGTCTGTCTTTTTGCAGATGACACAAAATTTTGCAACAGAGTGGACTCCCCTGAGGGAGTGGTTAACATGAGGAAAGATCTACAAAAGCTGGAAGACTGGTCTAATGCTTGGCAACTCCGATTTAATGTGAAAAAGTGCAGTGTCATGCACTTGGGTAGCAGAAATCCAAGGGAAATGTACGCGATAGGGGGAGAGAGGTTGGTATGCACAGTTCAGGAGAAAGACCTTGGTGTGATTATCTCTGATGATCTCAAGGTGGCAAAACAGTGCGACAAGGCGATGGCAAAAGCCAGGAGGATGTTGGGCTGCATACAAAGAGGGATTACCAGCAGAAAGGAAGAGGTACTTATGCCACTGTATAAGTCACTGGTGAGGCCTCACTTGGAATACTGTGTTCAGTTTTGGAGACCGTATCTTGCAAAAGATGTAAAAAAACTGGAAACGGTTCAGAGGAAAGCGACCAAAATGATTTGGAGCCTGCATCAGAAGCCTTATGAGAAGAGACTTGAAGACCTAAATATGTACACTTTGGAGGAGAGGAGGGACAGGGGAGATATGATTCAGACCTTTAAATACTTAAAGAGAAATGATGAACAAACAAACCTCTTCCAAAGATGGGGAAACTGTAAAACTAGAGGGGATAACATGAAGCTGCAAGGTGGTAAACTGAAGGGCAATGTCAGGAAATATTTTTTCACTGAAAGGGTGGTGGATGCTTGGAATGCCCTCCCGATGGAAGTGGTGGGGGCAAACACGGTGACAGAATTCAAAACGGCATGGGACAAACACAGTGGATCCCTTTACAGCAACAAGATAAAAACAAAATAAATGGTGCCATCTAACTTCTGAACCATCTAACGTCTCAACAAATAGGGGTGTCCTACATGGAGTGCTGGGTTCACCCCTAAACAAAGACATGGGGAGGGGTGGCCTGCACAGAGCGACAGGTACACCTACTCTTGCCATCTTGATGGGCAGACTAGATGGGCCATGCTGGTCTTTATCTGCCGTCACTTACTATGTTACTATGTTACTATGTTACCAGCAACTTGTGCAGCAGCATTAGTACGTCTTCCTTTCTGCTGGTAATTCCTCTCTGCTTGCAACCCAGCATCTTTTTTTTTTTTTCCACCGCCTTGTTGCACTGTTTCACCCCCTTGAGATCCTCAGAAACAATCCCTCTGAAGTCCTTCTCTTAATCCATGCACACCAACCTCTCGCCCCCTATCGCATACAATTCCCTTGGATTTCTGCTTCCCAAGTGCATGACACTGCACTTCTTCACATTAAATCTTAACTGTCAAGCACTAGACCATTCTTCCTTCTTTTGAAGATCATTCCTCATGTTCCCCACTTCATCAGGGGAGTCCACTCTGTTGCAAATTTTCATGTCATCTGCAAAAACACAGACTTTTCCATTCAGTCCTTCAGCAATATTACTCACAAATACATTGAACAGTACCAGTCCCAGAACCGAACCCTGGGGCACACCACTAATCACCTCCCTTTCATCCGAGTGAGTTCTGTTTACCATCACCTTCTGCCATCTGTCAGTCAACCAATTTCTGAACTAGTTCACCATCTTGAGACCCATTCCCAAGCTGTTGAGTTTATTGATAAGCCTTCTATGAGGAACAGTATCAAAGGCTTTGCTGAAATCTAGGTAGATCGCATCCATCGCATACCCTTGATCCAGTTCTCTGGTCACCCACTCAAAGAACTCAAGATCGTCCTTTGGTAAAACTATGTTGCCTCAGATCATGCAACCTGTTGGATTTGAGAAAGTCCACTATTCGCTTCTTCAGCAGCGCCTCCATTACTTAACCACCACCGAGGTAAGGCTTATCGGCCACTTCTTCCTTATTACCACTTTTGTGAAGAGATACCATATCAGCCCTTCTCTAGTCCTGGGGAACCTCTCCTGTCTCCAAAGATGTATTAAAAACATCCTTTAATGGTCCTGCAAGAACCTCTCTGTGCTCTTTCAGTATCCTGGGATGTATCCCATCAGGTCCCATGGCCTTGTCCACTTTGAGGGTTTTTTTTTTATTTTAATTTTATATTTATAAGATTTTACATATAAATCAAGAAAGTTTACATAAACCATTCTTGCAGAAACAGAGCAAACATAAAGAAAAGTACTCAAGACAACCCCAGAGTACTTCTTAAAAGTAAAAATCATAAGCATTGCATATATGTCAGCTCTCCCTAGTCCACAATAAAGGGGTAGGATACCTAATCTCAATCAATTAAACACAACACAAAAGAAACTGGCAAACAGTCATCATTCAGAATTACTACTATGTTAAGCCTAAGGAGGATCAATAGAAGACTCCAGACGTCTGGCATTTATGAAAGCTAACAATTGGGAGGGCTCATAAAATATATAAGAAACTGACTGGTATTTCACCAAACACTTACATGGGTGCTTAAGAAAAAAAGAGCCCTCCCAATTGTAAAACACCAGACCGGAGCAGAAGAAACTCTCTGCGCCGCTTCAGGGTATCTCTTGCTAGATCAGGATATATTCACACAGCTAAGCCATGAAATAAAAGTTTCCGCTTTTGAAAGAACAATTTTAACAACCATTCCTTATCTGATAACAAAGCAAATGTTATTAATAATGTAGAGGGAACCTGAGAATCAAATCCAGAATTTTCTAACAAATCTGTGACATTCAAGATATCCTTCTGAGTTTGATTACCCCCTATCCCATCCCGGGCCGAAACAAGTTTTGCCTTAGGTAGATAATAAATTTTTACCAGGGGAGGGACTAACTTAGAAGATACTCCTAAAATTTCCACTAAATATCTTTGAAACATATCTCTAGCTGTAATTGAAGGGACCCTTGGGAAATTAATAATTCTCAAGTTATTAGCTCGAGAAGCATTATCCAAATGCTCCAATTTTACTTGAAGTGACAAAAAGTTCTTTCTATACATGTACGAATGTTCCTCGAGACTCACAACCTTGTTGCGTGTATCTTCCCACTTCATTTGCTTCGCAGAAACGTTTCCCTCCAACTCACGCATTGCTCCAGTAGAAGTATGCACTTTAGTAGCCAACGAAAACACTTGATGCAAAAGTACTTCTCCCAGTGATACAATTGTATTCCAAATCGCCTCCAAAGTAAAATTCTGAGGTCGCTGTAGAGAAAATACCACTTCTGAAGCAACTTCAGTTATCTCTGGCTCCATAAACGCCGATGACTGCCCTTCTTGCATAGAAAGGATCTCCTTTCCAGCACATACTTCTCCAAACACCGCCGAAGGTTTTATCGAGCAAGACTCCACAGGAACCACACTCTCTTGTTCCACTAGCACAGACTGCCCTGGCCCTCTCGATAAGCTCCCTCCTCCGACCAACGGAGGAGAGGCGAACTCCAGGAAGCCTTCCGGCAAAGGTTGGCCGCGGATCAATTTTGGCGCAGGGCTCAATGCGGCGGACTTTGAGTTTTGCAAGCTGTTCTAAAACATCATTTTCTGTGAATGGTGTTGCCACCACACTTCACATTTGTAGCCATCTTTTCTTCTGCCTTGGATATTGCTGTTTCTCTTTTTGTCTCTTAGTTGTATCCTGTGTTCTTTTCTGTGTTCCTCTGTTTGCTAACTTCTGAATTTTGTGAAAGCTGTGGTTTTTGCCTTTATTTGTACAGCCACTTCTTTTGAGAACCAAATACATTTTCTTTTCCTCTTGCTTTTATTTACTTTCCTTACATATGTATCTGTTGCCCCTTTTATTGCCTCCTTTAGTTTAGCCCACTACAATTCCACTTCCCTTATACCCTCCCATCCTGCCAACTCCTCCTTCAGGTAACACAGTCTGCAAAAAAATTTTTTCGAGAGCTGTTTTGGTTTTTCCATGTAATATTTATGTTTTTTGGTGTGCTGAATCTTTCCTGACAATTTAGGTAGCTATGTTAAATAAGACAATACCTCAAAATCAATGGAAATGAACTTATAAAATTAAAGTTTTATTACAATTTTTTCATGAAAATCCTTTTTTGAACTGAAATGAGCTCACCTACACACACTAAACTCGATTCTTCTTCCTTGTGAGGCTCCTCTTGGTGCATTTACGCTTGTGAGTAGCCACTGGAATGTCTCTCTGAAGCATCCAACAGTAGTCTGCCATCATTGTAATGCTCCATTTTCCCTAGTATCTCCTTTCCATCTCTTTAATGTCTTGGTGGAATCGTTCACCTTGTTCCTCACTCACAGCTCCCAAATTTTCTGGAAAATAGTCAAGGTGGGACTGGAGGAAATGCACTTTCAAACTCATCAGGCAACCTAAAGCTTGAAATGCTTTCAGCATTTGTCCGACGATCTTTTTGTAGTGAGGATCTTTGTTATAGTCTAAAATTTTCTGTACGACTTCTTTAAATGCAATTCACCCTTCTTTTTGAGGATCCATCATGGTCTTGACAAACTCTTGATGAGCTATAAACCTTCTAATGTCTGGTCCGACGAACACACCTTCCTTCAATTTTGCCTCCGACAGGCCTGGAAACTTGGTGACCAAGTATTTGAAGCATTCTCCATCTCTTGGAAGTGATTTTACGAATTGCTTCATCAATCCCAATTTTATGTGGAGAGGTGGTAGAAGAACTTTATGGGAAGGTACCAAAGTCTCTCGGAGGACATTTTTTTCACTGACTGTTGGCACCCTCGGCTGCCAACTCTTCTTGGTCCAGTGATTTTGTCGGTCTCGACTGTCCCACAGACACAGAAAACAAGGATATTTGATATACCCAGCTTGTTGCTCGAGCAGCATGCACAAGACCTTCAAGTCCCCACACACTTGCCAACCATGGTCTTAATATTTAAGTTTACGAAGAACCATTTCCAAGTTCTCGTAGGTTTCCTTCAAGTGTACGGAATGACCTACAGGTATGGAATCGTAAAAACCGTTGTGGAGTAAAACTGCTTTGAGACTTCTTTTTGAAGAATCTATAAAAAGACGCCATTGCTCTGAATCATATTGGATTTTAAATTGACCCATCAGACCTTCAACATCGATGCAATAAACCAACTTGTCTTCCTGGGTGAAGTAAGGAACAAACTCCTTTTCACGATGTCTGAAACATGAAGATGACACTCCTGGCAACAATAAATTCCTGCTTTTCAGCCTTGATCTGAGTAACTCAGCGGCATCTTTGGGAAGATTCAAGTCTCTTACCAAATCATTCATCTCCTCCTGTGAAAACAATTTTGGTCTTGTATCATCTTCAAAGTCAGAACTTGATTCGTCATCTGGTTCAGGTATGACTTCACCTTCATTGGAGCTAGGTATCTCTTCCAAGGTAGCAGGGGGCTTGGGTACTGGTATATCTGTGTCATGGGGGATGGGATGAATTGCCGAGTGAAGATTGGGGTATGAAGTGGAATGCTTCCATTTGGAATTAAACCCTTTCACATCGCATGAACAAAAATAACAGTCGTCACTATGGTTCTTTTGTTCTTGCCATACCATAGGAATCCCATAACGGAAAGATTTTTTTCTTATCCTTGAACCAGTTTCGGAGGTCCTCAACACACCGTTTGCACACTTTATGAGGTGCCCAGACTTTATCTTTATCTCCAATTTTTAGTCCAAAGTATGCAAAGAATATTTTTTTTCACAAAGTCTGTAATATTCTTCTGTTGCTTCAACACTGTATATTCACCACAGATGAAACAGAAACTGTCTGGCGAATTAATACACTTTCGCGGAGCCATAACATAATGGTTGAAGAATGATGAGCTAACACGAATTGCGATGAAAAAGTGTGAACAGCCTAGAACCAAGAACCTGATGATGATTCGTGCACAAGTGTGGCATGCAGGAGAGAGCAGCTCTGTATCTGTACAAGAGACATCACAGTGCTGGCCATGCCCCCCTGCACTGACCGGAGCTGCTGCTATCTGCCCTGTGTCTCCCTCCCACTGGATTCTTCAGGAAAGATTAACCCCTTCTACCATTAGAAGCATGGACTTAAAACTTGCTTAGCTTATGTATATATTGCTGACCATCAGATTTACAGTGTTATATAATTTTTTACATAACTCAGACAACCCCTTTAAGGTTTTTTTGGCATTTTATATCTTAAATGCACTTATGTGAATTAATTAATAGTAATTTGAATTAATTAATAGTAATTTGAAAAAATTTGATAAATTTGAAGACAATTTTGCATGTTGTGGCAAATCATGACGTCTAGGAGTTATTTCAATATTTTATTTGTTTTCAGCACACCAAAATACATGGAAATTAGATGAAAATAATCAAACAGCTTTTTCGTCGCAGACCTGTGATAATTGGCCATTTTACTAAAGTCAGTGTTTTTGAAGTCTTGGACTATGAGCTTGCTGTGATTGGACTCCACCTTGGCTTTTATCTCAAACCACATTGTGTGATGATTGCTGCTGCTCACCTGGGCACCCACCCGGATATTAGACACGCTATCTCCATTGGTGAGTTCTAAATCCAGCATCGAGCTTTCCCTGGTCGGTTCCATCACCATTTGGAAGGCAGCCACAATTTGTTTACTTTTTTCCAGATTTGCAGAAGGAATACTCCAATCCACATTGGGTAGATTAAAGTCAACCAATATGATCACTTCCCTTCCTGGCTATCTTTACAATATTAATAATCAATTTGCTATCCATTTCTTCGGTTTTAGTTAGAGGCCTGTAGACTACACCAGTATGGATGACAGTGCCATCTCCTCTTTCCAACATAATCCACAGCACTTCTTCTTTCCCCCACGTACCTTGCATTTCAGCAGCTTTAATATTGCTTTTGATATATAGGGCTACTCCACCCAGGAAGGGGCGGAATGGGGGCATGGTTTGCCGTGGAAACATGTATAACGTATTCAGGGAAGGCCGTGTATGTTTTCAACTTTCCCGCAGATGTGCCTGCTATTCCTGCCAGAGGTGTGGAATAAGGCCAGCTGCTGTGTTCTACAATTCATCCCTGCAAGTGAGAGCATGTGTGTGTGGTTTGATGGTTGCATGGATGGATCTTGTGTGCTGATCTGCAATTCAGGGGGGCATGCATACCTAGCCAGTACCTGGAACTTATTGATGATTTCAGTGATACCAAGTGCAGACTGTGGAAAGACAGGCAAGGTTGCCCCACAGATAGCAGATGTATATAGACCAACATAAGCCAAAACAGAGAGTGGACATTGTATTGGACAGGTACGAAATTGCTGTGAGAAATGCCAGTACCCAGATATGCAGGAAACAGACCACCCTTTGAATAACAATGTTATTATTAGCTGCTAGTGCTTGTAACTCGCAAAACTGACAATGTCAAGTTACAAAACATAGGAAAACATTTTTCCTCAAGAGTCTCAACATCATGTAACTGAAGAACCAAAAATGTTAATTCATAGACATACACAAGTATAAGTAATTTGTATCACTTTAAGTTTAAGGCACCAGGGCTGGTGCAAGGAGATGAAGTGCCCTAGGCAAAGCTCATCCCTTAAACCCCCTCCCCCTCTTCAGCACACATTGCTACGCCTGCCACCCCTCTCCAGCCACAAAAAGGAAGTCTCCATCGGATGGTCTGAGGGGGCAGATGCAAACAGCACTGTGGCGCTGAAGTTTAAAGGTAAGTGCTGGGGCTGTTTACGGCCATTGCCACTGCTGTAGGTTCCATGCAGGGCACCAGTGGCAACAATAGGTGCCCCAGAAAGTGCCAGCACTCTAATCGACCATCTTGTTTGCCTTATTTATTTATTGAACGGTTTTATATACCGCCTTTCAGAAAAATCAAAGCGGTTTACATAGAACAAAACTTGAACATCACATTGAAACTTATTCAAACAATTGAAATTACAATAAAAATGGTAATCTGAGGGTTACAATGCTGAGTAAATGCTGATTAGGTATATAGATAGTTTAAACATATATACAGATTTAAATATTTACAAATTTCAAAAATGTTATCATCTTATCTGAGCAAGGAAAATGTATTGTAGTTCACTAGAATTATTAGTGTAAAGAGTAAATGTGATAATGTGGAGAATTGGGTATTGTAAGATAGAGTAAGAAAAAGGAAAAAGTAAGTTGTGAATTAATGAATATGAGTTTAAATGGGAAATATTTAATCTATTGGGAATGAGTCTCCAAAGTACTCTATAAATAGGTGAGTTTTAAGATCTTTTCGAAATGCTGAAAGATCTGTGATATCTGAGTTTATCCGGCAGAGCGTTCCACATTAAAGGAGCATTGAAGCTGAATGCCATATTTGTTGTAGTTTTATTGAGTTTTGAAAAGTTGTTTGTAACAAGTAGAGTGTTCAGGTTCCTTTGTCTCACTGTTCTGGTCCTTGAATGAATTGTCAGTAGATCAGTTAGATATGATGGGGCTATATCACTTACCAGTTTGAACGTTGTTATGCTAACTTTATATTTTATCCTACTTTGTATAGGTAACCAGTGAAGTTTGTACAGTATAGGGGTTATGTGTTCAGTTGGACCTGCATTTATAAGCATTCTTGCAGCAACATGTTGTGCTACTTTTAGTTGGTGTAAAGCATGTTTTGGAATACCTTGAAGAATTATGTTACTAAAATCTAAGTGAGGCAGGATCAGGGCTCGAAGGACTGATCTGAAATCCAGATTTCATAATAATGGTTTTAGATTTTTAAGATATCTTAATTTATTATATATTGTGTTTGTTGTATTCTTGATGTGTGTTGTTAGACTTAACGTTCTGTCTATGATAACGCCAAGGTATCTTATTTCATCTTTTATGGGGATGCTTATGTTTTCAATTTTTATTTCTGTTGGGGGGGTAAATTTTTGATTTCTAGAAACAAATAATGCTTCTGTTTTCTTGAAGTTAATGTGTAGATTGTGTTCATTTAGCCATTGTGTCATTTTAGTGAAGCATGATTTGATATTGGAGAAGTCCAGGGAGTCTATGTCCATAGGGAGATAAATCATAACATCATCAGCATAAATTGCATATTTTAATTTGCACTGTTGAATGATGTGGCATATAGGTTGTAAATATATGTTAAAGAGTAGAGCTGACAATGCAGAACCTTGTGGGATTCCTTGTTTTTGCGTATAGTTCTAGATGTATGGTTTCCTATTTTTACCTGTTGCGATCGATCAGTTAGATATGATTGGAACCATGCAAGAATAGTGCCATGTATACCAATCTGTTTGAGTCTTTCAAAAAGGATACGATGGTTAATTGAATCAAAGGCATCCGAGATATCCAAAAATATAAGTAATACTGCTTGTTTTGATTTGTCAATGTATTTTAGAATATCATCAAAGATAACTGCAAGAAGTGTTTCTACACTATGGTATGGTCTAAAGCCGTATTGGTGTGAATCTAAGGGGGCATGAAGTTCAATGTGATCCTGAAGTTGATTATTTACTATTTTTTCTATAATCTTTGCCATAAATGGAAGGCTAGAGATAGGTCTATATGAAGAGGGATCAAGATTGTCTAGTTTTTTGTTTTTCAGAATAGGTCTAATCAAGGCTCTCTTTAGGATGGTTGGCATAGTACCATGTGTGAGAGAAAAATTTGCTGTATTTAGAATGTAGGGCGCTAGGAGTGGTTTAGTATTTTTGATCCAGCTTACTGGGCAGGGATCAAGACTAGGGGGTATGTTTACTAAAACCCCGGTAATGTGCGGGCCGCGTTAGTGTGCGGGTGCCATATAAGGAGTTGGCGTTTCTTTCTGAAAAAGCAAAACCGGGATTTAAATATGCGCTAAGGTGCGTGGCGCCCATGTGCCACTTATGCCACTTATGCCCAAGCTGCGCGGGAGGCATAAGTGGCACGCTGATGTGCAAGCTGAGGAACAGAGCCACAGCACAATGGTTGAGACGCTTACTAATGCTGCAGAGTTCGGGAGTTCAATCCCCCACAGTGCCCAATGAAGACGGCTGGCTGAGGCATTACTTTAGGAGGCGTTTAAATAATGGGTGGCATAAGGCGGTGCACTAATGCTTTAGGAGGCATTTTAATATTGGGCGGCATAAGGCGGCATAAGGGGGCGCACTGATGTGCAAGCCCAGGAACAGAGCCACAGTACAATGGTTAAGACACTGACCAATGGTGCAGGGATCATGGGTTCAATCCCCCACTGTGCCCAATGAAGAATGCTGGCAGAAGCATTGCCTATTATGGGTAAGTTTGCTTTAGGAGGCATTTTACTTCTTATTTTAATTACTACTACTAGCAAATGCACTCTCAAAGCGTGTTAACATAAGGCGCCCCATAAGGCACATTTTAAAGTGCACTGTCCGCCAAGGCACCCTAGAATGTTGCTTATAGGGTGCTTTATAGGGTGCCGTATGAGGTACTGCAAGGTCACAGCAATGTTTTTGATGGCAGCACTGTGCAGTTTAAGGAATGAAAAGCATAAGTAGGTGCGCTGACATGCAAGGAGGAGCAGCAGTGTAGCACAATGGCTGCTGATACAGGGGTCATGAGTCTGCTCCCCAGTGTGCCTAATACGTAAGGCTGGCTGTGGCATCAGCTTTGCAATGTATGTTTTTTTTCCTGCAGCACTTTAGTTGTATTTTATTAATTGCTGCCAGCAAACAGGTCCTCACGTGCCGTAATTGAAGGTGCCGCATAAGGCACCCTATAAGGCACTCCATAGGGCACATTACAAAGTGCACTGTCCGCCACGGCACCCTAAAATGTCCCCTATAGGGCACCCTATAAGTTGCTCCACAGGATAATGTATAGTGCACCTTATATGGATGGTAACCATAAGGTAACCTATAGGGCGCCCTATAAAGCGCCCTCTGAGGCACCTTATGGGTACAGTACGATGAGGGTGTTTTTGCTGGCAGCAATAATGTACATTAAAAAGAGATAATGCTCTGGGCAGCCCCATCAAATAACCCCACTGTGGGTTTGAACCCATGATATCTGGCTCCACAGGCAGTGAAGTAACCATTGCGCTACAGCCCTACAGCTGCTAGCAAGCCCCTGACTGGCTGCAGAGGGAGTGCATGTCACCACACAGACAGTCTGCTGTGGTCACCAGGATAGGGTTAGCCCACCCATACCCATGATGCACTGCACATGCAAATCAGCTGTCCACAGATAAACACAAGATGGGGAATGCACCCCCACAGCACCCCGGCCTGGTAGGGGGAAGTGACCATGTGCACCCCCACAGCACCTCGGCCTGGTAGGGGGTACTGACCGTGTGTTTTACTGGCACAGAGTAGCTACACACCGTCACATTGTGTGGGTACTGTGCTCACCCTGAGGGTGCGGTGAGGCGCCCAGCACCAGGTCCACAGCACCTTCCATGGCTGAAACAGGTCATGTCAGAGGTTCAAAGCAGTGTTAATGTGTGAGAGAGGTAGTTTCTGTGGAATCATCTTGGATATTTCTGTCTATCTCAGTCAGGTGTAGCCCCTGTGGACCCCTAGGTGGGCCATGTACCACCATCCCTCTCTTCCAGGGCTGAGAGTGGCAAATAGGGTCTCCTATCAACAGATCCACATTCTACCTCAATGCAATGGTGGCAGTAGAGGTGACCAGACACCCTACAGGGCAGTCAATGCAGCTCTGTACACATCCATAACACAATAGCAGACAGACATTAGGCCTGGATATGCTAAGCTGCACCCCACCACTATCTGATATTCTCCTGCAGCAAGCCTTCAGCCGCTGCACACTGCAAGCCAATCCATCAAGACACATACCAGCTACAAACAGTCTGCTAGCTAGTCCATAGTGCATGTTCCCAGTGGAAATGCATGCACCCAGAACTGGGATTTCAGCATTCACAACAAGCAGATAAATCAGTGATTGGGCCCCAAAAGAAAACCCATAAATAGCACATAAAAGAAATACCATATAGCACTATGGGGGTGCCTAGCCATGCTGTCATCACTGCACAGTCAGGGTGAGAGTGATCCCCCAGCAGGACATACTGAGGTCACCCTGTCTGTGTAGGTGGTGGCCGGGCACTACAATGTCCCAGCCAATGCCCTATGCCCTGTGCAGATGCATCCTGGCCAGGTCACCCTGTCCGGGCTATACCCATGGTACCTTGCTCCTCATTATGCACATTGGCAGGCCAATACTGGCAACAGTGCTGGCAGTGTGGGCTGTGGAAGGTGTTTGCAGCCACCACACACTGTATAGACAGACACACACTCCCACACCTATGCCAGCATTGTGCTACTATAGAGGAGTTTAGCAGCCCTGCCCACCACACCAGTCCTGGGCACAGTACAGGCATGGATATGCTATGCAATACTGTTGGGGGTCACTCCCCAGGGTGGTAAACACTGTCAGTGACCAGACCTGAAGCACACACTGCAGACATCAGAAAGATTGTTATGATGGAGCTCAATCAGCAAACTGTGCTTAACGTAGGACTTGCTATCTGCCAGTAATCATAGGAAACGTTTGATAGGTGTGTACCGTATACCCAGGTGTAGGGTGGCATTGCTAAGGTATGCAAGTGCTAGTATTGGGAGATGCACACAGGGCCCAATGTCCTGCCTCTCCAGGAAGCATTAGCCAATGGGGCCTGTGGGTGTGGGTGTGTCTGCCCCTGTTGGCTGCTGCTTTACGGCAGAGGTTCCCAACTCCAGTCCTGGTGTGCCAAACACTGTTCGGGTTTTCATGCTGTCCCTCATGAATATGCATGGATACATCTGCATACCATGGAGGTGGTGCATAGATATGCAGCACAGGCATCTTTATTAGAGGCAGCATGGAACCTGAATGGTGTTTGGCCCTCCAGGACTGCATTTGGGGGATTCTGCCATAGGTAATGCACATTTCTATGGTGTTTGTGCTGTGTAGGGTAAAATAGAGGTTTTTGACCCATGCTAATGGTCTCAGCAATAATGGTTCAGTCTTTACTACCATGTTTTCTTCATGGGTAAAATGGCAAGAGCCCCAGCTGGGATTTGAACCTGTGACCTTTTGGTCCTAAAGGCACTGGCTGTATCCACTGCATCACTATCTTAGCACAAAGACAGTGCATTCCCTGGGGAGTCCATGGCTGTTTGTCAGACAGGTCCTGTCTGTTGGAGTGCACTGCACCCATGTGAAGGGGGCTAGGCCACCGTCTGCTGTGGGCAGGAGCCACTGCCCCCTCCACCAACGGTACCCCTCCGCCACCATGCTGACATGGCCTTATATTGGTGACAGCATCACAGCTAAATGATATGTGGCCCTCCAGGACTGCATTGTGGGGACTGTGGTCTAGGTAATGCGCATGTTTCTGGTGTCTGTGCTCTGTAGGGTAAAATAGAGGTGTTTGGACCATGCTTATGTTATCTGCAAAAAAGGTTGGTCTTTACTATCATGGTTTAGTGGTGGGTAAAATATGGGGATTGGGTTTGCAGGAGCCCCAGCTGGGACTTGAACTTGTGATCTTTGGCTCCTGAACACACTGTCTGTGTTCACTGCACCACACTGTGGCCACAGAGACAGTGCAGTACCTGGAGATAGGAAACCTGGCCAAAGGAGTCATAAACCCTGCTCTGCACAATTTCACTGTGGGATCATTCACCTTGTATGGGGACGGAGCATAAAAATAATAATTATTATTTTTTACGCTCCGTCCCCATACAAGGTGAATGATCCCACAGTGAAATTGTGCAGAGCAGGGTTTATGACCCTGCTCTGCACAATTTCACTGTGGGATCATTCACCTTGTATGGGGACGGAGCGTAGGCCTTTCTAAAATTCATATTTCTTTTTTGGGGCTTTCTTGGGAGTGATTTTTGATGTTTTCCATGACTATCACTGTTGCCCAGCTGGATTATATTTTTCTAGAATTTTGTTGTGGTCATTTTCAATTTTTATTTGCTATTTTGTTCTGTGCACATGTATCACACTGCTCACGTTTTGTAGGTTTCCCTGGTTTTGCTGTTCATTGCTGACAGAAATGGTTTCTCTTCCCTTTAAATCGGCTCTAATGCGAGGTTTTCACTCGCGGTATTTTTTTCATCAAATTTTAGCCCCGCTCCTGTGTGGGGAGCCTCTCCCCTCCCACTCTCCACCCATTGACCCCGTCTCTCCGCCCCTAAGAAGCCTTCCTCTGCCCTCCGGGAGCCTTTCCACGCCTCTATCGCTCATTTGCGCGACGCACACATGAGCGGGCCCGTTAGTGCGGCGCGCACGTGTGCGGGGCCCAAAAATGCATCATTAGCGTGCTCTAAGGTACCTTAGCGCATGCTCAAGTGCGCCCCGCACAGTAGCACGGTTTAGTAAACATACCCCTAGAAGTGGTTGTGTTAATATCTGAGATCACCTTATCCAGTTCTTTTAGTGTTACAGTATGAAATTTATCCCATATGTGTTCAGGCTTTGGGTTGGAGTAAATTAGTGGAATTGGAGGGTCTGATAGTGGAGAGAGCTTAGTTATGTAATAGTCAGCAAGAGTTTGTGGGTTAATAGGGGTGACATCTGTATTAGGAGGGTTTGATACTTTTTTAACTATTTCAAATAATTCTCTGGGACGATTGAGGGAATTTGTTAGTAATTTTGTATGAAAGGCTTTTTTATATGCATTTATTGTTTTTCTGTAGTAGTCTAGTTTCTCATTGTATAAATTTCTGTCATTATTTGAGTTAGTTTTCCGACATCTTTTTTCAATCTTTCTAAGTTCCCTCTTTATTTGTCTAATTTCTTGCGAGTGCCAAGGTTGGGAGTCTCTCTGTTTGGATCTGGATTTGTTTGTTTTAGAGCTAGGAAGCATAGCTGCTTTTTTTATAGTCTCGTTCCAGTTAGCAATACTGATATTGATGTCTGTTACTGTTTCAGGAATATGTGGTAATATCTGTCCTAAACATTTTTCCCTGTCAAATTTCCTGAACATTGTAGTTAGTCTTTGTTTCGGCTGTTGGGTTGTGATTCTATTGAAATGTGGGAGATTTAATCTAATTAAATGGTGGTTGGACCATGGAATGGGAATAGCTTGGGGTTGTGAAACATTGAGATTATAATCTGGAGATCTTTGAAGAAAGATTAGGTCAAGGGTGTTTCCTTTTAAGTGAGTCGGAAAATCTATGATTTGCTCAAAGTCAAGTTCAGACATGGTTTCAATGAATGCTTTTGAGTGTGATGGTGTAGTTGAGGGGAGGTTTAAGTCTCCAATGATTACTAGCTGTTTTTCTCTTGTGTTGAGGGAACATATCATATCTAATATGGAGGATAACGATTTTGTATCTGTGGATGGAGGTCTGTATATGAGACCAAATGAATGTGAAGTTGTTTCAAACATAAGAACATCCATGTTCTCAATATTGTTAGTGGAAATGAGGGAAGCTTTAAGGTTATTATTTATAATAGCGATGACACCCCCACCCCTTTTTAAAGCCCTAGAGCAGTGAAATAGCTCATATCCATCAGTTTGTAATTGATTTAGGAGAATGTTATCATGAACCGTGAGCCATGTTTCTGTTAAGAATAACAGAATACCCACCTCTTATGGTAGTACTGGCCCTGTAAAGGGTCCAGAGTTTTGGAGAGAAACAAGGTGAGCATTTGTGTGGGGGAGCTTTAAGGTTATTATTTATAATAGCGATGACACCCCCACCCCTTTTTAAAGCCCTAGAGCAGTGAAGTAGCTCATATCGATCAGTTTGTAATTGATTTAGGAGAATGTTATCATGAACCGTGAGCCATGTTTCTGTTAAGAATAACAGAATACCCACCTCTTATGGTAGTACTGGCCCTGTTAAGGGTCCATAGTTTTGGAGAGAAACAAGGTGAGCATTTGTGTGGGGGACATAATATCTTTTCTTAATTAGTCCAGGAAAGGTGAGGAGAAAAATGAAGATATACTGTATTTCCTCAGTTATAAGTCACGTTTTCTTACATGATGACTTGTGGGTGCGACTTATACGAAGGAGCGACTTATACTAACTTTACATGGTAGTAGGCGATACCCACCTCTTTATTCTAGACTGCTTTGCCTATAGAAAGCCAAAAGGTTCTTACCTCCAGTAGTTGTATCCAGGAATATATCAACACAATGTTTTAAGCACTATTCATATTACCATGAGATTTGGCATAGTGTTTAACTATAGCGCTATATAATTTACTATAATTACCATCAATGTAGTGTCTTTGGGATCAAGAACAAAGTGAACTTCTGGTTCAGACTGTGATTTAGAATAAATCATATTTACAATGGAGAGTTGTGTAAATATTCACTTTATTTCAGAGTTTTCTTAAGTTTTACATAAATCTACATGGGTTTTGGGTAAGGAATATATCAATACAATGTTTTAAGCACTATTTATATTATTGCGAGGCTTGCCATAGAGTTTAGCTATAGTGCTACCAGTACGGTATATAATTAGATTTAGGTTAAACCTATTGGTATATAATTTACGATATACACCATCTATGTAGTGTGTTTGGTATTACTTGACCATACTAACACATGGAATCAAGAGCGAGGTGAACATCCAATCCAGGACGCGACTTGTACAGTGGAGTGACTCATATACTAACTTTACCAAATTTAACCTAATTTTGGCCCCTGCGATTTATAACCTGGGAAATATGGTACATGGCATTTGAATTTTGAATTTGTATCACTACAATAACAGCTATGAATGCCACGTTATCAGCAATTAGTCACCTGACTGAAGACTGAACACAGTTTAGGACAACTATCCACAGTCACCATGAATCTATAACAGGGTTTCTCAACCTAGTCCTCGAGACAAACCTAGCCAATCAGGTTTTCAAGATAGTCACAATTAATATTCATGAGAGAGATTTGCATATACTGCTTCCATTGTACTCAGGTCTGTCCTATGCATATTCATTGTGGTTATCCCGAAACCTTGATTGGTTAGATCTCAAGTACTGGGTTGAGAACTCCTAGTCTATTTTGCCCTAGTCTATTTTGACTTGATGGCACTTAAGGACATTCAAAAGGTTTTCTTTCAAATGTCATTTTTATTTGATTTTATAACATAAACTCAACTGTCACAATTTCATTAAGTTGATCAGTGTCTGAGTGAGAAAGAGTGAGGGAGTAAACCAATGAGAATAAGTTGATACATCACAACACTTCCAACACAATATAACAGTGATTTCATGACTAGTTATGCATTATAATAATTTATAGTGGATTCAAATCCAATAGTGTTATTTAAAGATAGTTATAGAAGTATACTTGAAAAAATGTGTGTGCCTCAAAAATACCTTTATCTTATGAACCACAATTTATAGTGTACATCCTAGATATGGGAGGTTGTTTTAGAAACCTTATTGACAATTTAAACATAAGAAATCTAGCATTTACATGTGCAAATAGCATATCTGATATTGCTGGCGGGATGCTTGTCTGATGTTGCTGCCTGGATATCGTGCCAGATTTGCAAAATACCATCTTAACATGTAAGTTGCTGAATTGCCTCCGTTGATTTTTCCAGTATGTAGATGTCTAAAAGGGTTCCTCCAGCTCTATGTGTTGGCAAATATACATGCACTCCTACATTTACTAACGTGTATTTAGAAAAGGCTCCACAGTTGACAGAGCCTTTTTCTAAAATATCACTGGACTTGTGCATGTCCAAACTTCAACATCTCAATTCCAGTTCATGAAATTCCAACTAATATATAAAATTGCAAATAATATTTTCTACTTCATTCCTTATTTGACTTTGTCTAGATTTAGCTCATGCTATCTGTCTTGAGATGCCTTATAATAGTATTTTAGTAGTTATATTGATCTTAGAGAAAACAAAGTTCTTGAAGGCTTGATTTCTCTTATTGAACCAACAGAAAAAAACCTTTTATAATGCATAAGCTTCTTCAGATGTCACATATGAAGGAACTTGTGTGGTTTTGAAAGCTCATATACTGATATAATTTTTTTTGGCTGATCATTTAAAAGGTTCATGACCTACTAAGATAGAAGATGTCTTGTGAAATCAAAGAACACATATATCTCATTTAAGCATTCATTCCCTTTGAGATCCATCTTCATAACTCAACTCTCAAGATAGTGATAACTATAAATGGAAAAATTGGGCACTGCGTAAAGGGAAGACACTGGAATTAGTCTGCAATTATCTCTCATTCTCTTGTGTTCTGCACTTGCTCTTTAAGAATTATGTTTCAGAACTGAACAATTGTGGAACATAAAAAGGTGTAAAAAGAATTCAAGTTCATGTATTTTTTGCACAGTTTTGAAACAAAACATCCTTCAATTGATACTGTAGGAGAAAAAATCATACGTAGCCATGATACTTGTATGTTCTGATCACCGGCAGAGAAAGGAGTTGGGAGGGAAGGGGGAGGGGGGAGGGGGGAGGAGGGGGAGGGAAGGGGGGGGGGGAGAGGGAAGGAGGGGGAGGGAAGGGAGGGGGTAGGGAGGGGGAGTAGGTGGGAGGGAAGGGGGAAAGGAGGTGGGAGGGAAGGGGGAGGGGGAGAGGGAGAGGGGAGGAGGTGGGAGGGGAGGGGGAGAGGGGAGGGGGAGGGGAAGGAGGGAAAGTACTACACTGCAGGTACATGTGCTCTATCTTGGTCTCTTCTGCATCGGAGGTAGGGTCAATAGCTGAGACATCATAGTGACCGCCTGCCATGTGCATGAACTGGGTGGTCACAGCATGTCATGGTGAGAGGGCATTCTCACTCTGACTGAGCAGTGACCATAGCACGGTTATGTATCCACATAGTGCTATATAGTGTCTGGTTCCAGTGATGTAGGTATACTTCCTGTCCTGGGGTTCCGATCACTGACTCGAATGCTGGATGTTCATGCCATTTATCCTAAGCCTCAGTGTGCATGGTGTTCTGTGCACATACAATGTGTACTGACCAGCGGATTGTCCACAGTCAGTGTGTGCATGGCTGGAAAAAACAGTGGTGGGCAGCAGGTGCAGTCTGACTGTGCTTGCTTTGGGTGCTTGTTAGACCTAAGTGGTTGGGACAAGAGGTGTTCCATGTCTATGCCCTGTGGAAATGGTAGGGCCAACAGGACTCTAGTAACAACCCCATGCAAGCCTAGATGCAAACATTTTTATTTATTTATTTATTTATTTATGTGTTTGCTTTTATATGCCACACTCTTTGAAATTAGTGTGGTTTACATATAACATGAACAGTTTACATAGAACAGTTTGCATTGAACTGTAAACAAGTAACGGTAAGTAAACAAGTATTAAGAACAGATGGCAACATTAAATGTAAATACGAGGATATGAACTTGGAGTATGCTGGCAGGAGATCTAGAAGTGAGCTGGACAGTAAAGACATAAGCTTCGTTCAGGGTTGCTGGCTGTAAGCTAGTTGTAACAAGTATGTCTTTAAGGCCTTCCTAAAGGATGTCATGTCTGTGATGGCATGGATTGCTGGAGGTAGGGCATTCCAGTGGGTTGGTGCATAGAGAGAAAAGGCATGATGTTTAGTTGACTGGGTGCCTGTCCTTATTGCTGAGGGGGTGACAAGTGAGTTCACCATGCATGACCTCCTGGTTCTGTTTTCAGGAGCACATTGTATGAGATTTGAGAGGGAGGTCATGGACATGCTGTGCAGAGATTTGAAGGTAAGTAATAGGGCTTTGTATATTAGGCGGCTTGTTATATGGAGCCAGTGTAGCTGAATCAAAAGAGGTGTGATGTGTTCAAATATGAACGCAGACAGGAGTGTTGGGCGGCTGTGTTCATGGCCGGTTGTAATGGCTGGAGAGCATGCTTTGGCAGGCCATGGAAAATTATGTTGGCATAGTCCAAGTGAGGAAAGATAAGGGCTTGGCATACTGTGTGAAAGTCTGAGGGCTCAAAGAGAGGGCATAGATGCCGGAGGGTTCTTAGTTTATGATAGATTGCCTTGATGACATTTTGTATGTGGGCTTCCCAATTCAGATGTTGGTCCAAGATGACTCCAAGATAACATACTTCTTGCTTAGCCATGAGTTCAAAATCTTTCAGCCTGAGGGAAGTTGGTGGAGTGAAAGTTTGGTCTTTGGTTATAAATAAAACCTCTGACTTTCTGCTGTTACCATCAGATTGTGGGTGGAGAGCCAGTCTGAGACCGCATTGAAGCATTCTGAAATGGAAGAATAGTCGGGGCTGTCTATGGAGAAAGTAGTATAGAATAGGACGTCGTCGGCATAGATGTGGTAGTAAATGTTGAACAATTGTATAATGGCACAGATTGGCTGTATATAAATGTTGAAGAGCAGGGAGGAGAGGGATGAGCCTTGTGGGACTCCTTGCATCTGCTGGAATGGTCTGGATGACTGGGTTCCTAGGCGGACTTGTTGCTGGCGATCAGACAGATATGATTTGAACCAGTTGAGGGCTTGGTTCCTTATACCTTTTTGATGCAGGTGGGTGAGTAGGAGATTGTGGTTGACTGTATCGAAAGCAGAGGCAATATCCATGAATATCAGGATGAATCCTTGTTTCTTCTTATCTAAGCCTGTGCAGAGTCTATCCAGGAGAGTTGCCAGCATGGTCACCTTAACGTGCCTTAAGGTGCATGCTTGTCACCTTAACGTGCGATGTCCTGTTAAGGTGCATTAAATGGCCAAGGTGCCCTTTTAATGTACGTTAAACGGCCCATAGGGTACTTTACTCCAGAACACCCCCTACCCACCCAGCACCTTTTAAGGATTAATGCCCTTTATCACTGCCATTAACACCTGTTACCTTAATGTGCTTTAGTAACATACTCCATAATTATACAAAAACATACTGGTACTTTTGCTGGAAAGAAGTTAATTTAAAGAAAAGGCAAAGAACTCAAAACAGAGGTTTTGATGTAGATTTAAAGTAAATACATGCAGTCTCATGCAATCTCTTAGGAAAGCACTGACGACATATAATTTCATTGGGGAATGTTTCATATTGATCTTGGCTAGATTGAGCAGGACCAAGTACTCTCATTCAAGTCTTTGGGACATACTAAGATAGTTGGGTTTCCGAAATAACAAACAATGAATATGCATGAAGGCAATTTGTATAGAATGAAGGCAGGGCATGTAAATCTATTGTGATGTTCTGAAAGCCCAACTGGTTGTGTGTCCTGTGGACTGGTTTGAGAACTATTGACCTACATTAATGAAAGGTGGATATTTAATTCAATGTTTTCCTTAAGGAGCTACGAATGTTATATTTTTCCCCTATTTTCTGAAATATGTGTGCCAATCTGTGATTATGAAAAATTTGTTGCTTCTACAAGTTTTATATAGGGATTCAATGCCACTGTTATCACATTTCCTGCAGTTGGTTGGCTTTCGTTGACATGAATAACAATCAAAGAGGAATGAGACTGCCTGAAATCAATTGTTTTGGACAGTCTTGACATCCTATATAAGTGCGTGCATGAGTTTGTACAGTGCCAGAGTTACCAGTTTACCCAGTTCCATGATGGAGACTTACTGACTAGTTCTGGTTTTGAATTTGTATCCCATGATAGTGTGGTATTGTCAGGGACAGCAGAACACCTATGTGATTAGTGGGCCCAAGTTCCATCCTAGTTTCATCCTAAACTCCGCCCTAACTCTGCCTTGACTCCACTCCAAGCTCTGTCTTAATGCTACCCATAGCTACCCACAGCCTTCCCCTCCTGTTTTGCTCACTAGGATTCCATCTTCCATGGGCAGAAAAGAAAGGAATGGCTATGATCACAGCAAAGACTCCTGTCTGTCCATGGGAAGTCAGATCCTCGTGTGCAAATAGAAGGAGTCTTTGTCACGATCACAGTGATTCCCTTCTCTTCTGCCCTTGGGAGATGAGATCCCCACAGGCAGACAACCTGCATCGAAGCCATGATCATAGTCTTACTTTCTTGTTCTTCCTTCAGGGATCCAATGTCCTGCAGGCAGACAGAAGGAGTCTTTGCCACGATTGTGGCTGCTCTTTTCTCTTCTACTCTTGGGAGATGGGTCCCTGTGGACAGAAGAGGAGAGGAATGTCATGATTGCAGCCTCTATGCAGGATGCAGCTGGTCAACAAAATTTTGATGGGCCAGGGCCCTTGTGGTCCACCCTGTTCTGATGCCTATGAGCATTGTAGTCCCTGAGTCTATCCATTGAAATCAGTGCTGCTGCTTCTATAATGTACCAGGATAAGGTTGCCACATAGTTAGGACTGGCTTAAAATCTCCCTCCAGGAACTGGGTAACTTGGCAGCTCTGTTGCACAACCAAAGGCAGTGTGTGTAATAGTTATGAGGCTATGTACTTGTATAAAAGCAGAATGATGAGACAATCAGTTTTTTCCTGGAATTTTCCTGAAAGCAGACATCAGTTCTAGAATTCTCACAGATTTTCTACTCAGCATTAAGGAGGTAATTTTATAAAAAGCCACGTAAAGTGTGCGCCATCCATGCCTGCAAATCATGTAGTTTCAAGGACTTACATACAAAGGTGAGTCTTTGGGTGTGTAGTTTAGGCTGACGCTAGTCTGTAAGCACCTGTCAGGGCGGTGATGCATACTTTCAGTGTGGGTGAGCACAGAGGCGGAGCTTGGACAGAGCATAAGCAAAGTGCAAATTAAACACACGTAAATTAAAAAATACTGTAACTTGTGTGCTATCTTTACAAATCTAGACGCTGGTCTAAGGTTGATGTAAGTGGCTGTGCCTGGATTTGGCATGTGTATCTTACTACTTAAAGCCCTATTTTTATAAAATGAAGTATTCATGCACCTTACTGTATAAAATAGGCATGAAATATGCATGCTAAATTAAGATGACCCTTTTAAAATTACAGTACCTCATCTTAGGTAAAAAAAGAAATTTGATTTAGCTTATACCTTTTCCCAGAAGCTCAAGCCTCTTAACATTTAGCTATAGTGGAGATTCTCCTGTCCTCAGAGAGCTAATAGTCTGTTTGTACCTAAGGCAATGGAGGGTTAAGTGACTTATGCAAGATCATAAGAAGCAACAGTGGGATTTAAACCCTGGCTTCCTAGCCCATTACTCCAACCATTAGGTTGTTCCTCTACAGTTCAAACATAAGCATTGTGTTTTGTAAGAATGCTTCTATCTAACCCCATGGAAGAATATTTTGTATTGCAGTTACATTCAGCAAAGACCATGCACTGGAATTGCTTGCAAACTCTGGGTGTATTTGACATTGGTCAGTGTAGTATAAACCACATAAGATATACTGAAGTTTGACATTATGGATTTATACTAGAGCAGTATCAGTGTGGCATTTTCAAATTCTTGGAGACTGATTTATCAAGGGTCCCTTCCTATTTTGTGGCCATGGTTTACACCTTTGAAGAATCCGACTTCTGCAACCCAGAAATACTTTCGTGAAAAAACTATTAGAATCTCATAATCCTATTGCTCTTTTTTTTCAGTGACCTTTATATGAAGGGCAGGCATACCTCTCAAAAATGAAAGCTCGTACTAGCTTAGTGAGATGTTCTGTGAGTTCTTTAAATGCAGGTCTGAAAAGCTGAGGTATTGCAGTGTAGGAAACAGGAATTAAGGGATCAAAGTGGATTATTCTATACGTTGTGTGAATGACAAAAACGAGGTGCACAAACTTGTATTTTGTCAGCACTGATCCAAAAATCAGAAAGTAGACTGGGAGTTTTGTGAAGCCTAATTGCATTGAAAGTGTTGTAATTCTGCAGAGCAGGAAAGAACACAGCAACTGAAGCCCAGACACAAACAGCATTAGCAATTCTGTACAGAACTGGTGATTTTGTAACATCTTGCAGTGTTTGTTCACTGCTCCAAGCAGAGTATCCTCAAATAACCATAGCCAATGAATGCATTATAGATTGTCTTTGTACAATTCCTCTGTCCTTTGTCAAAGCTTTCATTCCACGTTTTGCAAACAAGGAATGAGGTAATCTGATTTTCATGTTTCAATCTTTTTGTGAAGTACAGTGAAATATTGGATTTTGCTGACCTTTGCATTAGTCCAGAATTTGATTGGAAAATTGTTTCATAAACCTCATGGTATACAACACCTGCCAACTAAAAGATAATTTGCTAGTCAAAACTGAAAACATTAAAATTACCAGTGTAGTAAAAATACTGGGGCATAATACAAAATGAAACAAAGAAAAGTTAACTCTGTATTTACAGTTGGTTAAAAATTGAAAGTCCTCTCATTCTCTGCCTGAAAAGTGGAAAATGATAATAAATTAAGGGGTATGTTTACTAAACCGCAGTAAAGTCACTGGTGCCTGAAGCCATATAAGGCAGTGGGCGGGTAGGGGGCATGCAGGCATTAGGGTGCCTTGGGCCATTTTAACGTGAGTTAACAGGACCAAGTGCGGTAAGGTGACAAGACATCCTAAGGAGAGACAAGGCATCTTAGGATGTGCTAAGGCATCTTAACAGGAGATAAGGCACCTCAAGGCACCTTAAGATCTGCTAAGGTGCCTTAAGATGTGGTAAGGTGCCTTAACAGGAGACAAGCCGTCCTAAAGAGAGACAAGGTGCCCTAAGGTGGAAAGCATGCGCCTTAAAGAAAGACCACAGCTATAAGCCAAATGCTGGACAGAGCACCAAGGAATGTCAGTAAGAGGAACTGACAGCGTGTGATACAAGCACAGAGCAGCTAAAAAACATGCTACTGTGCAGTTTCTGCAGTCACCCTGAGGGTGAGGTTGGGCACCCAGCACCAGGTCCCAAGTACCTGCAGTGCTAGAGATGGTCTCTGCTGCAGATCCGCATCACTGCCAGTATGTGGCAGGTACTGTCTGCAGTGTGTTATGCTGTATGCACCAGTCAAATCTAGCCCTGTTGGACTCTAACCCACCTAGAACAGTGCATTGCAATAGCAAGTGTTACAATGCTGATGCTACAGCTGCCAACTAACAGGGGGCACAGAAAAACATAGAAACAGAAAATATGCAAGATCTTGTCTGAGCAAGGCGTAGCATGACAAATATCCTGTGTGCAGCAGTGTCCAATTCTGGGCACAAGTATCCAGGAGTGTCCCCAAAAGACACACAGGATCCACAATGCCTGTAATGGTTCAAGCAGTCCATATGCTGGGCCCTCCAAACAATGGTTGATGGACC